>OY829328.1:16618703-17299689 GCA_963691655.1 Toxonevra muliebris
ACACTCCAATTTCCTTTGACAAAATGTCCATGTCCTTTTTTCCATTTCGAAATGATAAATTCCTTGAAGCCATACCACATTGAACTTTTAATGTTAACGGACATTTCCGTTTTAGTTTGATGGCGTGGCTGCTAACGCTTGCACGTCGTATAAAGGAAATTACCACAACGAGTGAGTAATAAAGGAAAATTATAGTGGAAATCCAAACCAAAAAATAAAAAAACAAAACAGAAAATGAAAAAATAATAAATCTAATAATCAAAATTTGTATGTAGGTGCCTACTAGTGTGTGATTTATCGACTGATAATAATATATAGCAACAAAGTGCAACAATTGCAATTGTGATATATGAAAAGTGTCTGTCCAGTGAGCGCGTGTGTGTGTGGGTGCTAGTGAAAATGTACTCTCATGTATATTAAAGTTGATGACTTAAAATTGAAATAATAAAAATTATAAATACCTGTACATTTGTTAACAAATACAAATAGACACATGCATGTTGAAGTGACTTATGTATATGTGGGGATATATCGAAAAAATTTTCATACTTCATTTAGTATTTTGTAATCATTGAATGTGTTCGGACTTTAAAAACAATCATTGACTATTTTAGTTGTGCATAATAATGCCACCGAAACGCAGACGCCGATTTCAAGGATTATACTATCATTCATCGCCACCAAAAGGTAATTTTATCCATTGTTATTTTCTATTATTAATATTAAATATATAAATATATAAATTTTTTTGAGTGAGTGATTTGATTCGGAGCCTAAAGAAACGATTTTGAAGAACTCTATAAATCTTATTTAATTTTCTAATCGAGCAAGGTTTTCCCAATGATCCAAACAAAGAAAAAGAAAACTGTTATTTTTCTTACGTTGGCACCAAAGCAAAATGTTTTTGGAAAAATATAATTTTTTTTTTAAGTCATTACCGATGTAAAATTCAATAGAAATTAATAATTTTTATCTCACACGATTCAATTACTTTCTTATATACTTACAAATGAATGTGGAAATAGTATTTCTTGCTGCTTTGTCCTTTTTAAAAACTTACATTGCTTGATGTACATGTGTATGTAGTACGATATCATAATCAATAATAATGAAAGTCTTCATTAAAATTAATGGATTTTAGTTGTTGCATTTTCCCATTATTATTTTTTTCCCCAACTAATATTACTAAAAACCATAATTGAGCAAATTAATTAGTTACCATTCACTCGGCACTATATTTCTTTTAAATATTTATGAACAATATTATACGATTATGATGAAAAAAAATACTATACTAAAAGTTAATAACACAAAGAAAAAGAAAAGGAAATAAACGACGATTTTATAGAAAATGTCACGCAAATTTCTTTCTTCCACAATAAAGAGCACGTTACTTTTAGCACATACCAATATGTAAATGCTGTATCGTCATATTAAAATCGAAAAAGCCGTAACAACCCTTATTATTTTTTGCCAGGAGAAGCAGAGTCCGCTGTAAAATCAAACAAATATTATAGATTTAAAAGCTATTTTTTTTTAATCTTGCTTATAACACAAAGACCGATTAATTCAATTATGAGTTTTAATATGCAATTCAACCAAATGCATCATAATCAATTAAAAACTCGATTTTTAATTTTTTTATTGTTAAAGCTTTTTGGATTTTAGATGACAATATGAATATTTGCATGTATTATTAAATATGCAATTATTTTGTGTAAAAGTGTGTGTCTTGAGGTTTCTCAATTGGTTATAAACGCAAAATTGTTGCTAAAGCAAAAAACATCGTAAGCTCAATTTATTGCTAAGCTTCTATGTGTTGAGTGTACACGCAAAATCACACACATACATACCATACATACCGACACACAAGGCAACAAGTGCTTTACCATTGTTCTGCTACTGCTTAACTAGTTTTTAGTGTGAATTGAATAACGGATGTGTTTACTAAGCAATTTCCTGTGATATTTCCTGTCGTACATTTACATAGATTTACAAAGATATTGGACAATGCATGTAACCATTTCCAGTTATACAATTGCACATATACATATGTATGTGTGTACAAAGCAATATTAAATATTTGAAAATCAAGAAGATAAGACTTTTAAATTTTCTAATGCTATTTGAGTCCACTGACGTATCCAGGGTGGGAGCTTTAACACAAAAACCGATGTTTTGCGGCATATGAATCGCGATTGCCAGAAAAAGCACGGAATCTTTGAAAATTTAGTATAATATATAGTTATTAGCGGATTAAAGAATCTCCAGAATATCTTCTACCACTTGAGTCTGTCATATGCAAAACAAACAACAAATGAGATAACAAACAACAAATGTAATAGATCTAGTCGATCAAGTTCAGGCACAGTAGAATCACAAAAATAGTTAAAAAATTGTTTTGATTAAATTTTTAATTAAAAGTTTGTATGTTGAGATATATGTTTTTAGTGGCTTTCCATTTCCATCTTTGATATGTACATGAGGTGTATGGGTGGAATTAGTGTATTTATGTTTTAATGTAATTATTGCAGAAAAACTATCAATTTGTACAAAACAGTAATATGAGGTAATTAGTAAGGATCAGTTTACAAGAAGCTTCATTTGGCACGACTTCAAACTCTTACACTCTTTTAACGCACACTTGTTTACACAACGGCTTCAAAATCAGTTGCTTCATTTTGGCTACGTTGCAAATATTTACTCCGTTTTTATTACCTTTTCATACGACTCCTTAATATTTTTTTTTGTTTTAATTTTTGTTGCTTGTTTTTGCTATTTTTGATGCATAATTGTCTTTTGAATAGTAGAGAATATAAATATTTTGGATAATTCAACAGCCAATTTGATTCAAATGGCAAAAAATTACTAGTGTAATGTCACAGAAATCACAGAAATGTATTAAAAACTTTTATTTGGAACTAATTGAGGATTTGAAATGCAAAAGATCTTGTTGTTTTTCTTATAAATTCGTACTATTTGCAACCCTGGCTAAGGAGTACATTAATATTTTACGTTCTCGCAACCCAGTTTGATGCTTTGACGCTAGAACGTTGTGATTTTTACATTTTAAACGCGCAAAATTTTATTGAAATAATATTATGAAATACAAATAAGCAACTCAAAAAAAGTGGTTTATGTACATATGTTTAGTAATACAATTTCTTACTTTTTCAAACAAAGTTTTTTCAAACAAAAATTTTGATATGAAAAGCAAGTCTTACTACTTCGCCTTGTAAACAAAACTATGCTGTCAAAAAATTTACAATATATTTGTTTCTGTTTGTCAATGAAGCCCACATTTCAAAACACTTTCATCTTTCTATATTCAAAAGCTAGAAAGACGGATATAAAAATTTAAATTACTAATTACCCCATTTGACAAGCTTGATCAAAATTAATTTTTATGTATTTAAACTGTTCAAAGCAGAGCTGAGCATTAATCAGAAGGGAGGCTCTTATCATGAAAAGGCGACGAAAGTTTGTATAATGTTGAAAAAATCTAAAAATTTCAGAAAGAAAATCAATAAGAAAGACAAATTATTAACCCTATTCATCTCACGTTATTTTATAACATAAAGTCCCACGTAGTGACTTAGAGTCGCTATATAAAATTAAATCGGCTGTTCTCATTTCATTCAATTTTTTTTTCTTAAATTGTTTAAAATCTGATAAATAAGCAACAATCAGTATTTACTTTGAACGCAAGTTGTGGAACAAAAACTTATTGCAGATTTTACAGAATTGCTTTGAAGCTCTTCCTTTCTCCCTCTTCGCTCTTTCAGCCCTTCTTTTTAGCATTTTTCACTTTTTGAATTGTTTCATGTGAAATTTCGGTGATTTCGTTGGGTATGTTTGCCCTAAGTTATTCAAGAGACTCTGGTATATTGGCATAAAATTGACTTATGAAGTATCTCCATAAGAAAAAGTCAGGAACGGTGTCTTCGGTGTTAACACTTTTTTTAAACGATATTTTTGTCTGTGCGAACGTTGCGTTAACGTAACAGACGACTGATTTTGAAAATAAAATTGGAAAATTTGTGCTGCACTGGAGTTTAATACATAAGCTTTCAGATGACGATTTGGTATCTGCTGTCATTGTTGTTCCAGTTTAACATCGGGTACCACAAAAAAAACCACCCTATATAATAGCTTTATTTTTTTGGCACATAACTTATTAAAGATGCTGTTTTATTACTGCCAAATTGCTGCCTTCTACTTCTCTATTTTTGTTAGGAAGAAAATTATTTATTTTTTGCAACTTACTAGCAGAAGTTAATTATTTTGACACCAGGCTTTACGACAGTTCTAAACTTGTAAAGTATTTTTCGGAAGTTATATTTCTCTTTGGCCGTTCATATGGCTTACAGAGCTGTTCCACTTCATGCTGTGCCAAGATTTACCTCTTAGTGCTGCCTTCCTTAGATACATACAGTATCCCACAGTAAAATATACGCTATTCGTAAGTCCACAAAATGTTCAAATGTATCAAGTTCCAAAGATTTCCAATCGAAGTAAATATATGATGATGACGACCTTGATAGTCTAGTGGATAGTGCACTAGACTTTCATCCAGAAGGTTGCGGGTTCGATTCCCGCCATGGTCTGGTGGTTAATTCTCATAAACTTATTATATTCACTATCGATATGAAGTGGATGAGAATTATAAGAATGTGTACAAGTACACACTTTGGCTGATAATGGCAAATCAACCGATCTGATAAAAAAACTGCCACACAGAAGTTCGGAATCGGCGTTAAACTGTAGGTCCTACCATCGCCACTGTGGTTTAGTGTTAGACTCTTGTCTCTGGAGGCCCGAGTTCGATTTCCGGCTTGGGTATTTTTCTTATCTATTTTTCTTTCTCTCTTCCTTTTTTTCTTGGGGCTTTGGTACAATAGATCTTTTAGGTCGCAGTGCCTGACTTTCGAGTCGTCCTTCCTTCAAATAATAATAATAATAATAAAGTATCCCATCATCTAATGCCAAATAACCCGATAAATCGGTAAATCTATGTCTTGACATTCAAGCACGCAACATCGAATTGGCGTATAAAGTACCATAAAACTCTCCATAATCGACAAATGCCATGGTTTCTTACATCTGTATCTACCAGCACATTCAAACACATCGTTTCCTACTATTATTCCGGGCTTGATTTGTGGTACAGTACCTACTACAATATACAAATGTATATAGTGACTCACAGTCACTAAGTGGGGCTTTACGCAGTTTTTTGTTTATTTAATGATTTTTAACTAATAAAACAAAGCAAAACAAAAAATTCATTTATATGAAGATAACCAGTAAATGAACGAATACATTAGGCCCTTCCCGTGAAAAATAAAAAATCTAAAAAATTTAACGATTTTAATTTCAATAGTGACTCAAAGTCACTATTTGGGATGAATTAAGAATTAAGAGTCTTTTTTCCAATATCAGGTACAAAAAATTCCAAACATAAATGCTGATAAAAAGATTTTGTTTGTTTTTTTTTTTTTTTGTAGACTATAGTTGTTAATTTTCAAAGTCTTGACTACTGTTCCATGTTTTAGTCTCATTTTAAATAATGTATAACAGGTTTAAATATTGTATATATCTCCATTCAGTGAAAATATTAGGAATTAAATCTGTAATTCTGGATTACGATTTCAAATATTAGTGGCTTATATAAGATATTGAAAGATTAAGAATCGTGGCGGACTCCGAAGCGGCCGTCTGATTTGCCTGTTTCTATATGCACTGTTGCCATGATGACTACATATATACGTTCATTAAGCCTGTTATACATTATTTAAAAAGATTTTTTGTTTTTAACAAATTTGATTGCTGCATAATTACAAAGTGCAAAAAAATTTGAAATTTTGTCTTATGCGCGAGATTTTCCAACGGCTAGTCACGATTATGTGCTCCATTCACCTCTAGTTTTCCAATAATATGGACCTGAAGTTGGAAAATTGGGCTCTTATGGGGCTATTAAATTTTTTTTTATCTCAACAGATACGAATTTGATGTTTAAAACAAAGTTGTTAAGCTTAAAACAATAAACAATTTTTGCGCTTTTCCTTTATCTTCTACTCTTCCTCTTGAAAATGGGGTTTTATGCCCCCATTGTGACCAAAAAAAAAAACCGCTGAGAAAACTATTATACTCTCACTTCGTAATTAAATAATAGAATGGTTTGTTGTTGTAATTACGTTAGAAAATCAAATACTTGTATTGCATACCCGTGGTTCAATTCCATGTGGAGCCATCAACATTTTTTTTCTTAGATCAATTAAATATATTTGTTTTTAATTTCAAAAACCGATTCAGATTTTGGCTGGTGTAAACAGAAAAGACTGGGATGGAAATAAGAAAAATCAGAGCCAAGATTAATGTAGGTGATTTGTTTATTTTGAACAATGTACAAGGATTAAGCTGATAATTGAAGATACAATTCTTTTGAAAATGTATTGGAAAATTAATGTTAACACTCTTCTTTTTTCATTTATAATAAATTTTTAGAAAATGACATTTTAAGAATTTATTTAAATCTATAAAGAGTAGGGAATTTACCCTATATTGGTTCCTTATACAATCGTGAGGATCGGTACAATGCCACCTTGACCCCAGTTAAGAGGTTCACATTAATTCTACATTGCAACGCGTGGCATTCAATGCAGGGCCAAGTTTGTTTTCAACTGTTGGGCCCCGAGCAAACCAAAAATATCCATTAAGTCTTTATATTCCATCTACATTCAATTCCACCCTGGTATTGCTTAACACAAAATTGTCTACAGCTTCGTTGCAAGTTCCAACAAGACTCACAGTGGATTAAATTGGTCTACGTTAGTTTTCTTAATTTTCCTGCCATATCATTTAACACGTTTCATAATTTTTATTATTTTACCGTTATAACTTTCTTCAATCAGAATTAATACATAATTACAAAACTAAATGTTTTCAAGGCTGAGAAAATCAATGTGTCTGTTGTGTGTTGTCGAATAAATTTGAGCCGCTTTCATTAATAGACTCTAATTATAAACCTGAGAATGTTTGTTGCTTAAAAATAGTTTGGGGCATTCACCACCATCTAATTACATTCGCATTCAAAAGGAAAATGATGTTTTTATTTCATTTACATTGAATTACATACGCTTTTCATTTAGAGGGGTGTTTCTTTTTTCATATTTCATAATAAATATACTTTTTGTGTGTTTCTTTTGACCGTTTTTTAGTGCGTAAAATCATGATGACATTGACATAATTTAGAAAATAATAGTGTTTACCTACTTTTTATTATACGTAAATACAATAATTTCAACAAGGTCATTTTGAATATTTCCAGAAATTAGTACGTAGTAGTAGCTATCGAAGAGTTGCGCGTAACTTTTAAATTTGAAAGGTCAAAGGGGATATATTGTACATATGTATCTGAAATATATTTCACTTTGATAATATTTTTTGTTGTCCATTTTCAAAGTTAATATCAACAATGCAAATTATGTGTTTCAAATGAAATTCTCTTATTCTCACCATTTCTTTTCAAATGTTTTTATTTACTTTCGCTGCCAATCACAAGCTTTTCATTTTGTAAACATTTGCTTTCATTAACAAAAACACATTTCTACTGCTACAACAAAACAAATACCGAATAAACTAAAATTTGTCCTTAATAACACCGTGTTCACCACCGTCACCATCAACTCCTCCACACTCCAATAATTGACGTTTATTGAAATTTCGACACCGTTGCCGTAGAATGAATACGAATTTAGAATTTTAGTTGTTGACCAGTGAGCGAAGTTATTAGACGGTTTAGGTTCTGGTTGAGTTTTATATAGAACATTTTCTTACTTACTTACATACATTTTGGTTTGAGTGCGTAATATTGTGGTTCACTTATTTTATTGATTAACCATATTGAGTTTAAATGGCATATGCACTAATATTCATTTTTACTTTAGAATTTTAATGTGAAATACCTAAGTGATAAACTAAAGCTTAAATTAAAAATATTCCTTACAGTTATGCCAATGAACGGACAAATTTCAAGCCAAAATGGACGCAAGCGTCGTGATATGGATGGTAAATATTATTTTCAAATATTTTGTATTAATATCTGTGAAAAAAAACTCTTAAAATAATAATGGCCAATAATATTTATTGAATATTTATTGGGATTTGGAAAAATGATTTACAACACACACTTTTCTATATCGATTTGTTTTTCTATTACTTTGTTTTTTTTTAGCTTTATATATACGCTTTCGATTGCATTTTAAGTATTAAAATTTTAATGAAAATGAAGAAAATATAATGACCTTTGAAGCGTAATATATTTAATTCGAAAGTTAAGTCTAAGTTTACTACGTAATGCAAATAGCTGGCTATATATTCATAACTGTAGAAGTTTCCAGCATTTTATTTATTGCTCTAAGGGCCAGTTGGATTATGTTACTCGACTACGTGGAAGATTTTATGCATAGATCTTGGTCTAAAAGCATATAAAATACAGCTCGTTTAAGAATTGAAGCCAGACGATATGCCACAGCATCAAAACTATAGACCTATTGAGAGATGAGTTCGGTGAGCAGTTTTTCTCACGATTTAGACCAGCGAGTTAGCTAGCCACCGATCACCTAGATCAAGCGATTTGACGCCTCTAGATTCTTTTTTGCGGGGTTACGTGAAGTCATTTGTCTATGCCAATAAACAAGCGTCAATTGCAAGCCTTGGAAAATAATATTACACATGTTATTTGCGAGATACACATGTTATTTGTGATGAAGCTATTGCAGCTTTGACTGCAGCCAGACTCAGAGGAATAGAGCCACAAATTATGGGAATAGCATAATTCTATCACTGTTACTTAGTGCATTTAGCTTATCCTATCCAATACTAACTACTCATTACTCAAAATTGAAGTCCACGAAAGGCTTCGACAAATTTTTCTAAACAAGAACAAATTGGAGAAGAAATCAAGCAAGCTTTGAGCTAAAAATCTACCTTGAAAATGGACTACACAGTCGTTTTTGGCATCTACTTAGAAAGACTTAATGTTTCTGAATCACTTCAATTTCAAGACGATCAAGTGTTTTCCCAGTCAAATTGGAGTAGACTAAAATTCAAATTTCCTAGCGTTTATTAAAGCTATAGACTCAGACTTAGTATCCTCTAAAATCGATGTAAGGAGTTACTCATCCCTCTAAGTCATAGGCTTGACATTAGCTTAATCTGGATTGATATAGCAACTTTTCTGAGTAAAATAATAGTGGATATACTCTTTCACTTCGTCACCTTATCAGGTAGTACATGGAAAATATTCGTCATCTCCATTGCAAAAGAAAACATTGCCAAAATCTAACCCCAAAAGAACTAGATGCATACTTAACCTAACACTAGACTAACTGCAGCAGGAGTTGCAAGTACTTAGAAGAGAAGAAGATTCTCTCTTACTTTTTCCGCCATTGACCTGCTGTTGCCAATGCTAGATTTAACACATTACCCTGACCCTTTCCTAGACAACATAATAGAGATTTCTAAAATTGATATTGGGAAGCTTCTCAATTTTCTTAAACTCAAGGGTAAAGTAGTGCGATTATTACATTCCCATGAATCGTGCCAAGTTCAACACATTTACTATTCTAACTAATTATACCTTAAATGAAGTTCATCATGGATTATTCAGTATCAAACCAACATTCATACATACTTTAAATTCTTTACAATATATATACAATATATTACTCATTTGTTTCGAATAAGACAACCTACTTTCTAATATTAAAATTTTAACTTCTTTGAAAACCTAATTCCGTATGTACATGCAAAACATACAACATGTGCCCTTTCACACATGTGTTAATTGTAGTTTTTACTATTGTATTGTGTACATATGTATGTACATATTAACACAATGGAATCGTTTCCCGTTTCCCGTAAAATCAGAAAAGCTGATTTCAAAGTGATTAATCAAAAATCAATAACACTGGAATACAAAATTTCACTTTTAAAATATAACATGAACCAAAGTATGTTTTCTAAACTAATTTGAGAACGCTGAACACGAAAATCATACTCATTTTTTTTTCTATGGGTAAGTTTTCGAGATATGACAAAATAACCGGTTTTCAGGTTACGGTTTTACTTACAGGCTATTATCTTTCCCACAAAAAGTAATCACAAAATCTGAAGTTTAATATTTTTTAATCGGTAGACCATTTCATTACAAAAACTTTAAGCATAAAACGATAGCAATCGGATCAAAAATGACAAAGTAACCAAGGATTGAGTAAAAATAAAATTTTCTCGAAAACTCGAAATTTTTCTCAAAATTCATTCTGCTGTAGAAAATGATGAGCCACCACTTGAACTTTTGCAATTTTTTGCTGTCGGGTCTTCCCTGATCAGGAACCAGCAGTAGACTGCCATCATGCCCTCATCCCTGAAACTTTGATATCGTCTTTCGATTTCAGCCATATCTTGGTGGAACTATTCGGCCTGTTCGTCACTTTCTGCACCCAGATTCGTTGGAAAAAAGTCGAAATGGCTGAATAAAAATTGCATCTTGGGAGGCATATTCGCAACTGAATTTTCGGAATTAAATTTATTTATAACTGAATAATTCAATAAGGAATTAACTTTCAATTCACCGTAAATCAAACTTACCAATATCATTGTATTTTTCCAACATTATGTCGATGAGTTGGGCATGATTGTCACTTTAATAATTTCTCAAAAAATTTTTGAACAACAACCGAAAATGCTTCTCGTTTTGACTCACTCAAACAATCAGTAATCCAGCATCGTCGAACAATTTGCGCATTTGAGGTTCAACGAATATGGCCGCTTTAATTTTTTGTAGTGACAATTTCGAAAACCCTCTTTGTAATGATTTCATTGCGCTAGCGTTATTTTTCAAAGCTCTTCATGAGACCAAACATGATGTGGAGGGGCGAAAGAATGATTTGGTTTTTATCGACGAACGTATCGTTATTAATATTGTGGCCCCCGAAGTATGTTGGTTTCGCTGCCGCCAAACATATTCAGAATAATAGTGGTTCACCATTTTATAGACCAGAACGAATTTTGAGAAAAATTTCGGGTTTTCGAGAATATTTTATTTTTACTCAATCCTTGATTACTTTGTCCGACTGCTATTTTTATCCGACTGCTATTTT
This sequence comes from Toxonevra muliebris, assembly GCA_963691655.1. Taxonomy (NCBI): domain Eukaryota; kingdom Metazoa; phylum Arthropoda; class Insecta; order Diptera; family Pallopteridae; genus Toxonevra; species Toxonevra muliebris. Next base: position 16,629,869 of record OY829328.1, read on the forward strand.
TATCCCACTGCTATAGTTTTATGCTTAAAATTTTTGTAATGAAATTGTCTATTGATTAAAAAAAATAAAACTTCAGATTTTGTTATTACTTTTTGTGAGAAAGGAAATTTAGCCCACGACTTGTGCGAAAAATTTTCAAAAATCACACCAAAATTGAATTTTAAACACATTTGTCATATCTCGAAAACTTACCCATAGAAAAAAAAAATATGATTTTCGTGTTCAGCGTCCTCGAATTAGTTTAAAAACATACTTTGGTTCATGTTATATTTTCACTATATTCTATTGTAATCAGTGTTTGCGTCTTAGAAACGCCATGATGCATTAGTTGTAAAATGTTTAAAAATCATTAAATTCTAGTTTGTGAAATGTTTTAATTTCCTCCCAAAAATAAAATTATGGACGATTTCGAGTTTGTCGACACAAAACAAAACCAAAAAAGTCAAAGAACTGCCAAAGTTTTGATAAATCATGCTGGCCTGAAAAATCAGAAAAATAATATGATTACAAAAATGGCGTCAAATGGCAGGAGCTTTGCTAATCAGAAACACTCAGTGACGCGTTTCTAACACACTCTGAAATCAGCTTTTTTGATTTTACATCCGCGAAACGTACCCAATATTAATATGAATATGGCTATGGTTAATTCATAGATATGTATGTTAAGTGCGATTTTGAGTTAAATATATTTTATTGTCGTTGTAAGGGATCAACCAATAATAGGGGAAACAAGAGCTTAGTGCTTAAAATGCAAGTTCGTAAAACAAAATTTTGGAACTTAATCTTATAGCAAAATTAATACATATAAGCACATATAAATGATTTGCTGTTTTGTGTAACGATTATAATTAATATTTAAATACACTTTACATTTCGAATCATTTGCATGCATTATTCTTTGCAACCTTAATCAGTATTAAATGCCATTTGACGTATTTTTTTGTGTTTTTACTGCAAATGAATTGTTAAAGCAAAATAACAAAGAAATTAGATTTCTTTCCAATCACAAATCAGGGCTTTATTTATTTAAAATTAGCTTAACGACATTTGGTTTAACTGTAATAAGTTCGTAGACTAATTTTTTCAAATATATTTATTATTACTATTTGCTATACATCTTTTCAGTGGTGTAGACTGGCCGTCACTGATTTAAATATGTACAAAGCTTCAAGTTTATTTGAATATGTAGTCTGAGAATTTTTGCAAAAATTTTTGTTTTGCATTGCAAATTCAAAATACTCGTTATAAAGTAAATCACCACAGAAAACATGCATTAGAATGATCACAAATTGCTAAAATAACTGTGCTTCCCAAGTGGTCTTTTGGGTGACATGTGACCAGGTTTGGCACTTTCTTAAAATTTCTTTGTTTCGTCGAGAACTATTCAACCAAGAGCACTACTTGGTATAGGGAAATAAAATATATAACTATAAATTTTTGTGAACTTAGTGCACTTTTACCAATAATTTTCTTTTAGATTAGTAGCTGCAATATCAATTATCTTGGAAATAGAAAAATAATGAAAAAAGGAAATGGTTTGAAAACAAGTTGAAGGCCGCACATGTTCTTGACATACGTTTGCAAATGTGTGGGCGTAGTATCTACACTAATACATATATACATATAAAGAAAACCATACATACATATATAATGTATAAGTATAAAACAATAGGTGAATGAAAATGACCTTAAAAACAAATTAAAGTTTCCTTTAAAGTTGCAAAAGAAAAATGCAAGTGCTCTCCAAAAATTATTAGTACTTTCTTAATTCTGGGGGGACGGGGGGGAAATAAGAATTCTATAAACGAAAAATTTGCATGTTAACACGCGACACGCGAAATATTTTTGTTTGGAAAAGTTTTAATAGAAAAACTTAATACTTGAATTAATTTTCACACTTCGCACAAATTTTTGTTTATGTGTGCAACTTTTGCATTTATTTGTTTTGCTTCCTTGTAGATTTCTCTGTGAAATTATCAACAATTCGTATATGGATGCATGAGAAGGATATTGGAAAACTGACACGTATTCTATGGGCTGGTCAGGGTAATCGTTTATCCCAGCAGGCGAGCACTAATCACAAAGTAAAACGTTTTCTGGCAGCAGTTCCCTATGTGATGGTAAGTAATTAATGAGCGAACATTTTGTGAATTCCAATTGAATTTGGGGATTTTTATTGCTTTCGTTTTAGAATTCGATTAAAGATGTTCATCAAGCTGTCATCGATAATAATCTAGAGACATTACAAGCTAAACTCGAACCACCCGTGCCACCGGCGCTTATGACATGCAAAGATGCGAATGGTTTAAATATCGTACACAAGGCTGCCGGGTTAGGGCATACCATGATTTTAGAATATTTGATAGGCGCATGGCCGGAGGGTGCAAATGAAACTGATATCACTGGCAAGACACCGCTACATTGGGCGGCAAGTGCCAAAAATAATATGCGCTGTTATACGCTGCTCACGCAAGCCGGTTGTGATGAGGAGGCGCTCGACTATGTTAGTCATTGAAATTTAGTTAAATGGTTTTTCTATTTTATGATAATATTTTTAGAAAATGAAAACACCTACATATTACCGTCATAAGCCAAATGAAATTGAGCGTGCATTTTTGGTTTATGTGCCAGAAGCTCCACGTGTCTCACCCGATGTCGTGACCGATTGGGAAGCCTTGAGCGGTGAGGATACCACCGGCGGTGGTGATAGTAAGGTAGTTAGTTTTCTGTCTCTCTATATAACTGCAAGTTATTTTAATTGTGGGAATAAAAACCTCTTTACAGAAATTGGATTTAAAAAAGGTGCAACCGACGACAAATGGTTTTCACGGCCGCTCACACGATGACAGCATTGAAAATACATCTGAAGTGGATTTGAATGATGGGTAGGTATTTTATATACTTAGCTGTATATTTATATATTTATATGGTGCATATAGAAAATTTAAAAAAGATCCTAAATTAAAAAAACAAATTCAGCTTTTGGATAAGTGTTTTAAACTACGGTTTGCAAATTCTAAATTCAGAGTTTGTCCACACATTTTGCAATATTCCTTGGGATCTAATTTTATAACTCATAAAACGAAAAACCTAAAGCGACAAAAAAATATTAAAAACGAATCCTTGGATTTCGAGTGTCGAGTCAAACTACTATCCTCTATCCACTTTGCCATTGCATTTCATAATTCAAATAACAATTTTCTATATGCTACGTCAATTAATTCAAATTTTTTTCTGAAATTTCGTTTTTTTTTTTTTGGATGAAAGTAGTAGTATTTATTGTATTTATAATCTAACAAATGACTTAAATATTTTTTGAGCTACCATGTTTTTATTAGAATGCTTTTTTTTAAGTAGTTAGACTTGCTTTTTAAAATCGTAATCGTATTTTTCTCAATTTAAAACTAAATACGTTCACAAATCAAACACAATTTCCTAATATGTGCTTCAAAAAGCGTTAGTGCTGCTGAAGAGGAAGAAATTGCGAAGGATGATGAAATGGCTCCAGCACTAATTGAAAATGGTAATAAATCTCAATCCACACCGCCGGAAACACCCGAAGAAAAACACGAAGATGAAAATGCTGAGGATACCCAAGCAGCAGCAGACGAGGAGGTAAGCTTAAGCTTCTAGAAAGAATATGCAAATATATATTGGTAGATCTAGTACTATAGATGATGCACTTATTAAGGCTTTAGCTTGCTATTAAAAATTATGAAAATTTTAAAAATGAATTCAAAATTTTTTTGTAAATAGGCAGCTTGTTTTGAAGGCTTTCTTCGAGAGTATTTACCTAATTGAGAAAACCATTTTCGATATATTTTTAATTGGAATATAAACACAATTTTAAATAGCTTCAAGCACGCTACTTTTAAGCATTTATTTTTTCTAAATTGAATTTAGTAATCATAACTGAGCTGCTAAAAGTAAGCCATTGTCGGCCTGGATGAATCTTTCTACATTTTTGGATACTTTTTTTTATTTGAAAAACAAACTTTTTTGAAGATACATATATAATTTTGTTTGTTTTGTTCCTTTGAAAAGCTTAAAAACTTATATCACTTTTGTATGTATGTACATATTTAATTTGTGTTTGAAATCTTGTTTAATTTATTTAACAAAAAGAAAAATATTTACCAAAAAACTATTATTAATGTAAAAAAAGAAACAGAAGGAAAATCAGTCGACAATTGTTTACTTTTGCAGAATAATTCGAATGATCTAAATGAAACAACAACATCAACAACGGAAACGGAAGCATCAGAAAAAGTTGAAGATAACCCTGAAGAAGCAAATAATAGCCAGGAAAAAAAAGAATCAGAGATCAATGGCAAAGGTGAAGACAGTGAAGATGATTCCAATAAAAAAGAGTCAGTGGAAGAATACGAGCATAAAGATGAAATTGCAAGCAAAGAAGGCAATATTGAAGAAAACAAAGAAAGTCACGAGGAAGAAGGAAATAGTGAAGAAAATTATGAAGCAGAAATAGAAGATGAAAATAATAAAGAGCCAGAAGATAATGATAACACGGAAATAACAGCAGTAACTGCAAGTAATAACAACAATAACGATACAGATGAAAGTATGAATGAAAATATTATAAAAAATACAAATAACGATGAAGAAGTTGAAACTTCAGAAATTCAAATTGAACAAGAGGAAAATAATGATGAAATTCAAGCAAACGATAAGACTGAAGAGGATGTGATTAATAATGCAAAAGAAATAGTAATTGACGAAGTCAAAGCACAGAATGAAAATGAAGTAGAAATATTAAAAGATGATGAAGAAAATGATGAAGCGGAAATAGAATCAGAAAATAATAAAGAGATAATAATGGACGAAACTGAAGCACAGAATGAAAATGAAGTGGAATTATTAAAACATGATAACAATGATAAAATTATCAATCAGGATCAAGAGACCGGAGAAAAAATTTGTATAAAGAAAAGTGCAGAAAAAGATGAAGTAAACACTGAAGAGAAAAAAGAACTAAACAATGAAACTGATGATAAGAAACAAGAAGAAGAAGAAGAAGAAGTTCAGAAAGAAAAAGAAGATCATAACGAAAATAAAAAAGTTGCAACTAAAGATGAAGATGCTGACGATGCCGAAGAAGATGATGATGAGGTACAATTTGGAACGCTCTAAGCAAAACAAAAAAAAAGAACAAACCAAATCATAAAATCGCACTTGGAAATGTTTTTAAAAATCAGCAAAATTTAAAATTTTTTCTTCAAAAATATTATAGTAGTGAAAAAAAATTGTTTGTATTGTGTCTAATAGTTTGTGATGAACTCTAAAAACGTAGTATATCATAGTTTGTATTTAAATAAAGCACTATCCTTTGCAGCAAACTATTTACATACTATTTTTTTTCTAAATATTTGAAACAATCAATTTAAATTATTTGTGTATCAATAATAATAAAATTTTACATATTATTACAACATTATAAATGAACTTTTAAATGCAAAAAATAAAAACTCAAATGTGGTTTGTTTCTTAGACAAAATTACACATAGAAAAGAACAATAATTGTGTTTGTACATTATTTTCCTACTATTTAACACTAAACCTACCTACTATTCCTCCTCTACTCAAGAGCATTTGAAAAGTCCATAAATTATTTTATAGTGCACTTGAAATAGTTTTATTAGAAAATTCGTTAAATTGCATGTCAAATGCAAATTTCATTTCACTTATCTTAATGTATTTACAATAAATTTCTTTCCTTTTTGTTGTTGTAAATTTGTTGTATTTCAGGAGATAACAAAACAAAATGTTTGCTGTTATTTTCTTTTAGTTTCAAGTAGATAAAAATAAATTTTAACTGCATGCTGCTGCTACTGCAGTCATTCCATCAAATAAGTAGCTGACAATCTAAATCTATTTCAATATTCTCGCAGGTGTTTCTATGCAGATATATTTTTATAGCTATTCTGAACATTTCAAAATTCAAATTCAAATACTTTTACTTTCACGACACTCCCCTTCTCTATATATATACCATGTTTATATTACTCCACTGACTTACTTTCACGTGACACTAGCGTTACATTTTGTTGAGCAGGAAACTTTTTGCCTCTTTGCATAGCTGTCAAATGTAGAATTTGTACTTGTTTTTTATATTAAAATGGCATTTCGACACGCAAATGTTAGAAACAGTTGTAACCAAAAGATATGTGCTATTATCTACTCATATAGCTAAGAGTTATGCCCATCAAAATTTTGATATATTACGTGTTAGAATGCATTAAAAATAGTTATCCGTTCTTTATATAAAAATATAAGAAATAAAAGCTGAGAAAGTTAATCAACTATTTTTTTTATAGATCGATTACAGTTTGCTCTGATTAAAATCATATTTCAATTGGCTTTATTTGAAAATAATAAATTTAGATTTTACTTGGGTTAACATTCTAAATTACAGTATACCGCCAAACCGATAGAAACACCACAAATTTTCTCTAATTTTGTTTGTAAATGTAGCGAGTTTTAAAAAGATATTGCCAAACTTTTTTTTCGGGAACTGTTTTCTAGTAACAATTTGGGACCGATTAGTCAAGTAATAATGAGGAAGTTTAACCTTAATCCTCTTCTTTGTACCAAAAGTCAAACCAATGTTTTTTGAAATATTATAGTACAAATAAGTATTAACCTTGGCCATTTCTGGATTTTTTTTGCTTGTACCATAAGTGCATAAATATTCCCCGAATATTCTATAACTGTCAGTTGGCTTCAGTAGCTCTACAAGGGTTAGAGAGTAGTTTCCTCTGTTTTTTTTTTCTTACCATGAGCCTGCCCTTCGAGAAGATGTTATTGTTTGAAGAACTTTGTTGGTTTTAATTCTATAAAGATAATAGTCTACAATGACAAAAGGTTTTGATCCAATAACACATTGTGGAAAGTTAAAATGGTACGAATACGAATCTGACTCGCCTCTTTACGGCTACGCAGATCCTCGGAGGCATACATATGAAGTTAGTTGAAAATGCAATTGTGTAGAAACATCTATGCACTTATGGTGCAAATAAAAAAAAAAAGTTTGGAAGACAAAGCAAAAACTTTTTTTTTATCCAAAAACGAATTCTTGGATTTTTAAAAAGGATAACTAAATTTCCGCAGTAAGAATAAACTTTTCCATTATTACTTTACAAATCGGTCACAAATTGTCACCAGAAAACAGTTCCCGAAAAAAAAGTTTGGGAAAATCTTTTAAAACTTTTAAAATTCTCTGCATTTGTGAACAAAATTAAAGGAAATTTGTGGTGTTTCTAATGGTTTAAGATTCAGGTACAGTATGTCTCCCGTATGTCATTTCAGTGCTCACCCAAACTACACTGTGCAACAAGAAAAAACCAGATGATGATTCGAGATATCTTTCAGCTTAATTGTGGCTCATTGATTAGGAATATAAGTACGGTTTTTTCATTTGTTTTTTGAAAATTGGTTTGTGAAAATTTTGACTTGAGGAGTCGTTTACCCCAAAAAATAATACGGTACTGAAACTGTTCTGTTGCTTGGATACCCTCTTTAATCTTTTTTAAATAAAATTTTCCCCGAAAAACGTTTCTTACTTTTTTAATATTTTTAATTTGGAAAAAATTGTTGCAAATTTCTTCCAAATTTGGCAGTTCACATTGCTAATTAAATAATTATTAAAATTATTAGGCTTTGAATGAACAATGATGCCAGAAGAATATCAAAAAGTTCATAGTACCAGCAGATCAAAAAAAAAAAAAAACAAAATAAAGACAAATATTTCCACAGCGAAAAGCTTTCCGACATCACTGAACATGGAATTATTATTATTTTAGGACGAGCTTGTTTCAGACGCAAGGAGTTTCAAAAAACCGACCACTGATTCATGATTCGTTCCCCAATCCATTAAAGTTGAATACTTCTTTAATCCACATATTCACTACTTTTTATTAATTTTTGAAAACATCTACAGTAGCCTGCAGTTTATTTCCAATAGAAATCGTATACGATTATCGCATCGCACTGTTCAGATACGATCAAACAAGGAGCATGATGCAAAGTCCACGCAACGTATTTAGTTAAGACGCCATCATTTAACGCCTTTAGTTTGTTCTCAAAAACATGTCGTATACGAAATTCGTACAAGGAAAACCGAGTTCAATTAGTTCACAGTATTAGGCGAAATTTAGTAAATATCATGTCAAAATATGGTCCTAGAAGTGAAACATGCATTCTAGAATGTGTATAAAGCACCGACATTTTTTTTTATATATAACCAATTTAAGGGGAGACTTTTTTTTTATTTTTTAATATAAAATGAATATTTTTGGAAACGTATTTTGAGTTTTTATTCTTCTATAAATTTAGAGTAAGCTCCAGTTTTATTTATTAAAAAATCCAAGATGACGGCTTCAGCTCCCATCAAATAAAGCCATGCACGTTGTGTTTTGGTCTGTGCGGAGCGCTCCACAGCCATGCCAGTATATCTAAAAAATTGGGTTAAAATCAAACTAAACTAAGTTTGCGGTTAAAAAAAAATAATGGATGTCTCCGCTCAACAGGCTGTAAATTATAAAACACTTTAGAACTGAATATATACTTTCACCCACGTTTTCTAAACACTTTAAGGACGAAAATAATGAAAATTGAATTGAATTTTTTATCGTCATGACCAGTAACTATGAATGCCACCAAAAGCAGCAACCATTGATAGATTTCTATGTAAAATCAATAATAGATTTAAACGGTTGTTTCCATTTTCAATACCTTTGTATTCTTCAAAATTTATACATTTTTTTTTACTTTATTTATTTTCATAATATTTCTGCAGTACTGCTCTACTTACCTATGTGTTTTTCTGTTTCGTAGTTTTGTAAAATGCAAAAAGTATTTAAATAACACTTTCCAACTAAGTTCTACCCTAATTTCTCTCTCAAGTGTATATTTAAATAGTTAGCACCATTTGCATACATATAATAAACAATTGTTTTTTTGAAAATAAGAAATGCTTTTCCAAATTTTCAAAATTTAGAATGTGATAGTGCCACCTGCCGCAAGTAATGCCGAAGATGGGAATGATGATGATGATGAAGATAATGATGATGTTGTAGAGGCTGTACCAGATTCAGATGATGAAAGACTTGATGAGAATCACAATAATGAAGGAAAATATGATGCAGTTTCAGGCTCTTCGCCGACCTCATCGCTGGCCATAGAGGGGTTCGTTGAGGGCGTACCCGAGGATAATACAGTTCAGTCACAATCTGCAGCTTATGTTGATGAAGTATAACTTTTGTCCTATTTTCTCTCTGTGCTTTCAACTGAATGTAAATTTTGTGCTTTCATTTTTTTGTTGATGTTATGTTGTTGTTTCCGACACATTTATTCAGAGTGTTGCACAAAATTAACTCAGTCCACCCCGTCCCCTCTTATTTTTTACTTTGTATCTGTATCTGTAAATATAGTTGTTGTAGTTTCGGTGTGGCCTATTTACTATGTATATTGTATAATAAAAATACTATGAACTTTTAAAAAGGAGCCACGTCTTCAAGAGATTATTTCATCGGGCGATATTGGGCAATTGGCACAAATAGTGTTAAATGGTGAGGGCAAAAAATTGCTTAACACGCAATCAACGGAACCGGAAGTGCAGGAATTCCTTAACAATGTACCAAGATATATGGTAAGATAGCTACATAAATACATACTATATAAAGTTTGTTAAAAGAAGTAAGAACACATTTCTTTCATTTCGTTTTTATTTGAATAGAGTCAAATACGTCGTGTTCATGAAGCTGCTCGCGAGTCAAACTTAACAGTTTTCCGCCAAGCATTAGAGCGTAGGAAATTTGCTATTTCAAAGGATGAAGTTTCACCTAATGGTGCAACACCTTTACATGTGGCGGTTTTGTTTGGAAATACTGGTAAGTTTAAGAGTTTAATTGGCTAATAAAAATATATTTTTTTTTTACTTCAAGCTAAACACAAAACAAAAGACAAAAATATAGACAGGTTTACTACCGTCCGGCATTTGCTCGGGCAGTTCGAAATTCATAACTTTGTTCGCAATTTTTCCAGAATTATATTTTGTCCGGAATTTTCATACAAATTTTTTTTTTCATTATGGTCTCTCTGTATATCGAAAAATCACTTAACTTCGTTCAATGTAAAGAACTTCATATTTCAAAATAGTTTTTTCTTTCTCAAAATCTGAAGTTTGATTTTGGATTAGTAGTAGAAAAGTCTCAATACCGAATATTTTAAAAAGAAATGTGATTTTGAATTTTAAAGGGACGAAGAGTATTTTAATTATTTTTTTTGGCTAAGGCGATACAATTTTATCAGAATAAGTCACCGTATATCTATTAGTTGATGTTGCAAAGTACTTATTTCATGAATATTTTCAACAAGTCTGTGGTCACAAGCCATAACAGCATAAGTCAGTTTTTTGAATTTTACAGGAGAGCACTTCAAAGATTCAAATGCTAATAGAAATCAATTTGAGTTGTTCTATTTTTCCTTTAATATCTCGCAAACCACTGAACCGATATTCATAAAATTTTGATCCAATATGAAATCGGATATGGAGATTTCAATTATGATAATAACTCGAATTCGACAAAACTCGAGTTGTGTTGTTATGCCTTGTGACCACAGAAGTAATGTTGACAACTGGTGACGACACAACTATTGTGCCAAAAAAGGTGTTTTTTTTCGTCACCCCTCGCGGTGAGAACGATAAATAAAGATCGGTTTGTCTTAGTCAAAAAGGGGACGACCTCGATAGTCTAGTGGGTAGTGCACTAGACTTTCATCTGGGAGGTTCGGGTTCGATTCCCGTCTTCGTCTGGTGGTTAATTTTCATTACTTTCTTATATTCACTATCAATATGAAGTGTATGAGAATTATAAGATAGTGTACAAGTACACACATTGGTTGGTAATGGCAAAACCACCAAGCCGATAAAAAATTGCCACACCGCCGTTCGGAATCGGCGTTAAACTGTAGGTCCAACTATGTGGTATCACAATGGGTCGTTCAGGCCTAAGTGTGTCTCTCGACAGCCACTCCAACCTAACCTAACCTAACCTAGTCAAAAAGGGGTTTTGTGAAATTTACATTTTTACAAAAATGGTGATGCTTTTTTTTAAAAATCGTGATTTTCGAGGGTCTGAAAATTTGGTTTTGGTAGTCAGAAAAAAAAATTTTTGCTCCAAATAAAAATTCCTTCGTTCACTAAGAAGGTATTACAGTTGAAATAGTTCTTGGGAAACCTTTATCACCGCAACGGAACTGTTGGAAAAACAACATTTCAAGTTAATCGCGTTTAAGCTTTGGCACCAGGTTCATGTAGTCGAAAGTAGCGCGCTGTTGATAGCTGTAACTTTGGCTCTAGTGTTCACATTTCTACTAAATTTGGAAAATATTTTCTCAAGAGGATGTACTTTGAGAAAATACAATAAAAAAATTTTAAATTTTTTCGGCCAATACAAGCGTATGCGAAGTAGTAGTAGTGTTAAGTAGTAGTGTCTGGCCACTGAGAGGAAGACCAGAAGTGAAGAAGAAAAAACATTAGGGAGTTTTACATAAGTAACTTTCTTTTTCTTTCGTTTATTACTCTCATTCTGATTCTTACTAGGCTTTAATTTCAATAAAGATTTTCATTTCATTTGCTAACCATATCTAATTTTACGTTCCATTTGAAATAACTATTAATAAAATCTGAAAATGTGATCTCACATTGCTTAAGTTATTATTATAAAAAATGAATACACATATCCATAATATTTGATGATTCAAACTTTAAATTATATTATTGAACAATTAGTTAATGAAATATTTATAAGAATTCTGTTTTTAATTGCATGATGTTGCGTGCTTTTCGATTTGAATTTTTTGTTTTCCAGAAATTGTGCGCTATTTGGCAGAGAAGTTTCCAGAGGCCATAACAATAACCGACAATGATGGTCGGACAGCCTTACACTATGCAGCAACAATTAAGGATAATGGCCATTTTTATAATATGTTAACACAATCCGGTGGCAATGCAAAGGCATTGGATAAGGTTAGTAATATGTAAAAGTAATTCAAGAAATAGATTTTGTTGGTAACCGTGAGAAGAAATAAAGGAATAGGAAATATAAAATGGGTTGACAATGATATTAAGAGAAGAAGAATGCTACAATTAATTATTACTTTTTTGTTTATTTTTTTTTTTTTTTTTGGAAATAGAGTGTGAACGAAACCAGCTGGCAGGTTTCATAACATAGTTGCGTTTATATAATTGACATAATTATTGTTATAACAAGAAAAAGTAGGTCTCATCAGCAGAGTCATAATGTTTTGAAATTAAGGGAAATTTTTTCTGTGTCACTGAGTAAAAACGTCCTTTAAATATTAAATGTCTGTCTATACAAAAAATGTGAAAATACCCTCATTTAGTAATTGTAATAATGAAATCGAAACACCTTTTATTGATTACGTAAATTTTTATATACTCACTTAACATATTTAGCTTGGACATACGCCCGAGTTTTATTTGAATGATGAACAATCGAAGAATATACTCAGCTATCGTCAACTTCTAAGTAATTTCGGTGCTGAGGAATTGGAAGAGGAACTTTTGAGCGATCAAGGTAAATTGTCCAGTGGTGGGCCAACGTCATCATTCATTGTATGTTGACGTGATGGTGTGTACTCGTTTTATGATGTATGTAAGTGTGTGTTGTAAACGTGAGTTATGTATGTGTATTAACATATACATATATGCTTACCCGTTCATATGTAACTGTGTTTGTTTGTACTTACACATATTATAGTTTTTTTCTTTTTTTTTTTCATTTTCTACTTTCTTGAATTATAGTTACATATACATAGATATATACATACAGTTTTCTGCTTTGCTTTCCACATTTTTCCATTCTACACAATTACTTTCATTTTTGAAATTACATACTACCATTTTGTTTTTGTTATTGTTTTCCATTTTGTTTCTCTTTTCCTCCTATTACTATTTTGGTTTTTCCACCCACCCACTCCAACACACATACACGACCTCCCATAATTTCATGATTTCGTTTTAAATTAATAATGTTATTTGTTTTAATCGCTATCCTTTTTGCAGGTGGTGTAAGTGATGGTATATTGGGGGCAGAGGGGTTAAGTTAAAGCTAGTAGTAGTGTAGTGTGTAGTTTTGATTGTACTGTATGCATTCTAGAGTGTCAGTCGTCGATTTGGTGTTGTGGTCGCCGCATGTTTTAAATTCGTTGTTCATTCTCAATTGGGAAATTTTCCGCCCTCGGTTTTATTCTCGGAAAGTTTGTGCTGCTTGCTTATCCATATGTATGTGCGTGTGTTTTGAACGGTTTTAAATGTTTTGAAAATGTCTGATATGCCTGCAAATCAAGAATTTTTTAATCACATCATTAGCAATATTGACGATGTATTCGGTATGTTAATTAATGTTTACTTAATAGTTCAAGTTTACTTTAGAGGCTTACTAATATATCAAAAATAAAATACTCATAACTAAATTACAAACTGAGTCATTTTACTACTCGGGTTGATTGAAGAAATAGTGAAATGGGAACGCAATATATAACGTACGAAAGTTATACGTTATGTGTAAATTTTAGTTCACCAATTGCTTTGGATTTCGTGTGTATTCAAGTCAAGTTTTAAATCACTTTAAATTTATTTACAATAAAGAATCCTTTGGTGAATTCTGTGGATGAGATCAGAAGATATAGTTTAAAAATCGTTATATTTAAATTAAGGCTTTTCCTTATTTTATATTGGTGAAAAAGATATGCATCAAAGTAGTATGTAATTTTTACCAGTTCAAATAAAACACCCTGCACTTTTGCTTCTTTTCACTGTAAAATGCATTTCAATGTGAGTGTGTGTGCTTTTATTCAAATCTATCATAAAAATCTTTACTTAAGTACTTAATCCCCCTCCCCTTCCTGAAAACAAATATTTATCAAATATACATACATAAATTTACCACTCATTTTCTACGTTACGCGCTCCTACGTTACAACAGTACCTGATGATCTTCATAGTTCGCGCCGTTTACTGATGGACGATGATATCGATCGAACACTACAACGTTGTTTCAGCATAATTGAAGACTCCACTAAAGCTCTAAGTGGCGTCACTGCTTCTGCAGTGGCGCAGCGTAAACCTTTGAGTGCCTCAACAATACAGCTGTCGGTTATTGGATATTTGAGTCGTTTTTTAAAACGTAGCGTTTTCGAGAAGATACGAAAACGTCAGACGCGTCTCGATCACAATCTTTTCGATGTCATTTGGCCAGCTATGCGGAAAACATCTCGTACACGCCATCTGGAGGAGGATATCAATTGTGGTATTGTAGCGCCGGATTTTGATGTTTTCGTAGTGTTCCAAGAGTTTCTAGTGCCACTAATTAAGGATATGCATTGCATGAGTGTTACGCAAGATTTTAAACCGCATTCACGTATTGCATTTTTCCCAATGGAGAACGGAGAACGTCTTAATACGGCAGCTTTTGTTTTTGAGGATGAACCGAATTTGATACAACGCTGCATGGTTGAGTGTTCACGTAACCTTGAAGAATTTGAACTGCCATTGAACCTGACCATCGGACAAATTGAATTGGCCGAACGCATAATGATGAGCAAAATATTTACCACTGCTTTTGCCGATGCGATTGGGGAGACGGAGTCGGGTAGTTATTATACGTTGACAGAGATACTCGAAGATACTTCCGATGTGCAAATCATGTTAACCGAGTTGGGTCTAATGATACCAATGCTTGATGTCAAAGATTCAGTGCAGCAAGCGGAATCAATAGCATTCAATGGCAATCTTTGGCCATACGGGCGCGGAGTCTATCTCAGTTCGGATAATAATCTTGCGCTGTGGTTAAATTGTCAAGAGCATTTACGTGTAATTTCGACAACTACTTCAAAAGATGCTGCAAATATGGGCGCAGCGTATACGAGAGTGGGCCGTGCTGTATCCTTTTTGGAGAGTCAATTACACTTCAAGGAAAGTTACCTGCTGGGTTATTTACAAGCTCGCCCATCATATTTGGGTACTGGCCTCAAGTTAACCATAACAATTAAAGTGCCAAACTTGATGAAGGAAGCCGATAATTTGCGCCACCTGTGCTCAGTGCGTGGTCTCAGCCTCATAACAAGTCCGCTAGCAAAAGTCACGGTACGATTGGTGAACATGCAGAGCCTTGGTGCTGTTGAATATGTGCTCTTCCAGGATTATTGCACCGCCATCACGAACATAATGTCGCTGGAGAAGGATATGTCATTGACGAATTCAAAGCACATTGCTACAATGTTGGTGAAAATTTTCCGTCGTAAGAAGAATAGCTTAGTGGAACACAACTAGTAGAAGCATAGTTATAGCTACATATATATAATATCAAGAAAAAATATAAAACTATACCCAATATATATGTGTATATAAAGCTTATATCTCTACATAATATCATTGTGTTGTTTATATTGCATTGAGCTCATCATCTTCCTCTATTGGAACGAATAATTATCGACTTACACAATTTCTGTATTATACAAATAACGAAATTTTAATATTAAATTATGCTTTTATACATACTTATAATTATGCTGAAATTTCTTTTCGAAATACAAATACCAATGTACTCCTGCTTCTGAGACTTTAAACAGCTTCGTTCGTATTCAGCTTGATTAAGGGTTCGTAAGTTATTTTAATGCATTATCATATTTTTGATGTGTGTAATTATGTTTTAGCCACACAGTAGTACTTATAGTTTCATCTTACTTCCGAATAAACATAAATATCAATCATCTGCACCACCATCATCAGTGTTGTGTAACGTCTTTGATTTTAATCTCTTAGTTGCTCATCACTTGATTCTAGTATTATAATTATAAATTGAGTCAATTTCGCAACAACATATTTTTAGCAAAAATTGTGTAGCATTCAATATGATAGGGCATAATAATAATAATAACGAATCAGCTTTGATCATATGTGAGTGTAGTCATAGCTTAGAAATCTACATAAAGAACATTTTATAAGAAGTGAGTTTTTTGTAAAAAGTTGTTCAGCAAAGAAGCTTTTTGAATACTAACACAGTCGTATAAATTTTGTCAATAGTGTATATAGTAGAATGGTCGCCATCTTTCTACTTCTAACCATTAGAACCTTGAACTACTTTAAGTTTGAAAAAAAAACACTTCTCTCCAAGCTGACAGTCTCTTTCTTTTATGGGCTCTTTCATTAAATAAAGCTTATTTCTTTTGATAAAGCTTCTTTCTCCTTATATGAATTCTTGTACTACTTAGGTGGAACTCAATTTACTTGATGTTTAACCTAAATGAAGCATTTTTTCACCAGAGCACCTTTTCGAAAAACATAACGCAGTCTAAAGTCAAATTGTAATTGATGCTCATGCTAAATAATTAGGCCTTAGATAGATTCGTACTGTATGAACATTTTTGAAATTACCGTTATGTTGTAATTGATGTAATTTTTTAGTTGTTTTTGTTTTTATGTAGAAATAGTATTTTTTTTTAAAGTTTTTGTTCAGAAACTGAAAATCCGGTGCGGTGTATGTAGGCTTTTGTCTTCCACTGTACATATGCAATAATATTTCTTATGGCTCTTGTATTTTTTGTACCACATAGTTTCTTCCCACATTTATCTTAAAGATCTGTGTAGGATAGGAGAGGTTTATGTTGGATAGTTTGCCAAGTGTCGTTAAAGTGAAGTAATTAAGTAATTGAATAAATATTTCATAAAAGGGTTGAACAATGAATTCTTATAATTAACATAAAATTCACACCTCTTGTACATACATATCTAAATAAAATGTATTGAAAAGTCTATAGAGTATTCATTTCAAATACAAATAACAAACACTTATCAAATACTTTTAATCCAGTTTTGACTTTTCTAATGCCAAACTATCGATTTTATTTGCTCTTGTTATAAGTTAATGCACATATACATTTAGTTAATAATATTTTTGATCTCATTTGTTATGAAATATCAATTAAAATGCCATCAAAATAATTTACAGGTCAAGCGGAAAATTCAAGTTACCAATCGAATCCTATTTTTAAAACCGAACAAGGCAAATATTTAGCAAGTAGTGAGTTAGAACAAAAACGGAAATTATTATTTCAAAATTAATGTACACACATTTTATACCGTTAGATTTAGCTGATCCACTTATTAAAGCTCTCACCGAAATTGCAAGTAAACGTCCCGAGGATCCAGTCTCCTTTCTTACCAATTTTCTACAAAATTATATACGCTTACGTAATCCCAAAGCCAAACAACTTAACAGCAGTAGTAGTAAAACAAATTCAACGACAGTCATGAATTCCGAATCATCATCGGTACGAAAAAATAACAATCGAAATGCAAATCTAACAAATTCCAATAATGATGAAATTGAAGAGGATCGCAACTCAGTTGGAGAGGAGGAAGAAGAAGAAGAGGTGCCAATAACGGATGATCGCGATGAGCATGGGCAAAGTATGCTACATTTTGCATGTGCACGTTCACATCGACGTGGTGGCTTAATGCATTTGATTGAAGAATCCAACATGGATATAACATATAGAGATGAATTATACCGTACAGCGCGTGATGTATCGCTACAAGCAAATCAACCGGCAAATGCAAAAGATATTGATCGTTATGTGCTCTCATTGGTTTCTGTGGGTATGTATGTAGGATCGGGGGTAGATCACATGCATACATACAAGCAGGTGATATTTTCGTTATTTTTTATAGGCGATTTGCGACCGTTTGAACATTTTGTCATATCCGGTTATGATCACATTATAGATGTCAACGATGATAATGGTAATAGTATAACGGATATTGCCGCTGAACGTGGTCATGAAGAATTGGCAGACTTTTTGAGAAATTTAAGATCACTGGAGGTAAGTTTGTACTGTGACTATCATAGAGTAACAAAAATTACGCAGTGACGCCTCTACTCTTTTATTTCCGGTAGGAGTTACGCGAAGAACTTCATCAGATGATACGCAATAATAACGTTGGTCGCATCAAGGAAATTACAGCAGCATCAAATGCTCAATGGTTTTTGAAGGCCAAAAATTATTATGGTATGGTTTTTGTATGAATTAATGAAAGATGCTGAAATATTTTTACACTTTAACTCTAATGTGATTTAAGGACGAACTGCACTGCACATTGCAATTTTAAAGGAGTCTGAAGAGATTACTGAACATTTTGTTAAGATTTGCCCAGAAACTTTAAAAATCGGTGATAACGTAAGTTTCTTTCAAAACACATATGTATATGATTTTTGAACTTTTACCTAAATTTGTAATTTTACATTTGATTAGCTGGAACGTACGGCTCTGCACTATGCCATGGGCACTAATGCTATTGAGGGTTTAAGTCGCATATTGATACAAAATGGTGCCAAGCGTACAACTAAGGACTTGAAAGGACGTCAGCCAAGCTATTATTTTATGAATAAAGCAGATATATTACGTTTACAAGAGGAGGAAGATGAAAATCGTTAAATTTATCACGATTAAATCAAAGAAAAACTTTAGGCAATTCATATTTTTAAGTCTTGAAATTAACATACAATTTTTAGAGTAACGTTAAGAATTCAACTTGAATTGCTCAGTTGTGTTAAAGCAATATTTAAAATTATATATTAGTGTCAAATTAATGAATAAAAATCAAGATGCACATATTTTTAAAAATCAAAAATCATATACAGATAGGTTCACACACATGATGAAACACATACATACATATGTGCATTCATAAATACATACATATCGCTGCCTTAATTTGCTAAAGCCCTAACACTTATTTTTACATTTTACAAGCGAAGCAAAAAACATTTTGTTGTTTAGACTACTGCTTCGAGAATTTTCAATTTAAATTGAAAGAAATTAACGTAAGTTTTGGGTGTAGGTCTCTAAAATTTTTGGTACAGACGAAAGTGGTCATGCTTTATCATAATCCATAAAAAATTCGATATTGAAAAGTTTGATGTTGGGGCCTTAGCAAATTAAGGCAGCGATATATTAAAAATGAATATGCCTTCACAATTAAATTATATATCTATTCTACATACATGAGATATGTATATATATATATGTATATACATAAATGTATATCTATGTATTTATGAAATAAAAATGAACTTTAAGTTTACCCAGTAGAAAATTTTATCAATTCAGTTTACCTAAGTGAAAGTAATTTAAGAAATTGTTAGGGCTAGCAATCCGATCGGATTGAATCAGAAATCATTGGCAATTATATATATTGTACAAATTCTGAAATAAAGCCGCCTATTTCCAAATTAAAATGGAAAATGGTTTTTATTCATTGCGATTCGTAAGCGGAACTAAATAATCAAATCGAAATATTTGAAGATCATCGATCGTCATTGTCTATGCTCTTTCAAATCATCTGCTCATGTAGTCTATTACCATTGCGTAATTCCTGATGCTTGTTTCGGTTGACACCGGTTTTTAGATTGGTCGTTTGGGAAAATTCCAATTATATTAGAACTAGATTTCCTACAAATTCTGTATAAACCAACCGATTGGTTTGTCTACTTTCCGCTTCTCCTGTGTGCAGATTATATAGATGTTGCGTCATGTGATCAGCATCGCATCAGGGAGGATTTTTCTATTAGTGATTTTCAACGAGAGGCAGGTACTTTTGGCTTTACCACCAGTGAGTGTTGAACTTAGTGTATACTATACTATATAGCACACATGCAGGGACAACAAGAAACCCCATTGATCTGGGCAGAACAGCACTATGGAATTGAAAATTTATAAAGTTGTGAAGATTTCGTTTTCTTGGAATTGCTCGATAGCTCTGAATATAAAATAACAATAAACAAAAATTTTTTCGCTGGAAAATTGCTGCATATTTGACTTGACAAAGTAATATGCCGCAAAGAATCATCAAGAAAAACACGAATTGAGCGACACTAAACACTTAGTCATTATGTATAGCGCAGATATGTGGACGATTACAACAGATAATGACGAGTTTGCAAAACGAGGGCTATTTTTTGTTTAATTTGAGATAATAAGAAATGGTAAATAAGTCTCAATTGTGGATTATTTGATTTATACAAAGAAGTGTCTCTAGTCAAAATTATATTATATAATTTATATATCAACGGTGACGATGGTTTGAGAGAATGAAGGAGAGTTGCCTAAACCATAAAGCCTTACGGAAAAATTTGGTGAGCATTAGATGTTGTGTGCTCTGTTCAGTGTTATCTCAGTCGGGTTAGAAATTGTGATTAGTAATTTAACCCATTTTGACCAGCTACCAGTTCTAGTGGACTGATTTCAATGAAAATTTAAGGGAATGCTTATTTCGAATAAGCGGTTCCCGAGATATGGACTGGTGATTTCAGTCACCAATGGGCAAATAGACGACGATTTGATGAAAAGAAAACAAAGCTGTGGCAAAAAACGGTTTTTTCTCATTGTAGTATAAAAAAAAATTTGTTAAAAAAAACATACATTTAAAATAAACTATAGAATTTATTTTCCAATTATGTTTTTACTATTTATATAATGATAAAAACTGGTATTGATCGCACTCCAATGCGGTAATTCATTATCGTGTAAGTTAACGCACTATAATCCACAATATCTTGAGGAATTTTGGTGTTGACCAGCTTTTGTTTCTTGCGATCGTACCATTTCGCTTAACCAAAAACTTCCGTGATTTGCTAGGATCGTGACTTTAGCGTTGTCTTTTCATCGAATTAGTAAAACTTGCTGGCTGAAATCGAATAATGCAGAGAAATCACCGTTTTGCTTCATCACAGATACGTGAGCACCATCAACTCTGCTTTTACGAACAGATCCTGAAGCAAAATCGAACAATTAATGGAATAGATTTCCATGAATTCACTACACCTTTTTATCCACTGGTGACTGAAATCACTAGCGTAATTTTTTCAAATGTACTACCTACCTCAAGCACATATGTGCATGGTGTGGGTGTGCTTACTAAAAGTACATATCACGGGCATTCTGAATCAGTAAAACCATTTTAGTTTTTTTTTAAATATATTTTTTATGAAATTATAAAAAATATGTTTTTTAATGTTTTATGCAAACCCCTATAAAAGAACACACACACATATACACATACAAGTCCTTCAAATTGTTTTTTCTAATATTTTTTCTATATTTTCTAATATTTGGTATATCTGAGGCTCTATGGTCTCTCAAATTTTGGTGACTAGAATCACCGGGCTGGCCAAAATGGGTTAAGGGGTAGAATATGATGAAGAGACGAGCAAACCTCTCTGTGTTAATTACATAGTTAAGTGCAAAGCAAGAAAATAAATTTTTTTATTTCAATTCTCAAATTCCATAATTCTCTATTAAAAATCGTTTACCCTGTGGTCTCAAAATAAACCCCAACAAAATTACCAGGTGTTGATCTCATAACAGGATAGATGGCCCACGAAATTCTCCAACTTGCGATAATGCATGCTCTGTATATTTGCGGTTCTTCGTATTGGATACTTTCTGCATGACTAACAAGTTATCTCAGATTAAAATGATAGCAAACCCAGGCAAAAATCCTACAAAGGTAAACTCATAGAGACCTTTAAATCTCTTATTCATACTCTCTAAGTTATTTCAAAAACTTCTTGTTAAGTTACTCAAGAATAAAAAAAATTATTCATCAACACCAGTTTGATTTCGGACAGAAACATGGTACCATTGAACAGGTTCATAGGATTGCCACTGAGATAACACTGGTCTTTGAAAAAAATCAGTTCTTTTCCGCAGCTTCCTTAGACATAATCCAAGCTTTTGACAAAGTATGGCACGAAGGTTTCATTTTCAAAGTCAAAAGCATTAGGCCAACATATTTTCCGTAAATTGAGATGTATGGAACTATTTATTGAAACAAGCTCGAACATGTATAGGACTGTATCGCCTATTAACTCTTTCACTCCGAAGTTTTTTCTCAATACCTGGTTGAGCTCCTTTAATATTTTAAGCAAATAATGAATTTAAAAAAAAAACATGCTCAGGGTTCTCCATTCTTACAGTTATGCTTAAGTTTTTCAATGGGGCATAATGCCTACTATAAAGAATTTTATTAAAGGTAATTTACGGCAATGATGCTGCATATATAGAATCAACGCATTGACAGCCAGCATCAGTATTTTAAAGAAAACTCAACTTTTTCTATTATACTTAAGGCCACCTTCTGGTCTACATTTTTCAAAACAAAGTATAGACTTTTAAAATTGTACTGTAAAATTTTCGTATCAAGATTTCCTTCTACAGCCTATTTAGCAGGTGAGGGCAGAAGCAGGTAAAAGGGCCAACTGAAGTTTAAACTCATTCATCTCGAAACTATATTTTTCAGCACGGTGGGACACAAAAAACAAAAGCTACACCCGACCGATTCGTCTCAAACTTTATTATATTATTCAAAAAACCAGTGCTTATCGCAGGAACTAAAAAAGACTTTCTACGTTGAATACTTCTTACTTTTTACATACAAAATGTAGTGAAAAAACGGTATGTTTTCGTAAAATAAATTTCAACAACGCGCCATTTTGTCAAATTTATTTTTTTCATTTTTTTTTTCATTTTTTTTTTCATTTTAGTTCCTGCGATAACTACATTCATACCAATTGCAACTTCTTTTTTTTTTCTTTGTTTGCGATCAGTGGAAAATTCAAAACCTATCCCACCAGCAAGATCCGTTTTTTTGAAGAGGGAAACTGTAACACCAATTTTAGTTTACTTAAAATTATAATTTTTTTTTTTATTATTATTTTTATATATTTTTAAAGTAATAAAATATATCTACAAAGTTTAAATAATATTGTTCATTATTTCATTTTAAAAAAATCCTAAAAACTCAACAAATTCAAGGGCGCTGGATCAGAAGGTCCCCTTAAGTTTTTAAACGTTACTGGGACATATAATCCCAGCAGAGGTGAAAGAGTTAAAGTAAAGTTTCGCTCACGTCACTGTATAGTGAGTGAAAGTGAATACAGTTTTCAGCTAGCTATCTCGTACAAATTAAACTTCTTCCAATGTGAATCTCAATGTCAAAGTAAATTAATATATAATGGGGTTTTTCGATTCATTGAACTCGCTTCATACTGAATGACCGTTTGAATATTGTAACTACATTTCAACAAAGGGTAATACGTTGTAACATAAAACATACACACATACTCAAAAATAGACTCAGAAGGAGATAAATAGTAACATTATTTCATGAGCTACATATATAGTTATCAAATCAGGCTATTGTTTACTGTATATTATTTCAAAAGGTAAACATAGACAGAAATAAATGCTCTAAAATTAACATAATAAAATAAAAACTAATGATTAAAAACGCGCGATATTCCCACACTTATCACTGGAATAACTACTACAATTATAAATAATTTTATTATGAGTGCTACTAAGACAATACTACCGTACGATGATGATAATGTCACTGTCAAGAGGACAAAAATTATTAACTTTTGAATTGCAAGATTAGATTAATTCATTTTCGCTTATCGGAAATTTGCCAAGTATTATTAATTACTTTGATTTTATCAAGGAACTTGTTGCAAATGACGTATAATACATCATTTCAAGGGTTCGCATTATTCCGGGGAAATTTTGTATTAGTAACCTTTGATTCCTGGATTAAGTTTATACGCACGTAGTCATAGTTTATGCATAAGCTTGGGCGCAGCTTTGAGCGTATAATGCATTCGGTAATCAATCACAATATTTGCTTTGCTATCTTTGGCAGTGTATGGCGTTTTTGATATTAGTACCAGCACAAGTTTCCCTTTTGTTTTTTTTTTTTTAATTTTTGCACATGTGCAGATGAACTACATATATGCATACAGGCTGTATACTTATCTTATAAAATAACCACCGATTTTTCACCGTGTACACAAGTATTATTGATAACACACTGCGACAGCATTTTTTCATACTTATCTTTACTTTTATAGTTCAAAAAGAAATTTGATTTATATGTAATAATAAAATTACTATATATATATTTTAAATAATCGTTTATGTACATAAATATTAAGTCCAAAAGTTCCATAAATCCAAATTGATTTTCAATTCCATTGTTGAGTCTGAGATTGAACGCCATTGGTGCTGGATTAAAAAAACGTCCGGTGTTCGCATTTGAAAATTGTGGAAGAAAAACAAAATGACTGCCGAAATTAATAAAGGTAAAGTTTTTTAGAAATTTAAATCGGAATACTATTTAAATTTGAGTAGCTAATGTTAATTTAATCAGAAAGTAAAATTTCAAACTATTTATTATGTTTCCTATGTTTAAAATAACTAAATGTTTTCTGTTTTTTTTTTTTTTTTTTTTTTTTTTTGAGAAATGCAAATTATATTTATACCTATGAAATAAACTCGCTGTCACTATAACTTGAATTTTTCTCGAATAAAACAGGATATTCGATGTCAAATGTTAGGAATTTATTGATAATTCTCAGTTTCTGTTCCTTTTTTAAAAGCATTTTGTTGGTGAATATGTAAAAGTTGCTGAAGGCAAATTTCCAGTTTTGCCTTCATTTCGTTTGCCTTGATTTCAATATGGTAATTAAAAATCGTAACTACACAGTTATCGTTAGGCTGTTCTTCCGTCACCAAAAAAAAAAAAAAATATTTATTACATTTTTTCTTTCAGGTCCTTTTCTAGGGCAACGCCACTTACAAGTTTTTCTGCTTTTTCTGGCCATTGTTGTAAATTATGTAGCAAAATTCAATGCAGGTGTCGCGGTTGTAGCCATGACAAACGCCGCAACGACAAATCCGAATTTTGATGTAAGTTCATCTCTTTCTTTTTTTTATTCATCATTTTTATTTATTTTTTTGGTTTTTATCTTTACAGGAATACGATTGGAATGAACAAGAAAAATCATATATACTTTCAAGTTTTTTCTGGGGTTATTTTCTAACGCAATTTCCTGGCGGTTACTTGTGCCGACGTTTTGGTGCGAGAACTACCATGTTCATCTCAACATTAGGCTCCGCGTTGTTCGCATTCTTGCCTCCATTTTGTGTACCATGGGGTGGTTGGGAAATCTATTGTGGCATACGTGCGATACAAGGTCTCTTCCAAGGGTTTCTTTTTCCATGTATACACGCACATTTGGCTTCCTGGTGTCCGGTTAATGAACGTAATCGTTTAGGGGCATTAGCCAATTCGGGCATAGAATGTGGTACCCTGCTGGCAATGTTTCTGAGTGGAATGATTGCGGCATCTGACATGGGTTGGCCAGGTATATCATACATATCTGGTGCATTGGGTGTGGCATGGTGTATGCTCTGGATAGTTTTTGGTGCCAATACACCAACTGAATCGAAACTCATAACGGAAGCTGAATGTAATTATATTGAGTCATCAAAGAAAACATTGAAAGAGGTGAAAGGTGATGCAGAGCCAGAACGTAGAATACCAGTACCGTGGCGCGCTATAATGTCATCATGGCCATTTTGGGCTCTACTCGTAGCACGTTCAGCTGAATCTTGGGGTTTCTCAACACTACAAGCCGAAATTCCATCATACATGAATGGTGTGCTGTACCTGGATATGAAGAGTAATGCGCTATTTTCAGCATTACCGTATTTGGCAATGTTTTGCATGTCTTTTGTATATTTAATTACATCGGACGTGCTGTTAACCCGTAAAATACTTACCCTTGGTGCCATACGTAAAACATTCAATTCACTGGCGTTCTGGGTGCCTGCTGTTGGTTTGATTGGTGTCAGTTTTGTGGGTGAGGATCAAAAAACGTTAGCCATAGTACTCATGGTAATGAACGTTGGCATTAATGCGGGCGCTACAATTGGAAGCGCTTTGAATACCATCGATTTATCACCAAATCATGCAGGCATTCTGATGGGAATTGTCAACACATCAGCTAATGTTATACCAATTTTAACACCGCTTCTTGTGGGTGTCATTGTACAGGACGAAGTATGTATTATATGAATTTCGGATGATTTAAGAAACGTTTTTGCTAACATTTTACTTATTTCTAGCATGATCGCACTCAATGGCAAATTATTTTTATAATTTCTGCGGTGGTATTCACATTAGGTAATCTCTTCTATATTACCTTTGGATCAACCAATTTACAACCTTGGGATGCTGAAGATTTTTTGTTATCAAAAGAAGTACAAAATGAGAGCAGCTGCGATAAAAAACCTATAGAGGAATTGAAAAAAGAAAAAATTTAATAATGTGTAAAATTTCTTCTTTAGTTTATATTAAACTAGCTTATTTATACGTAACTATGGATTTTATATAAAGCAAAGTCCTTAAAATTTAAGAAATAATAACAAATACTAATAATAAAATATATTTAATATTTATTTAAACAGTTTAACATATTTATGAAGTATTGAATCATATCTACCCTAGGACCTTAGAAAAGTCGTAGGTGTATCATTGACGAGAAAGTGGCCATTGGCCACCAGTGTCCCAAAAGTCATTGCACCGATTTTAATAACTTTATATTCATTCAAAACAACTATTTGCGCATTAGTTTTGATTAAAAAGTTTTGAAATTTTTACCTAATTGACTGCCCCAGAATGACCTAAACTAAAAAAAAAAATTATTTTTAATCTATTCGATTGCAATATTTGTCTAAATAATCCCAATTTTTGATATGTTATGGGAGAAACTATTTACTCAAACATGATATAGCATTGTTTTAAATTTTTGTTTACTTTCTTTGGAAGTATAGTTCTTTTGTGGGTCACCGGCGGTCCTAACACGTCTTCAATGAAAACTTTTTAAACATTTTTCACAAAGAAATATGGGTCAAAGAAGGCGACACCGGATTCGGCTTGGCTCTATCATTTCTGGTTTATTATTAATAATAAAAAACTTTGGCAATTTAAAAAAAAATATCGAATAAAAATGTACTAAGAGAGCTGGTAAAAATTTAAAGGCCACAGGATCGCCGTGTGAAGGTTCAGGCATTCAGGTGCGAAAAACCTCTGTTTTGATGAAAAATTGTTACAAGAACTGGGGGTCAGAGATACGAATCCGAGTTCGGCTTTGTACTACCTCTCCTAGTTTCCTTACGTTCCCGAAAGGTTTAAAGATACATACCTTTATGACGCATTTGACGAAAAAAAAACCAATAAAGCAGGCTTATTTTGGCAAACCCCTCTAAAAGTAAATCCCTAGTATTTCTTTCAAAAATACTCAATATCTGATATTTGAAGAGGATATTATTAGGTAATTGTTCCAAAAAACCGCAGTTATCAGAAAATCTCAGAAAAATAAATAACTTTTCTACTACTATTTATATTGTTTATCATTGAACCGCACTGAAGTACTGCTAAGCTTCTTATCAATGCTATTGGTTTTTACTAACATTATTATCATAATGTTAATTACCTTAATCTTATATACATTTTATTAGCACAGTGATTCCCAAACAGGTACCTAATTCTCTCATTATTGTTATCTGTGTGCTAACCTCTCCTCTTACAATTTTGGTTTAAATTCAAATTAGTTTATACCACCACATATAATAATAATATATACACTAAATACCACTGCCGAGAGATATAAAAGTTATAAACTCGAATTGTTGCTTTATTGACGTTTTAATCAAATTTAGATTACATGATCATTAAAATATGAAATATAATGGTTAAAAAACGTCTCGTCTGCTATCACAACATTGAACAAATTCAGTTTATATTATAATTCATAATGCATTTAGTTACTGAATCAGTTAGACGTTTGAAAAATTTTATAAACATTTTTAAAAAATATGTGGTCTATTTGAATTTGCACACATTTGGCAAAACTCATAAGTACATATTGAAAAAGAAAAGTTATCGTGTATTTATTTTAGCGTTGTGTTAAATAATTGAGTGCAATGACTGCAATCGAAGCAAAAGGTATAAAATAATAATTATAAATTATTAATACCGACTACGATTTGTTAATTCCGCTGGTTTTTTGGCTGATTAAACACGGTTGCATATCGGCTAAATAAAAGTGTTTTATGACAAGGAATAAAGTAAACGTTATCCTTCATTATGGGTATATTTTCACATTAAGAGTTGTAAAAAGATTTTCTCATTCTGGAATGACCTTTTGCTTTAAGCATATATCGCTCATTTACTAAAAGACTGTCATAAGTCAAAAAACACGATTTTTGAGTTAATGATGCAGAATTATTCATTATGTTATGCTTCATATTGTGTAAAAATTTCATATTAATATCTTGTATACTCAGCGCGGGAGAATTATAAGATTTCTTCTTTTTTCTGCAAAGTGGTAGTCAATTGAAAACTTTAAACGCGTTTTCTGCAAAATCACGTTTTTTGAGTTATGACAGTCTTTTAGTAAATGAGCGATATGCTGTCGTTTCATTGTGCCAAAAATTTCGAAGTAGCACGCTCTTCTTTCTTTCTGCTCACAAAAAAAAACATTTTTATTCATAACTACAACTGTACAACAATCAACAATCAGGTATGGCAGTTGGATATGTAAACATATTTTTCGTGTCATTTCTGGTTCTCTCTATATTTTATTTTTAGACAATTGGTTAACAGGTTAAGTAACTACTGTACATTTTAATTTTTAAATGTGTATAGATGAGATCTTGATGAATTTGACCTAGATTGAAAGATATTTAAAAGTACAATTTTTTAAACTTATGAAAATAAAGATTCCACTACAATAGTTGGTGGATTTCCTATATAAATTGAATTAATATTTTTTTTTTACTCTTATTTTTTTCTGATAAAAAACAAAGAATTGAAATGTAGTTTTTTACTTCTTATTTGTTATATTTTTTTTAATAAGTTTTTATTTTTTTATTCTAGTGCAATTTTGTTTCTTTTTGACCGACGACTGAATGATTTTTCCAAATCATCTGATTTCAAACTCTGCGAGCATTGAAACACCACTTTTTCCTTTGTATGTAGTTTCTCTCCATGCTCATTTGGAACTTTACCTAAGTTAGTTATTGTTGTTTTTAGTTATTACAATTTACTTTCAATTATAAGAATAAGGAATAATCTTGCTCATTTAACCACTTTCCTTCTCAATGGAAATGTGCTGAAATAAAAATGATACTTAAACCAAATAAACCTGAAAACTCAGTGCCCTCATACAGATCTATAAGTTTGCTGACAATATTTTCGAAAATATTCGAAGTACTAGATTGCTAATAATACAAGAAAATAAGAATATAGTTCAGAATCACCAATTGCCATAAGCGCGGTACTCCTGAGCATTATCATCAATACTGTCACTAACTTTCTGGAACGCAAAAAATATTGCTCTGCCATATTTTTGGGCTTTCAAGAAACGTTCAAAAAAGTTTGGCCTCAAATGCTGTTATACAAATTAAAAAATTTACTTCCAGCTCTATTTTATTTGGTCTAAAAGTCCTATCATTTTATGTCAAAGTAAATGAAACATCAGCCAAATGTCAAGTGAAAGCCGGAGTACCCCAGGGCAGTGTTGTGGGTTTTGCTCTTTATTCGATTTTTACCTGCGACTTGCCTGAAACTGATTGTGTTACTATAGCTACTTATCCATACGATATTGCCATTTTAGCGCCATTGTTCTAATAAAAAAGATAATTTCAGTGATTTAGTACTTAAATGCTTGACTCGATTACTAGTTCAACCGGTTCGATTCTCAGGTAGAAAATTGAATCCACAAAAAAAAAAAAAAAAAAAAAATTATAGATTTCGGGTCGATATATAGGAAATCCCAGATAGGAAAGAGAAAATTTGAATACAGGGTAGGCATCAGCGACTTTAAATTATTCTTAAAATTCTACTAATTCTCGACCCATTATAAACCAATCTAAAACCGAAAACTGAATAAATGTTATATTTTCCACGATCCTTCACCTTGGAAATAGATCATAGAAATTGTGAATTGCTTTTCTAAAAGAACAGGGTTTTCCCAAACCGTGTAACCTACCAGTAAGTTTTCACATGGCCATACCTGTTTATGAAAAAAAAAAACCATACACGAATGAGAAAAAAAAAAACGCTCCAGACCACGCTTTGGTTTATATGGCGAATTTTTATTTTTTATTTCCCCCCCCAAAAAAAAATGTTTCCTGTATCCGCCACTGAGCAATGGAATTCTTCAAATGCAACAATCATCTCTTCTACAATTTCTTTTGTAATTGTCAGCTTGACGATTATCCAAAAAATGTTTGATTACGACTTTAATACCTAGAAAATTATAAAACAAAATGGTTCTATTCTATTTGCATTTATTTATTCATTTATATTTTTATACATACCTTCTTTAATTTTGACTTTGGATATCTATGAAAATAATAAATTCTTAAATAAAATTTTTGACAATACCCAATTTTATATGAAGTGGTAAAAGTCAAATTTTTTCCTTTTTTACCAAGAATATTCTCGCTGTGGTCAATTAAAATCAGTGTATTTTAAATAAAGCAGACTAACTGATTTGCAGAATATTCAGGGCGTATTGATACTAATTATGTTTCTGAATTTTCTATTCGTTGGAGAAAACATTGAAATGGAACGCGTCGTCTTAGAAAGTTAGCGAACCTCCCCGAAATAAAACGTCGTGGAGCTTCGTCGTGTGTCGCTAACGCTACATCGTTTAATTTTTACAATCCTTCATTCAAAAAAAAATGCACGTTTAATTGAAAAATAATGGATTTTACGAAAATTTAAATTTTATACACATTTAAAAATTAAAATGTACATATAGTAAATACATAACCTGTTAATAAATTGTTTAAAAAAAAAGATAGAAAATGCATAATTTATTATGTACACCAAACTGTCTACCTATCTAAAAATTTTTAATCGGGGTATATTAGTTCAAAGTACAAAATCGTATGCTGACGTTTGAGTTTAGCTCCTTGTGCCAAAACTGTTTACTTTCTATGAACGAAATACACAAAAAAATCTTGCATGCAAACAATTGACTTGAAAAACCAGTTTGGTGAACGTGTTTTTGATACTAGGGCAATAAATTCAAACAGATTAATTGGCGATAAGCTTGAAGAGTTTATATTTTTTATTTTTGAAGTGTATTTGTTATTTGTATTAGATATCTATGACAATAATCATTTGTTAATTTTCAATTTTATTATAACGTAAATGAGGGTAATTCGGATCCCTGACCTCACCCCTACTCGCCCTCACCCCCCCCCCCCCCCCCCCAAATCTACCTCCAAATATCACCAATTATATCTAAATCACAATTAAAAAACTTTCATTAATTAAACCTATTCAGTTTTTCTAAATTTTGTAATTATGCAAACACCTCATTCGGATCATCGATCCGATTTATATGCAAGTAGAAAATCGCATGATTATAATTCGGATCGATTTTAAAAGTAAATTTTTTCCTAAGTATGCTTTCTAAAATGGTGCTTTTTTTGCCGAACTATAGCAGAATATTTAGTGAATAAAAAATTATATGAATATACTTACCAGCACAAAATTTATTAATGTTATAAAATTTGTGGGTGTCTTATTTTATTTGCTAAGGCATATTTATTTGGAAAGGGAAAATAATTCTCGTTCGTTTCGAAAAAAGGAAATAATTTTTAAAAATATAAAAGAAAAGTTAATAGCAAAACAAAATCGATCCAAATTACCCTCATTTACGTTACACCGAAAAAATGTTTAAATGAAAGTGAGATAATTTCTTTTTATTAACATATTTACATATATTTATATATATTTTGTTAATTAGGTCCTCTATTGGGCATACGACATCTGCAAGCGTTCCTAATCTTTCTCAATATTTGTGTCATCTATGTGAGCCGATTGAATGTGGCCGTCGCAGTGGTGGCCATGACCAATGCTGCAACTACAAATCCAAATTTTCCAGTTAATATCCATTCAAAAACTTCCTTTTAATTATTTTTTAATCACTGATTTCATTCACAGGAATACAATTGGAATGAGAAGCATAAATCGTACATTATTTCCAGCTTCTATTGGGGCTATGTATTCACACAATTTCCGGGTGGGTATTTAAGTAAACGTTTTGGTGCCAAAATCACAATGTTCTACGCTACATGCGGCTCGGCAGTTTTCAGCTTGATAACACCATTTTGTATACCATGGGGTGGCTGGCAGATCTTTTGTGGCATACGTATTGTTCAAGGACTATTTCAGGGTTTGATTTTTCCATGTATACATGAGCATCTGGCAAAATGGTCACCGCTGCATGAACGCAATCGGCTTGGTGCGCTGAGTCATACGGGCATTGAGTGTGGTACAGTGTTAGCCATGGGCATAAGTGGCCTCATTGCTCATGGTCCTTTAGGGTGGCCGGGTATTTCATATATTTCAGCCGGATTATGTTTGGGTTGGTGTGCGTTATGGTTGGTGTTTGCAGCAAATAATGCACCTGCCTCAAAGTTTATTTCAATAGAAGAACGAGAATATATTGAATCTTCATTGAAACGTTCCGACGACTTTCACACCCAGAAGATTCCAATACCATGGCGTGCCATTTTCACATCGATTCCATTTTATGCTTTGTTAGTTGTACGTTGCGCTGAAGCATGGGGCTTCACGACAATACAAGCAGAGATTCCTTCATACATGAATGGAGTGCTGCAATTGGAAATCAAAAGTAATGCACTCTTCTCAGCTCTACCCTTTCTGACCATGTGGGTGCTATCCTATGTATATTTGTTAACAGCAGACATAACACTCAAAAAGAAATTACTCACATTGACTGCGTTGCGTAGAGTTATCAATTCAATAGCGCTATGGGTGCCGGCGGTGGCATTAATCGGTGTTGGTTTCTTGGATGAGAATCAAAAGGGTTGGGCCATCGCTCTGCTGACCATTGCTGTGGGTGTGAATGCTGGCTCAACTATTGGAAGCTCACTGAACACAATCGATTTGTCACCAAATCACGCTGGCATTCTAATGGGCATTGTTAATACGATTGCTAATTTTGTACCAATTTTAACGCCATTGATTGCGGGAATTATAGTAACTGATGTAGTAAGTTATTTTAACTTTAACACAAGTATCTTTCTCTAAATTACATTCTTTGAATTTGTTTCCAGCATGATCGCACACTTTGGCAAATTGTTTTCATCATTGCCGCAGTAATATTCTTTTTGGGAAATCTTGTTTATATTATTTTGGGTTCAGCTGAAGCACAACCATGGGATGCAGCGGACTTTATGCGAGCTCATAAAGATGAAGAGAAATCAAGTGCGAGAGCAGTTGAGGCAAAAGTTTCATTTGATAATTTGGATGATATTAAAAAAGTGATGGAAGAAGCGGAAGCAGAAGAAATCCAAACTGATAATAGGCATAGAAATACTCAGAGTTTTAAAACAGATTAGACTAATAAGTGTAAGGAAATTATGCTAATCTAAAAATAAGTTTAATTTAAGTACAATATATTTGTATAACTAAAATATGTACTTAAATCAGTGACGGCCATTCAAGAAATATTTAAAAACCTTTTGCAAAAAGACTGCAACTGCTGCCTTTTGCAAACATCCTAATCGGATGCATATATGTACATTAAAGAATTTGAAGTTTGGTTTTTGCCGCCAATGGTTTAAATGACGATCAACAATAATCATATTAAATTTGTAAGAAGCAAAATACATAAGTAGCCGCCATGATAGGTGCGATATTATTATTATTATCAAGGCCGTATTTAGGGGGAGGGTTTTGGGGGTTCTGACCCCCCCCCCCCCCCGAAATGTGGAAACTTTATTCTAATTTTTGAGATTAATTGCCAATGGATGGAAAAAAAGTCAAAATAAAATCTGTTTAACGATATTTTTTACTTCCATCGGTTTTTCTAAAAAGTCAAATATAAAAAATAAATTTGAAATCTTAGTTACACTATGCGATCAAATCCGATTTGTTTTCTTCGACATGAGGTTTGACTACGGATTCAAAAAGAGAAGGTGATACTGAGCACTCCTGCATTCATAGTTTTTCTGGGTCAGTAACCATTTTTGATTTAAGGTTTCGTCCTGAATCAGTTTGAAAAGTTTAAAAATTAATAAAAATAGAAAAAATTATCGGATTCTTGTAAAATAAGACTTGATTGAACCCCATTTTTTTCCTTAAACGTGACGTAATGGGAAGTTTTTGACCTCAGATTCGTGTTCAACGTGAAAAATTCTTTCGCAAAAACTCCATCTTATTAGCAAAATCCATCTTAAAATTAATTTTTCAACGCATTATTGCTCAGAGCACCACAACTAGAATGATCTCTTTCAATGCTGTGACTTCACGAATTTAGGGATTATAAGCCAACCTCATCCGGGTTCCTTATTATTGCTAATGGCTCAAATTCCCAATGATGATCATTTGAAAATAATTAGCCTCTTCAATTTTTGGTAATTTTTTTAAGGTTGGGTACATCATCAGTAGTGGGAAAAAAATGCACTAGAATGCAAATTGAATAATATTTATTTGAAAAAATTTAATTTGATTATTCTGGGAATTTTTTTGTCACTTTTTGCCATTTTTTTGAGGTTAAGATTACAAAAAAATCGGAAAATTTTTCCTAAAATTTTAATTTTATAGGGTCCATCAAATGCATCATTGATTTAATTTATTGTATTGCAAAATCAGTTTGATAAAAATTATTTATGAATATTTTCTGAAAACCCCCCCGAAAAAAATTTCTGGCTACGGCCCTGATTATTATTATTATTATTATTTGAAGGAAGGACGACTCGAAAGTCAGGCACTGCGACCTATAAGATCTTTTGTACCAAAGCCCCAAGAAAGAAAGAAAGAAAGGAAGGGAGAAAGGAAGAGAGAAAGAAAGATAGATAAGAAACATACCCAAGCCGAGAATCGAACTCGGGTCTCCAGAAACAAGAGTCTGGCACTCTTCCACTAGACCACAGTGGCGATGGTAGGACCTACAGTTTAACGCCGATTCCGAACGGCTATGTGGCAATTTTTTATCAGCTCGGTGGTCTTGCCATTACCAACCAAGGTGTGTACTTGTACACGTTCTTATAATTCTCATCCACTTCATATCGATAGTGAATATAAGAAGTTTATGAGAATTAACCACCAGACTAAGACGGGAATCGAACCCGCAACCTTCTAGATGAAAGTCTAGTGCACTATCCACTAGACTATCGAGGTCGTCTAGGTGCGATAAGTATTATCACAATTTTATTTGTATTTCATGTTTAGGTTAAATTTCAGCTCTACCTGAACCTTAGGGGCAAGAATGTCATAAGTCAAAAAAAAAAATTTTTTTTTTTTTTAAATCGCATTTAAAGTTTTCATTGAACTTCTACTCAATAGAACTCAATAAAGACGCATATTCTTCTCACGAGGAGAGTTCGTAAAATATTATTGGGATTTTACACAAGATAAAGGATTAAGTAACAGTTAGTTAACCAAATTAATATTTACGTATAAAAAAATCGCATTAATACAGTAGGTTCTGCACGGGCAGAAAAAGATATACATAGATAGAAACATTATTTCAGTCTGGGAATGCCTAAAGCTTTTTCTAATGAAGAAATTCATTTTCTTATTTACCTTGCCGTTTAAATCACCTACATTTTCAAATTACTATATTGTTTAGCGTCTTATCAGTGAATAAAATTAACTTCTAAATATATACTTGAACTGGTTCACATTATTATCAACAAATTCCTACTCGCAAAAAGTAGTAGATGTTGCAATAATATAATCGCTTTATGCTACTGGACTACTCTTTCAATAAACATCGCAGCGGAGATATTAGCGTCATAAATTCAAACTGTTACTTTATTGATATTGATATTTTAATCAAAATTTAGATTATACAATGATTAAAAAAGAGAAATGGAAGAAGAATCAATCGATTTACAACTCCGCTGAGCAAATGATTTGTTTTTATAACTCATACTGTATTTAGTTATTCGATGAGTGAGTCGTGTGGCCATAAGTATTGCAAAAAATGCTGCCTATTTAAAACTATGTAGAAGTGCCTGTTTATTACCGAATTAAAAAAAAAAAAATTTAATCTAATTACTGCGTATAAGAAATTATCAGAGAGTGAATAATAGCAGTATTTGAATTAATAAATAAACATGAATACTATTGAATCGAAAGGTAATCGAAATTAAGTGCATTTAAATTAATTAGTGATGGCTGAGTCACAGTCTGTAGTTCATTGGATGACTTGATTGCCTAGAGCAAGGCAATGGAGTCACAGTTGAGATAAAAAATCTGGCATTTGGATATAAAAACCTTATAAAGAAAAAATATTCGATATGAGAAAAAATTGGAACTGCATTTAATGGGAAAAAATCATGATAATTCAAAAGTCTGGAAAAAATACAGGGTGTATGTGTTTTTAGGAACCCTAATAGGCTCCGAAAACAACTATTTCTTGAGAGTTTATTTTATATCTATATTCCAAATTTATTTGGATTCATAATGAATATGTGAGCGCCCAGTGCTTATAAAACAATTAAATAAAAAACTAGAATGAGTCCCTTCTGAACTAGTCACATGATGTGATAACATACTTCACACATTAAGCACTTTGTATTATTAGTGAAATTTATAGGCAAAACTACTAAGAAATCCAACAATGCATTATGGGGCCAATGAAAAATATAGCTGGCCAAAATTACAAAAAAATCTACTATCTCGGTTTGAATCCAGATGTATATGGGCTTACTCTCCATAGATCTCTCATCATATTTTGCACACAGGATATTCTAATTAGGTGAAAAATATGGCTGTGAAAACGTCGAAAGCTACAATATGCTGTCTGCATTAATAACAGTAATGAAAAGGTGCTAGTTAGACCTTTATTTTTGGTATCATATTAATGAAAAAATAATAATTTTTTATTACTATTTTAGAGTCTTGCAACTTTTTGCCACAACTTTAATAACAAGCAAAAATGTGACATCACATAGGATTTGTAAAAATCATGAGTAGTTATTTAACGTGTTATATTTATTCTATTTGAAATGATAATCAGACAACAATTAGTAAATGGAGTCAGTTTAAGGCCTTATTGACTCTGTAGGCAAAACTTTTTAATTGGGCAATTGCCACGCCTACCTCCTATATATGAGAAATTTTTAAAATGCAATAACTTTCAACCCATTGCAGATATGATTATTATATTAGATGTGGTAGTATAAATTGCCATAACCATACGCCATGCTAAATTAGCACTATCAGACCATTATCATGCCTAATTCTCATATAAATATAACTACAAAATACTGATTTTATGTTTTACGATAGTATTTTTAAAATCTCACGTGTTTGAGAGGTAGGCGTAGTAATAATCCAATCGTAATAATTTTTACCTTTATCCAAGTTATTGTGTTTTTAAAATTTCACATGTATGGAAGGTAGGCGTGGTAATAACCCAATCTATCTCATTTTTGCCATAATATATGACAATAATAATGTTTATTAGTATACAAAATTTTATGATCATATCAATAATATATACGCGGTTTCATTTGTATGGGAGGTAGGCGTGATAATAGACCGATCGTTATAATTCTTCACGCAGTGATTGCTAATGACCCCATGAGCACAAATTTCTGAGTTTTGGTCAGCTAAAAATGTATTTGGCCCCATATTATAGTGTGAACAGTTTTTTCAATACTACAAAAATATTCCAGAACCATTTTCAATATACAAATTATGCTTTGCATGCTTTTGGGGTTCAAGTATGTTGGAAAATAAAACGTATTACTTGGAAGACATTACATGGAAAGTATGATCTGAAAATTTTTGTAATTTCCCCCGTAAAGATGTTATCACATCAAAACTTTTTTGTAATAAATGGTAGAGATTAAACGGCTATAAACTTGAAACACTCGTATGTACACTTAATCTAAATAATCGTCACACGTTTTTACGATTGATTATGATTGATATCGATGGTTTTGAAAAATTATCATCAAATAGCTTTGGCTTTAATTATATTACTCCCACAATTTCGCCTCACTTTATTATTAAGTAGTTTTCGCCTCTTAAATCGAACTTTTGGTCTAATCAAACCAACCGTTTAGCGTTTAATGGAAATTAAGATAGGATAACGAATGTATCAGCAAATTAGTCCTAGAAGTAAAGCAGTATTTATTATTATTTATTATTTTACCATTATTTTGGTATGATGTAAATTGTGCCCTATGAAAATTTGTGTTTTTTTAAGCACCGAAAGACGTAATTGTGTTTATTATCACACATACATGTGTATGATACATGTGTATGAAAGCGAATGCACTTAAATGTTTTCAAATTTCATAACAGCACATAATTTTCTAAAATTTAATATTTGGTTAATACTAATTTCGCTTAAGTATAACGAACCGCTTTGCTGATGTCTTGAAGTTGCTTTATTTCGTTATTATTATTATTTATTAATTTTATTATTAATATTCGGATTAAAAATAGTATCTTTTACATACAGAAAGTGATTTTTTTGATAAAAGGTTGGATAATTATTTTCTCTTATATTTATTTAGGTCCTGCGTTGGGCATACGACATCTGCAGGCGTTCCTTATCTTTCTGAATATTGTTACCGTTTATGTGAGCCGTTTGAATGTGGCCGTTGCTGTGGTGGCCATGACCAATGCTGCAACTACAAATCCAAATTTTCCGGTATGACATTTCAATTTTTTTTACCACAATATTAATAAAACTAATATGTTTCATTGACAGGAATACAATTGGACAGAGAAGCATAAATCGTACATTATCTCCAGTTTCTATTGGGGTTACGTGCTAACACAATTTCCCGGCGGCTATCTAAGTCGTCGCTTTGGTGCCAAAATCACTATGCTCTGCGCAACATTTGGCACGGCATTGCTTAGCTTGTCGACACCCTTTTGTATACCCTGGGGTGGTTGGAAAATTTTTTGTGTTATACGTATTTTGCAGGGTCTATTCCAAGGTGTGATGTTTCCCTGCATACATGAACATCTAGCAAAATGGTCACCGCCGCAAGAGCGGACTCGTCTTGGAGCACTGAGTCATACGGGCATTGAGTGTGGCACTGTGTTAGCCATGGGCATAAGTGGCCTCATCGCTCATGGTTCGATGGGATGGCCGGGTA
The DNA here is from genome assembly GCA_963691655.1 of Toxonevra muliebris. Lineage (NCBI taxonomy): Eukaryota > Metazoa > Arthropoda > Insecta > Diptera > Pallopteridae > Toxonevra > Toxonevra muliebris. The sequence goes on from OY829328.1 coordinate 16,668,995, forward strand.
TTTCATATATTTCAGGCGGATTATGTTTGGGTTGGTGTGCACTGTGGCTGGTTTTCGCTTCAAATAATGCACCAGCCTCCAAATTTATTTCAATAGAAGAACGAGAATATATTGAGTCTTCACTCAAACGTGCTGATAATTTTCATAAGCAGAAAATTCCCATACCGTGGCGTGCCATCTTCAATTCGGCTCCGTTTTATGCTTTGTTGGCTGTGCGCTGTGCTGAAGCGTGGGGTTTCTCGACAATACAAGCCGAAATTCCTTCGTACATGCATGGAGTGCTGCAATTGGAAATCAAAAGTAATGCACTCTTCTCTGCGTTGCCTTATTTAGCAATGGGAGTGGTTTCCTTTGGGACCATAATTGTGGCAGATATCTTGCTTAAAAAGAAGGTAGTCACACTGACTGTATTGCGTAAAACAGTGAACTCGATTGCTTTGTGGGTGCCGGCGGTGGCATTAATAGGTGTTGGTTTCTTGGATGAGGGTTCAAAAGGTTGGGCCATTGCTCTGCTGACCATTGCTGTGGGTATAAACGGTGGTGTCACCATTGGTTGCTTATTAAACTCAATTGATTTGTCCCCAAATCATGCTGGCATTGTAATGGGAATTGTAAATACGATTGCTAATTTCGTGCCAATTGTAACCCCATTGATAGTGGGCATTATTGTTACGGATGTGGTAAGTTATTTTTACTATATGCCTAAACTTATTTAGAGTACCATTTTCATGACTTCTTTTTTTAGCATGATCGCACGCTTTGGCAAATTGTTTTCATCATTGCTGCAGTAATCTTCTTCGTGGGAAATCTAGTTTATATTATTTGGGGTTCAGCGGAAGCTCAACCTTGGGATGCAGTGGACTTTATGCGACCTCATAAAGATGAAGAGAAACCTAATGTTGAATTAGTCAAGCGTAGAGTTACTTTTGAAAATTTGGGAGATATTAAAAAAGTGATAGAAGAAGCGGAAGCAGAAAAAGAGCAAACTGATAATAGGCATAGAAATACTCAGAGTCTTAAAATTGATTAGACTGATAAGTGTAAGGAATCATTGCTAGTGTAGAAACAAGATTAATTTAAGTACAATATAATTGTATAACTAAAATATGTACTTAAATCAGTGACGGCCATTCAAGAAATATTTAAAATACTTTTGCACTGAAATACGAAAAAAAAACATTATTAAGTTTTTTTGCAAGCATGTTAAGCGTATTTATATTAAAGAGCTTAAAATTTTTTTTTTGTCCATCTGTGATTTAAATGACAACAGTTATTATATTAAATTTGTAAGTAGCAAAATACATTATTGTCATGTTGGATAAATAAAATAAATATTTTATGTGCTATTTTATTATATCACAAATTTTTGAATTTCAGGTTTAATTTAAGGTCACCTTCTGGTCTAGATTTTTAAAAGAATTGATTTTTTTTTTTAATTTCAAAAGCATAGGCTTTTAAAAGTATACTGTAAAATATTTATATATTTCCAGCATTTCGACTTCTACAGCCTATTTAGCAGGTGAGCGCAGAAGCAGGTAAAAAGGCCGTCCGAAGTTTAAATTAATTTATCTCGAAACTATATTTTTCTGCATGGTGGGAGACAAAAAACAAAAACTACTCATCCGGTTACTCTCAATTATTTTTTATATTATTCAGTAATCCAGTGCTTAATGCAGGAACTAAAAAAACTTTATATTTCTTACTTTTTACATACAAAATGGAAAATGGAATATTTTTTACACTTTTAATTTGCATATTCGTACATATCTATTCTTTGACCAGAGAAAGGGCTAAAACTATTACATACAAAGAATTAAATGAGACAAGGTAGGCATATGATTGAATCCATCGCATAAATTTGAACTTGAAGTGGACGGGAAAAAGTAGTGAAGCAATATTTCAGCCCAAAGCTTTTCGTGATGAAGAAACTTACGTTAAATCGCTTACGTTTTTCACATTACTGTATTGTTTAACGTCTTATCACTGAGTAAAATAAACTTCTACATACCTGAACTGGTTCAAATGATTATTATCAAATTCCTACTCGCAAAAGATAGTAGATGTTACAATAATATACTCGTTTTATAATTACTCTTTCAATAAACATCGCAGCTGAGGTTGAATTCAACGCGCGTAAGACTCAATGTTGCTTGTTATCTCACAAACGAGTGGCCCAACCTTCTGTTAACCCCCTGGTTATGGGTGGGGTGATTATTGCAGAGTCAGAAACTCTTGATGTTCTGGGCATGTCCATTCAATGTGACGTTCGTTGGAATAATCATATTTTTGATGTGTCGAAAGAAGCAGCCAAGTGCCTCGGCTTTCTAAAGCGGTGTAAGAAATCCTTCACTCCGTCTGATCTCCGCATGATCTACACCACCTATATCCGCCCCAAAATGGTGTATAATTCGCACCTATGGGCAGGAGCTTCACGAACGCAACTAGAGTTCCTGGACTGTATTCAACATCGTGCGATAAAGCTAATAGGAAACAGTAGGATTTCCAGCTCTATTGACTCCTTGGAACACCGTAGAAACGTGGCTTGTGTGACTCTGTTCTACCGGTATTTTCATGGTAAATGTTCCGCTGAGATACGGAATCTGATTCCACCAGTTCATGTGTTCACCAGAATTACTCGAACTGCAAGCGGTAGTCACGCATTTCACGTGGATATGGTACCCTAACGCACCACGCATTACAGAGATAGTTCTTTTCTCTGCCGTACTGCGCGTAAATGGAATAAGCTTCCTGCAACCGTTTTTCCTGACTTTTACAACATTTCCAAATTTAAAACAAGGTTAGGTTAGGTTGGAGTGGCTGTCGAGAGACACACTTAGGCCTGAACGGCCCATTGTGATACCACATAGTTGGACCTACAGTTTAACGCCGATTCCGAACGGCGGTATGGCAATTTTTTATCGGCTTGGTGGTTTTGCCATTACCAACCAATGTGTGTACTTGTACACTATCTTATAATTCTCATACACTTCATATTGATAGTGAATATAAGAAAGTTATGAAAATTAACCACCAGACGAAGACGGGAATCGAACCCGAACCTCCCAGATGAAAGTCTAGTGCACTATCCAATAGGCTGTCGAGGTCGTCAATTTGAAGCAAACGTTCACAAATTTTTCTCCCTCTTTCCTCCTACCACTAATCTATCTTCATTCCTCAATCAACGCAATGCTTTGCATTCATATCAAATTTTCGATTATTCTATAATTAAAGAGAGAAACGGCTGGAGAACTGCTGAGGAAACAAATTTTACTGCATGTATTTGGTTAATCGATGAGTGAGTATTGTGGCTAATATTGCTAAAAATGCTGCGTTTTTAAAACTAAGTAGAACTGGGTGTTTATCACTAGAAAGACTGAAATTTGGTTTATACCTATATTGCTCAAAAGAAGTCAAAATGACTTATATAAATATAACACGTACATATATCTGAAACAGAGACGGGAGGAAGGTGAATTCAACTATTAATAAATGCATTCATGTAATGACAGAAAAATTCTAGGTAATTGAATCAAAATAAATATATATATTTTTTTTTTATGAAATTGAAACGACTTCATTGGGCAATCTAGTGTTATTAACGAATAAAATAAGTTGTTGCGTATAAGAAAGTATCAGACAGTGAATAATAATAATAGCATTTGAATAAATAAATAAACATGACTACTATTGAATCGAAATGTAATCAAAACTTAGTGTATTTAAAGTGTTATGTTTTATTTACGATGAATCGACTGCCTAGCGTATAGTCATGGAATCACTGTTGAAGTATTAAAAACCGACATTTGGAATCGACATTTGTGTCTTTGGATATAAAAAGCTCAATAAAGGCGGGCCTATTTTAGCAAACCCTTCTAAATATAAATCCCTCATACTACTTGTGATACAAAAGTATTTCTTTTAAAAATACTCAAGAAATTATTAGGTGCATGTTTTGAAAACGCAGTTATCAGAAAATCTCAGAAAAATAAATAACTTTTCTACTACTATTTATATTGTTTATCATTGAACCGCACTGAAGTACTGCTAAGCTTCTTATCAATGCTATTGGTTTTTATTAATATTATTATCATAATCTTAAATACATTTTATTAGCACAGTGATTCCCAAGCACACACCTAATACTCTCATTACTGTTATTTGTGATCAAACCTCCCCTCTTACAATTTTGGTATGTTTAAAATTAGTTTATAATACCTCATAATAACATATATAAATAGGTATTAAATACTGTTGCCGAAAATAAAAAGGTTATAAACTTAAATACTTTCTTTATTGACGCTTTAATCAAAATTTAGTTTAAGAACCTTTCACCTGCTATCATAACATTGTACAAATCCAGATTATATTATAATTCATAAGGTATTTACATATTGAACCAGTGAGACGTTTCCCAAGAATTCTAAATATTTTTAAGAAAGATGTGGTCTATCTAAATTTGCACATATTTGGCAAAACTCATAAGTATTAAAGATCAAAAATATATCGTGTATTTATATTAGCCGTGCGTGAAAAGATCATCTGAATAATTGAGTGTAATGACTGCAATCGAAGCAAAAGGTATAAAATAATTAAAAATTATTAATACCATCTACGATTAAAAACGGTTGCATATCGGTTAAATGAAAGGATTCAAAAGGATTTTATGAAAAAAAAAACAAATAAACAATATCCTTTATTGGGAGTACATTTTCACAATAGGAGTTGTAAAATGATTTTCCCAATCTTGAATGACCTCTTGCTTTAAGAATATATGCTGTCGCTTGATTGTGTCAACAATTTCGAAGAGCCTCGTGCTATCTATACATTTATTAGTGTAACTACAATTTTATTCCAGAAGATCCAGAAGTGCTACGATATCATATTAAATATCAATTTAAAGAGCTTGATGAGTAGGTTAGCCAGATTTGAAATCGGTTTAGCCATTTCCAAAATATTAGCGTCGGAAGTTTTTTAAAATTCGCTCATTGAACAAAGCATTGCACTCATCATTATAAAAATCATTGCTTAAGCGGGAGTAAATAGCAAATGAGAGAGAGAGCGAAGACATGAGTAACGGCATCTCTCAGAATTATCTAACGAATTATCTGCATACACAAATAACAAAACAAACACCAACGAGTAGTTTGGTTCTCTTTTGATATTTGTTTTTTTCATAAAGAGATTTCTTCCGCAAAAAAATAGCCTTGCCGACTAGTATGGACTTTAAGCTTACCAGAAAAAGTTTTTTTTTATATTTACAGTGCAACAGAAAATTTCAAAGATCAAGGATCAATTTCTTAAAAAAAGCTGGACCTAAGTAATTTTGACCTTGGCTGACCCCAATTACTTTTCAATGGGGAACATTGTTCACCTAAACCTAATGATAGGTTTCGCGTTCGATTGGGGGAGTGTTACAATCTAAGTAATTTTCTCTTAGCTATGAAACTTGTTCAAGGTAAAGTAAACAAAATTTTATATTGATCCTGCGTATACCAAAATTATGGGTTTTGTCCCCCATAGCGGGGATCCCAGACGTAATAGAGAAAATATGAGTACACGGTCGGAATCAGTGACCCCGAATTACCCCGAATTATTAAAAAGTTATCCATTCGACATTTGAATTTGTAAAGCGTCAAATTGTTGCATAGTGTTATTTATGGATTATCTATGAATTTTTGCTCAACGAAAGTCTGATTTTCCCCCCAAACATATAAATTTTTACGGTTTTAGAAACGCCGATCATTTTCACTTCCATTAAACGTTTTACAATTGGCCAAGATGCCTAGTGTTTTTTTTTTTTTTTTTTTTTTTTTTTTTTTTTTTTAACGAGGAGGAAAGCATAAAAAGCCACCCAGTCAGTGCGTGACATTCTCACGCTAAAACCACCTCTCGTCCGTACGGATATTCCTCCCGGAACCACCGTTAGGTATTACGTCGGAAGGCCGTAATGAGCTTGAGTGCTCAATCGTCAGTATTGGTTTCTGTCCAATTCTGTTCGGTTTTATCGTCGGTTGACGATATCTGGCTCCATATTTGTAGTATTTGCCGTGCGCTCGACTTTGCGCGCACGTTCTACATTATACAGAGTGGTCATCATATCTGCAGCAACCTTGCATGCTGCATTCCATTTTTCCGCTGTGTTACACATCTGTGTCGTCAGATTCCTTTCTGTAGGGGGTTCTCCAAAGGCTTTCTCCAGCTCATCTCTGTTTTTGTTAAAACGTGGGCATATAAAAAGTATATGCTGCGCGTTCTCCCGTTCCTCTGGGCATCTTGGGCAAAACGGGTCTTCTTCTCCGGTGTTGATTTTATGCAAGTACTGCTTGAAGCACCCATGGCCACTAAGCAGCTGCGTAATGTGGTAATTCAGTTCACCATGTCTGCGTGATATCCACTCTTCTATATCCGTAATGAGATTGTAGGTCCATCGACCCTTCTCGGATGACTCCCATCTTCGCTGCCATTCCATGATGGTACGCTGTCTTTCTTCTCTTCTTATGGCTTCGGTTGATTTTGTGTCACGGCCATATAACCGCTTCATCTCTTGTGCCTGTAAATCTATGGGCACCTTACTTGCTATGACACAAATAGCATCGTCCGAAACTGTGCGATACGCGCTAGCAACCCTCAGGGCACTGAGCCTATATATCGCACGGATATCCTTCTGGTGTGTTTTCTTGCTGTCCGCCCAGATAGGTGCTGCATACAAGATTACTGACGTAGTAACCGTTGAAAGCAGCCGGCGCCTGCCCTCACGCGGGCCTCCTATATTCGGCATGATGCGTGTTAATGCACTGTTTATTCGTGCTGCCTAGTGTAAGGTCGTGGCGTCACAATTAAGATAACAAAAACAGGCATCTGGACTTAAAAACATTATAAGGAAAAAATATGCAAAATGGAAAAAATTTAGAACTCCGTTGAATGTATAAAAATCATGATGATTTAAAAGTTGAAAAATAATATGGGCTGGTGGAGGCTATTTTGGAGCCCTAATTAGATCTCAACACAAGTATTTCTTACATTTTTATTTTATTTGGATCTTACAAATTTATTTGGATTTATGATGAATATGTGAATATGTGCTAATAAAATAAATAAATACAAATAAATGATGTACTGGAGCATAACTAATGATGCCATAGTGTTTAGCGTATCTCAATTATACACTTATTCAAATCGCTTACGCTTTTTTGACTGTTGCTCAGTGTTATGGTCGAAGTCAAAAGATTTGAAAACTAATGAGCAGATACTTATATATAATGTTTATGTTCTTTTGGGGTCGAAGTTCCCACTTACTTGGTTTAATTGGCTAAGCTTAGGGCTTTGTGTCCTGTCTGGACTCATTCCTTTCGTCTTATTTTAGTTTTTATTTTATGGTGTCGGCCCCTATAAGTAGAATGGGCTGGTTCTTGGCCGTTGCCTTTTTGCTATTTCGTTCCCATGTATTTCTGTGATGCCATGTAAATATTATTGTTTAATTATAATTCAGGTCCTGCATTGGGCATACGACATCTGCAGGCGTTGCTTATATTTCTCAATATTGTTGCCCTTTATATGAGCCGTTTGAATGTGGCCGTTGCTGTGGTGGCCATGACCAATGCTGCAACTACAAATCCAAATTTTCCGGTATGACATTTCAATTTTTTTTATCACAATATTAATAAAACTAATATGTTTCATTGACAGGAATACAATTGGACAGAGAAGCATAAATCGTACATTATCTCCAGTTTCTATTGGGGTTACGTGCTAACACAATTTCCCGGCGGCTACCTAAGTCGTCGCTTTGGTGCCAAAATCACTATGCTCTGCGCAACATTTGGCACGGCATTGCTTAGTTTGTCGACACCGTTTTGTATACCTTGGGGTGGCTGGAAAATTTTTTGTGTTATACGTATTTTGCAGGGACTATTTCAAGGTGTGATGTTTCCCTGCTTACATGAACATCTAGGAAAATGGTCACCGCCGCAAGAGCGGACTCGTCTTGGAGCACTGAGTCATATCGGTATAGATTTCGGCACTGTGTTAGCCATGGGCATTAGTGGACTTATCGCTCATGGTTCGATGGGATGGCCGGGTATTTCATATATTTCAGGCGGATTATGTTTGGGTTGGTGTGCACTGTGGCTGATTTTCGCTTCAAATAATCCAACAGCCTCCAAATTTATTTCAATAGAAGAACGAGAATATATTGAATCTTCACTGAAACGTGTTGATAATTTTCACAAACAGAAAATTCCAATACCATGGCGTGCCATTTTTACTTCGGTTCCGTTTTATGCTTTCTTAGTTGTGCGCTCTGCTGACGCGTGGGGTTTCGCGACAATACAAGCCCAAATTCCTTCATATATGAATGGAGTGCTGCAATTTGAAATCAAAAGTAATGCACTCTTCTCTGCGTTGCCTTATTTAGCAATGGGAGTGGTTTCCTTTGGGACTTTAATTGTGGCAGATATCTTGCTTAAAAAGAAGGTAGTCACACTGACTGTATTGCGTAAAACAGTGAACTCGATTGCTTTGTGGGTGCCGGCGGTGGCATTAATCGGTGTTGGTTTCTTGGATGAGAGTCAAAAGGGTTGGGCCATTGCTCTCTTGACCATTGCTGTGGGTATGAGTGGTGGTGTCACCATTGGTTGTTTTTTGAATTCAATTGATTTGTCCCCAAATCATGCTGGCATTGTAATGGGAATTGCCAATACGTTTGCCAATTTCATGCCAATTATAACACCATTGACAGTCGGCATAATTGTTACTGATGTGGTAAGTTATTTTTACTATATGCTTAAACTTATTTAGAGCAATATTTTCATGCTTTGTTTTTTAGCATGATCGCACGCTTTGGCAAATTATTTTCATCATTGCTGCAGTAATCTTCTTTGTGGGAAATCTAGTTTATATTATTTGGGGTTCAGCGGAAGCTCAACCTTGGGATGCAGTGGACTTTATGCGATCTCAAAAAGACGAAGAGCAATCAAGTGTGGAAGTAGTTAAGACTAGATCCACATTTAAAAACTTGGAAGTTACTAAAAATGTGATAGATGAGCCGGAGGCAGACGAAGAGCAGACTGATAATAGGCATAAAAATACACAGAATCTTAAAATTGATTAGAGTTTTATATTTTATGGAGGTTTAATTTTACATGCTTGTAAGTAGTTTGGCTTTCTTCGAGCACAAATTAAAAAAATGAAATAATTTTTCATATTGTAATAAATAAATAGAAGAATGATTATATGTATGCAGGCTTCTCTGGAAACCATGAATAATTTGTAAAGGAAATTCGTAGTTGATTTTAAACCGATTTTTTGCACCACTGTCGTCTTGCCATGGGTTTATTATGCACTCATAATGCGCAAATTTGCAACCAAAGAATCAAACTGATTTGTATTGCATAAACAAGAATGGACACTGGATTCGTTGCAGCTGCAGCAGCCGAAGAGACAAACTTGTTTTGGTTTCGGTTGCAGCAGTTGAGAACCTAAAGCTCAGATTAGCACATTCATTTCAGTTAATGGTTAGTTGAGATTCTGATGTGTTGCCAAAAACAACGAGCAAACGAACGAATAGTTTCAAATTAAAAATAAAATGGTAACTAAATCTTTTTCATTAATACAAAAAGGTAAAAAGAAAAGTAAAACTTTTTGAAGTAAAATTTTCGAAGCTTCTTACTTAAGTTTTTTGTTTCGTTTGCGCTTCTTTCAGCCCATAACGGCCTTGGCATACGTCATTTGCAAGTGTTTTTTCACTTTGCTTGCTGCATGCTAATATTTCAGCAAAGGGTCAATGTCTCGGTTGGAATCGTTGCTATGACAAATGCAAAGTCCACAAATTTAGATTTCCTAGTAAGTAAAGTAACTCATTTCGAACAGTTGTATTAAGTGTTTCTTGACTCAAATACTCACAGGAATATGAACTGACTGAGCAACAAAAGTCATTGATGTTGAGCAGCATATTTTGGGGTGCAATTTGCACACAGCTCCCAGCCGGATATTTCTCGAGTCAATATGGTACTAAGTTGCTCTTACTCTGCTGCATGCTGGGTACTTCGTTAGTCAGCGTGTGCCTACCAGTTGCTATGGCTACAGGTGGTTGGCAACTATTTTGTGGATTGCGTTTAATTCAGGGCCTATGCCAAGGTATGATGTGGCCTTGCCTTTATTCACATCTGGCCAAATGGTGCCCCAAACAGGAACGTAATCGTTTAGGTGGCATAACACAGACGGGCATGGACGTAGGCACAGCTTTGGGATTTGCTGTCAGTGGACTGCTGGCTGCATCATCAGTGGGGTGGCCAAGTATGTTTTATGTGCCAGGTGAGCATTTGAGAATTTGTAGCTGTATTCATATTTATTGTAAACATTTTCCGTTTCAGGTGCAATGGGCATAATATGGTCAATATTATGGGTCATTTATGGCGCCAATACGCCAGAGGAATCAAAAATAATTTCTCTTAAAGAACTCAAATTCATACAGCAATCACTAGAACAAGCAGCAGAAACAGCAGTTGATTCTCGTGAAAGTAGCAGCAAAAGATTCCAATTCCAACCAATTCCATGGTGTGAAATTTTCACCTCCTTGCCGTATTTGGTTTTAGTGATATGCAAAATTAGTCAAGCTTGTAGTTACCTAACGCTAATGCAACAAATTCCACTATATATTCATGGCATTTTTAAGTTTGATATCAAAGTTAATGCATTACTGTCAGCACTTCCATTCGCCTTTATGTGCCTGATGTCGTATGTATTTCTTATAATAGCGGATGTGCTGACACGCGGCGAGTTTGCTTCCTTGACAACGGTGCGAAAAACGATAAACACATTCGCATCATGGGTGCCGGCTGCAGCCTTTATAGCGTTGGCCTACATGGATAATGACGCTAAAGCAACTGGTAGCATTGCATGTTTAATTATTGCAGTTGCAGCTTGTTCAGCTCAAGCTATTGGCAGTTCATTGAATCATATCGATTTGGCGCCAAATTATGCTGGTGTTCTCTATGGAATCTCCAATACATTGATGAGTGGCGTTGGTGTAGTTTCACCAATTATTGTTGGCCTAATTGTGACAAATGAGGTAGGTGGAAAAATGGTGAAATAAACCCACAAATATTTACTTTAATTTCATTTTATACTTACAGGGTGATCGCACTCAATGGCGTGTAGTTTTTATGGGGATTGCTGGGATTTTATTTATTGGGAACTTACTTTATATTACATTCGGTCAAATGGTTGCACAACCATGGAATGAGAACTCGCTAAAAGTTGAAGAAGTACAAATTTCTACACATGCCACTGTACAAATATCACAAATAAGTAATGTAAATAGATAACACACAACACCAAATTAGATTTGTTTAATTTCTGCGACGATAAATGTATATTTTTGAACAAGGGTATTCCCCTGAGTATTGACTGCTACGCCAAGATCACGGTAATCTATTAATGCAAAATAGTGGGTAAGTTTATTATATTGAAATCTAAGCTAAATATGCTCGCTATGAAAAATTAAAAAATTTCTGTTTTACACTAACCATTGTCCAACTTGGAATAATGACATACTCTTTTCGCTAAAAATGTTCTTTGTAAGAAAGTTAAGGGTGCGTCCAAACATTTTAATTATCGCCTGGCTCAACAAACTGAAAACTTTTGGAAGCAAGAACTATCGAAAAGAAGGTACTACGAGCTAATCAATACATGCGTTCATTAACCTGTTATGTAATACTTAAATAAAAAACTAGACATGACTTTGAAAAATTAACACCTATATTTAATTTTCATAGTCTCCTAAAAAATCATAAATTATGGGATTTAAAAAAAAAAAATAATTTTTCAATAATTTTTATTTATTTTTTTTTAATCTAAGTTTTGATTAATAACCACTGTTTGGCATTAAATGTTTTTTTTTACAAAGTCATTGGTACTTAAAGATTGAAGCAACATTATTTTTATATTTGACGGAACTTTAAATACCCTGTAACAGGGACAAAGATATGTGAAATATTTAACTCCTACCAATTTTTTAGTGAATAATAACGCGTCCAACAATATATGTGGCATTTCGGTGAGTCTTTCCGTTCTCAAGATAATGAGTGGTGTCGGGTTCACCTCATTTTCCCACATACATGTACAGTCGAGTCTCACAAATTAGAACCCTCACAAGTTCAAATTGTCCAGCAATTGGAAAGTAAAAATTTGAATGCATTACATAAACTGAAAGCTCTAAAACTAAAACTATCAATTCTAATTTGCCAGCGAATTAGTTTTTTTTTGTATTTTTTTTAGTTTTGTACAAATTGGTAAGTCCATCCACAATGCAATAACTTATCTCAAAACAGGTTTGGGATGAGTTGCTCCAATAAATAAAACTCTCCAAACAAATCAGGCTGTTCTAGGAGAAATCAACTCAACTAATTCGGTATGTAAAGAGCAAATTAAAGAATGCAATGGAGATGTTATTCAAGACGGATCTGAATATGAGCTCAATAGCGATGATGACGCTTTAGATAACAATGAAGTCGACGTTACCGTTGCAAAACCAAATGTTTCTCATTCTGAAGTGATTAAAAGCGTCAATATCTTAACAAAATAATGCAAAAAATTACTATTCATATGAGCAATCTTTTAACACTTCATAACATTATCATTGTAAAAAATTTAAGTAAACTTAAAAAAAACAAACAAACAATTGCAAAATAAAGGTTTTATATACAGTTTTAGTTGTTGATTACTTTTTAGAGGATATAAGAAAAGTTTAGAATTCAGAACATTTCGCAAATTCGAACTACAAAGTGGTTCTAATTTGTGAGCTACTACTATATATCAATGGGTCTTATTTCATAAACGAATTATTATTTTGAATCAATGAATACAATATTTGTTAGCGTTGAACTGCTATGAAATGTGTAACTAAGTCGTCGTGTATATTGTATTTACTAAAAGCGGCAATGAAAAATTAACCGCTTTAGGTTTGTGTCTATGTTTTTTTTTTTTGGTGGAAATTAATGATCCCTAAAACTATGCTGCAAAAAATATACTGCATACGCAGATATATGTTGTGTGTTCATCATATGTACTAAGGATGGGAACGAAAATATTTTTGCGCGTTATGCAATGAAGCAAGCGCAATTTTGTAGTATTAGCGTGATGAGTTAACGCAATTGCGCCATGATACAATGACCTAAAAGCCCAAGTGACTCAATAATCTTGACGGTATTGAGTGTACATTATAAACTGCTCAAAATTTGTCGATATTCAATTTTATTATTTAATTTCTTAGGCCAGAAAATCATAGTGGAAGTCGATCCAATCCTGATTCATCTGAAACCTTTTAAACGTTGATATTATTCATCAATTTTTTGTGTGTTGTAGTATTTGAAACCTTATAATTTTCTCTTTCCCATTCCATTATTCAAAACTAATTGTAAATTAAAAATTTGAAACGATGGGTTGGAAATTTATGAATTATAAATGAATCGAGCAAGTGCGCTTAGTCGCTTTATATATTAATATACATTGTATATGAATATCCGTAATAGAAAAGTTTTCTTTTGGAATTTGTAGGTCGTGCTTGAACAATTCAAAAGGCGTTGTAAAAAACAAGTATGTGACAATTTGTTGTTTGCGATGCAACCAGTTCTTATCTATTAATTCTACTACCTTACGATATTCTTACAACTATAAGCGCAATATTTACGATGTACTCACGAGTACGGTGAATGAGATATTTAATATCAATCTAAGTTATATGGAATCAATTGATCTTTATTTTATTGACATCATCATTCACATTCACTATCGTGAAAAAATATCAGCTAAAATTATTGATAGGTGTATCAGTTTGCCCATATTATTATTATTATTATTATTATTATATCATGTGTATGTGAATGTGTAGACTAAGAAATAGAAAGAAAAAGACTTAGCACCTACATTAATAACAATTAGATTTCTGATCACATATCGACAGTATGGTTAAACAAAAATACTTAACAATAAAATTCAAATGAATTTTACCGCAAAAAGACATCGTCGTATACCAACAGTCACTGTGCCATAGTGCCAAATGTACGTACGTAAGCCTGAAATCACGCACTTGTTACCAACAACAACGTCGTCAATACAAATAAACTGTCAGCAACAAAAAAAAAAGAAAAGAAAACAGAAATATTGACGTATTTTAGTTGTCCATCATCATCATAATAATAATAATAATGCCACACCACACTTCAACCAATTGAATGTAAGTATGTATGTGAAATGTTTTCATTTTTCATATTTTTTGGTTATTTCTTTTTTTCTGGTTTGGGCCAGAAGAATTACAAACTATGAACAACAATGAATGGATTTGGCAATATTGTCGGCTATTTAATTTTTAAATTCAATAACAATAAAATTACCGAGTCCACTTACGGAGTACGAGTAAAGTGCAAGATGGTATCAATAATAATGAGTTAGTTACTTAAGTTAACGTCAAGATATTTTGAAAATATATGAACATATAAGTAAGTACTCATTAAAAGCGATGATAGATTGTTGTGATACATGACACTAGCATCGAAATGAAGTTGGCCAAGCACGTGATCAGTTGTTTTTATGTTAATGTCAGTTTTTAATTTTTTCTTTGTACTGAATTGTAATATCGCATAATAGTCAATTGTCGGTAGTAAATAGACAGGCATTTTATGTATTTAAATACATATAGAAATATATCGCATTATGTGCTATTGTATACGTACATAACGAAAAACTTGTAGAATCATATAGATGGATTGGAATTTTTTATAAAGTGGAACTTTCACAATTCACTTACAATATTTAAGTCTCTCTATGGTGGGAAGGGGGAGGTTGGATATATACTGGAGACAAACAAAATCGGGGAATAGGTAAAGAAAACAATTAAATCCAACTGCAGTTTCTGAACTACTCAGACTTTCATTAATAATTTAAATTGTATAGACGACTCAATAAGCAGGGAATGCTACCCGAAAGATTTTTTCTGCCAAATTCCATTCAAGACAAAATAAGATTTTATTCTTTGTCTTCTTTTATGGCACAATATGGAGACCCTAGACCAAGCTTTTTGCATCCATTCAGGTTGTGTGCTTTATATTTATACACGAATGAAAGAGACCTACACTTTTATGCCGAAATCGAATGGCGAAGTGATAAGTTTTTCTTAGGCAATTTTTATTCTTAAAGGTTTACCATTGTCAGCCAAGAGGTGGTCCTTCCTCCTCCTTGTAGGTGGAGCGGGGAGTAAGAAAAAAATAGTGGTTTCTATTTAAGATTTCAAAGGGGAATTTTAGGGATTAATGTTAGTACTAATGTATTATAATTTTTACGTAAAGTGCTTATTACTAGAAATATATTTTGAATTTTCAGTTAAGAAACTAAGACGAAAGATGCGGGAAAATTCCTCGGTAACTCATAAGAAATAACGCCCCGATGAGAGTGCTTTGCGACTTTTAACCCCTTTTAAGAGAGGGGCATAATTTTGTCTGAAATACTTGTGATGATTCACCGCCTGAAACCTAGTTCATTTTTGGACCTTCTGCATACTAATCAAGAATGAAGAGACTCAGGTTAGGGCTTTTTTTTTTTTTTTTTTTTTTTTTTTTTTTTTTTTTTGTTGGAATTCAAGAATACAGCACTCAGACAAGTTGTACGTCCATTGTACTACATTCTGTGTTCCCTTTTGCTATTCTTTAAATCTACCAGATTTATTAATAAATCTTAGCAGATCCTGCGGTGTTAAAGAGCTCAGGTGTTCGTCAACCAACTCTCTATTACCAAATATGCTTACTCTGATATGGTAGAAAGCGGGGCCGACACTAAGAAAGTGTGCTGCCGTCTCTTCACATTCTTCCTCCAAACCACATGAAGCACAGAAGGCACTAGCTCCTAGGCCAATCACATGCAAATATTTGGCCCAAGAGAAGTGACCTGTATATAATCCCACCAGCTGCCTACAGCTCTTTCTGTTAAGTGATAACAGAAAGTCTGTTAGACGCGTCGAGATAACAGGTAACATGGTCTTTGTCTGTCTAAAGCCCCTCAGTTCCTCCCATTTACGATTGTGGGTCAAGTCGACGCACTCATTAATGGTGGTCTTGATGGCAGTAGACGACAAAGAGAGTACAGGTTCTGGGCCCAGGAAACCAGTTTCCGAACCCTTTCTGGCTAGAAGGTCAGCAGATTCATTTCCTGAAATTCCTGAGTACCCAAGAACCCATAACAACAGCAGGCTATTGTGTTTTCCAACACAATCAAGCCTAGATTTGCAATGCATAACCAGTTTAGACGTGGTTAGAGGATTAAACAAGGATTTGAGCGCAGCCTGACTGTCACTAAATACACAGATACTCCTTTCTCTCCAACCATTATCAATAACATGGTTTGATGATTGGAAAAATTTCTGCTTGAAAAACAGAAGCATACAACCCAAGGGAGAAGTGAAGGTGCACTCCATCATTTTCAATGAAGACCCCAGAACCCGAATCGAATTCTGTTTTGGAGCCGTCAGTGAAAATACGCTTACAATCAACTCCTTAGGGCTTAGTGTCACCTCTTAGTAAGTCTAGGAAAATGGGATGAAACTGCATCCGACCAGTAATTGTACTTGTCTTGTTTATGGAGATGTGTAGAGGTCCTTCCAAAGTTTTAATAACAGAGATTGAGCACACACAGAGCTGGGTGAATTCAATTACATTACAATTTCAGCTTTAGCAAATTTGCTATGAGTATTTATTGTTTTCAATTCATTAGTAATGGAACTAAAAATGGTTCGAATTCATTTAGAAGGAATTGCAATCGGGAATTTAAATTTTCAAATTCCTCTGTAATGGCTCATGATTTTGTGTACGAGTACGTATACTTTGTTGCACAGTTTATCACCTCATCTTCTCGGGATAAGACAATTACCCTTTAAAGTACACATTATAAAATAGCCTAACTTTTTTGAGTGCTGAAATGTCATACCACCATGATCAAAAAGTTCCCGGAATAACTAACGTCTGGCGATTTGAGTTATGTTTTCTTTGTTAAGTTGGTACATCTGTTGTTGATGTTCCCTCTAAATCTTAGCGTCATAGCTTGACATTTGCAAAAGTTACGTAGCCAAGAGTACATCTATCTCTGTGTGTGTTGGCGATTTTTTACAATTTTATTAAATTTTATTGTATTAAATTTTGCGTAAAAAACTAATTTAATGGTGAGCGAATATTGGAAATGTTGGAAAAGTGTTTCGGCAATGATTCTCTAAAGAAAACGGTCGTTTATCAGTGGCACGAGTGGTTCAAAAGTGGTCGTGAGTCAATCGAAGATGATGAATGCAGTGGCAGACCATCGACATCGAAAACCGACGAAAATGTTGATAAAGTAAAAGAAATTTTGGTCAATAACCGCAAACTAACCATCAGAGAGTATTATTTGGGCGTTATGAGGCGTTTGCGTGAAGCAATTCGCCGAAAGAGACCAGAATTGTGGACAGAAAACTCGTGGATTTTGCACCATGATAACGTACCGTGCCATCATTATTCGTAATTTTTGTCTAAAAATGCAACAACTACCATCCAACAGCCACCGAATTCACCTGATTTGGCTCCCTGTGACTTCTTTCTCTTCAATCGAGTTAAAAAATCATTTCGGGAAACGCGTTTCATCAACCGAGAAGAAGTAATGGAAAAATCGCTGGAAGCACTGATGGACATACCGGAAATCGAATAAAAAAAATGTTTTGAGGATTGGATCAAGCGCTGGCATTAGCGTGTTGAAGTCGATGGGGATTATACTATAAAATAGATTTATATGAATAAACTTGTATTTTAAATTTTCTGAATAAATTCCGGGAACTTTTTGATCAAGGTGGTATTGGAGACTTATGGAAGCTGTATCTTACAAGTTTTTGAAAATTGGATAACGGATTCTGGTATTTGCTCAAAATGGGTTAAGGCTACAGTAAATGTGAAAAAGGCGGCTTATTACTATTAATGAGGATGATTCAATGGAGACAATGAAATTAAATCTAAATGCTACTTTTTCAAAGTCACGACTTCAGTTCGTGTCTCAGTTTTGGTAAAAATAGGTAAACATTTGCAAGATTTTTGTTTTTTACATTAACAAATAATTATTTGATTCCTGTTACCTATCTACCTCAAAAATATAATATCATGTATCGTATTTAGTTCCGCTAATACTTCCATAATCATTAAAATAAGTACATAAACATTTTCCATAACACAAAAAAAGAAGACAATTATCAAAAATCACATCACAAAATTCGAAAATTCCGAGTTTTGATACGTATAATTTATATGCCGGTCACAAAATTTTTGATTGTTGTTGTTTTGCTAATCTTTTTATACATTTCAATGAAAATTGCACATTGAACTTGAAACTTACACTTGAATTTACATATGAAGTTCATAAATTTTACAAAAATGGCAAAAAATTACGTGCTTTAAAATTTTAGAACAGGGAAAAAAATCTGCTACTAACGTAGTTTTGAGTTTTATGAAACCATAATGAGAATAATTATTTTGATAATTGGAATAAATTCAAGTTCAGAAATGTTCCTTTAAGGGCAATTGCATTGATTTGTTCTTGATTAAGGGTATTCACACAATGCAAGACTAATATTTCCGCCTGCCCTAAATAAATTTATGTTTTTGTATAGCTCAATATCTGTTCATCAACTTTCTTGAGATCTTTCCATCCCAGTGCTCTTTTTAGGTCTCATTCTTTCCATTTTCATTAGAGAAAATTTGTTTAAATGCTAAAATAATTTTGTCTTAGTCATTGGGTCATAATATGTGAAAAGAAGTACTTCAAACTAGAACACTTTCTGAAGTGGTTACAATGCAATTTGTATGCTCTTTAATGCATAAAATTACAATTGTAATTGAAAGGTACTTGTTAAATATTGATGAGACTTAGACTTTCTTGAGTGCAAAATAAAAGTGAACATTGTTAATTTACGTCGTTAAAGTAAAGTGTTAAAAAAACGTGTATTTGCACCTAAAGATAAATCATTTCGAAACTTATTCATGATGTTTTAATTATTACTTGCACAGCAAATAAAACTTAATTTTTTTTTACATTTAAATTTCTAATTTATTCCTGTATAATAACGAATTACAATGAAATGAAAAATACAATTTTTGACACGTGCTATAATGATATAAAAGTTTTAAAATTACATAATCATGTTTTGTAAATAATTAATATGAATTATGTTTCATGTAACAAAAGTTCAATTGTTTCTCGTTACAAACATTTATATACCTTCATCCTAAGTTGTACTCCTTTAAGAACATAGACTGTTTCCAAGACTGAATATCTAACTCTGTTTGTCTGCCTGTTGTTATGTATAAAAACTCGTAAAAATATTTCATTGTAGGCAGGGCCGTCGAGAGAAAATTCGGGCCGGTGGTGATAGCCGCTGCCTCCCCCTCCCCATCCTTATCTCTTCCCACCACAAATGATACAATAAATATCTATGTATGGGGCAAGGATAAATTATTTTATACTTTTTAGTCCGTTTCAACAACATATACCAAAACAACATAAAATTTTTTTTTATTTAAAGTTTTATCAACTACTCACGCTGGTCGCCAGATATATTTATGAAACCTCTTGAATTCAGTCCGATATTCTGGAGCTTTTCAAACAAATCTGGCATGAGCAAATTCGTTGTATAAAGTTTTTTTTTCCTATTCTACATAACAAAAATTTTTCGAATATAGAGCTCGGACCCGTCTGCAAAATGTCTTCATGATTGATAGATGATAAACCCGATAAATAATTTTCATGGTTTGTAATTCAATTTTCAGACGCATAGACGCTTGTTAAAGTTTTTCTGGATTTTAGGATTTGGATTGAAATCCGAGCCCTCTCAAAAACTCTGCTTTGTGGATTTCTAGGTGGCTTCCATTGAGGAATTGAGTTTCTAAACCATTTTATTTTTCGCCTTTTTATTTATGTAATTCATTCCGTTATTTCACTTTAATCACCATGTTTCTGACTCGTATGATTTTCCTAGGATCTGACTCTTATTAATGAAAGAGCATCTATTTTGCATTGGATAATGACGTCGTTATAATCCAAATCTAAACTCGTCAAATCTCTAACTCTCACTTCGACCTCTGCTTAGTATCTCCCTTTTCTTTTCGATTGCTATCGAACTGAGTATCGTATCAAGGGTAATCGTGATCAGTAGAGATGACAGAAGACATTCCTGTTCTACTCCAGCCAGGGTGTTGCACGATTTTTTTTTTGTGGTAGACCACGTATCTTTTGCGCTTTCGAATCGATATTTTGCGCCTTGATCGAGCTAATGATTTTTTCGGGGATGCCTTTGTTTTGTAAAATAAACTGTTGTGTCATAAAAGAAAATAAAGTTAGATAGTAAATTAACTGCTAAATTATACAGTGCAACAAAATTTCAACTTTTGTCTAATGTGCCAGATTTTCTAACGGTTTTATTATAATTTAGGATAGGTGATCACTACTGCATACTCATTTTTCTCATCTAGTTATCCTCAGGCGCTATTAAAAAATTTGTTTATCTTAACAGATATGAAGTCGATGTCTGAAGCAAAGTTGTTAGGTTAGGTTAGAGCTCTATAATAGGACACATTTAGGCTAATGCGGCCCGTTGTGTTACCACATGGGCTGCTTTCACAGTTTCCCTACCCTTTATTACCAAGTCTGTTAAATCTCTGATAACAGAAAAACTTAAGGTCAGCTATATTGCTGAAGGAGAGTTGAACCATTTTGTTGACTTGACAAACTTATCCGAATGTCTGATAGCAGAAGATTTGAGGTCAGCAAGGCCTAGTTGGCCTAGAGATGCCAGTTTATGCTTGGCAAGAGCTGGGCAGTTGCAGAGCAGGCGGAAAGTAGTTTCCTTCACCTAAACATCGAGACAACTAATCTACTGGCATGCCTACCAATAAGGAAATGACCAGTAATTAATGCCACTACGATGCTAATAGAGGATCTATTTAAAGAAGCGAGAGTCGTTGACCTCCTGTAGTTGTAGGAGGGCCATATAAGTTTTGTGTGGGAGCACGTATGCGTTTCTCGCCATCTATTGTGAGCTATGTTCAACATTTCGCTAAATATAATTGATTTGCAGGTAGCCAGTGGCAGGGAGATAGGGTGAGTTGTACCTGGCCTAGCTAGCTCATCGGCTTTGCAATTACCCAGAATGTCGCTACGACCTGGTACCCAGTACAGGTGTTCCTTAAAACGCTCAGATATCTCGTTTTGAGATAAACGGCAGTTAAAGACCACCTTGGAGGTAGTAGATGCACTATAAAGTGATTTAATGGTTGCTTGACTGTCAGTGAAAATGTAAACATCACTTGGTGATACGATACTATTCTTCAGCCAGTCAGCTGCTTTTTTGATCGCCGAGACCTCTGCCTGAAATACACTGCAGTGGTCCGGGAGTTGAAATTCTATATTAATATCCAGACAATTTTCAAAAATACCTCCTCCTACTCTATCGTCCTGCTTGGAGCCACCAGTGTAAAACTGTATGGAATCTCTGGGCTGAACCAGCCCCTCCGCCCATTCCTGTCTGGTAGGAAAACGCTTGATAAACTTCGAAAGACGATTTTGCTAGAGTGTAGTCGATATCATTGAGTAGTAAGCTACTTTTATTCAGCAAAATACTAGAATCTCCGTACCTAGAGTGTGTCCATGGTGAGACTGTATTTAGTCTTACGGCTGCAGTTTTTGTTGCTTGTTTTCCCGCAAGATCTATGGGAAGCAAATGAAGCATGGTTTCCAGAGCTTTGGTGTGTGTAGTTCTAAGTTCTCTTTTCAAGAGATGTCCACCAAACCGTTACACCGTACAGTAGTATAGGCCTTACTAAAGCTGTATAGAGTCAGAGAACTACCTTTGGCTGTAAGCCCCATTTCCTTCCAATGCCTCTTTTAGAGGAGTAAAGCGCGTCTTGAATGCTTAACTTCCAGTTTAGTTTCCTGTCTAATATAAGGCCTAGATATTTGGCTTGCTCTACAGGAAATAATGGGACCCCCTTCAATGTAGGTGTATCAAATGGAGGAATTTTGTGTTTGCTTATAACACAGAGCTAATTCCATTTTGTTCGAGTTAATGCCTAGGCAAAATCTATTGCACCAGCTAGTTGATAAAGTAAGAGATCTTTGAATTAACTCTGTTAATGTACTATGATATGTGCCTGACTCCGATATTACAAGATCATCCGCATATGCATGCACCCTAAATCCTGCTTCCTCCAGACATATGAGTAATTCGTTTACGACCAGCAAAGTTGTTAAGTATAAACCGATTTTTTTTTTTTTTGCATTAGAACCAAACCGCTCACAGTACGGAAGTAAATAATGTAATGTATTGTTATAATTACATTAGAAAATCAAATACTTATACTACAGACCCGTGGTTCAATCCCATATGCAGCCAAAAAAATTTTTTTTAAATAAATAAAATAATTTTTTTTTTTAATTTCTAGTAGTCTGTAGGGGCCCATAATTTTCAACAAGGAACATTTTCATTTTAAAAAATAAAAGATTATTAAAAATTGAACGTAAAATTATTGCTTTTTTTTAAATTAAAAAACAAACGTGCTTCCTAACTAAATATTTGCTAATATTTGTTAAGTACGCTGTACCTACGTTTCCATGTATGTGTATGCACGACCTTGTGCAAATTAATGTGGACGAAACAAATTTTCTTCAAAAATGTTTTAATTCATTCAAAAATAAGATCAGTAATAAATCAGTAGAATTAATATTTAATGACACTTTCCACCCTTGGTTTGGCATAGATTCTACGAATAATTTGCAAGTGTTAAAGTTTCTCATCTCGGTAGCACAGTTCATTCAACATTCGAGTAACTTGATTTCGTTTGCGAAATCCATTTTTTTAAGTCTCACCTGGCAGATGGATCACAAATCCTCGATTGGATTAAAGTCCGGTGAATTGCCAAGTGAATTCAAAATGGTTTCCCAGCTGCCTTTGTTCAAGGCATGCGTCACCACTTGGTTCGCTAGTCCAATGATGACCAACTTTGAGCAGCTTTTTTTGTTCAATGTCATTCGTACCTGTAAAAGGAATGATCAAAAGCGAAAATGACATAAAAGTTTTGCAAGATCGAATATTCTCTGAACTCTCAAAAATAAATTTGAGAAGCAAGACTTTTTAAGAAGACCTGACATCCTGCCATGCACCCAAGATTGTGGAAATATTCTTCGCTGACAGCGGGGTAACTATTTTGGATTGGCTAATTCGTCGATTCTCAATCCAATCGAGAATTTTTGATAAATCTAGGCGAAACTCAGACCGATGGATTGCATAAACAAAGGCAAGCTAAAATCGAGATGAGAAAATCTATGATACTTGCAAATTGTTAGTAGAATTTATGCCACATTAATATGCACAAGCTTGTACTACACACTCAGGCAACGAATGTATGTTCTTTCATAAATACTTAAATAGAATTTCAAATAAAAATTAAGTTTCCAATGAAGAGAAAATAAATATTTATGCCAATTATGAAATCTAACATACATAGAATGTAAGTAAAGATTTAATGTATTTTAACAATTACTTACAACTTCTTATATTTAATTAAAAAAGTATTACAGAAAAATATTATTATTAAATAAAAAAATTAATAATTTTCCCAGAATGTTGATGACTATATGTATGTACTTATAATAAAATAAATTAAAAGTTGATTGTTTTTCTGATTTAAAATTTGAAACATAATAAAATTAGCTTTATACGAGCACCTAAGTTAAAAAACCACAGTTTGTATTAGTAATTCTCGAAAAAACAATTGGGAAGCTTATTTCATTTCATTATACTCTAATTTAAATGATAATTGTGATGAATTGTTTAAGTTTATGATGTAAAATAGTTCAATAATTACTTTTTTTATTGTTATTATTATCGTTATTATTATAATAGATTTTTTTTTGTTTAAAATAACCAACGGTTTTGTTATTGTTCTCAATTAGGGCCGGTTCTACGTGGTCTTTCCATCTATATTAGTGATGCAGCGTGTAGCAGGATGCAATATCTCACCCAGTTTGGAAGAGAACAAAGTCACACTTATTTAAAGCACCAAAGCTCTAGGTAGATATGATGGAGTGGCCTAAACTAAATGATGAAGAATTTGTGATGCATATTTTTGGATTCGTCTTGGCTTTCAATCTGAAAAACAAAGTATAAGCTTAAATTAAAGAGACAAAAACTACAGTATTGCATTGTATTGTATTAGAGAGATTTATGTATTTGTACCGCGACCTATAAGATCTGATAGTCTGATTTGCCTAGAGTGCCGCATTCAAAAATTTGAGTATTGCATTTCATTCTTTTGTGGATCAGTGCTTCACACTGAGCTAAGATATGTTCTGATGATTCATCTTCCTCATTACAAAACCTACATATTGAGCTTTCCTCAACTCCTATTTTGCAAAGGTGTTCTCTGAGCCCGCAGTGCCCAGTCGGAATACCAGCTAATATACGCATTCTGGTTTTGTTGAGACCAATGCAGAATACGTATCTATTCTTGATATAGTTACCTAGAAGCGTTTTGGATTGCCTCAGTCCCGGAAGATTATTAAAGAGTTCTTGCTTCTTGTTCTTCTCTTTCTGCCTGAGTACTTCCTTGATTACGCTATCTCCTATTCCACAGAAAGGTTCAGGTCCCACGAAAGTGGTCGCTGCTCCCTTTCTAGCAAGCTCGTCTGCCTGCTCATTGCTCTCTATTTCTAACAGTCCAGGGACCCAACATAGAGCAACTTTATTATCCTTGCCGAGTTCATTAAGCTTGCTCAAACAGTCTCACACCAGTTTAGAGGTGACCTCAGAAGAGCATAATGCTCGAATTGCTACCTGGCTATCCGACATGATAGCGATATCTTGCCGTTTGTACTTCCTATCCAGGTTGAATTGCACACATATATCGATTGCGTGAATTTAAGCTTGAACGATGCTAGGATACTTCCCCATCGGCTCAGAGTGTCACTTTCCTTGACTTTCCTTGACTTCCCGCTTTTTCCGGGCAACTGCCCTCGAAAGCATCTAGTATTGCTTCGTTAAGTTCATTTACGGAATATTCGAGCTCATGATGATTTTGTATTACCTTGCACGATTTAATACCTTCTATATTACACTTAAGTACTTCTATGTATTCTGTCCAGTTTGTTTTCCTGGGATTTCTAAAGGACGGTATTTCGGTACTTGTGCCCTCTAGGAGAAAAAAACTACAGTATTATAGTGAACATTTTATTTCAATGCTGGAGACGAATTCAAAAATCAAAAATTTATGTATACGGATTTGATTGACCATCTGTTGGCCACGATTAATCGTGGCTTTCTTAATTTACAAACCATTTTCTGGTTTTTGAACAAAATTAATTACGTCTATAAAAAAAAAAAATAGTTTTATAAATCGGTTTAAAAGAACATGAGACATTGAAGTTAAAAAGGAGGAGACAAAATTCTGTATCCGTTTGATAAAAATTTAATTGCGATTAAAATCGAGCCGAAATTTTGAAGTGAACATTTTTTACTCTGTTATTGAAAACTGTGTAGGCTTTAGGGTCATATTCTTTCCCTAATGCGCTACTGATGACATCTTGTAGCTTTATGCTGAAAGTTTTCAACAGTGGTTACAAATTCAAAAAATGTTCATGACTTTTGTGTAAAAACAACAGTACTTAGAAGAAATCATGTATTAAGGAAAGACGATAAAAGTTCATTCAATTTCATGATATATGAAAAAATTTCCTGAACCCTGTTCCTTGTGGTACCCTCTTTAAGTATTTAAATCATTTTTGTTTCATCCAAGTCTGAACTAATTTTCTATCATCATCGATAAAATCCACTAGCAGAGTTGGTCTTCCAGATTACCTTGGTGAAAAAATTCATGATCTATTAAATACATTCGAAATTTATCCTGTTACGCTCATGAAAAATATATGCATTTTATAAAAATATCCAATAAATATAAAGTTATAATAAAGAAAAAAGGTTATTGTCTAAAATAATTAAATTTTTTTGGATATTTAGTTAAAGTTCCACTTATTCTCGTTAGTCCCATGGTTCGACTTCGAACTTTAAAATCGTTATTATGGTGGAAAAAGTGAACTCTGATTGTTATTCTAGACGTGTCCTCAACTGTTTTATGTTTTTGCTTTTCATTTCAATAAATTAGTTCGTAATGGCGGTAACTCGCCTAGGGCGGCAAAATACTTTAAGCCGGCCTTGTTCTTAATTTAATAAACTTAATTAAATTACTGAAAATTTTTTATGAAAAATTTCAATTGAATATGTGGGTACTTAAGTTGTTATAATTATATTACCATGAAATTTAAACGCATTAAGGTTTAAAGTTAAATCATAAATTAAATATGTGTACCAACCAACATTACTGTCAGCTAATCAGTCAGGCAATCAATCATGGAAGTTTATATTTTTATCTGATCAGGTTCTTGTTTGTATCTCTATCTCTGTTACTCGTTTCTTTTTTTATTTTCTCCTTTCTAAGTGGGTATAAAGTAAAGTGTTTACTTGAAATTAAGTTTGCTTTTTAATACTTTGTGTATGAGATATCTATGAGTAGTAGATACTATTGTATATATTAATGATAAGGTTAATCAAAACAAACTAAAAAAAATTCCATAAAGTGAGTGTTATTTTTATTATGAAGACCTATCAATGTAAATGTGGTGTTAGGAAAGCTAATGAATGTGTGGCACTTCTTAATGAAAATAATAACAAACCATAAATTATGACATACATACTGTACAGTTGTAAAATCCTACATAATCGGTAGACATATCTATATTTAAAGAAATATTATTGAACAAATCAAATCAGTAGATTTCAATCTCTATTTTTAATGAAGAATAATTTAATTGAAACGAATATATGTTTGTTCAATGAAATAAGTGAACAGTGGCGTAGGTAAAAATTATTTTTGGGGGTTGGAAGGGAGTTAGAAACTTTTTTTTATTTTTTTACTATAAAAATGTTTGTTTAACACTTTTTCCTTTATATTTAACAAAAATATCACTACTCCTTGAATTGAAATATTTTTTTCCATCAAGGAAATTATTTATCATCTTTAAGTAACTCGTGGACGGTGACATTCTCAGTTAGTTTTGTCAAGTTTGTTGAGATATTCGCTTATGAACTTTAGGCAAAATTTTAACCAGATTTTTCAAACAAAAATTTTTATAAACTCACAGCAACATTTTTTAAACACAAATTTATTCGTTTTAATTCATAAAGCGAAGTTAAGCGAATTAAAACGTAATAACTTCATCCTCGTTTATAAATATTTATTTGTTAATAATGCAGACCTGTGAGTTTTTACGAGGTTAAAAAAAGCAAAAGTTTCTTATGTGAATTCGAATCGAAAAATTTCTCTGTAACGTGAGGATTTTTAGAAATCATAATTCAAAAGTGCGGATCGAAAAATTTCGGCCGTTTTATATCCTATATCAAATCTAGCAAACTTTTTTTTATTAGAAATCGGTAATATATTTTTTCTGTCCTATACATTCTAGGTCCGTTTTTGTTCCGATCCTGAAACAAGGTTTTACAAATTTTTTTTTTTTAGTTTCGCTATAAATAAACTGCAGTTATTCGTGTTTTGATCTTGAAATTCATTACAGTTTTCAAACATCAAAAATTGAATTTTGCAGTCCTAAATTTCGGATTTAAGTTTCAATAGTTGTAGAGCTGTAGATCTAGCAAGTTGTTAGGACATTTGTCAAAATTACGAAATCGGATAAAAATATAAATAAATGCTAATATATGTGGCTGATAAAATCATAGGTTATGTACTTTTTGATAAATTAAAATCACTATAATTCAAAAAATAAATGATTATCAATTTTATATATTTTTAATATTTTTTTCATTCCATTTGGTTTTATATTTCTTTTAATATTTTAGAAAAAATTTCGAAAAGTATAACTAGTTTTCTAAATTCAGTACATAATAACTCATAAACCAGAGGCAGAACTTGTTATAGATAAATAAGTAATATGAGTTAAACAACATATCACGACGAAGGTAGTACGTGATTAAAAGTTTTAAAAAACTATGTTTAGAAATATCTCTGAAATATTTATGTACCCTCCCCTGCCTACGGCATTGTAAATAAGTTCAAGTACTTTCCTTAGAAATATGTCAAAAACGCTGTGATAATACAACTAATAAAATTTGCTTTTGGTCGAAGAAATAGTATAAAATGAGTTTCGTTCAAATTTCGACGCTTAGTACTGCATAAATGTTCTTAAAGGAATTATTAGTTAAATCTATGTTTTTATAAATCCAATCACATTTTGTAAGTGTAAATGTTTATTTAAACAAAGTATGGTGATTCCTCATTTGTAGTGTCTTGTGATTTTTGTTTTTTTTAGAGGCATCGATAAAAGTAAAAGTTTTCACACTTACAGACAATAATTTTAATATAGTTTTATTTGATCTCGTTTTACTTCAAATTTGTTGAAAATGTATGAATATTTTAGGCGTGTAATAAATAATAAAAAATTGTAAATTTGAAAAAAAAAAAACAAAATGATAATGTTATTGAAACACCTCAAATTCTACAGCATCTTAAATGGCAGTTACTGTAAGTTTTACGTAAATAGTTTGCAGAGACTTACAGAAGATTGCAAAAGATGTCCCGGCGAGAAATGTTCGACAAATTGAACTTTTCTTGGTTTGAGAAATTGGCACATTGATGAACATCTCGCTGCCACTGTGTGCATTCTGCTAGACAAAACTCTGAGTTCAGAAAAAATACTATTTAGTTTCAGCCGCACAGTCATTCTTCTAAGGAAAAACAGCTCCGATTTCTGTTAATAAGCTTTTCCAATAACCCGTAGTTTCATAAACTGATACTGTAGTATGAACTTTTCAAAACGAGTTCAGCTGCCTGCACGTGCATAATTTTAGTTATTGTTTAAGATTGAGAAAGTTTATGCTAACGTGTGTATTGCATGTTCATGCATAAAAAGTTAATTTTTTATTCTTTCGTTCTTTTAATACTTTTTTATCTTCTAAAACTAACTATATTAATTGCAAAACTTCTATAACAGATTTTTGTATAATATTTGAAGTATTGATTTCGATTTTGTTATCGTTGTTGTTGCAATTTTTATATTCATCAAATCGTTAACACCATTTGTGCACTCAAATAAATAATTATACAAAAGAATTCAAGACAATTTCAAGTATTAGGTACAATGGGGAATGAGTGGCGGAGGAGAGAAAAAATGTATATAAATTAAATCGTAACACTAATAGCACATTCAGTTAAGCTGAAATTGTCGCGCGAAACACAACAACCCACAAAATAAAAAACGAGAAACGAACGAACAAAGTGAAGTGAAGTTAAGCGAATCGCTCAGCGACTTAATGTAACGTAATGGAATAGCGCGATACGAAAGTAAAGATTGTTTAAACTTTGGTTGAATTGCGCGCGCGTACCTACACTTTTCATATCTACTACTATTAGTATCTTAGATGCAATAGTAAAAACTGGCAGCACAATTGAGCATGCTTAAAGTTTGATGAGCGAGATATTTTTTCTCTTTTTCGCTCGAACAATCACTTGCTGATTTTATGTATTAATGTAAAGTGGAAATGAATTTAAAAAAAAATGCTGCATTTGTTTTGTGTTCACTAAATTGCATGTAATTTTATTGAATATTGTGTTGTAATTGTTATTTCTGCTGCTGTTTTTTTTTTTTTTTTTTTTAAATGAAAAAAAAGGAAAACTAATTTTAATATTTCATTTACCTCTCTCATTAAGAATCTAAACTATTGATAAAATATACATGCAAACAAAAAAACAAGAAAAAAATATATAAAGCAATAAAAAAATATAGAAAAGCTATATAGGTACATTAATAAGCTATTAGAATGGTGAATAATAATTTTGTAACTGGTTTTTTAATAAAAATATTAAACGGGAATATTTGATACAGAAACAAATTAAATATAAATATTCATTAGGAATTTGTGAATATTTTTAATAAATAAAAAACCTAAGTTAACTAAGTAGAGAATTACTCGTGTGCTTCATAAATACATATTATTTTTTTTTCATAAATTATTTAAATAAATAATTAAAATGAAGATCAAAAATATTTTTAGTACTAATGGTACAATGACGCTCAGCACTCAGCCTTCTACACATGAAAAGGATCTGGCGGCAACAGTTCCAAAAAAAGGTACGTTTACTCTTTATTTTATTGAGATTTTAAAAACATATTTCCTATTTAGTTATGCTTAATTAAAATTATTGAATAAATACAGTGTCGGACAAAACTAAAGCACGGATTCTTCACTGTTTGCATTTTGTTCAGTAATATTGAAAAACATGCTTGGACTGGAATTTTTTTATGAATGTAGTGCACTCGTTATAATAAAATATAAGAAATAAAATATTATTTTTCAAAGAAAATAAAAATATTAACTCAAAAGTAACAAAATGCATAAAACTGGCGCGACAAAACTAAAGCACATATGGAATATATTAATAGAAAAGTTTGATTTCTCCAGCGATTTCGTAGCGTATCCATTATTTTTCAGAGCTGTTGCACATTTTCGTGGCATGAACTCAATAAAATTTCTCAAAACGTCTGCAAAAATGTTCTTTCAAGCAATCTCCTATTGATAGAAAATGGAATCCTTGTTTTTATCCTTTATGCGTTGAATTTTTCCGATCTACAATTTCCTATATATTTTTTGAGATTGGGTAAATGGGGTTTCTTCTATCAAATCCCGATCTTATTGGCAACAAACCACTCTTTTACGCACCGAGCTGGGATCATCATCGTGCTGATAGACTTGCATTAACAGCAGATCTTCCTCAGTATAAGGTAACATAACATTCTGGGGAATATCTTTGCACATCAGACAGTCCATTATACCTCTTATTTTATTATGAATAGGATCGAAAAATCACCAGACAATTACGTTGCCTCCCTTGTATCATATGGCGCTTTTCAAATAACGCAGATTTCATTGTTGCCCTATTGGTCTGCACATTGGCTTCAATCCGTCGCAACCTTTCATGTTTAATATAGATTCATCAGTAAGAAGCACGTTCTTTCATTTGGGCTTCCCAGCTAAAGTGCGCGGCTACGAATTCGAGCCTTGCCTGTTGATTCTTTCGAGAAATAAATGGTTTTTTCACGCCACCCTTTACAGTTTTTCGTTGGATAAACCTATGTGGAATGTTTAAACGCAATTTATTTCCAAGATATAAAACGAACTTTTTTTATAATCCGAATGATGGCCTGATCCTCACATTTGGTTGTGCCCCGCAGTCTGCTACCTCCATATTTAGTAGTTAAAAATGGGAAGCCCGAAAACGGCGTATAGCTCGGGAACTAACGCAATACCGAATACAAAATTTTTTTACAATGCATGTCACTGATTCAGCTTTATTAAATCCACTTAGAATATTTTCTCTCAATTATGCAGAATACTTATTTTGGGAAGCGAAATTTTAAAATGCGAACGGTGACGGTGAATGATAACCAACAACTTATATACGCATCCAATTTTTTTTAAAACCTGCTTTTTGTTTTCCAAAACAATGGATTTCTAGTTTAAAGATGGTTGTTGTTGTTTATTTTTAACGATTAATTGTAACAGTAAGCGAAAAAGATTATGTGCTTTAGTTTTGTCGCGGCTGGTTTAGGCATATTGCGCAATGTTAGTAAAAAAAAAGAAGAAAAACATTACCCAGTTTTTAATGTTATTTTGTTTCAACAAGTGCATAATTATACTAAATTTATAAAAAAAAAATATATATACATACTTCCATATTTTTAAATTTTATTGAACAAAATGTTTACAAGGAAGAGTTCTTTAGTTTTGTCCGGCACTGTATATAATATACAATATTGCAGATCGTAGAAAATCATTACTTAAATGAAAAACTCCCTTTTTGCATCCGATGTGATTCTAAGATATTTGTTAAAAACTATTTTTAATAGATCTACACATTTTATAAAACTTAAATTCGATTATAATGTTACTATGGTAGGAATATGATATTAAATAGAGATATTTCAAACAAATCAAATACAAACAACAAGTTTTGTAAATATTAGACTCAAATCATCTATGTCAAATCAATAGTTCAATTGATCTACTTATTTATATATTAATTTCGTAGAACCACAGCCAATAGGAATTTTTAGCTTTGGACAATTCGTGGCCTGAGAATTGATTTGGCGTATAGGTATATGAATTTGTATACACATACGGCAAATTAATTCTCAGGCGACGAATTGTATTTGGTAATGGTTTTTATTTTGGAGCTCTCTGTAATCCCAATTGATTCCTCGTGCAGAGTGAAAACTGAGGAATAATGC
Source organism: Toxonevra muliebris (assembly GCA_963691655.1). Taxonomy (NCBI): domain Eukaryota; kingdom Metazoa; phylum Arthropoda; class Insecta; order Diptera; family Pallopteridae; genus Toxonevra; species Toxonevra muliebris. The sequence continues at coordinate 16,701,395 of OY829328.1, forward strand.
GACACGAAATTTTTTCGATACAATGATTAAAAAAATAAGAAAAAAATCATAGAATAATTAGAAAAGTTGCTTTGCTTTTGCAAAGACCGAAATTCTGTGTTTTTTTTTTTTTTTTTTGTGGTTTTTTGAAAACGCATTTTTTTCTTCTCCACTTCGAAACAAGCTTTGCGTTTTCGCTCATGTAACGTGTGCCTGTATTTTTTGCTAGCAAGACAAGTAGTTAACACAGTCTTCTGCATTAAATAAATTTATTTTAATAAAAGTTTCATAAATTTTTTAGTTCTTGATTGATTCTGGTTCAGACTTTTCGAAGTTATTGGTCACCGATGACCCAAAATAGGTGTACAATTCTGTTCAACTTCACAGATTAGTTGTGCTTTTAAGCCGATGGTCCTGCCAATTAGAACTTTAGAACTTATAATTATTTATTATAATTTTAATTGTAATGAATAAAGAAATAATTATAGTAGTAATAAAAATGGTTGAACTTTAATTATTCTTAAAAGCATTCAGAATTGCTTCTCAACCCAGATATGCCTAAAGTCCTATATGCAGTACAATTCAGAAATATTTGAATTTGATTTTATGCGAATATATTTAATCAAAATCATTGGTCATCAAAATGACTTCTGTTTACTTTAGATCATTTTGGTTCAAATCAAAAGTCCCCAAAATACCCCAAATTTTCTATATGTTGTGGGTGAAACTATTTATATATATTTTGAAATTTTGTTTTACTTTCCTGGGAAATAATAATTTTGTCGTCGGCACAGGACTCCACAGATCCATGGTGTCATATTTTGATGAAAAATTTTACCAAGAAATAGGGCCAGATAATACGAATTCAAACTCAGTTTCCAAAAGAGTTTATCTTTCAATAAGAACAAATCAATAGATCAAAATTAATAAAAATGTTGAAAACAAAAAAAAAAAAAAAAGAATGTGCCTAGAGTAGTTGTTATTGATTTATATAAATTTACGGCCTAATTCATTCCTGGATTTTTTATCTCTCCAGACATTTCAAACAAGTTTTTTGTTTTTTTTTTTTTTTGTTATGGAAACTTACAGCTCTTGGATTTATTTATCATTAATTTTGCATAATATTAACATAAATAATTTAAAAAAACAAAAGTAATAATAATAAGTAATCAAAACTCGTACACGTATTACATGACCTGGAAAATATACATATGTTTTACGAGTACTCGTATGTACTTGGCCTGGAAAATTGTCAAATAACTAAATTTTCCTTCAAAAACAAAAATCGAAAACTAAATAAAACTGGTATCAAATACTACAATTTAAAGCGTGTATTTAGTATGTAGAACTTAATCTATGGATTTTTATAAATTATTCTATACACGGAGCTCTTTCACGCAATTGTCAATCAAAAAGTACGTATATACCTAGATACATATTCAACAACAATTTTATTTGCTGGCAGCAAAAAAAAAATTCGAGTACGAAACTTTCATGCAATGCCATAATTTAAATTTAACGCTGTTTTTGCTGTTGTTGTGTTTGTTGATAAGCGATCTAGTTTTTATTGCCAATATTTAACAGCTGATTGGCATCTTATATGTATGTGTACTTGCATATAAATACATGTATATGTAATACATATACAAGTACATAATAACAAATAAAAAAAAAAAAAAAAAATGTTGAAGTAAATTTTTACGAAACGCCTCAATGAGCAAAACAACTTCTCATTACTGTAATTTAACTGCAAGCAAGTAGTAATTCTTACTAGCAATTAGTGCAAAATTATACACATAAATACAAACGTGTATGTGTGTGTTTACATGTAGAGACATACTTCTATCGTTTGATTCTCGTTTGCAACACAGTGACTGACAGTAAGGGTAGTCAAAGCATCTAAATATGGTTAAAACATAAATCAAATATTTACGTTTTTAGTTTAATCATTTTCCTGTATCTCTATAACTTTTTTTTTTTTTTTTTTTTTTTGCGCAATACTAAAAATTAATCACAGTTACAGGAAAAAATGGTATTTTTTTATTTGTGTTGAGTACTGAAACTTTTATATAATATTATAAAAAATTTATATTACAAAGTATTCATCAATTCAGTTTTCATAAATTATATATCCAAGGATTTATTCTATAGATTTTCTGCATGACTTTGTATTCACACCAAAGAACTCAAAACTCCATTATATGTATGTACAAGTGAAGATGATAGCTTTTGAGAATTGTGTGTCATTTAAAATTTGCAAAGGGTAGATACTTCGGTATTCCGAATTCCAAAAACTCCGGTACTCAGAACTTTTTTATTTAAGCTAAGGCCATATTATTGTTGGAGCTCGTTCTTAATATATGTTTTTAAATATAAAAATCTTAAATTTGACATATTTCAAAACCTAACACGTTGACGTGTTATATTGTTTTGATGAAAAAAGAACGAGTAAGTTAATTAATAATGGAAAATGCACCAGTCAAACTAAGACACAAAACTTTTTCATTGGTAAAGAAACTGTGCGATATTATTACTCAGAAAATTGATTTATTTGTAGCCGACAGTTCTCATGGGATACACCTGAAAATGATGTATAACTTTTTACTTTCAATTCAAAAAAAGTGTTTCAGCGACAAGCAACAAATAAAGTTCTAGTTTCACAAGACGCTCTAATATTTCTCAGATATTTTTTCAAGATTCCAGACATACTAATTTTAAAACAATGCCGAAATCGACTGGATAAATATCTTTATCTGAATGTATTAAAAACTAGCCATATAAACTTATTATATGGGAAATATGTGTCGTGGTTTTATATTTTATTTTTGTATTTTGCATATCGTCGTCGTTCTGACAGAATTCACTAAGTCCATTCTTTTAATTTCTGAGATGAAGTTAGTTTATTCAGTGCATGGTGCTCTATGAACACGGGCAAAAGTTAAAAAGTTAACAGATTGATACACACATTTGTATACGTTTTAACTGGGTCATCAAAAATCGAATTTATTATGTCATTCGATTTATAGAAGCTAATACGGATCCTACTAAAAAAATTAATTTGGATTTAATGATTTCTGCTTGAACGACGACAACGACGATATTTTAATAGTAATATTGTATATTTTGTTAAACAAATTAAAATTTTCTTTTACCATACCCAGGTTGAAAAACAAAGTAGTTTAGACAACAAAAAAAAAAAAAAGTAATAAAATTCTCCTATTTGCAGATGAAAAAATCAATATAAGGAAAGCCCGAAAGATTCCGAAAAATCTCGGGATTTTTACTTTAAAATCGCAAAATCCAGAAGTTTCAAACGTTTTTTTTTTTTTTGGCATTAAATGCCTTAGTACATACATACTTATATACATATATATTTCTCACAACCATTATGCAATCTGAAATCTGTATGTAAAATCATCGTAATTTTATTGAGGTTTGAGATTTTCCAAAAGGAATTCTCGCCATATTGTAAGTCCCAGCGACGAGATGCATCTGTCCGTGGTCATTTTATTCAGTAAAGTTTGCCATTTAATGATAACGCCACAACAACTGTCTGCTAAAGTCTGCAACCACTAAATCAGAAGTTACTTTTTTTAAAAAAAAAAGAACTCCTCATAATCAATGGGGAGCGATATCGAGTTATGAAAACAAGCTTTTTGTGGTAGGAATCGGTGTAAATGGATGAGATTGGTATACTCTAATGTGCTAACTACAAACGATTGAAGAATTGAAATCTGATATCTACAAGCAATAAATTCATGTATAACAATTTTAATGATATTTATGCTGTACCCAAATTTTAGGTTTTTAGATTTTTTTTTATTTTAGGCCTCAAGCCTTAACATAAAATGTTTCAATATCGAGTTTTTGATTTTTTAAAGCATGTTCACTATACTGAAATTTTCGGAGACATGCACCGAAAACTTACGATCTGTGAGATTAAATTATAAACTCTGGAAACAGTAGGGGAATGTGGGGAATGTCGAACCACACTTTCGTTTTTACGATAACTCACCCTAAAATCGTAATTTTTCAAAATTTGAGAAATAGAGGTTAAACTAGAAGCAAAATGCCACGTTTTGGAAGTTGCAGAATTTAAAACTTCGAATTTGTTGTAAAGTTTTAAGAATTATACCAAAATATTTTGGCATTTTGAAAAATCGTGGGGAATGTCGAACCACTTTGCAAATTGAGAAAATTCGAACTAATATTGATGTAAAGCGTTTATTTATGACTTTGTTAGGAAAAAACATAAGATTTGAATGAAAAATATAGAAAAAAAATCGATGTTATTTATTCGGAGTCGCAGTTTTTGCATGTGTACACATCGCAAGTGAGCAGCTCGATCGCACTCATTGCAATGAATCGTGTTGTTGCCAATTTTTTGCCGCAAATGATGCAGGAATCATGATCTACGTCTTCCTCCGAAGTTTTTGGCTCTTGCTACTTCTTCTTTGGTGTTATTGAAGCCTGAATTTTTTGTTTTTTTGCTGGATTGGCCTTTGCATCCTCTTTCTGTTTTTGCGCTTCGGCCTTCCTGCGCTTGTTAACAGCTTTTTGTTACAAATCGCTTACCACTTCAGGCGATGTCAAAATGCTTGTTTGCATCAGCTTGCGACTTCGATTTGACTTTTTGGCTGGTGTATCTTTACTGAACCAACAGCTTTTAACGCATCATGTAGAGAAGCAAATGATGTACCAGATGTGCTGGCCACTTCAGATGTTAAAACTTGTTCGTTTGCAGCAACATCAGTAGAGGATAAAACCACAATACGCCGTTGGGTTTCTCCATCTTTGTCTTCATCATCGCATTGGTTTTCGCCGCTCAACTGTGCACCTACGAAATCGTTATCGATAAAGGCATGACGATCGAATGGGAAAACTGCTGATGCCTTGAAGCCTGCTTTGATGTTCTTTGGCGTGACAGCAAGATCGAGACATTCGTCAGCAATGGGTGGCACGTGATGTAGATCGAATTTTAATTAAATTTAATCACCTTTATGGCCGCTAAATATTCTTGGAGATCATCTGATTGATCATGTTTTGCAACGTAACGCGGTATATTGACGTTAAATTACTAAAAAATTCAAAAAATAGTTTTAAAAACTACCGTTAACTAAATTTTTTGTCGATAATTTACTATATAACTGAGTGGTTCGATATTCCCCACAAAAAATGGTTTGACATTCCCCAGAAGCTGTGTTCTACAAAATGGGCGGCTAATGAGTCGCAGAACCAAATTTCATGCAAAAAAACTAAATTGTGTATTAACGAACACAAGGCAGAAGTGAAACTTCTTGTGAACTAAACGAAACACAAGCAAATAACAAGCAAATGAAATTTTTCAATCGCTAAATTTTTTACTTCATTGGCTTGTGTTTTTTAATTTCATTTGCTTGCGTTTCGTTTACTTCACAAGAAGCTTCACTTCTACCTTATGTTCGTTAATACACAACCAATTTTTTTTTTGGGATTAATGCTAGAACAAAAATTGCAACTCTGTACCGGTAATTTCGCTGACAATTGTTGACGAACTCTTTTTGTGTGCGACATCTTCATGTAATTCCTTGGACATTTGTGCCATCTGTATGTGAAATGTATAACTGTTATAAACTTTAAGATGGCGACGCTACACATTGTTCTTTCTGCCATAGGCGTGTGTGTGTGTGTGTAATTAAAATGTTATATTGAATTAAAACTATTTATGAATCGTTTATTATATAGTTTGCTCGTGAATTCAGTTACGGAATATTGATATTTAGCTCCTCATGCACATTGCTCGACAAAATTATGTCGCATTGCAAACTTACGCGCGACGTCACATCCGGTTGGTTTTGCTCTAGGACAAGTGAAAAGAAGTTTCACTTCAAAACTTTTTTGACTGTAAATAATATTCACACACAATGATTTGAAAAATATTTATCTGCTTGGTTTTACGCAAAATTGTTGTTGTAATTTTTAAAACATAAAAACACTTTTGGAATTTCAAAAATTACTTGATTATCGCAGGCAGCACAAAATACGGTCTAATCGGTTCGACTGCTAATAAAAAATGAGATGAAGCTTAAAAATAGATCGAATGTCACATAATGCAGATAAAACTAATGGTTCGACATTCCGCATGGTTCGAAATTCCCCACATTCCCCTACTCTAAACATCAGAATGTTGTTTGTTTCTCCTGTAAAATTTAAAAAATGCAAACTATAGTAGCGCTGTAAATGTATATTTTAGGGGCAATTCATCGTATCTTGGGGCCTTTTTTATAAATAGGCTCCAAATTATGAGATATTACCACAATTCAGGACAAAATTTTTGGTTGTTTCTTTCCACACAATTTTTTTTGGGGCCTTTTGTCAGTTTTGTTCAATGCTATTGGGGCCAAATTTCACGGAGCCGTAACCTCAAACTCAAAATTTCTTTTAATATTAATATAAAACATACTTAATTTACTCAGAATTAATTCTTGTCTTTATATCTACGAAAGTATTTTCCACATGGGTCTTATTTTTGTCAGAGATAGCAATAAATCGAGTCATAACCGCTAAATATTTAAGTAAGCGACAAAAAATAAACTTTACTGAAGAAGGTTTTTTCGCTGTCATGTTGCAAAGCACCAATAGCTTACGCTAATTTTGTTCTTTCTGCTTTTCAGTAACAGTTCATTGTGCAAGCTGATGCATGGTATACAAGGGCATTATTTTGCATCAAAAACTCAAAATCGAAAAAACTTAATTTGCATCAATTTGACGATTATGACTCGAAATAATCATACATATTGTAATATAATTTCCGCTTAATTTAAACAATTAACACCATGCTTAATTGCACATATGCAAGTAATTCAAAAAAAAAAAAAAAAAAAATTATGTAAAACAAAACACACAAAAAATAATAATAATAACTAATAATCAACTTGTATTGAAAGATAAATCTTGTTTGCTCAATCTTCCGTCACTGCAAGTGCATTCACTCCATTAAACTAAATTAGTATTAATTTAATCAATATGCAAATCAATGTAAACATTTTTTTTTTTGCTTGACTTTTTTTTATACTTTTTGATTTGAAAATATCATAAAATATGTTCAAGGTAAATGCATGGCGCCGTCAGTGTGTATAGCTCGCATGTGACATTTTCGTGTCTTCACCACCCTTCTCATCCCTCCCCTCCACTCTATTTCGGAACAAGCTCAGCTCCTTGGCTCATAAAACACATACCTGTACTCCTTGCTTACAAGACAAGTAGTTAATATAATTTGCTGCGTTTAATAAATTTACTTTAATACAAGTATTTTGTACCTATTTTTTAGTTTTTAATCATTTCTTGCTTAACCATTGTGTGCGTGAATACTTTTTATTAGCCCGAACCAAAAATACACATTAGAAGTAAATTTTTTATTTAGCGGCTTTGTTTTCTTTCTCTGAGCCTGACCTGACTTGGGATCCTTTCGACATAGAGTTCACCAACTTAAGTAAAATAATTCTAATTCCGATAACAAAGTCTGGAATTTTAAACCGAAGTTTAATCGAAGTTTCTATGAGAGCAATAAAAATTAAATCAACCATGAGCCAGATTATAAAAATCTTATATTTTTATTTAAATTGCTAAGTAAATATGCTTGATGTTTTTTTTGTCATGTGAAAACACTTTAAATTTTAACGATACTTAAAAATCTATATCAATAAATAAAGTGCGACGTAAAGTACAATAAATTGAAAATATACAGTCACTGTCGGAGGTTGCAGATTTTCATTTGAAATTAATGTATTAAGTAAATAATTTACGATATTCTCTAAGTATTTGAACTTCTTTGATGGTAAATATGTTTTATTGTTTTTATTTACTTTCAATCGACCTTGGAACCATTTCTTGATATATTTTTAGATAAACACCAACAAAATAAAATAATAAATTCATAAAAAAGATTATTACTTAATTAGAAGACCTTCAATATTTATGTCATCTTTGATTTTATTTTTGTTAAGTGTTGTTTAATGATAAAGAAAGTAAATTTTACTTAGTTTACAGCTTATTGGAATTTCCCCCTTTTTGTTTTGATTAAAAGAAAAAATAAAAAAAAAAAAAACAAAAAATTCCCACCATTAAATTTAATTTAATATTTTTCTGACATCTACATACTTTAGATAATTTCATTCGTAGATGCATACAGAGACAGACATTGTATGAGATATTTTTATTTGGTTTATAAAATAATTTGCTGATTAATTCTAAATAATTTTAAAGCATTATTATTTTCAAATATAAACAAATCTTAACTCTGTATGTAAGTTAACTTTACTTAACATTACAAAAGCTTTTGAAAAGCTCGTTGAAATGTAGCAATGTAATGTATTGTTTAAAGTTTTCAGTTTGACAGTATTACCATTTGGAAATATTTTTCATGTTGGGCTGTTATACAGTTGGCTTGTATTTGGACCAACATCGAATTCTGAGCCCTTCTGTAATCTCTATAGGGCTCTGATTAAGTAGAAACCGGTGAAATTAATTATTGATCGATATCAACTGATATACCTATAGTGTCAATCTTCAATATATATAAAATAGAGCTCTGATAAATATTTAGTCCTAATAGGTTTCTATATTTCGCAACGGATTGTTATGAAATTTAGTATGTAATTGCTTTGGACATTTGTCGAGTTAAGTCGATATTTATTTTAAGTTAATTTCAAGTAGTTTTTTCAATATAGACTATTATCTATTACCAAAGTCCGCTTTTTTATAAAATTTAGTACTTAATACAAAATGCTGCTTAAAATAAAAAATTATGTATAGAAAGATTATAGATCTTATTGCTAATGCAAAAATAAAGTCAGTGCTGGCATATATCTAAAGTTAATAGTTTACCTGTAAAATGCATTTTTATATTAAAAATTTGTTCCCCTTACATTTGTTATTGTAAATATTTATGTTTTTCCTAGAATCAAAGCCAAAGATTTTTTTACTTCGCTCCCTGTGATTTCCACCACACAAACACAAAGCAGAAAAGAATGCGTATGAGCTTTGCGTTCGACATTCTATTTCATTTGCATGAATGTAACTACATATTACTAATTTGATCACAGCATTTCATAGTGGTTTGTGGATGAGTTGGTTAGAAAGGAAGGTAAAGTAGTGGATGTAGCAAAGACTTGAGGAATGGTGAGTTCGAATCCCACTTGAAGCGGGACCAAATAATTTTTTTTTTTCAATATATTTTTTTTTATCAGTGTGGTGGAAAAAAAATAAATATACAACAAAAAACAAATACCAACAAAGGTGAATATAATACATACAAACACACAAAAGGCATTATTATATATTACTAATGTGAGCACCCTACTTTGTAAAGGTTTGTGGCTTAGTGAGTTAAAAAGGAGAGTAAAGTTGTGGTTGTGCAAAGAAATTGTGAGTTTTTTTGGTGTCATGAGTTCGAATCCCCACTACAGGTGAACCCACCAAGTGATTCTTTTTTTTTATACAAATAATTAATTTTTTTTTACTATTATATAAAACTTTAACTTGATTTCATGGACATATGCCCATCTATAACATGGACATGGGGGCATGGCATCTCCTATATAATCTGAGTTTTAGCTATGGAATATCTCAGTATTCAATTGTGGCACGTCTCTAAAAAACGTTATTTGTCAATGGCATTCTATGAAAAAATATGGATAGGCGTGGCCTTTTCCGTTCAACTTTAATGCTTTTATATATATTTCTTAGAAACTATTTTTAGTTCAGTACTAAGATTTGGAATGATAATATGATTTGTCAATGGTGGGTAAAGTATGGGTAGACTTGAGTTAGTGACTGTTCCACCTCGGTTTTTAAGGTACATTTACTAAATTATTTGTGGTTAGAGAGCTTTGATTGCCAATGGAAAATGCTAGAAAAAAATGAAGGAATAAATAAAATATGCGTGACACCTCACATGCAAAGAAAATGTTTGAAACTGTATTCCTGAGAAACCATTGCAAAGAACACACTTGCAGTTTGTGTGTAAAGGCGGATGGTTAGTAGTAGTTGTTGGGAAGAATGTGGATGTGTTTTAGCATACAAACGAAATGCTTCAAAAGGTATATATGTATCTCTGCCTTATTTTGCTAAGGCCCTAACATCAGTTTTTCAGTATAGAGTTTTCGATATATTATGTTAAAAAATGTGCCCTGTACCGAACATTTTAGAAACCTACACTGAAAACTTGCTATCGTTTCTTTTAGTTTAAATTACAAATTCTCGAAACAGTACTCCAAATAGAAAAATGTTTTTTGCTTCTCCTGTAAAATTTGAAAAATGCGTGTTAGGGCTTTAGCAAATTAAGGCAGCGATATGGGGAACCATAATAAGGCAAGCAATCAAAATTGAGTTGTAAAGGATGTATGATGATAGTTATTAGAGAGACATAGTAAGAAAGATGGTGAAGGTTTGTATGTTAAGATGGGATGTTAGATAGCAATAACTGAGAAGAATGTTGACACCATTAAACACGTGAAAGTGGAACTACTCATGTAAATGATATGAATGACTCGATTTTGATCGGAGACTGGCACGCTCATATAGATATATCTCTTGCAAAAATTTTAGTTGCTGTAATTTTTTCATTACCCCTACTTTGCCAGGTCCGGACAACGAAGCAGTGCGAGGCCCAGATAGTCTTTTAATAATATGTAGATTTTTAATGCATTATTCAAATGATATATTCATATCAATCAAATGATTTTTTTGCCCTTAAATACTTGAAGTCTAGATACATATTTAAATTAGATAATACTAAATATTCAATTTTATAATATGAACAAAAGGAACAAAAACAATCTATGTTAACATTTACAATTTTTGAGAAAAAGCAGTTAAAATTTGTTTCGAATTCAAAGTATGTAAAATTTTATTTTTACATTTGACTTACTTATAAATACAAAATTGAGGTATCGCTCCTACTTAGATTTTAACAGAATATAATATGGTTTTTTAGGAGACTATGAAAATCAAATTCAGATGTTAATTTTCAAAGTCATGACTTAAGTTCATGTCAACTTCGTTATTTGAAGTTATATATAAACAGGTTAATGAACAAATGTAGTCATCACAACAACAATGTATATAGAGACGGGCAAATCAGACGGCCGTTTCGGAATCCGCCACAATTCCTCATCAGTGATCTTAGTGATAGTTCTTAATCTTTCAATATCCTATATAAGCTACTAATATTTGAAATCATAACCCAGAATTACGGATTTGATTCCAAATATCTTCACTGAATAGAGATATTGAAAGAAACTACCACTACCGTTCTATACACTTATAATGTTGTTTTTTTCCCATTGTAGCTAGTCTGCATAACAGTTCGTTATTTCAAAGTCTAGTACACGGGAGAGTGTGTGTGTTTGTGAGAAAATGATTCTAGGTGTCATTTTTTCTGAACGTATAAAAACCTCAAAAATATTCCAAGTCGACTTAGAATACAATTGCAAGAATTTCGATTTATTGTTGTAGATTATGAGATAATTACTAATTTTGTGAGACAAGCTAGTTTAACAATATTATAAATAAGGGCTTAGGGATTTTATTCTGAATACAGTAGCGAATCTCAGGGAGATGTTAGCTGTGTTTCTTTTGTAACACATAACTGTCACTGCGATGATTAATCTATATGCGCGACAAAAGAAACACAGCTCTACTCTATTGGTAATGAATTAGAATGTTTTTTAAAGGAATGAAAAATATAAAATCCTAATCTTAACCGAAATTTCTGGATCCGCTAGTGCTTGCACATACTTATACAACTATCTTAATGAGTAGATTATTTTTAAAGTAGTTTTGAATTGACTTGGAAAAGTCAAATTCATTCATGAGGCCAAGGCAATATGTATGACGTTTATAATTAGCATTTGTGTGAAAGGCATTTAGAGTTCAAGCAATATGGTTAATATTGGTGAGAAAGTTTTCGGTTTTTATTTGCAGTATATAGGCACATCTCAATAAATACAAAAAAGGTCAGTTCACACTATATATATCAAAATTTATTTCCTTCTTTTACTCTTTTGTTTTGTTTTTTTTTTTTTTGAATGATTTATAAATGACCAGCATGTAGATCAATATTGATCTGTTCATATTAACCTTTGATAATGCTCACCTAGGAAGAATATCTTTTAAAATGATTGCATTAAATTTTTCGATTGTTTACAACTGACAATAGAAATTTGTTTGTTGCTGATAACATTCAAAGGTTCATTAGTAGACTGTAAAAATATCTATTTACACAGATTGTTTGGATCTGGGGGTTTGTGTGTGTGTGTGTCTGTGTCTGTCAATTTAAAGAGTAGTATAATGTTTGCGATCTGTCTATTGTGATTATATATATATACTTATGCATCCAGTTCAAAATATGTATGTGCATAGTTTACAATTTCTTTTTGTTAGTGTAATATTTGAGTTGTTCTACCTACTACTATCTAATATTAAAAGATAGAGGATTGTATTATATACTACATATTTATTATTTACAAAAAAAAAAAAAAAAAAAATATGTAATAAATTAAGACTTGAAAAATTATTGCTTTATCGAAAATCGATCAGTTGGTGCATCGACTCTGAGCAGTTAAGAAGTGTAAATGAGATTTTCAATTACTTGGCATTTAATACGCGTTGAAAATAATTTTTAAACTTTTACTACATGGAAAAAATAGCAAAAAATCGACGCTTTGAAGATGAAGGTATAGAATGTATTTAAATGTTGTAGATGTGATAAGAATTTAAAATGTGTTTATATTGAAATTGACGTTGTTCAACTGCAGGCGCTTAACAGTAAAGTTAAAAGTGGTAGTGGTGTTTAAACTCAATGCAAACATAGAGATATTTCAGGAAGTAATAAAAATATGTATTTATCTATTATGTGGCATTGTAACTTTAAAACTAAAAATACTTTTGAGAAAAAAATCTCTTGTTTCGCCTCCAAATTCAAAAATTTTTACGCTCTTGTAGAAGTTAAAGAATTCGATTTGTGTAATTCCCTGTAATAAAAGACATTTTTGCATCAACATAGCAAATAGGTTATATAAAAAATAACACAAATGTCATAGTAAAAAAAACAAATGTGCTCGATATTTTTACCCATCTAGGCAACCGCAATATTTCCCCATTGAGGGGATTTCAGTTTACATTTTTTTTTTTAATTTATGAGCAGATTTGTTGTTATATTAAAAAAATTAATGCAGGTGAAAAACTCGAAAGCCTTCTTTGCTGGTCACCCTGCACCCATTCGTACAGTAATCGGCTTTGGCGTTGTTGGCAAAACACTGGCCAAAACTATAATTCTTTGACAAAATATACGAGTTGGTATCAGGTTTACTGATTTTATCATAAATAACGCTGTATGGCAGTGAAAATTTACTTTCCTCGAGACATAGCGCAAATTGTAGGCTATTTTGTTTATCAGTGTATATATAAATATATATGAAAAATAACTACGTTCAATTCTGTTTCCAACAAGTTAAAAATTTTCAAAATCCATTGAGGTATGGCTGACCTATTTAACACTTTTATTTGATTACACAAAAAATATTCAAAAAAAATTCAATACGTAGGAATGTAAATATTTGTATACGCCCAGCCCCAGCATTTGGAAGATTATTTTATTGAAAATCACTTTTTTAAAAATAAATATAAGTTTTCGTTTTATTGATGATGGCGACAATTGAGAATGACGAAAAATCACACTGTTATTAGACTGAGAAATGACTCGAAATTGTCTAGTAAAATTCCTAAAAAATGTCTCGAAATCGACTAGGAAAAATAATGAAAAATTACTCGGAAATAAATAAAAAATTATCGAAAATACTTAAAAATTACTGGAAAATAACTAAAAAAAATTCCAATAACAGACCGAAAAATGACTCGAAAAAAATACAAAAAATTACTCGAAAATGACTAAACCAAAAACAGTAATAAAAGACTCTTCATGTGGAGTCGCGTATAGAGTACCTCTTTCTTTCCGGGCGGGAATTCTCGCCCAGCCAGCATTTCATGAAATTTTTTAACAAATTCGAGCCAGTTTTGATTACCCAGCGCTAAGGCCGTATTTAGGGGGAGGTTTTGGGGATTTAGACCCATTATATTAATTTCCAGTGGATGAGAAAAAAGTAGAAAATAAAATCTATTGGACGATTTTTGAATATTTTGTTCTTCCATCGGTTTCTTCCTAAAAAGTCAAGTAAATTTGAAATCTTAGTTACACTATGCGACCAAATCTGATTTATTTTCTTTGACATGAGGCTTGATTTCGGATTCAAAAAGAGAAGGTGATGTTGAGCAATCCTGCATTCATAGTTTTACTATGTCAGTAACTTTTTTTAATTAAAGTTTCGTCGTGAAACATTTTGAAAAGTTAATAAAAATAGAAAAAACTGTCGGATTCTTGTAAAATTAGACGTATGTGAAAAGTAATACAAAGCAATATTTTATTATGCTAAACTTGTCCGCAAAATTTAATTCGGAATTTCGAATTTTTAAAATCTGACTGCAGATTTGTAACCAGCGCCCCTTAAAACACTGCGGACCGTTCTTTGTAAATTTTTTCCTGCACCCGTAGATATAAACACATCCCCTGCTTTAAGGGCGCATGAAAACAATCGAAAAGGCATGATTTAGCCTTTAATTCCTAATTTTCGAAGTATCTAGCACGTCAGGGTTCACCTCTACAATTTCTCAAAAATGGCCAAAAACAGTATTTTTAGGGATTTCAGTCCCAATTTTTCTAAAACGTCACGTAATGAGAAGTTTCTGATCTCAGATTTATGTTCAGCATGAAAAATTCATTCGCAAACACTAGGAACCATATTATTCGCCAAAACCATGCAGGGCAATTTTATTGGATCAGCTCCAAAGTTTTTGGAGACAATCTTAAAATGTAATTAATTCTTTATTGCTCAGAGCATCACAACTCAGAAGATCCCTTTTAATGCTGTGACTGCACGAATTTAGGGAATATATGAATTGATAATGGACCGAATTCTCACTGATAATCATTTGAAAAAATGAGCCTCTGAATATTTAATTTTTTTAACTTTGGGTTATGGAAAGTCAATGAGTTATCGAAATTATGTCCTTGACGTTAAAAAAATACATTGGAATTCACATTGAATAATATTTATTTGAAAAAATTGAAATTGATTATTCTGTGAATTTTTTGTAATTTTCGGCCATTTTTTTTTAGGTTAAGATTAAAGAAAAAAACTCGGAAAGTACAATTCCTCAAGCTTCAAGGCATTTATCCACTCTTGTCCTTTGACTGATAGGGCCCATCAAATGCATCATCGCCAACCCGCCCCCCGAAAAAAAATCCTGGCTACGGCCCTGCCCAGTGCGATTAGAACAATCGAAAATGAGCTCATTTTCTGATCATAAAAGACAAAACAGTCTTTCCTTAGCCCAAATTTTGAGAGTCAATTCAAAATTCTGAGTATACAGTTTTTTTCTGCTAGACTAGACCTACGACACATGCAAACCTTGAAAAAAGAATATTAAAAATTTTTTTTTTGTCACCTGTTTAATTTAAATTTTTCTGCTGATTTTTTTTATAGTTAAACATTTTTAAGTTTTTTATGTAAGTTTAATACAATATAATTCTTTTTTTTCCTTTTTAAAAAACGTATACATGTATTTTAGTAATAGTTGTTTGAATAATAATCATATTTATTCATTATTCCACTAATGTGCGAACCAAAAATTGATAATTCCAATTTTTCTCAACAAAACGAGACCATTCCAAATTTCAAATCCCTCTTCCTTTCACATCCGTAAATATTAATTTCAACTACTTATATACTTTTCACTGCTGATGGCTTTTTTTTTGGAAAAATCTAAATATTTTTGATTTCTCAAAAATTACTGTTTACTATAAGATTGTCGGGTTCTGGGGGAGGTGGAGGGCTTCAGCTCCTATAGTCCCCCTCCCTCCCCCTGGATACGCTACTGTTCACAAGTTGTCGTATAGTAATAAAATCTTATGAAAAATTAGAGAATTTACGACAAATGAGAGTATACGACGCCAAATGAGACACCTTGTGAACAACCAGTGGTGGTACGTCCATACAAGCCCAAAAGCCGGGCTTGCCTAAGAATTGTTAACTGAAAATTTGTACAATATGTACTTACAAAATTACTACTTTTGTTTTAACTGAAAGAATAATTTTCTTTTAAAAATTTTTATTTGTATTACCCTGTTTTTCAATAGCTCGTATATGTACTAATAAAAAATTAAATGTGGATTATATAAAATACACACAAGTATTCATGCTATCGCAGTTCATCAAGTTGGCTTTGACGAAGCTTTTAAAATTTGAAAATGTATGTTTCCATAACATGCTATCTCGCTTATTCTTATAGGAAGTTCAATAGCTTTTTTAGTATGTGCGTTTCCATAAAAAGTAGCAGCATACCAATTTTCTACTACTATGTATGATTTTATATAGAACTTAAAAGCTGGCTTTCAGTTTTTGTTTGGCATTTGGAAAGTATTTACTCCACTTTCTTTTACTCCTATTTTTTTGCGCCATTAGTTTTTAGCAGAGTTTCGAACCGGATAAATTTGGGTTCATGTTCAGGTTCAAGCAAAAAAATAACAGTGTGTTCCGGTTCAGGTTCAAATAAAAATGAAGCAAAGCAAGGTTTTTCAAATAATAGTTTTACTTATTTATATCCATAAATTTAGTTACTTTGCAATTTGGATTTTTTCATTCCGTTGACATTTTCTTATATTTGATAATTTGCAGTTTTATTAATAAGGTTTATATGTATTAAGAGAAATTATCGTTTAGTTTAAAAAATATTATATCACTCAACGATTTGTTTTTTAAATGATACCTTTGCGGAGCCTATATCAATTTAAGTCCAAAAATGCCCTTTCTACGTTCACCTCCTGAATTTATATGCTCATTTTGTATTTTTAATGTCAATATTTTAGCACGTCTAAAAACGTTGGTAAAGTCCAAACAGAGCTATCATATTCCTTCTTCAATGCTTCAATCGGGATCTAGAGCATTCCATCCTTATTGTCAATTTTAGCCTTTAGCTGGGCTTGCCTCATCAGTAAATGCTAGGCACGCCACTGTGAACAACACAATTGTCTTATTGAAAAATGGATAAAATCCAGAATTTTACCATCGTAATTCCCAGAAAAAATATGAAGTAATACTTTATTTCAATTTCAAATAATTTTTATGCTTTATCATCTAACCTTGGCCCACTAAAGAAATGTAAACATTTTTTGCGATAGCTGCGTGAAGTGGCCCAATTCTTTATATTTGTTTGGTATTCTTTTTTTATGAGTAATGTATTGCTGGACTATGTACTAGCCACTAACAATAACACTGACATGCTTCTTTCTACTCCAATTATTTTAAGTATCGTCGTTATTATCAGTGAAATCTAAAATTGAACTCTCAACAGAAAATTACATAAGCATTAAATCATTTTTTCAACTCGAATTGTTTTCAAAATACATATGAATATGAGCAGACGTATATATATTATATTGGTAGAACTGTATATACCTTTAAATAAATTTCATCATCAGCATTCGTAATGTATTATCTGAATGTAACCATAAATTAAATTCACTTTTTGCACTTAGCTTGTCATAATATATATTGACATGAAATATTTCCGATCTTTTTTTTTCGTATTTTTGTTTGTAAACAAATCATAAAAATAATTCTTGATAGTGATTCTTTTGTTTGATAGATCAAGTTCAAGCGTAATACTTACTAATTAATGCGTATTAGTTTATATTAGTTTAGAAAAAAATTAGCCAAATAGCAACTATTTGCCTAAGTTGTTAAAATTCATACAACTCGAAAAGTCTTATCTCCGAATTGTTCCGATTTTGATCTCTATTTGATAACTCTAATTACTCGAAAGTAAAGGTGCAGAAAGGAAGTGGAGAGTTGGTGTAAGAACACAAGATATTAAACTTCTCACAACAAACAACTTTACTTTTAAAGTCAAAGTTGTAGAGTTTCAAAATTATAAATTTACCTACCCACATACCGAAAATTGATGGGCGTGGCCTCTTTCATGCTAAACCGATCGATAACTTTGCACTATATGTATTTCCCCCTACTTATTAAATGATCCATGTGAAATTGAATAAAATCTTTCCTGGTTCAAGCTTACCTTGATCCATTAACGCGTCCGATGAAAATCACATACATTTTGACCGTTGATCATGAATCAAACATAAATTGAATGGGGCAAAAAACTTAAAAAACTCCCCCTTCGTTTATCACTGGTTTTGCTAGTGTCTTAAACTATAGCTTCAAAAGTTGGATAAATTTAATAAATTACTTATATATATATTACAAATAAGTATTACTAAATTTTTATTTTATTTTTCTTATTAATTATTTTAGATGCTACATTCGGCATACGACATTTGCAATGTTTCCTGCTCTTCCTTGGTCTCTCCGTTGCGTATGCGTTACGTGTTAATCTCTCCGTGGCAATTGTTGCAATGACAGATAAAAATTCAACAAATCCTGATTTTGAGGTTTGTAAATAATTATACATTTCAATATTTTACTTGATTGACTACATATGAATTTATTTAAATTTCAGGAATTCGCTTGGAATGAGAAAACAAAATCTCTACTTTTAAGTAGCTTCTTTTGGGGTTACGTCGTTACTCAAGTACCTGCTGGCTCGTTAGCACGCAAATTCGGTGGCAAAGTGATGCTACTTTACGGTGTATTACTCTGTTCCATATTGGCCATACTCACTCCAATATTTGCACAAATTGGTAATTGGCAATTGGTGTGCACTTTGCGAGTTCTACAAGGACTTAGCCAGGGTGTCGTCTTCCCCTCAACCCACACACTATTATCAAAATGGGCCCCTGTGGAAGAGCGTGGCACTTTGGGTACATACAGCTATTCGGGCAGTCAATTTGGTACTGTTGTAATGTTGGCTTCCAGTGGTGCCTTGGCCTCATCGTCACTCGGCTGGCCTAGCATATTCTATATATCGGGCGGTGTGGGTGTAGTTTGGTCTGTCGCATGGTTTATATGGGGTGCCAGTACACCAAATGATTACAAATCAATTTCAATGGAAGAGAAAAAACTAATCGAAACCTCTTTGGGAAACAGTGCGGAGAACGAAGAACATAAGAATGCATTGAAAACGCCTTGGTTTAAATTTATTACTTCACCACCGTTCCTGGTATTGATTCTGGCTCACTGTGCACATAATTGGGGCTTTTGGACTCTGCTGACCGAGATTCCAAGCTACATGAAGAACGTATTGGGAATGGATATCAAAAGTAATGCATTACTTTCCGCATTACCATACTTGGCTATGTTTATTTTGTGCTTTGTGTTTTCGGGCCTTTCGTCCATACTGAGTACACGCCAATGCATTTCACTGTCTGTCAGCAGAAAACTCTTCAATTCAATTGGCCATTGGATACCCATGGTGACGCTTATAGGTTTGGGTTATGTGGGAGCTGAACAAACGAATATAGCAATTGCTTTACTCACAGTAACTGTGGGCATTAATGCGGCAACATATTTGGGTTTCCAAGTGAATCACATAGACTTGTCGCCCAATTTCGCAGGCATACTGATGGGTATCACCAATTGTATGGCGAATATAATGAGCATAATTGCACCGTTGATTGTTGGTTTTATTGTGACTGATGAGGTAAGTTCAATGGGTGTGTAAGAGCGTATGAAGTATTCTATATTTACATTTGTATTTTCTATTTCGTGTAGAAAAATCCTGATCAGTGGCGTATAATATTCTTTATTGCTAGTGGATTCTACTTTGTTGGCAATTTACTATTTATTATATTTGGCAAGACCACGGTGCAGCCATGGAATGATCCAGAGGAGACGCAACATTTGAAAAAACGTAATTCGACTCAAGTTGAGTCACAACATTAAGTTTCGTGATTGTTAAATTATGCACCTTCATATATATTTATAAAATTTAAGTTAAAATTCAAAAAGTTTTAGAAATCAACATATGCTTTAAATGTATTTACATACATAGATAAGTTCGATGAATTATGTTAAAAGTTTGTAATATACTTTAAATTATATTTAAGTTTAAGTGTAACTAAAATAAGAAAAAATAAAGATTGATACTATATTTAAATGTTTGTTAAGCTCTTAAATGGTCTTCATCTATGCAGTAAGTTTGAACGAACCATTTTAAACATTATCAATTTTTGGCAAATCGTATGGAAAATGTTTTCCAGTGCATTTGTATTTAGTCTACGAACACAAGCAGTTTACTTAATTATTGGTGGGTTGTAAAAATTGCGCTACTGTGTCGGCAAATATCTCTAAATTAGAAAGATGTAGCTTTAACAAGCAGATTGTTAGCTTAACTTATCTCTAGAATATTTTTTGCATCGCATCATGTCAGAAATTGCATGTGTTTTATGTGATAAACGATATGAGCCAGTACACTTGCAAGGCCAATAGAATTAGCTAACAGATGCAAAAGAGTAACGTAGAAGTTTAATACAAGGCTGAAAAATGAGTACAGCAGAAGACACAATAGTCAAAAATCGGCGCTTCGAGAATGAATCTAAAAGTGAGAATAAATATTTTTATCGAAAGTATTTAGTATTTGTTTAATGTAAGCGTCACACCTTCTCAAATATAGCATCAAAACTTGGCGTCAGGCATTTTCAAGTTTTTCTACTCTTTTGGGGTCTTGCCGTTGCGTATTCATTGCGTGTGAATCTATCGGTTGCGATTGTTGCAATGACCGATAGAAATTCTACGAATCCCGATTTCAAGGTAAGCTAATTGTTTGAAATTTGAATGGAAAAGGAACTAATCTACTCCGCAACTCTTGTACAGGATTACAATTGGTCAGAGCAAACGAAATCTGTACTTTTGAGTAGCTTTTTCTGGGGTTACTTTCTTACGCAAATACCCGCAGGCCATTTCGCGCAAGTGTTTGGTGGCAAGGTGATGCTACTCTTTGGTGTTCTCATCAGCGGTGCGTTGGCGGTGTTGACACCAATTTGTGCTGAGATTGGCAACTGGAAACTTGTATGTGCGCTACGTCTGGTTCAGGGTCTCAGTCAGGGTGTGATTTTTCCATCGACGCATACTTTACTCTCGAAATGGGCTCCAGTGGAAGAACGTGGTACATTGGGGACATACTGCTATTCAGGAAGTCAGTTTGGCACTGTTGTAATGTTGGCATCAAGTGGTGTTCTGGCCTCATCATCGCTCGGCTGGCCGAGCATATTTTACATTTCAGGTGGCCTAAGTTTGCTATGGGTAGTTGCGTGGATTTTTTGGGGCGCTAGCTCACCCAGTGAATACAAATCGATCTCACCAGAAGAGATAAAACTAATTGAAACTTCTTTGATGGAAGAACAGCAGAAAGAAGAAGAAAAGAAAAAAGTTTTAAAAACTCCTTGGCTTAAACTTTTCACATCTGTGCCATTTCTAGTGTTGATTGTTGTACAATGCGCACATAATTGGGGCTTTTGGATGATGCTGACGCAGATACCGACATACATGAAAAATATACTCAACAAGGATATTAAGAGCAACGCTTTACTCTCTTCACTGCCGTACTTGGCGATGCTCTTGCTGGGTTTCGCCTTTTGTGGCTTGTCAAATCTGCTAGAACGGTATCAGTGTGTACGTTTGTCGACAAGTCGAAAGCTCTTCAATACAATTGGTCATTGGATACCCATGGTGACGATTATTGGCTTGGGTTATGTCAGTGAAGAGCATAGCAATTTAGCAGTCATTCTCCTAACAATTACAATAGGCGTTAATGCTGCTGCATTCTTGGGATTTTTTGTAAATCACATCGATTTATCACCAAATTATGCGGGCATTCTAATGGGCATCACCAATTGTGCAGCGAATATAATGAGCGTGATTGCTCCATTGGTCGTGGGCATCATTGTAACCAATGAGGTGAGATGAAATGCTGAAATGAGATATTCTTTTTTATATAATATAATATTTCTCTCCATTTGTAGAAATCTCTCATCCAATGGCGAATTGTTTTCTATATTGCTGCAGCATTTTATTTTGTTGGAAATTTGCTTTTCATTACATTGGGCAGCACTGAAGTACAACCTTGGAATGAACCGCCTAACAATAAAAAATCAACGGATGCCTGACATATGCACTTTCAATAGTTTAATGTTTTTAGAAATAATACATTTTAAAACATTTGTTCGTATATAACATTTTCATATAAATCTTACAAATCCAAATCTTCTAATTACATATTAAATGTATTGATTAAAATTAATATGCTGAATACTTTTACATTACTTTTCATGCATTTATGATCCTTTAAATCTAAACTACAAATTTCATAAATTTGTTTATTAGATTTTATTGATATAAAACGACCTTGCGTTCTTGCTGCCGGTTATCATTTATACATACATACAGTATATCCAAAAATTATTCACACCCCAACGGACTTTTGAAATGAATGATTTTATAAAAATTTGAAAAGTGTTATACTACATTGTGTTCTGTATGAAAAACTTAAAAAGTAGTAGTAAAGTATTCTATACTACCAAATTTTAAGATTTTTAGAAAATCAGTCACGACTCATTTTTACGTTTTTTTCTTTAATTTTTTGTGGTTTGGCAACAGTGTATATTTGACAACAGTGTATATTCACCTTGTCAAAAACATAGAATAAGTTTAAATATTTACTATAATACGATAAAACGATTATTATTAATAGAAATTGAACTCGAGAAGTTAAGCTAGACAAGTGAAGTCATGTGAATGAATAAACAAATAAACTGTAAAACAAAAATATAAATTACTTTTTGCATTACATGGCAGTTGTTATAGCCTACCTTAAACTGGATAGTTATCTAGGCAGTTTAGAAATTTCAAAAATTAAAACGGCTACTTTCTGAGTTTACATTTTTCTATAATTTTCTATGCCGATTAAGGAAAGTCGATTATTTCAGTTTCATTTAATATTCGGTTTCGATTTGATATTTTGGGCTAGAAATTCTATTGTTTATTGTAGTTAATGAATACCTCTATTGAAAATTAATAACACCATATTCTGTTTACTTACGCATTACTAACGCAGCTAAGGATAACTAAATAGTTTTTAGATAAAATAATATAAAAGTGCAAGGTGAGGTAAAACAATAGTACACGCAAAATATAGGAAACTGCTACTGCGCCAACTTAGCATTTATTTAACTTACTATCTATTATCTCTACAATTAAATAAATAATTATATTATATTTATATTTATTTTATTATTTACTTAATTATCTCTATATATGTAAATTCTTGTTATCGGTCACATTTTGAAAACTTTTCAAAAGTCTCATGGAAAATTTCACAGATAGTTGAAAGAGCTTGCCGAGACAAGAGCTGCTGGTGATATCATGGTGAAAAATCAGATTTTTGAAGAAGAAATAAAAGGTGAGCTCAATAGGAAAAAATAAGTTGAAAAAATTTACAATTTTATTGCTGCAAACTTATAGCACCCACTTTTGGCGTAAGACATCTGCAATGTTTTCTGATTTTCTGTGGTCTCGCTTTTGCGTTTTCGGTTCGCGTAAATCTCGGAGTGGCAATTGTTGCTATGATGGATAAGAACAGCACAAATCCCAATTTCCCTGTAAGTAAACATTTGCATTCTACAAGTGCTTAGTAATTATCTTCTGCTTTACTTTTCAACAGGAATACGCTTGGTCCCAGAAAACGAAATCTTTACTTTTGAGTAGTTTTTTCTGGGGCTATATAATGACGCAGATACCCGCAGGTTTCTTGGCACGTAAATTTGGAGGCAAAGTGATGTTACTCGGTGGTATATTGGTAACCGGATTATTATCGCTACTTACTCCAATTTGTGCGGAGATCGGTGATTGGCAACTAATCTGTGCCTTGCGTCTAGTAGAAGGACTCTGCCAGGGTCTTATGTTTCCATCAATACACACCTTACTCTCGAAATGGGCACCGGTGGAAGAGCGTGGAACATTGGGCACAATCTGCTATACAGGCAGCCAGTTCGGCACGGTTGCCATATTGGCTTGCAGCGGCTACTTGGCATCATCACCATTAGGTTGGCCCAGTATTTTTTATTGTTCAGGTGGCATATGTATATTATGGGTTGTAGCGTGGGCAATTTGGGGTGCAAGTTCACCGAAAGAGTACAAATCAATTTCAGCGGCAGAAATTAAGGTTATCGAAGCATCATTAGTTGAAAACAGTACACATGAAGAGAACAAATCCACAATGAAAACTCCATGGAAGAAAATTTTTACGTCGATCCCATTTTTGGTATTAACAATCGCACATGCATCATGCGCTTTCGGTTTTTGGGTGATACTGACTCAATTGCCCACCTATATGAAAAGTATTCTAGGCAAGGATATGAAAAGCAATGCTCTGTTATCGTCCTTGCCATACTTGGCTATGATGCTGCTAAGTTTCGCCTTCTGCGGGGTATCACACGTCCTGACAAGATATCGATGGTTTACATTAACAATAAATAGAAAAGTGTTTAACACGATTGGCGAATGGGTGCCCATGGTGACATTAGTAGCTTTTGGTTATGTAACAGCCGATCAAAGTAATCTGGCTATGATTTTGCTAATCATCACCGTGGGATTCAATGCTGCCATACATTTAGGCTTTCAAGTTAATCATATTGATTTATCGCCAAACTTCGCTGGCATTCTGATGGGTATAACCAACAGCACTGCCAATATGATGAGTGTAATCGCACCGTTGGTGGTGGGTGTTGTTGTAACCGATGTGGTAAGTAGTTCATTGCAATGTCTTTGATAAAATCATATACCATATTTTCTTTTATTTTGCATTTCTTCAGACAAATCCTCATCAATGGCGTATAATCTTCTTTATTACTAGTGGATTTTACTTTATTGGTAATTTACTTTTTATATTATTCGGAGAGGCTAAAGTTCAACCTTGGAATGATAGCCCACAGACACCGCAAGAGCTCAAACTCATAAATAGAGAACCAAATGCAGTTGTAACAAAATCTTAGGAGCTTTGAACCTTTTTTTTTTTGTTGTATAGATTAAGTAAAATTTGTACCTATAATTAGAAAGTGTTAAATTTTTATTTGTGATATAGGACAATTATATTAAAAATGGGTCTCCAGTAATAAAAATATAATGAATATTGCGTTTCAATTTCATTCACAATTTTTAGTTGAATAAAATGGATAACATACATATTTCAGATAAAAATATATCCAAGTGCAAGGTGTTTCAAAAAAAAAAACCATATCTGTATGAAATTGCTACTGTACCTGCTTAAATAGCATTTAAATTAGTATCTTCATACATATCTCTACATTTAAATAAATAAATAATTATATTGTATTTGTTTATTTTATTATGCACTCGCTTTACTTTTGCGTCAGAATTATGTCTATTGTAATTTGCGTTATCGCATAAATTTGAAAAATTCTTCAGAAAATTAATGGAAAGTTTCACACTTAATTGAAGGAGATTGCCGAGGCAAGATCTGCAAACTCACTCAACATGGTGGAAAGTCAGCGCTTTGAAGATGAACTAAAAGGTATATTTCACCATAAACGTTGCATTGATTTAACTTAATCTTTGGTTTTATTATCAATTAATTTGCAGTTCCAACTTTTGGCATACGACATCTGCAATGCTTTTTGATTTTTTGTGGTCTCGCCTTTGCATTTGCGGTGCGTGTTAATCTTGGTGTGGCAATTGTTGCCATGATGGACAAAAATAGTACAAATCCCGATTTTCCAGTAAGTTTATGCGGGTACACCATCCATGTTTTCTCTGATTATTTACATTGGTTTTTTATAGGAATATGCTTGGTCTCAGAAAACGAAGTCGGTTCTATTGAGCAGTTTCTTCTGGGGTTATATCATGTTGCAGATTCCTGCTGGTTTTTTAGCACGTAAATTTGGTGGCAAAGTGATGCTCCTCTGCAGTGTATCAGCAAGTGGTATATTATCCATATTAACACCAATTTGTGCAGAGATCGGTGATTGGAAACTAATTTGTGCACTGCGTCTAGTAGAAGGACTCTGTCAGGGTCTCATGTTCCCGTCAATTCATACTTTGCTATCGAAATGGGCACCGGTGGATGAACGTGGAACATTGGGCACAATCTGCTATACAGGCAGTCAGTTCGGTACGGTTGCCATATTGGCCTGCAGCGGTTACTTGGCATCTTCATCATTAGGATGGCCGAGTATATTTTATTGTTCAGGAGGCATATGCTTGCTATGGGTAGTTGCATGGATATTTTTGGGCGCCAGTAAACCAAAAGACTACAAATCAATTTCAGCAGCAGAAGTTAAGCTGATTGAGGCATCATTAGTTGAAAAGGAAGCGCATGAAGAAAATAAACCGTCAATGAAAACACCATGGAGACAAATTTTCACATCAGTGCCAGTTTTAGTGTTAACGGTTGCCCATTGTTCATCTTCATTTGGTTTTTGGATATTCCTATCACAATTGCCCACCTATATGAAAAGTATCCTCGGTAAGGATATAAAAAGTAATGCGCTGTTTTCATCCTTGCCATATTTGGCTATGATGCTATTGAGTTTTGGCTTCTGTGGCATATCTAATGTGCTAGCGCGATACAAGTGGTTTACTTTAACTATGAGTAGAAAAGTATTCAATACACTCGGTTTATGGGTGCCAATGGTGTCGCTGATTATTTTTAGCTACGTCACCGCTGATCAAAGTAATTTGGCAATGGTTTTACTAATTATAACCATAGGATTTAATGCTGCTATACATTTGGGATTTCAAGTAAATCATATTGACTTATCGCCAAATTTCGCAGGTATCCTTATGGGCATAACCAATACCGCCGCCAATATGATGAGCGTAATTGCACCTTTAATAGTGGGCGTTTTTGTGACCGATGTGGTGAGTTTTGAAACTGCTATAATATTATTTATTTTTGATATACATAAATACATAAATTTTTGTTTTACTATTTTAGAAAAATCCACAACAATGGCGTATAGTATTTTTCATTACGAGTGGTTTTTACTTTATTGGAAATTTACTATTCATTTTATTTGGAGAAACTAAAGTGCAACCTTGGAATGATGCTCCTCAGACGGCACAAGAGCATAAGCTTATAAACAGTGAACCCAACGCCATTGTAGCTAGATCTTGATTGTTCTGTTCGCATAATGTAATTAAGCTTTTTTATATAAATCTTGAATGAAATATGTACAATATTAGCATTTCTCAGAGTACAGGCAAAAGAATGAAAGGTTAAAAACATTTTACAAGCAAATTATTTCGGATGTTTTTCTTGTTTTTCTGAAGGATAAGTTTTTTTCTTTCCACTTCTAAAAATGTTCTTCGATTTTTCCTTAGAAGTCAAAAAGCTTCAAGATTCCAATTAGTCATAATAGCAATTAAAATATTATTTCATATGTTAAGTCATTTATGTCATAATATATAAACTAATTGGCATTAGAGAATCACATTTAGAACCCCGCTTGAGAAATATTTATATGAATTAGTTCACTTAGAATTCCGGAACCTTGCTTTGACCGGCGCTTCAGTTTAAATTTATTTATTGAAATGACCACCAAAATAAATAGGAAATTATCATGGACTATGGAAGCCGAAGTGACTAAGTTTTTACTTTTTATTAGCACGAACTATTTTATAAGTTCATTTATAGTAATTTGCATTTTGCTCGATGGCATTTAATATATATTTATCTATAGTTTAAACATATCTAAATTAATGCCTACATATCTCTAAAAAAAATAATAATACTAAATTATCTTATTTATTTAATCTTTAAGTTAGTTTAAATTATCTTTAATAATTTTGTGTGCCATTGCGTGTTGTGTGGAATGCAAATTCAACACGCGAATACAAATCGATTTCACCACAGGTTTTCAGGTTTATTGAAACTTCATTAAAAAAAAAACGGAAGTCATACGGAAAACAAAACTTCAAATTAAACACCATGAAGCAAGGTCGTATTTAGGGGGAGGTTTTGGGGGTTCTGCCCCCCCCCCCCCGAAATGTAGAAACTTTCTTCTAATTTTTTATATTAATTTCCAGTGGATGGAAAAAAAGAAGAAAATAAAATCTATTGGAAGATTTTTGAATATTTTGTTCTTCCATCGGTTTTTTTTCTAAAAAGTCAAGTAAATTTGAAATCTTAGTTACACTATGCGACCAAATCTGATTTATTTTCTTTGACATGAGGCTTGATTTCGGATTCAAAAAGAGAAGGTGATGCTGAGCAATCCTGCATTCATAGTTTTTCTATGTCAGTAACTGTTTTTAATTTAAAGCTTCGTCGTGAAACATTTTGAAAAGTTTAAAAACTAGTAAAAAATAGAAAAAGCTGTCGGATCCTTGTAAAATTAGACTTATGTGAAAAGTACAATAATGCAAAGCAATATTTTATTATGCTAAACTTGTCCGCCATATTTGATTCGGAATTTTGAATTTTTAAAATCAGACTGCAGATTTGTAACCAGCGGACCACTGCACTTTTCATTATGTCTGGCTGTGAGTGTGAGTAAGATAAAATCCGTTCTTTGTAAATTTTTTCCAGCACCCGTAGACATAAACACATCCCCTGCTTTAAGGGCGCATGAAAACAATCGAAAGGGCATGATTTAGCCTTTAATTCCTAATTTTCGAAGTTTCTAGCACGTCAGGGTTCAGCTCTACAATTTCTCAAAAATGGCCAAAAACGGTATTTTTAGGGATTTCAGTCCCAATTTTTCTAAAACGTGACGTAATGCGAAGTTTCTGACCTCAGATTTATTTTCAGCATGAAAAATTAATGCTAGGAACCACATTATTCGCCAAACCCATGCAGTGTTATTGGATCAGCTTCAAAGTTTTTGGAGACAATCTTAAAATGTAATTAATTCTTTGACCCATTATTGCTCAGAGCACCCCGACTCGGAAGATCCCTTTTAATGCTGTGACTGCACGAATTTAGGGAATATATGCCAACTTCATCCGGGTTCCTCATAATTGATAATGGCCCGTATTCCCACTGATAATCATTTGAAAAAATTAGCAAAGTCAAGGAGTTATCGAAATAATGTCCTTGACGTTAAAAAAATGCATTGGAATTCACATTGAATAATATTTATTTGAAAAAATTGAAATTGATTATTCTGTAAATTTTTTGTAATTTTCGGCCATTTTTTTTAGGCTAAGATTAAAAAAACTCGGAAAGAACAATTCCTAAAGCTTCAAGGCATTTATCCACTCTTGTTTCTTGACTGATAGGGTCCATCAAATGCAACATCGTATCTAATTTATTTATTTAAACATCAGTTTCATAAAAATTATTTATGAATATTTTCTTCGAATGAAAACTCCCCCCGAAAAAAAATCCTGGCTACGGCCCTGCCATGGAGGAATATTTTCACCTCGATACTATTCTTGGTTACTGCCACTACACACTGTATATATAATTTGGTTTTTTTTTTTTTTTATGTTACAAACTCAACTACTGGGGAAGAATTACTTTTTAACATGCTTTACTTTAATTCTTGCATTACTTGGTTATGCTTCTATTGAGTTTTACCTTTTGTGCCATATAAAATGTGTTGCGAAAATATCATTGGTTCAGCTTAGCCATAAGTAGAAAAGTGTTTAATACGATTGGCTTTTTATTTTATTTTCTTTTCTTTAATTACACTAGTTTTCAGCCAAAATTAACAATGAACACCACTATCCAACTCCTATGTAAAATTAGTCGCTGAGCACGAAAATCAACTCTATTTTTAATTCTATGGTTTGGTTTTGGAGATATTGCCGGATGAATCGGAACAAAAAAGGTTTGTCCACATAATTACAAATATCTTGGAAACTAGGAATCCGATTTGAACAAACAAGATGCAAAATTAAAGATATTAAAATTTCTCATCTTACGTTTATATAATACATTTTGATTCGATTGGAGAAATAGTTTTGGCACAATTAAGTAAATTGCCAAGAAATTTTGAGTTTTTCTTTTTAAATATTTTTAAACAAAATTTTATATTAAAAATAAAATTAAGAAAACGCAATAATTTGCTCTGTTTTTTCAAAAAATTTTCGAATAAAGGACCCGGACCCGTCTGCAAAATGTCTTCATGATTGATAGATGATAAACCCGATAAATAATTTTCATGGTTTGGAATTAAATTTTCAGACGCATAGACGCTTGTTAAAGTTTTTCTGGATTTTAGGATTTTGATTGAAATCCGGGTCCCCCTCAAAAACTCCGGGCCCGGTGGGAATCCTACCCAACCCTCCCCCCTCTCGTCGGGCCTGAGTATGCTATTTCATTTCCTAATATGGCGTCAAAAAAGTAGTTCCTTGCGTCCTCGCGTTGAAGAACTTAAAAAACTTTAAAAATTTGCCTGATGATGATCAAAAAAGACAAAAACAAAAGTTTTAAGTAATTGCAGGCACCCTGCACACGATTTTATAATTTTCTTCATATTTATTATTTTGCTATTCTGTTTTTTTTATTTTGCCACTACTATTACCACAACGATTGTTGCAGTAAAATGAAAGTGCATGCATGCAATGAATAGCAAGCTATCTCGTCAGCCATCGATTGCATACTATGTAACATGAGCAATCTCCATTTGAAATTTATTTCTTACTATAAATAGTATGCAATGAACTATTGCCAGTGGAGTCGCGGTGTAAGTAGTATTGGCCCACACGTCGTATGATTAATATAAAGTTAATAATGAAATTCCTTGCATATTTTAAATAAATGAAATAATTGTGATTTACAGATTTCCATTAATAACATACTTGTAATTCTATTATTAATGATTGTGAATCATTCTTCTCAGTTGAAGGTAGCAAAATTTTAAAAGCAATTTTCAAGCAAAGTGTTTGTGATACTTTAAGTTTGTGTTATGAACCTTTATCTCTATGGTGTATTACGTCCAAATGGACCAGCAGATTATCTTGCTATAAACTATTTTTGGAATATGACTACGGTATAATCGATCACTCACTTAAATTTGTGGTAAGCACTTACTAAAAGTATCAAATAGTTTACATTTATTCGAACATAGCACAATTTGGATATAAAATAAAATAAATTAGGAATCGTTAAAGGTAACGAACTTATTATAATTTTTTTTATTAGAAAAATTTAAGGACACATTAAGATTAACTTTTTCCTCTACATAAAATAAAACGATAAATAAAAAAAATATAAAATAAAGAAATAAGAAGTATAGTATAAAAAGTATAAGAAGAAATATATGGGTATTCACGCTTTGATGCAAAAGTGCGAAAGTGAGACTTAAAGCACTAAGATGTGAGCGTTCAATGCAAATATTGGAGATGCGAAATAGTTTAACTGTCAAAATCTCATTGAAAAATAATGAAAATATTTTGGATTCTACTTACGAATTTAATGGTAGAAAGGTATCAAACTTCCGGAATCCGCACTTTCGCAACGTCGCAAGGGCATGTTGCATCAACCCGTGAATACCCATAATATAAGTATATAGATTGGAGTAGCAGCCTTCTACTTGAAAGCATAGTGAAATTAATAAAGTGAAATAAATAGAAGTGACACCCTCTTTTCTATTTACTGACGTTTGCCAAATTTGAAAATTATTCTCTTACTACTGCCAAAACATTTGAATTTTAGAAGTAAATATAAAAAAGTATTAACCCATTGGTACCAGCACAATATATAAATAAAATAGAAAAATTTGAAAAGCTAGAAAAATTGTTAGACGTTGATAAACGAGATCTTCGAAGGCGTTTGTAACAACCATGTGCATAATATGCGCACCAAGGATTTATCACAAAACTTAAAGTTTTTTTTGTTATGTATGCCATTCAAGTAAGAAATCTGCTTCTCCGAAATTTAAATAAAATTCTTTTAACATCGGTAAAACTATTTAGAATATAAAGCGGAAATTTTTGAAGATGATCATTTTAAAAGTATTTTATTTTGTTTATTTAAATACTATAGAACCACACTCCACAAAATATTTTGAGAGCTTTTATTTCAGAAATAAACAAACGGATTATTGGTTTTTGATATTTTTATTTCATTTATTTATTTGTGTACAGCTAACGAAAATGGGTTAAGAGATTTTCTCTCATAAACAAAATTATTTGTCAAAATTTATTGAGCGAATACTTGCCATAATTGTCAAATCTCAGAAGACCTGAGAATATTTCAGATTACTTTCTGCTATCTGGCATACTGTATACTGTGCTTGAAAGCACACTTAAGCACAGAATTAGGGTCATTGTGGTATATAAGTTTATGAGTAGTTATTGTAAGTAAATGGTGGATAAGAAATCAAAGCATTTAACACATTGATAATATGAAAAACATTGATAGTTTGAAAACAATTTATAATGATTGTGATTAAAAAAAACTTAAACATAACATTTTTAACATTGTTTCTAATAAGATATATTTTGATATTAAAAGGAATCGTGTTTGCCAGCCTAATGGCGTTGAAAAAAAAACAACCTAGATGTGTTGAGGTAAAGTCCGGAACAATCAGATTTTGCAAAGCAGTTTAAAGCATTTTATCATATAGATACTGCGGAGTCCCACATCGAATTAATTTTTATAAGAATATACAATTTTTAGCTTTCAGGTAGTCAGAGATACTAGCTAAAAATACGATTTTTCCATGAGGATATTGGATCAAATTTTCGTAATCCAAAACATAGCGCGTAATATTATTGAAGGGTATCACAAGTTTGTGAAGCGAACGAGAAGACTCTTGCTGTAAACAAGTTTAGAGTAGTTGATTATGGGTAATATTAACTGAATTGTTAGTTATCGCTTAATTTTCACAAGAGTAAACGGGGCAGATACTCTCAAATTTCGAAGTGTTATAAATACCTTACTTACAACACTGTTAATATGGTCAATACAATTTAAGTTCGAGTTAATACGAAAGCCTAGTTTTACTAAAATAATATTTTTTTTTTGTATTCAAACGGAATCCAATTTTAACCCTAATTAAGTTTAAATGTAATTTTAAATTCAATTTAAACTTTTACCAAAAAAGAATTTTAACCTAAAACCCAAAACCAAAAATGATAAATTTAGAATTTAAACCTAAAAGTCTTCTAATTCACAACTTACTTCAATATCCAAAAAAAAGAAGTACTAATTATAAGAAAAATAATAAAAAATATGTATATATGAAATAAAGAAAAGTATGTATGAAAGAAAAAAAATATAAATATGTGAATCAGTATTCAATAGATTCAAAAAGGCTTATACTAAAAAATATGTTGCATATATGAAAATATGAAAAAAAATAAAAAAATTTTATAAATACTACTAGTATTTCAATGAAATTCATGAAATTCAAAAAATATTATTTTTATTTAACCTTTTTTTTTTTTTTTTTTTTAAACTAATTCAATAGTTTCATTTAATTTTCTAACAAAAAATATATGAAAAATTTTTTCAAAATTTGAATATATAAAAAAAATATGGCTGGTGTAGAAATGGTGCCACACCCCGTAGCAAAGACGGTCATGGTGCGGAACTCATACGTATTGTCAATGTCAGAAGAAAGGAAAGAAAAAGAAAAGTCGATCACCAAACCCCCTTGCATTGACAATGTGTGAGTAAATACAGCTCAACATAAATAAATTGTTTTGTTTGTTTAAGCAACCCATGTACTGTACTCACCCAACACAACCCATACCAATGAAAATATGAAAATACGCGCCTCACACCAACCAGTTCAAGAACCTATATTGACGGTAGCTTGCATTTTCACATTTTCAAACATTTATCAATTTACCCCAAGAAAACATATATCCCCTCTGACATTTCGTTATGCACTGTACCACGCTAACGCGTTCAAAACACATTTGCGGACCATTTACCTAACATCAACTTCATTACAACAACAACAAACCACCACAACACTTTCCAAGTCGGGACTTAAGAAATTGGAAATGGCTTCCGTCGCAGTAACACTAAACCATTAACTGTCCGAAAGAGAGAAGAAGAAAAGAAGAAAGAAATAGAATAGAAAGATGGGAAAATATAATAATCAAAACTGTGCTATAACGTTAGGCACGTTTTATCAACAAATTTTAATTGCACGGTTCCGGTATATGAGGCATAAATATCAGTTAGGGAAATCTTATTCTTGGAAATTGGTAGAACAAATTATTTTCCAGCATTTAGTAACAAAGCGTTGTCCGAAGCCCATTTTTCGATTTAGATATCAGGCAAAAAGTTTTAAAACAGACAAATAATTTGATTTTTGGGTCTTACATAGACTTATATATTATCTTATATATACTTATATTTTCAAAATTTTCTTTCTGGTGTCTTAATTTTATTATCTTTACTGTTAGTTTTAATATTTTTAAGCCTCAAAGTATGCAATTTAATTTATATGAATTTATATAGTAATTAATATTTATTAGGAATATGGAGCATTAACACTTTAACTGCCGTAAGGCATAGGTGCCGCCATTTTGAGTTACTCTGGGAAGTAATAATATAAGAAATAATAAGTAAGCTAATAGTCTCCCACTTCTGTTTTTTTTTTATATTTCGACAGTATTATGTTAGGTTCGGTTAAAAAAGCCATCTGCGGAAGCCAGTACACTGAGTCAAAAAAGTCTTGAATTGGTTGAAATAATTCTATATACCTTTTTAATTCAGGTTATTTGAAAAATTGAATGCTTTTTTAAAACCTAAGCAAGTATCTAATCTGGATATCGGTGACGACTTTAAGACCATACATATGTACATTAGAGTGGTTCTTAGGCATATGGGGGAAATTTTTTATATATTGTTTTTACTCTACGTCCCCTAATTTTGTTCCTTTATGTAAAAAATGTAAACTGTGAAAGTTTCAGACAAAAATATTTAAATTTAAACTTGCCTCCTCGGACTCAAAGTTTATATCTGAAAAACTCTCCCGTATTATCAAATAGACCAGTCGGTAGACTAAAAAATCCACCAAAAGTTCATAATAATTCTTATCTGAGATTTTTTTTCAGTAATTGTTAATGGTGGTAAGTAGTAATAATAAAAATAATAATTTAAATAAATAAACAGCATATTACATACAAACATATCACATTTTTTGAAGCCGACGAGGCACGTTTAAATATAAATATTTTTGTCTGAAACTTTTACAGCTTACATTATTAGCAAAAAGGAACAAAATTAGTGGGCGTATGGAAAAATATTCCAAACTTTAAAACTAAGGACCACTCTAATGTACATATCTGTCTGAAATCTCTGCAGTTTGCGAATCAAAACTGAGAATTCATATAGTCTATGTGCTTGAGTTTCCTTTCTAGTTACCACAGTTCTAACAGTAATTTTTGCATGAAAGGCTGAGTAACTTCCAATGTGACTAACCGAAGTTACTATACTAATGAAGTATGTTTCCTAGTAGCAGGTATTCATACACCGACTAACTGCTTTATACAAAGAAAATATAACAATAACAATATTACGGGGAAAAAAGTTTCGACACGAGAAAGCTGTTCCCACTTAAAACTACTCATTTAACGCATAGTATTTCTATCAGACTGGGGATCTAATCACTAAATTTTGACTGCACTATAGTTTTCACTACCACTAAATCTTTTTTGATTTTGAATAAAAATCATCTAAACGTTTAGTGGTAGTTGATTTTTCTTTCCACTACCACTAAAGATTTAATGGTAGTTAATTTTTATTTGCACTAGCACTAAAGGTTTAATGGCAGTTAATTTTTATTTGCACTACCACTAAAGGTTTAGTGGTAGTTGATTTTTATTTCCACTATCACTAAAGGTTTAGTGTTGGTTAATTGTTATTTCCACTACCACTACAAGTTTAGTGGTAATGGAGCCTTACTCCCATTGGCACTAAAAGTAGTGAAGAGCGAAATTTATTCACTAAATCCCCAGTCTGATTTCTATTCGTGATATCCTGTATCTAAAAATATCAAATAAGTATTTGCATAGATAGCATCTCTAAAGGAAAATATCAATGCTAATGAATAAGCCCGAAATAGGTTATGATTGTCAAAGAATGCCAGTCAGTTGAGGAACAACTGTTGCTAAAAACATAAGCAAAATAGCTGGCAACTCTTATTGACAATAAGTGCACAATATATAATAACGGTAGCGACTAACCAGCAAAGTTTGCTGAACTGTGCGAAGAGGATCTTGAGTGTATACGTGCATAGCTGCACGCACGTACATACTACTATATACTACATGAACATGAGAACTACCTAAAATGTTTTATTGATAAGCAAGCAAACGATTTTAATTGAGTCTAACCACATATTCACTATTACTCAACGAAAAGATTATAAATGAAAAGTATTTGAAAAAAGTAAAAACTATATGTCTATATAAATATTCTTTCATGAACTTGCATAAAATACAAAAAAAAAAAACAAATAATAATATTTAATAAAACCAATGAAATCGCGTGTTATTCACGCTTTTGAATTTGGTTAGGTAAGAGATTGGGATAAAGTGTCAGGGGGCGAAAAAGAGTGCTGGGGGCAGTTGTGAAGATATTGACTATATATGAAATATCATTATTCTACGTCAAAAGATTATCACACAATTAATTTCCTCTAGAGTTCTGTTATTTTTTCATCATGAAAATCAAAAAATATAAAAATTACGATTTCTTCATTTGAGCAGCGACGATGACAAGTGATTTTGTTGTTGTAGATCTTTTTGTTTTAGCTAAATATAAAGAAACCAGTTTTAGTTTTTTTTTTTTTTTTGTATTTTTTCATTCGCTTTTATATTAAGGCACTCACGTATCTTTTTGACAGCACGTGGCTTCATGAATATGAATGTTACTTTGTCATTATTTGCAGGCTACCATGGGATAAATTAGAATTTCTTTTTCAGTAATAAAGACTTCCAGATTCTTAATAATATTATTTCATAAGTAGAGAATAAATATTCTGCGGTTTTTTACATCACCCTTAATTTTTTTGTCGAAAATTAATATTTGCATGCATATTGCATTCAAGCTAAGATGACAAAGTCCAACTTTTAAGTTTTTCAAATATATATGTATGTGTGGAATATGTATGTAGTTTGGTGACTCATTTTATACTCTTACAAGTA
The DNA here is from genome assembly GCA_963691655.1 of Toxonevra muliebris. Taxonomy (NCBI): domain Eukaryota; kingdom Metazoa; phylum Arthropoda; class Insecta; order Diptera; family Pallopteridae; genus Toxonevra; species Toxonevra muliebris. The sequence goes on from OY829328.1 coordinate 16,738,501, forward strand.
AAATAAAATCTTACAAACTTGTTTTCTTTAGGGCTACACACTCCCCTCCTTTATTTATTACCTTAATTACAGATTCCATCCACTGTGCGCTCCGGCTATCAGTGGTATTTAAATAGTGAAGACCACAACAGCAATAACACCAACAACAACAAAATAAATTAAACGATTATAAAAAATCGCATTCGGCAACGAAATCTTCGTATGAGATAACACGAAGTGAAAGAAAAGGCAACATTTGTACATTTGTCAATCACGTGAAGTAAATACAATGAACGTGTATGAAACGTGATCAAAGATCAACGTTTTAATGTGCAAGAGAATGAGATCGTATATGTGTGTGTGTGCGAGAGAAGGGAATGGGAATGCATGGGAATGAAAAAGAGAAAGAAGTGGAAAAAGAGAACAGTTTTTGCAAAGAGAAATAATTTTCAAATAATTTTCGTTGAATTGAGAAATGAAAGCACAAACAATAAACAATAAAAACAGAAATAAATACATAAATGTAATTCTGTGAAAGAAGGTTATCAATTATAAATATTTATGTGTATGTATATTTTAAAAGCTATTGCAAAAAAACTTCAAAATAATAAATTTCATTAAAAATTCAACGGGAAAAAGTACAATATGCGTCATAATGATATTTATTCTTAATTGTAGCCTTTCGCCGGGTGTTGGTGGGTAGGTGCTATTAAATCAGCTTCCTTCAATCGGGATCTACTGCCGTACATCCGGAGACCTTGGAAAAAAGTTTAAAGTTTTACTCTTCTCTCCTCTAAGAGGTTTTTGTTGCTAAAATATTATTGAAGGTTAAACACTTTTGTCTATTTTTTTAATGTAATTTTGCTGATGATATTGTAAGGTCAAAATTTTAATAAAGGTCGAGAACATTATTGGATTTGAGATTTTTGAGCCTCTGCTCAAAGTAGAAAAACCATTCTTTGATATGTTACGTTAGATTTCTATAAACAGATCTCACACAGAGTGCATTAAACAGATTTCTATATGGCAGCTGTCTATGCGTTAAGTTCCCATTATCAGGGCGTAACTCTATTTAAATTAAGAGGCCATATCAACCAAGCTTTCTGTATATATATTTTAACTAATCTCAACGCGGTTTTTGGAATTTTGCACACAGTTTTATATGAAAGATGAATTCTTATTGCGGTAGGAAATAACATTTTGCAATTAAATTTATTACTATGACGTTATACTTATTTTTCTAAACTATCTACCTACAAATTGTCTTGCGTTAATTTAATTAAACATTACTTACTATTTGCACAGGTATATAATTTCAAGTCATGAACATACATATGTATATCATGTCTTTATCAACGTGAAATGCCAATGATAACGTTTCTTCAGTTGGTGCAGTGATGATGAGTAATCTAAACAACTGTAGGGATGAGTGAAGGGAGAATAACAACAAAAATACTTAAACATATTTGTAGAATACATACATAGTTGCGGTAACAAAACAATTCATTGAAAATATCTGAAAAGTGCTTCCCAGTTATCTACATTTCCACATTTTTGAATATTTCAATGATCAATGATGAGTAATCGTCGGGATCCACACGATAGACCTTCCAGTCCTTTGTTCAAATTTAAAAAAAAATAAAAAATCGGGTAAAAATAACTACTGAGGTATCTGAAATTACTAATGTGATATCTGATAATAAAAATAAATTAAGTGCCTCATTTCAATTTCTATTTCAAGGAGTGTATAAATAATTTCATTACCTTCACTACGAATATTTTGATGTTGTTCTGCAGGTGTGTATTGAGTACTTCCCAAGTGGGTAGGCAGTTTGGGAGTGGGCACACGCATTATACCACATTAGACCACACCCACAAAGTCTTCCTCTGCATTTTCTTGTACCACCAATGCTTCGTCAGTAAAACCCTAGATGCTTCCACATATTCGGCACTGAATAGTAAAAATTTTAGATTTTATACACAGTAGACAATAGTAGAGTATGGTATACAGTGGTGACCCCAAAATTTAGATCACTTTTAAAAATGTACAAACTTCCACTTTAATTAAATAGCCCTAAAGAGTGAATCTCTTTAGAGTAAAGTGCTGAGTAACGGAGTAAAAAATTAATGTTTTACTCTAGAGCGTGAACGCATCTAAAACTGAGATAGTTCTCTCTGGAGTAAATATTAATCAGATCTTTTTCATTATTTATTCTTTACCTTTTTTTTCTATTAAAAAATGTGTAGTAAAAGTACGAAAATCTCCTTTGTTCATTTTTTAATACTGAACGCTGTTGGCAAAATCAAGTGTGTTTCTAATTGCGTAAGCTATCGGATTTCAGATAAGGTCGAGGTCACATTATCGGCTTCGCCTATTTGTTTAAAAATTCTGAATTCGATGATTTTGTGATAGGGGATTTTGAATTTAGGGATTCTGTATTTGAGGATTATAAGTTTTGAGGATTTTTCTTAGGACCTAAAATTTTATGCTTGAAGATTTGGTGGCTCTCCCGCTATAGGGAAATGAAACAAATATTTCTTAAAAAAACAAACAAATTGTAGTTTTTAAGACTATAGGAAAGTATAAATTTAGATTCCAACAGACATCATTAATATAACTAACATAACATAAAGATTGTCATACTTAAAACCAATAAAAAATTTGGCTTAGGTTAATTTTCTATTTAGTTTTTTAGGTTTTTTCATCAAATTTATAGTGTTGTTATTAATTAGTATAATTTCAAAATATATCTGGTAGGAATTTTTCGTCTGGCTCTGCTTTTACTAACTTCCACAGGTCATTGACACCAGTAGGAGGGACTTACATTTGAGCTCTAAATTGGACACTAATTCATTAAATTTCTTTTTTTGGACTTACTGTCATATAATTTGAATCGTATTTTTGGCCCATTGTCTTTTTGGAATATGACCTATTTGGAGCCAATATTCAGTTTTCTTTATATTTATGATTAAAATATTTTCCATCCGAATGGACAAATATTGTTTTCTTTGTGCATTATTTCTTAATAGTAAAGTGTCGTAGCGGTTCTCCGATGTTTGGGGTAAATTTTACTGCCAATGATATCGAATCTCACGCAGGAAAAGTAGATTATTTTGATGACCAATAACATTAGGAATCTTACTTTTGACACTTATGCCACAGCGACTAATTTTAATTTCAAATTATAGAAAATGATTGCAAGCGTATGTTTATTTATAGTTTTGAGAAACAAAGGAGTGCCATCATAAAGGTCAACCACATGATTTGTTGTGCTGCGCCATTTAATTGAGAAGAAAGCACAAAGTAAATTGATCAATCAGCCAATATGAGTAAATACATATGTATTTCGAAAACACTCAAATATTTACATATGATCACATAAAGAACATGTTCATTTACTAAATGACTCCATTCAAGTGGAAAATATTTAATTTTGGTGTGGTCGTATGTATGCATATGATTTAATTTGTATGAACTCACTAATATATTCAATCAATAATGGAAATATAACAATACAATAGATAAGTACACCAATAATAATTATCAAATTTATTATTATTTGCATGAATAATGGCAATTAATTTGAGCCACAATACTCGCGCCCACTGTCAACCATTTCAATTTAACCCATAATTGACTCTTCATATTTGCTTATTGAATATTTGTGATAGAGCTTGGATTTTTCCAATGCAAATTTTGACAATTGAACCGACAGTAACAGTTACTGACCGGCACCAACATTTATCGGGATTGATCTGAGAATGGACTTTATATTTCTATGCTAATTCATAGCTGAGATCAAATATTGCGCTGCAATTTTGAAAGAGCAAATAGGAATGAATCTAAATTTAAGGCATATTTATTTAACTATTTATTGTTAATAAATTATGTTTTGTGTGTAGTTGGCATTACGAACTTTGATCAATTATTTAACACGATTTTTAACAGTGAATAATTTTAGAAGTTTGAGATATTCTTTGTTTGCATTTTTATTTGATTTTCGGTGACAGTTGGTGGCCGTCACCCAATTAACTTCATAGTTATTTAGATTAGAAAATTTAAAATCATTAGTTAAATATTTTTTCATTGCCATATTTAGTTGATCGTGTCTCCATTGCTGCGATAAATACTAGAGTAAATATTTAGCAACTTACAACATGAGAATCGTTTAATCAAGGTAATTTACTAATTTTATTAATTTATTTTCTTCCTCTTGTCTGGCATAACAGATTGACGTAAATCAAGCTTTAGATGTTGGTAGAAGTACCGAAAATGAATAAATTAATAAAAAAAAATGATTATTTTGTATGGTATGTATTTAGTAGGTAAATTTATTGAGTTCGTTTTTTTTTTCAACAATAATATTATATTTTTTATTATTATTATACTTGTATTGTACTTCAAATGCTCTTCCTTGAAAATCTTGGATGCACAAACGATTTCCGCTTTGATATTAAATGCCAAAAATTTCACTTTGGTACTAATTAAAACGAAAAACGAATATTCCGTTATTTTATTCGAAACAGAATATATGCAAAAGAAAATTTAAAAATAAATTTAAATCTAAATTTTGTTTTTCACTTTATTGTCACTGTTAGAATTCAGTATGCACTTTGTACGAGAGTATGCGTGTGTGGGTGCGAAGAAAAAGAATGAAAAAATGAAAACAAAAAACAAATTAAAATATATATGTATGCACATAAAAAAAACACAGTGGTTTCAAAAACTAATTTCCAAGTTCATTGAATTAGTAAAATTATTGTATTATTTTTTCCGCTTTCGTCTATTTTGAGAGTTTTAAATTTGTATAAGACTGCCGAATCCGAATAGCAGAATCAAAATATCTCTTACTTCTGCCAGTGATGAGAACAATTTCACATTGATGCCGGGTAGGAAAATTTGGTACTTTCTGATAAGGATTTTACGACGGTTCGGAGGTTTTTTACGCAGTGGTCTACGCACATATCATTTAAGTCGATTTGATCAGAGGCGAAAACAGGGGAGTTGTGGGAGCTATAGCTTCTCCCCGAAATTTGTTTTGATTACATTTTTTTTTACGATAGTTTTTAATTTTATTCAATTTAATATTTTTTTAAATAATTTAAAAAAATAGTCAAAAATTCGTTGTGTTTTCTGCTCTAAAATTTATCAAATTTAAATCATAATCATGCATATTCTACTATTCAAACTATATAGAAATTGTAAATAGATCGCTTATGTTCAGTTTGTTCTGCATTGACTAATCGAAATTCAGAATACGATAATAGAGTTTCATTTGATATAAAGATGTAGAATATGCCTGAATATCTATGAAATATACGCAAAATTTGTTACATTTGAATTTTCATAAGAGCCATTACGACTTAAAGTGTGATATATTTTTTGTTTTGTGAAAAATACAGTGAATTTTAAAAAATTTTTGTTTGAAAAAATTAGTTAAAAATTTGCGGTGATTTCATTTCATTATAATCGATGTTCCCGATTAAAAGAACGAAAATCCAGGATCCCTTCCCTTCCGCTCCTTCTAGATCTGCTAGTGATATTAATTATTTCATGTATCCATGCTCTATCTTCTAAATAATGTACGTTTAAGCCTTAATCTTAAATATTCATTTATAGTGTGGTATGATATTCCCCCATATATTTTTAACCCTTTCGTTGTTTTTGTCTAATATAATATACAAAGAAAAAGGTTCATATTCCTCTACTTCTGATTTCAAACCTATCGGGAATTTTAAAAATAAAATAATTATTTTTTAAATCAAGCATGTTTTTTCTCTTTATTATTTAAGTTTGAGCAAAAACGGAAGTACAGTTTTTTTTTTATTTGATTTTGAAAACCAGTCAAAATTACATTTGTGTAAGTTTACGAAGTTAAGGTACTAAGTTTAAAATTTTGAGTAAGTATATCCATCTAAATGTTATGTTTTACCGATTTCTAAATCTACAATTGATGTTCAAAATATTCCTCCTCTTTTCATTGGAAAATCACCATTGAAATTTGTCGATAAAATTAAAAATTTAGTTTTTATAATAACGATTGTCCTGTAATGACCATATTAATAGTGTTGTTTGCAAAATCTTCCTGATCTTACGAAAGGCACATATTAAATAGATTAAGTATAATAAACCGTAAGATAACTTGTTAGTTTTGTAACAAAGCTTGTTTGCATGTTGAGCAATTTATAGCAGAATTTTTCGTAGAATATTTTTTTTCTACGTATTAACCTTTTGGCACCCACCATTATGGGTCTTTTTTGTCTTTTTTGCCTTTTTCGAAAAAGTTTCTTTTTTGACCCATTGCGAGGGTTGATAGAGGGTTAATATGTTCAAGAAATATGTTGCCCATGAAATTTTACTATAGGTCAATGAACAATAAATATCTATATACTTGACTTTAGTAAAAATAAACCCAAATTCCAAAAATGCTTAACATTTTCATCTTCTATACTCAGTGAACAAGTGTGTTTTTAAAAGTATTTTCTAAACCCTAGTCGTTTTTCCACAAAAAAAATTTCAAAATTAAAAAATTTTTTTCTCGAATTTTTACTCCTTTCATGCATTTTTGTTATTATAATATACAAAATTCCGAAAGCGCTACAGTCTTTCCCAAAAACTTCTTTCATAATTTATTTGATTTTTTTTCCTAACAAAGTCCGAATCTACGAGTATTTTACCCCCAAATAAAAAAGTTGAGAAGAAAGGGTTTAAGTTTCCTTCATTACTTTCTCTTTTCGTAAAATTAAATTTATAATTGGAAAACTATTTTTGGAAGTGACTGTTTCGTTTATGTATAAAATAAGAAAATCATGTGAGAATTTCATGTCTGTTTTTTTTTTGTGAAATAAAATAGAAAGATTTTATATATTTAAATTTCTTAAAAAAAAAAAAAAAAAAATAACAAAGCTATAACTGAAAGTTAATGTGACGCAAAAATTTTGTATACTTAGGAATGATGTTTAATAAATTAATTTCAATTTCTAAAAATAAGTTTTTATCAATGAAAAAATTACATATTTTTATCTTTTATACAATTTTCTATTTTTCTTATGTATACACATATATTAAAAAAAAAATTTCCACTACAAGTTAAATCAAAGTACGAGTATCTTAAAAAAAAAAAAAAAAAAAATTCCATTGCATTACGCAAATCTGCCGTCAGTTGATATCATTATCATTCATTATCAACAACAGCATCTCCATCCTCAGCACTTTATTTACAAAGTTACACTGTTTAAATATTTATTCTAATAATGAACGAGTATGCATAATAAAATTTATAATATGTAAAAAATAAAAAAATAAAAAATTTATTAAGGCTGCTTGTGCATTTTAGCAAGACAGATTCGTTTTTCTTTTTGATTTTATATTTTGTTTATATTTTTATAAAATATTTTTATAATTATTTCTTTTTACTATGACTTCGGCCGGTTTTGTTGCAATTTTTCAACGTCACTGCAGCAGACAGACGCCTATAAAAGTGTAAGTAAATGTAAAATTGTATGGTTATATTAGTAGTGCGTAGAAAAATGTAAACAGATGTCAACGGTGACAGGCAATTGCTGCTGTCAACAACACATGAATGTGATAAGAGAATTTCTTTGTAACTTAAATAAAATGGAAATTGGAATACAATATACAAAAATTTTTAATTGTAATTTTAATATAGCTTTAATTCAAAAAATAAATAGTTGTATTATATATTTAAATGTACTATGGTGCATAATTATAGCCGCACCTCTGTTTCAATACTTATTACTGGTTCTAAGAGATTATAGAATAAATTTTTATGAAAGAGAATTAGAAATAGGTTAATTTAGAATAAAAATTATTTATATAAAATCAAATCTTTAGCGCATAATTACAGCTGCATTGTGAACTATTTCAGTTTATGCAAAGCTAGTCACTGATTGTTTCTCTAGTTTTTAGTATCCATTTTTTTCAATGTCACATGCCTATACCTATTTAAATGATTTTCGAGAGGTCGGTCTACTAAACTAAATCGATATTATTTGAAAAAACCAAATAATTATGTAAAAAATACAAAGGAAAGACCAAAATCAAAGCTTTCCAAACTTGCATTTTCAATATGGCAAGCGGTTCAAGAAAAAATGGACACCAAATTGCGAGAGAAAGTGGCTTAAGTGTCTCTTGATGGACTGCAACTCGTATTTTGAATCGTTCTTTGCACATCTTTATTTAAAAACTAAAAGCTATGCACAAGCTATTAAATAATACTGTTAAAACCTGCCCTCTGCCACATTTCCTATTGCCATTTGAAAAATTTTTCGATTTTCGGTCATTTTTTTCGACTAGAAAATGTTTTAGTTGGGCAGCCCTGATCAGTTTAACTCATATTTGAGATACATCCGAAAAGAACATCGATATTTTTTCAAAAATAATTTTGTCTTGATGATTTAGGGAGCATTTTTTTGCCATGGAATGCTAGAAATAGATTTTCGAAGTTGTCAAATGAGGCCTGTAGAAGGCAGTGAACGACTCTGTTTCAGACCCATGAGCTTATTTTCTGCCATAACAACGCTTCAGTTCATAACAGTTAAGGAAAAAGGACATGCAACCATGTCACACACAATGTTAAAGTTTTAAAATGACAAACATGTTCCGGATCAGAAGCAAACATAAAACAATTGGGACACTATTGTTCAACGAATATACGATTAATACAAGCAATACCAAAATGTTTAATGATTTAAAAAACGCTGCCATTGCGGCGTGGGAGTCCTTTACTCAGACGAACTTCGAAAAACCTTGATACAGAGCATTAGAAATCATATTTTTGAGCTAATTAAAAATATAGATGACTCAACACATTATTGTGAAAAATGCTTGAATTTCTCAAATATTTCTAAAATAGTTTTGATTTTGAATTAGCCTATTTTTAGTGGTCTTTTATAAAAAATTATTAAATTAAAAATCCTCTTTAGGAAATCTCTGGTTCCGTTAGTGGGCAGATGTAATATGTTTCCTACCTTTACGACTACTCATCAGTGCTCTGTCTCCTCTCTGTCTTAAGTTTTGGCGTTACGTGATGAACCCATTGTAAGTCTGTGCTACTTCCGTTAACATTTTCGCTATTGCTTAGCATTTTTTGAACAAAATTTAATGGTAATTTTTAATTAAGACATTATTAAAATATAATTCTCAACTTTATAATAACATGCAGTTGCAGGTTTCAGATAATATCTCTTGAATCAGACAAGATTCGAAAAAATTAAGACAAGAAACCTTAAATTTTGTTCTTCTTTGAAACAAAACTAAAAAAGATTACACTCCACTGTGTGACTAGTAAAAGTGTAGAATTCAATTGGGAAAATTTAAAATGATAATGAAATTGCAAAATCGAGCACTTCAGTTTTTTTTTGTTCTGCATAGATTGAACAAAATAACACAGAAATGAAAATGCAATTTCAACTTCACTTTCTTTCCATATCGAAATGTAGAACATGACTGTATATACAAAAACTTCAGCAAGGATTATTAGTCATTAACAGAAATACTCGATTGGCACTATTTCATATTGGCCAAGCCTCTTTTCAGTTGCTAACTATCAAGCGATCTATCAAATCAGTTATTTCTGCATACTCGAAAGATTGTAATAATCGTTGACAACATTAAGCATTTTAATTATGCTGATTACAAATTATGTGTATTATCGATTATTGCTAATGATTATCAAAATTGATTATTTTCCATTTAAAAAGCCATTTTTTGAATAATTGTAGTCCAAGGTATAAAATTTATAAATTTACTCAATTTCAATAACATGCTTCCTCAATAATGGTTGTAATCAGCGATGCCAACTTGCGGGGAATTCCCCGATTTGCGGGGAATTTTACTTAGTGCGGGAAATCGGGGAATGAGCTGTTTTTTGCGGGGAATTTGAAACCGTTCAGCTTTTAATATTAAAATACCTCAGTCTGTAGAATATTTTTTGCCAAATTTTATATTCCTAAATACAATTCTGGCACATTCGCAACCAACACCATAAAAACATTGCTTTATGCAACACAGTTTACGGTTAGTATTCAGACAGTACAACGTGATCGCGCAGTGCTTCAGTTTCTCTTTCAGCCGTCCAGAAAGGCTTAGCTGTGCCTTTGTTCAGCACCTTCTTGTTAATAACTGTTAGTTCTTGGTGACTGTATCCTGAAAACTTGCAAATTATGGTCAGCTATTATAAAGGAGAAGAAGTATATTTTATATGTTAAAAACCGATAGTCAAAACTTTAAACCATTGCCATTGACGTGCACGATAACTAAAATTTAAATATGTTCTTCTACATAACAATGGCCCCAAGATGTAAGTTTGGTTAATTCTTTCCTCAAAAAAGTCCAATTTTTGAGAAAACGAATTTTTGCGGTCTGTCATTTTGTGAATTGTTGGTCAAACAAAATAATCTCAGTATGTCCTGAGAGTACAGTTATAATTTTTCTAATGGTAGTTTTTTAGATTTTCCAGTGAGCCGCAATCACGCTTGACGATTTTCAAAACGTCTTCCATGAAGCTGCAAAAAAACCCTTTATACAATTTTTTTTTTAATTATTACACAATTTTTTCTTGTACTTGAAGTCTTAAAATAGATGTCAGAAAAAATTATTTTATCAATCCAAAAAAAATTAATAAGAAAAATTTTAACCAAGAAAGTGCAGGGCCCCTGAAAATAACTCTGCCCGAGAGTAATACTAAGCCTACGTAAAGGGTATTTTTCGTTTGTATAAAACGTTTATATGAAAAGTGTGTATCGTACTGTTATAATACCGGTGCGGGGAATTTGGTCGAAAATCGGGGAATTTTGCGAGAGTTATCGGGGAGAAAGAAAAAATGAGCTGGCATCTCTGGTTGTAATACAAAATGAAGCAAACGTGGATGAATTCCAAAAATACATTAATAAAAATTTTATTAATTTCTGCCCAAGTGGTTGGTGATTTTTTGTTCTGATTTTGGAGAATTTCACAAAGACGCACATATGTATTTCTCATATGTAGATATCTCTTTGTGTAATATTTGTTCAATATTTTTTCGTTTGAAAAGAATTAGGTAATCAGTCTGATTGTTAGATATCTTATCTGTTTGGTTATGAATGCCATGATATTTTTGTATTGGACTCAGATAGAGAAGAGTGCAAAATTTAATCACGTTTTGTGCTTTTGTACACGAGTTTATATTCATTTTTTTTTTTTCGTAATAAAATATTAATTATCAATAACATATTGTAGACTTATAAATAATTTTTTCTGATAAGAAATTTCAAAGTTGAAATTTAAATTTTTGTTATTTCATTTGTTTTCACAAATTTGTTTTAGTATAATGTCTGATTTCGTTGGATGAAGACGTTTGTCCTACTTTGCTTCATTTATTTGTATTGTATATTAAACTAGTAATAAAATGATAGAAGATACCATACAAATTTTGTGGTAGTTTTGCACTTTCACCCATTTTCAATTTGATTGTTGAAAACAACAAAATGATGTTTTCAGTTTGTCAAACAACAATGTAGTATTTTGAACAAAATTATAAAAAAATAGTCGTAATATTTCAAGCATCAGTTTCCTATGTTTTGGGTTAATAAGTTTTTAACGCCTTAATTATAACCAAAATGGTAACAGTGTGAATCATAATGTCCTTAATTTGTCTGTATCATGTTAGACATTGATCGTTCACTCAGGTTAACAAATTATTTTTCTGTCATTCGTGAGCACTTCTATTCTACAGGCATTTCTATTGAAAATATTTATTTTTCAAGGAATGCATGTTTGTTCAGGGAATCGTTATTCATGTATCGAAAAATACAGGGTTTTTCGCCCTCTATCCGTCAATGTTCGTGAGCATGGAATGCCAACACAACAATGAAATATCAAACTTGTTTGTGAAATTTACGGAATTTTTCAAAAACGAATTCTTTTGTGGTATGGTTTTTAAGTAGGTATTTATGTATGAAATTTAAAGAATCAAAGTCTTAAATTTAAATGATAACATATTAGCTCTATGAAATAACAACAACAACAAAAAATAACAAACAAGATTAGTAAAAATTAATAATATGTACTAGTACTTTACATTTGTATAATTAATTAGTATAGAAAAAAATAAATGAAAAAAGCCAAGAATGCAAAACTGATTAAAAATGACTTGCAAATGAACTAATATTACCGTATCTGAGAGAAAGTATTTTCGAAATGTCATTAATTAACAAATTACTAGCTTACTTACTAACGACCCACGACATCAGTATCTATAATTTAAAACTAGGCTCGTATATAGGGTTTTGATTCATAGTACGAAGAAAGCTTATGCAAAACTTATGTATAAAAGTTGCATTGGAAAAAGTTAACTTAAAAACAATGCGTTCATATAATTTCTGTTATTGGAAACGCAAGCCAAAGAATTAAGGATCTATAACATCACTAACATTTATCAACGCATGCCTGTATTCTGATAATTTTGTTAACTGTTTGTGGAGTTTTTATAAAAAATAATAAATCATAAGATACTAAAAAAAAAACACATCAAAATAATTAAAAATAAGTATTTTACATCTCTGCTACATACATACGAGCAATTACTCAATTTCACTAATTTTTAACAAGATTGATTGATGTTCATTTGATTTCTTTGTATTATTTATACATTTGGGGCTATCCTTTACATGAGTGTGCTTTTTTTTTGGAATAAATGCTGACGTCAATAATGTTTTTCTTGATTTACAGGTTACTAGGTTTATTCAGATCATTGACATGTTTAATAATTCCAGTAAATGGCTTCATAGTTTCATAGAATTTATTTTCTAATTAAAAAGTTATATATTTAAAGAAAAATCGTTAATTATAATTTACTGTATAATGGTTAGATTGAATTTGAGTATTTTTTATAGGCCCGTGAAAGTGGAAATAAAACATCGTATGTACTTGTATTTTTTAGCTGATTTGAGTTAAACTGGTGAAGTCTCAAAGTGTGTAAAAAACTATATCTTTTGAACAAAACTCATTAAAAAATTTAATGCCAAATGATATTTTTTATAGGTTATCCAGTAAATTGGATAAATTCTACGGACAATCATCTTCTGTGGATTATAACTCACACAAAATTGACTTTTCTTATTTTTTCAAAATATTTTATTCGTGTTTAAATGAGAAATTCAATTAAAAACATGTCTTTGAGTACTGATCCATTGGTTGGATTCGAGCTAAAAAGAACAATACCAATTCAATAAATACAGTTATTGAATGGGTACAGATTTATTTTAATTATTCTGAAGAAAAATAATTGCATTGTTTCATATTACTTATTTGTTTTAATTTTTTGAGAAAAATAGAATAATGTAAGATTTTTTTTTTTGATATATTCTACACTTGTGTTTTTCGACCAAATGTTGTGCTATTTTCTACATGAGCTGGAGTTTCTGAATTTTGGAAACGATTCTCGGATCTACGGGACAATGCGAATTTTTCCGGGCTTTCGGATATTCAAAGGAAACGAATTTTTTTCTCATGTTCCCCCCCCCCTCCCAACCCTTTCAAGCTCCCAAGAAAAAATCTACCAGGAAAAGATCGATCAGAAATGGTAACAGTAACTGAACCTATACTAGTTATGATAATTCAATTGCTTTTTGGTTCTCACAAATATCAGCCAGAGGCCTTGTTTTTGGATCGTTTAAATTGACTGCGGAGAGGTGATAAAAGTAAACATTGAGTCTAGGGCTGCAACCTCTTATTCTTACGTAATCAGTAATTTAAAGGAGATTTCGTTTTTCTATAACAAGGTTTCGCAAACCTGTGAGTTTCGCAACTCATTGATATTATACATATAAATTCTCTAAACAAAAAAATAAAAATAAAATAAAGACGAAACATGGAAATCTCCGAAAATTCAAATCGGCAATAATTATATATTCTGAAATTTTCCAAACGTTGTCTGTAGATTTTTGCTGATTTAATTTGAAAAATAAATATATAATAATAAATATATATTATATATTTTATATATATATATTATATGTGATATTTCAAAAAGAAGGAAAAAATCAAAATTCATACAGATAAGAATATGAAGTGGCAATGATATTGTAGCATACACTTACACACATATACAAATAGGATGAGAATTGCTATAAATGAATAAAGTCAACAGAATTGTTATGAAAGTAAATGCCAGAGAGTAGATACCTAAAAGTAGGTAGGAGGAGTAAGGGTATAGTAAAATACAGTATACACTGGATGTATTGATGAATAAATGGCGTATAGATAAGTGTGTGTTTGTGTGTGCAATATATGAGAGAGTGCCGTCTAATGGTAGTAGCTTATCAGTAAAAATTAGAAAAAATAAATGTTATAATTATTTTAACAACAACAAATACCGTAACTCAAATACAAGAGAAACATGAAAAGTAAACATTGAATTACACTACAATATCAAATGAAACTAAAAGAGATTTTGAACAAAAAAGAGAGAATGACAGCAGGAGTGTGAATGAAAGAGTTTGATAGTGTGCTGTAAGTAAAAGAGTGCATATGTGTGTGTGTTAGTATGCAAAAAGCAGGCAGCTTCAGTGTTGCCAATTTAGCCATTTTCCGGGTAGATTTAGGCATTTTTCGAAATGGTTGGACATACAACTTTAGAAATACTATTAGCCGTAATTTTAGCCATTTCCCATTTTAATTTAGTCAAATAGGGCATTATAATAGTACTACAATTATAGCACAACAGCCCATGTAGATCCTAGAGACTGAGCTCTTTATATCCATTCTTGTTGTGTGAGTTATATTTGTACAATAGAAGGGGCCAATAGTTTTAAACCGATTTATAAAGGCGAAGTTAAAAGCTTTTCGTAGGTAAATTTTACTCTTGGAAGTTTGACATTGCCAGCCAAGAGGTGGTGCCAGGTAGAAAAATTTTTATTTTCTATTCCAGATTTGTGAGCGTGCAGAGATTTGAACCCAGGCACCTCGGATTAGAAGTCCAACACACCAACACTAGGTTACGAGGACCACTTGTGATATTATGCATGCACATAAGAACACCGCAGGCAACAACACCTTTGCAGAAATAGGGAAGTTTGAGCTGGAGCATTTACCATAGCCATGGTCAAACTCAGATGTTGAACGAAGGTGTAAATTAAATTAATCGCTTGCAAGTTCCAACTTTGAATGCAATTTTATAGAACGTATTTTGATTCTTATATGTAGGTATTTGTTATTTATTCAGATATGAATTAAAACGGCAGGATAACTACCGACTACGAACATAAAAAAAAATTGGTAAAAATTTTGTACAAACTATGTAAATATTTTCAATGGTGAAACAAATTCTACAACAATATGAATTAAAAAAGATTTAGCCATTTTCCCCTTAAAATTTAACCAGTTTGTGCCATTTGAAGTTGGCGACAGTGGACAGCTTGATGAATGAAAAATTAAAAAAAAAAACTCTGCAAATTGTTTAAAATCTGGTTTCACAAAATATTTTTTTTATTATTGTATAGCTTACTCTCTCGAAAGCGATATCGATCAGATCACATGCTTTTGGAGGCAACTTTATATATATATGTATATTTAGACGACCTAAACTAATAAATTTCATGAATTTAAAACGAATTATTTTTACTGCTATTTAATTTCATTATATTTGTATAAATAATTTTATTAAAATTTACAATAGTCATTATTTGTTACTGATAATGCCATATGTGAAGTGTTGTCAGAAAGAGATAAGTATTTCTTCTCTTTAGTTCAGTTGATTGCTCACGTTCTCTCCCTCTCTGGCACTCTCTTCTATTAATATCTTCACCTTTAGACAAGCACCAGCAAATAATATTCACGCGATACATTTTCATTCTGAAACAAATGCAGTAACAGACACATAAGCAACAACAATAACAACAGCAACAGTGACACGAGTGCAGTTGTTGTTGTTGGTTTTGTCCATACAATCCATTTCCATATGTTCATATGTACTCGTATGTATTGTGTATCTGAGAGCAGATTTGGCATTTTGTACGAGCGGCGGGTGAGCACACGAGATACGATCACATTTATAAAAGCATTGTAGACAGAAGTATTTCAAACAGTCGATTTAAGAACGCTTCTCGTATGAGGACGCGTTACATTTTCTATATTACGCAGAGAAAAAGAAAGAAAATTTCATCTTTTCCAATTGAGTTCAATTTTGTTTCGGCTTATTTCAAAAGTAATCGTCGTTTTCGAAACATGCGTGTGTGTTAGTAGAAAAGTGAAGAATAAAAAAGTAATACTTATAATTTTTTTCAAATAAAATAATATGAAACAAATTTACGTCATTTTGCGTTATAGCATGTGTTGAACATTATTTAGTTAAATTTTTGTTTTTGTTTTTTTTTTTTGGTTTTTGGAAAACGAGCGCGCGTGTTCAGAGATTTTGTGTTTTTTATTTATCACAAAACAAAAAAGTATTTTTGTAAATTCTAAAGAGTGACACAAAATATTTAACACAGAATTAAAAAAACCAGCGAAGAAGTGAAATATTGAAATTAATGTCGCAAAAGGATAAATTATTTTTAAACGGAATTGAGAATAAAAACATCAAAATGGTTAAAAATCGCAGATTTCAAAAAGGTGAGTTTTCAAGATTCAGATGGCAGTTGCTTCATTAAAGTTAATATTTATGTGCCTATGTTCATATACATATATGTGTGAGTTTAGTAAAACAATTCTATTATTTTTATTGTTGTTGTGACTATTCTGCCGGAAACATTTTTTTTTTTATAACACGAGCTTGACAACCGAATTGAAAAGCTAATTCTAAACTTTTTTTTCGCCGTATATAGCGATTTTCGTTCCATAAAATTTCCATTTTAATTTCTATTTTATTTATGTTTTTACAATGCTGCAATAAAAAGCACACACACAATTTACTTAGCTGGCAATTATACAACAGTCAAACGTCAAATTGATAATTGTAGATTTTGGCTTTCCATCGTTGCGCATAATTCGCAATATCTATTATATTCGTAGAAATTCTTTGAAATGCTACTTTCGATACATTCGTTACTTTCACACAAATATTTAAATAAATAATATTCACCTGTTGCTGCGTGTTTCTTTGGTATATAAATTTTCAGAATATTTTCGACATTTTATTTAAGTAAATAAAGCTTGCCATTTCAAAAGTAAAACGAGCCAGATATTGTTAATACTCACATATCTCACACTTAGCATGCCCACACCCCTTCAAAGTTTCTACTTACATACATAGTTTTATTTTTATAAGGTGAAACCTTTAATTACTCAATAAATAAAACGATAAGGAAATTGGGATGATCTTTATGGCTTGATGGTTTGAAAATTAATAAACAATTAGTTCTTTTGAATACCATATCAGAATTGTCCTTTATTTTTATTTATACCCCCATAGATTTTCCTTGTCTTAGCGTATTTAATCTCAAAAGTAATTCACATTTTTCTACCGGTCTAGTGGCATTCCAGGCTCAAAAACATTACGTGTTCGTTATATCTCTACATCATTTGCTTTCTTTAGTGAGTTTGTTATTTTAAGTAAAATAAAGCAATATACCTACATAGGTACTAAAGTGTTATTTTTACAAAGAAGAAGGCGTGGGACCAAATATACGGACGTGACAAAAAAAACTTATAATTTAAATGTATTTATATAAAAAATTTTAATTTCGCTAAGGCTGTATTTGCTCAGTTCTGGAAACGAAATTAAACGAATTTAATTTTTTAATATTTATATTAAATGCCGAAAAAAGACACACTCTTCTTACAAATATTTGTAGAAATCGTTTTGTTCTTTTTACTTATTTCTGCACAATCTTAACTCATCTAGGACATTTCGGTTTGCATAATTCATTTGCCAAATCAATTTCACCATGAAAATTTCAATTTGTCCTCATTCACTTTCTCTTCTTCTTCTTTTTTTTTTTTTTTTTTTGCTGGTGCAGGCTACTAAAAAGACAGATAGACAAACAAACAAACAGGCAGACAGACAGACAGGCACAAAGAAAATGCAAATGAAAATGGCAAATAAACAAAAACAAACATATAAACGAAACGATCTTTTGTCGAATGTAGCTATATTTTTCTAGTAGCAGATACTTCTAGCTGCTACTGCCTGCCTGCATGACTTCGATAGTAAACACGTGAGTGCGTCATGCTCACAAAAGGAACACAATTTAAATTAAAGCATGTGTTTCACACAATACAAAAACTAAATCACAAAACAACAACAATCGCGTGCAATAAATAAAACAAAATATGAAATCAAGAGAGTTTGTGTGTGTGCGTGTATGTGTGAATCGTAAATTCACAGAAGGAACTGCAAAAATAAAGAAAAATATTAAATACAGTGTAGCCTCTAAAACTCAAACCTGGATAATTTATTCCCTCCCACTCGAGTTAAAAATCTCTATTCTTCGAATTAACACTTCATTTACTGTAATTCGAAGTATTTTTTTTTTCGCTTAAAAAATTTCTTGTAAATTCGAATTTTCATGGAAAAGAGGCAAACACTGTGTTTTTCGCGAACCTGTGTTCCCCCGAATTTAACTTTTCGTGTGGGTTTGTTAGTATTTTGTTTTGCATAATTACATATTTAATTTACGATTGCATTGTAATGTTTTGATTTCAATTTCACTTGTGAAAAGTGGCAATTTGAATACATATGTGGGTTAGTTGTTTTTATTATGGTTTTTCAAACTCTATAATTCGAAGAATTTTGCTCATCCCTTGAGATCCGAATTATCGAAGTTCGACTGTATAAAGAAAATACGTCAAGCAGCAATTGAAGAAAATGTTAACTGATTGTCTTAATGTTGTTTTCGTGTTAGAATAGCAACATTTCGAAGAAAAAGGATGCTGATTCCGGTAATCTCTTCTTTCTAGGAATTGCCCACACAGTGTTAGATAATCTTAAATACCTGTTTCCTTTTAATTTAAGATAATGCAATTTCTCCGTAATTATAGTCAATTGAAAAGTAAATTTATCTACATATAGTATGTGCATGTTGTTGTAGTAAAATTATTGAAATTGGTGATTATTTTCAAATTCAAAAGCAGCCGCAACTACATGTAGAGAGATATAAAATGTAATAGGAATTTTTACTATTTTAATAAAAATAATAGAATGATTCTCACATGGCCCAAAATGCTTACGGTTTTATAGGATCTGCTTTAGAAAATCTTCTTGTGTAGTTAAAATCTTTACGCTTCATATCTAATTAGGATGTTCTTTGATTTTGAAACCTAGTTAATATAATCTCTGTCAAACAAATATTTGATTGACAAATGGTTTTTTCATATCCCAAATGAAACTTAAACATACTTGCCCAAACTTGGTACACACATTTGTTACAGCTTCACTTACATATCTGTGGTCAAAAGCAGTAACCGCTTTAGTCTGAAATTCTCATTTCGAGTAAACACGGTTTGAAGTTAAAGTGATTGGTTGCCACTCTATGTAAGCGAATACTTTTCTTTTTTTATAACTTTTTTTT
Source organism: Toxonevra muliebris (assembly GCA_963691655.1). Taxonomy (NCBI): domain Eukaryota; kingdom Metazoa; phylum Arthropoda; class Insecta; order Diptera; family Pallopteridae; genus Toxonevra; species Toxonevra muliebris. The sequence goes on from OY829328.1 coordinate 16,757,986, forward strand.
TAAAAAACATAGAATTTCGGGGATTTCACGTACATGTGCATTGGAATAATAAGAACACGATAGCATTTATAACTCAATTCTGTCTTAAGTCGACTTAAGCGATTATTGTTTTTGACCACAGATATGTAATGAGTGTAGGGGACTTCTAGATCCGCTGTGCCAAAACTTCGCTTTCCATCTAATTAATGGCAATTTTATGTATGATATGTTGTAATTAATTAAATTATATGGAATTATTTTTGGGTAAAAACCAAAATTTATAATTGACCGACTACAAATGCCATAAAAAAAAATTTATTTTATTTTCGAATGAAACAGAAATTTCAATACGAAAATAAACTTTTCGCTTTGTCACAAAAAAAGAACGATCAACAACAACAAAAACAATAAAAATTAACTCGATGGCGTCGACGAAAACGACCAGTAAAATTGAAAATGAAATAAATTATTTAAAATAAACAACAACAATAATCAAAGAAATAAAATAAAACAAAAAGTTTCAAAGAAATTAAAACTAAAAGAGTGACAAAAAATAAATAAGGAAAACAGAATCGAAACGAAACGAAATACAAAAATAACGAACAAAACAAACAAATAAATAAAAATGTTAAAGAAATTAAATTTTATAAGAAAAGAACCGCGTGTTTTTTTTAACATAGCATGAAACGACGAAATATTTTTTAAAAAATATACCATACATGCATACAGACAGACATACATATATTTTATGTAGGTATACATTGTATATAAGTATGTAAATATGTGGTGAACTGACTTATTTAATATAATTTTTTTTCTTTAAATACTATATAAACATATTTAAAAGTATATTGTATTTGTGCTCACGATGTAAAAAGTAAAAGAATTTTGAAATTCGCTTATCGCGCTTTTTCATGAAAACTTTTACTCATACAATCAAAAATACAACAACAATAACAAAATATGTAGTATCCAAAAGTTTTCCTTCCATGTCCCTTAAGAAGAGTGAGAGAGGAGAGTATAAAAGCATTTTTTTCTCTTGTTGACGATGTTGTTGTTTTTGTTATTGTTGTTTCTGTTGCGGCTTCCCGAACTGATAAGAAAATGAGAAATGTCAATGTGAGCATATTGATTAAAATTTATAGGCAGGAAAGAAAGAAATATAATCATTATTATAAAAATAATAAATGATGATTATGGTGATGATTATAATAATAATGAACCGTACGAATGAAGCAATAATAATCGATATCGAAATTGGAGACCAACGAAACAAATTTCGTTTTGGCTTCTTTTTTGCAAAATTTATTGTTTTATTAAAAACTGGACACAAATTTCAAATTTATGCGATGAACGAAAAGAAAGAAGAACGTAGTTTTTGAATTCGAAAAGAATTTTTAATCTTATCGGTAAATTTATTATAATTATATTAAATTTTTTTCGCCATTTCAAAATGAATTGTTATAATACCGGCTGTATCAAACGGCTGTATGTATCTTGAGTCCGGCTCAATGACATACATACATTGTATGTACATGTGAGTTAATGCGGACGCTTTACTCTTGCATACCCTAACCATATCTACACACAAAGCATAATCGCACTTATCGCTGCATATTGCCATAACCTTCTAAATTGACATAATTTTTTTGTTGAAGTGGTATTATTATTACACTTCTCACCGCACACACTATGAGGTACTTTGCAACCACTATATTTAATTATGAAACTTTCCGTGAAGTAAATGCAGTTTATTGTGTTTTTGTTAATAAACACCTGTTTATGTGTGCATGCATATACCAAAAAATCTACGTTCATGTAACTGGGAATACCCTGAGATACTGGTCTTTTAGAGGGGAAATCTGATATATTTTTCTTCATTTTAAATACGGTTATACCTAAAGAGCCAATGGCTACTACTATGCTTCCCCAAATTAGTTATAATGCAATTTCCACACGTTTTCTAAAAATTATCTGCACTTCAAAAAAAATTCAATACTTTTTTTTTATTATTATTTAAACAGTTATCATTGCCAATTTTAATGAATCTCAAGTATACATAACATACGTACGTTCATAGTGACTAGAAATTTTCCATTACTGTGACGGCGGTAAATACAGTGGAGTACAATAAACATGAACACGCTTAACATGCAACTTTTGTCAGGTTCCGATTATTTTAAAAACACCTTGAAATCTTGCATTCACAGTTTTTTAGGCCAGTAAATTAAGGAGGTTTTGGACTTGAAATTTTCGGGCATGGTTTAACAAGTTTGAGAATTAATAAAAACACTAGAAATCATTATCATGTCTCCTAAATTTAGTCTTATTTGGAAACCAATAAAGTTTCAAAATTTTTGGCAATATTACCTCAAAATTTTGCATCACATGATGTCGCGTTGGAATCAGTTAAAATCACGAAAAGCATAACAAAGGGCAATAATGATGGTGAGGAGAACATATGACTTTCATAAAGATAAAGTTCTATTCCTTTGCAATTCAAATGCTAAAGTTTCCACTTTCAGTAATCAGTAAATATCGGAACCTAAAGCGTTTCAGATATGCAACAATTTTACCTGTTCAATATGCAGCAAGCGAAAAGGTCGACTCAGGGATTTTAAAAGCAAATAGAAAAGTAATTCTCATTATAGACTACTCTGCTTAATTAAATTTAAATGTATTTTTTTTTTTATGCATGCATATTAGATATTTAACTAAAATAACATAAGATATTTGCGAGGCTCGTTCGATTTCGCGTTAAACGTTCTTTACTGTATAAGCCCATTTTGATAACGATAAAAATATGAAAAAATTGTCTTTCATACGAATTTACTATTTTTATTTAATTGATTTTGCGCAATTTCATTGGAAATTTACACATAAAATTTCATCATATTTAAAATGTGCGCAAGCGCAAATTCAATTAAATCGTATTAGCATTAATAGCTTGGGTGAGCAGATTGTGCAGACGCATCACTTCAATTTATGCCGCTCGCCCATTCACTCACTCTCGACACGAGTTCGTTTACATTTTTGACGTCATTCCGTTCAAAGTCTAAATTTTCGTACAATACGATAAATTTTAGATATTTTTAAATGTTTATTGTTATTTAGCTTTGTATTCTTAAAGCGCAGACATTTAACTTAGTTGAAGTAGATATTTTTTTTATTGAAATTAACGAAAGTTTGATTGTTTCAATTAGCCGCCTGTTGATTCTCAGTTTCATTTGCTGCGCCTTTTAATTTCAAAGTTACCATTTATTTCTTGCGTGGCACACAAGCCGACAAACGACAAACTAAGAAGCTTTCAAAATTCACTTATCGATTGTAGTTGAATTGAGTTTCTTAGAAATCCGCCAGGTTAATAAACTACCTTGTTATTACATTGTTTGTTTTCGCTGTTCTTGTTGTGGTGCTGCAGTAAATTGCAGTTTTTTTTTTTTTTTTTTGTGGCTTTGAAAATAATTTAAATGATTTTTGGGTTTTTTAATATATTTCCGAACGATTTTTTATTTCAATCGACATAACATTTGACTCACGAAAAAACGTGCTAAATTGTTAAATGTTTCCATAAATTTAAGCAATTAGCACATCCAAAAAGTATCTAAAAGTATAACAAAATTTATCATTTCAATCTCAAAATAATCAAATGTACTTGACTAGAGAACTCTTTACGTAAAAAGAAAAAAATATATACTCACACTCCTAATAAATTCTTATAACAAAAACGAGAAAAAAGTAAAATTCCAGAAAGGCAAAAAATGCGACATAATCGTGTACAAAAAAGTTAAACGCCGTCAATCACGTGTGAATCACAAGAAACACACCAAAAAGAAAAGAAAATCATTGTATCGTACTCATCGTACACGCACACACTGACATACCTGGCTGTATGCACAGCGCAGTGCTGAACAGCCAAAAACAGGTAGTACTGTACTAACAATGCGGCCACCAGCCGCCACACCCCCTCGAATAAAGCAACAACCACTAATTGACATACTGTGTTAAAAATAAATACAACAAAATGAGAACATTTTATCGACTGATCACAAAGTCACACACAGTCATACAAGTCAAAAGTAATAAAGAGTAAATGAAGAGTTCGCTCACGAGGACGTGAGAGTTAAACATACAAAGAGAGCTAAGCAAAGTGGCTACTCAGCTTAGTATGTTAGTGCGCGATAGATCGATACGATTGTGCCGTGCATACGCGTGAGTGTCGCATGCTAAAAATACTTTTCATACACACACACACACAGATACACACTCACACGTTTAGAGAAAACGCACGAGCACGAGACACCATCGCACGATCACGTTAATGTGAAAACAAGAACAAAAAGCAACTACAGCAAAACAAAAGCCAAGAATTACAGATACTCCGTGTCTCGTACTTTGTGTGTGTGTGTGTGTATGTGTGTTTATGTACTGAGTCACTTGACCGTTGTTGCAAAAATGAAAATGACCAAAAGTATATTTGTTACTGCTAAAATTAGTCATCTTGATCGATGCTGCTGTTGCCGCTGCAAGATCTGCAGGAATCTACGAAGCATTTTGTTTGCATCTGTTGTTGTTGTTTTTAGCTTTATGAAATTTGTTCTGCCGGCAGCAAAAACCACAGCAAAACGCCAAAGTTTTAACTTTGTTCAAAATGTAAACATGTTTTTGTGTGCAGAACAGAGCAATCGCGTAAATGTTGATATGCGAGCATGTGCTTTGTGACTTGTATGTCCTCTAAAATAGAAAGAAGTAATAGTGGTGAGCTGGTAAGTTTAAAAAATACCCTACATTTTGATTACACCGACCTACTAAAAGTTTGTTTTTTTTTGTTTTCAAATGATTGACATCAAACTCAATCCAATATTGTGCAGTGATTCTGAATCTGTACCAAATCGGTATTTTTGGGCTTTTTTATTAAGATTTCTCAAGATTTTGACGAGATAGAAAAATGTTCTTAGCTCTCTGACCTGGATTATTAGTAGTAAAAATCAAAGGCATTAAAACCTTGCGATTATTAGGAAAGGTGGAAATCTTTATTCCAATGTGCAGAGCTATGCAACAATATGTGATGCGCTAAACTTTGAAGCCATAATCTCTGATATTAAATGTGCCAAACTGATAATGCTTATCTAAAAATTTTGGAATATTTGTGTAAAAATATATTTCAAGGTTTTTTGTGAATTTCATAATCGTTATTTCGCTTCTAAGCACAGGTTCGGCATTGCCAAATGTTGGATACAAAGGTGAATGACTTAAACCCAAAAAATAATTATAACAAAAGCTTCATACAAGTTGATCAATTTCATTCTGATTCCAAATAATCTTCCGTATGCCACTTTTTTCAACTACTTTGATACTGCAGTGAGCAATCAATTCTATTACTGATTCAAAATTGCACTGAAGGCCTGGAAGGTCTTTTGTGGTACGTTTCAGTTGACTCAGGAAAATCTTCTCGCATCTTTACAGATAATGAAGAACTTGCACAACTCATCTGTGTTTGTGTAGGGTGCAGCCAAAGTGAAGCTAACAAGTTTTTACTTGCATTTACAATCGAAATCAAATCAACCACGGAATATAGTTGCCGGCTTTTTTAGACACCATTTAAATTTTTTGATTACTTCTTTTTGGTTAATCAAGTGTGTTGATGTCGAACGATATGTTACTATAAATAAAACAACATACATATATGTATGTACTTACGTTCTTTGTGACAACAACAGGTTGATGCACATTTTTAATAATACCTGTATTTTATATAGAGTTACCAAATCATTTTGAGTATCACTATGACTTGTCGAAACTACTCTGAACTGCATACATATGTGTGGTATGTAAGAATATAGGAGAAAAATAGTACCACAACATATCATTCATAATCTTTTTATTAGTCAAACTAAAGCTCTGACTAATATTTTTATCTTTCGAAAACCAAATTCATTATTTCCTGGTGTTAAACATGTTTATTTACTTTCTAAGCTCGTAAGTTTCCATTTCAATAGTAAGAGGAACAGGTGCTTTAATTCAGTTTTAATTTGACTTCTATCCTCTGATATACTCTCGAAATAAAGAAATATTTTTGTGTAATTACTTCTCGACAAAATAAAAAAACATCGGTTTATTGCAAATATAAATTTTAAATTCTATTGCGTTGTAACGTTTATATGATAGTTACTTATAAACATACATATGTATATATTTGGCTTATCTTAGACGTAACACTTCCATACTGATACCCGCCGACACACTTACTTAAGTATTCCTATGAGTACCCCAGCTTCGATCGATTGTAAAATTAATTAATGATTTTCAACGATTATTTTCATAATAGTGCAACTGCAAATGCAATAAATGAATGAAACGTTTTGAATACTCGTTAGAGTCCGAGTATACTAGAAATAGAATTAAATTGAATTGCCTCAGGCGATTTCAAAATTTTCTAAATAATTATGAATTCATAAAATGTAGAGTGAAGAATCATTATGAAAGTAAACGGCGCATATACACATACACATATCTCTAAATTTAATTGATTAATATTAATTTACAAACAAAAGCCAAAAATAGAAATAGAAAACATTTTGATTAACTACCATTATTATTATTATTATAATTTATTTGTTATTATTTTTGTTTATTTACAGCGCCACTTATCGGCACCAGACACATACAATGCTTTCTGTGCTTCTGCTGCCTATCGCTGTGCTATGCACTACGCGTTAACCTTAGTGTGGCTATTGTCGCCATGACGGATAGAAATATGACGAGCAGCGGTGATTTTGAGGTATGTTAAAAGTTTAATCGAAACCCATACTTCAGTTCTCTTAAATATGAATTCTTATTACATTTGCAGAAATTCGATTGGGATGAGGGCACAAAGTCTTACCTACTGAGCAGTTTTTTCTGGGGCTACATCATTACACAAATACCCGGTGGTCATATTGCACAGAAGTATGGTGCTAAAATGCTGCTGCTTGTTGGTGTTACGCTATGTTCCCTGTTAACGCTGCTCACACCCTTGGCTGCTGGTATTGGCGGTTGGCAGTTGATATTTGTGGTACGGGTGATACAAGGTCTTCTGCAAGGTTCCGTACATCCAGCGACGCATGCTATGCTGGCGAAATGGGCTCCCGTTGAGGAACGTGGAGCACTTGGCACCTTCTGTTATTCGGGTTCACAATTTGGCACCGTTGTAATGTTAGCAATTAGTGGTTTTATTGCTGAATCATCAGTCGGTTGGCCTGGTATTTTCTACATATCTGGTGCAATGGGCTTTATTTGGGCTATCTTTTGGTATATATTCGCCGCGAGTACTCCGGCGGATCACAAACGCATCTCTCCCGAAGAACGCAAATTCATTGAGAATTCGCTGGGTCAAGTAGAGAATTCACCACGGATTAATGCGCCAACACCTTGGGTGAAGATCTTTACGTCGCCACCATTCATTTCACTGATTATTGTACATTGTACACATATGTGGGGCTTCTGGACATTGCTGACACAAATTCCCAGTTATATGAAAAATATTTTGGGTGTGGATATGAAGCATAGCGCATTGCTGTCATCGCTGCCGTATTTGGTGATGTGTCTGCTTAGTTTCTTCTTCATATATCTTTCAAAGGTGCTGGCAAGCAAAGAAAATGTTTCCTTGTCTTTCAATCGTAAGTTCTTCAATTCGATCGGCCATTGGATTCCAATGATATCTCTAATCGGATTGGGCTATGTCACACGTGAGCATTCTTCGGTTGCGGTCGTGCTTCTTACACTTACCGTTGGCATTAGTGCGGCCACTTATTTGGGCTTCCAAGTCAATCACATTGATCTCTCACCGAACTATGCGGGTACACTGATGGGTATCACAAACGGTGCGGCGAATGTGATGAGCGGTTTGGCACCTCTGGCAGTCGGACTAGTAGTTAACGATGTGGTAAGTGTGAAACTTCTTTACATACATACATACATACATACATACCTTGAAACTATATAATAATTTGATGTATTTATTTTGTTACAGACCGATGTCGTTGAGTGGCGTATAGTGTTCTTTATTGCCGCTGGTTTCTACTTCATTGGAAATCTACTTTTCATTATTCTCGGCAAAACAGATGTGCAAAGCTGGAATTCACCTGAAGATCCCTTAACGGAACGCTTAAGTGCTCTGGAGGCTGAACTGCCGGCATTACTTACAAATGGTGATCTTAAAAAGACAACGAAGGAAAATGGAACAACCCAATCGTAAACGTTAGGGGTGCGCCAGTTAAAATCCAAATCAATATTAGTCCACTAAGCATATTGAAGACCTGTTTAAGTTTAAGCTCAAAGATTAAAGATTCCTGTTAGTTGATTTCCTCATAAAACAAAATGTAAATAACTAAAATTACATAAGAAAAGTTAAAAATTATAGAAAAGAAATCGCGTACTTCCACTAATTTAATATACATAAAAAAATGAATATTATTTCATTGGCGATATTACTAAATAATATAAATTATTATTAAGCAAATTTTTAATTACTAATACACAGTATTTAATGAATATTTTAATTTAAGTTTTATTTTAATTTAATTTTTATTGGATAATAAATAAAAATATGTTAAAATATCTGAATGTACTGGAAACTAAATGTAAATATATTAATATAAGTTTTCTAAGTAAATTATTAAATTGTGTTAGTTAAACATAGTTGCAATATGCTCAAATGTGCCTTATAATTATTTTTTTCTAGTTTTTTTCACTATTTTTAGTTAAAATTAAGTAACCGAAAATATAGTCATAGCAAAAGTTTAAGTTGTAATTTGAAGCATTTTGCAGTAAATTTTGTATCCTGCAATCGAATTTTCGTTGTAATTATAGCTCAATTTTAGTTCAAATAACATCTTACTTTCAAAATCTGTTGTCGATCAAGTCCATGCCATATTTTCGATAAATATATATTTAGAGTTTGCTTGGGCAAATATTTTTAAATTAGAACATTACAGAATTGTAGGAAAGAAGAGAATCTGAATTTGAAAGTTTATATAAAATTAAATTCGTCAAACAACTGTTGAAAAGTTTTCAAAACACTACAAATTAGAAACAATTTAAAATCTGGCATATCTGACCTAAGGCCACTTATGTTTTTTATCAAAACAAGTTGGTAGGTTGAATGCCTAAAAAAATGTAAAGAAAATTAAGCAAATTGTCATGACGACGTTATCATATAATAAATGCATAAAAAACGATGTAATTTTGAAAGTAGATGATATTATTAAAGAGAATGGTTCATTTTAATAAACTATCATACGAGAGAATGTAGGGTGCAAAATTTAAATCATGTTGATGTAGATATATTCTTTTTATGAATATTTTTTTATTTTATTTTAAGCAATAAAACTGTATGAGTGCGAATAGTTGATGAAAACACAAAAAATCGGAAATTATTACAATAATATAATATTCCGTAAAGGAAAGTCTAAAAAAATGCGTTTTATTAGAAATTTATAATAACAGGTAAATTTTGTTGTGACCTATAAGTGATAGTTATATGAAAATGTTTATGCGGTAACTAACAACCATTAGCGGATCCAGAGATTTCTTGAGGGTTTTTTTCGTCACATTAAAACTATTTTTAGACTCATGAACAACGATCAATGTATGTATGAGATCTTTTAATGGTAATGGGGAGAGGTGGTGTCTTAATTCTGGTAATTGTTATCGTGTTGACTGCGACTTGAACATAATGAAGGCTGCAACTACAAACTGATTTTAATTCTATTCTTCAGATTTCCCACCCACTTTTTATTTTTCAGAAATGAAAAACATTAACTTTTAATAAAACTTTGCATAAAATTATTTATTCTCAAGGAAAATACATTATATAAAGAAAGGAAATAGAATTATTTCATGGATGATAATATGTTTTTATTTTACTCTGCTGCTTGTAAAAATATAAATAGATGGAAGTAGACGACTGTGGCAATTGTCGTGTTGCATCTCCATAAGAAGAGATGCAATGAGATTTACGTATTAACAGTTGTCGTTATTATCCAAATAAATAAGTAAAATAGGAAAAATTTTATATTCGGATTTCTTCACTTTTTGGTTTTTCTCCGCTCTATAATAGAAATTTCTGCCTTCAACGTACGCAGGATCTCGGTCAGAAGACAGACCCAGTTTGTTTGAGTGTTTTCTTTATACTATTTGAGTTGAATAGTATAATTTTAGCGTGCCTTTGACAACTCAAAGAAAAATTATAAATACTATCAATTTTTGAAGAAAGTGATTTTTTATCTCGAGTTTTTTTTTCGAGTACTGTTTCTATTGATAATTTGGAGCGCATTTGTCAAGTAATAATTGCGAAATTTATCCATAATGTGTTATTATTAAATATCTTAATATCCAACTTTTTGTGAGTTTTTTAAATTAAGGTTCAAGGTTTTGGATTTGCGTTGTTGTCTATATGTTTCGACTATCGAAAATATTTTTCATATATTCACGTAACATTAGGAAGACGGAACGATATGATACTCCCCTTGCTAATTTGCGTAAATTCATGAAATCAAATAAAAAAATAACGTAAATGAAAAACGTTTCTGTATTGGAATGTACAGATATGTTATTTTTTCCTATATGCATCAAAGAAATCAAATTTTATTCGTACTGTACACAAAAATATAAGCTAAGAGATTGCGCCAAGGCTGAAACACAAGTAAAGTAAAGTATCAGAAATACAACTTCGGATGAATAAATAAAATTCACATATTTGAAAAACTCAGATTTCCTGAGTGTTTTTAGCAACTGATCACGAATCTGTAAAAACTTTTTTCTGGTCACTTAAGTTTTCATGATTATTCGAGAAGTTTTTTTTTTTGAAAATTTAATTCATTGACTAATTTTGTTTCGTTTTTCTTATGAATTTTATGAGTTTTGGAGTAAAAATAAATTTAAAATACAATGCAAAGTTAGCAATCAGTGTGCTGGTTTAGCTTGTCAGGAATTTTTGGGTGTGCCACTAAAAATTATTCCATTTTTTGTTTGATTGCTTTATATTTGTTATTTAAATAATTTAACCGTATAATATACAAATTTAAAAAATAAACATTGAAAACTTTTTATTTTAAAGAAAAATTATACTGTAACCGAAATTTTATCATCTTAAAACAAGTTATCGATTTGCATTTTGCCCATCACTATGTTTGAAGTAATCGCGTTTGACGCCTATTTTTTGGAACTGGTATATGCATCAAATTCCATTCAAGTTTTATCAAGTTGTGTTTTTTATGGAAAGGGTCAGTTTGATTCTCTAAAGATGTAATAAAAGGAATGAAAAAAATGGAATGATTCAAATTCATTTGTAAGCTGAGACGAAATTAAACCTTTAACAAATTCTTTTTTTTAATTACTTTAATTATTTAAAAAATTTGCTGAATTGGCATTAAAGATAAAAGCTTCATAAAAAATTTAGATATAAAAAGCAAAATTGCACTGTGCAACACATTTTTCTAACATGGAATCTGCCAACAAAGATCGATAGTACTAGTCTAGAGTAACAAACCCCTAAAAGATTTTGCAAAGTTAGCTCGCTTTCAAAAGATATAGGCATTCAAAGTTGCCTCTTGCAGCTTATTTTTGAAAAATTATTACCTGAATGATGTTTGATATTTTTTACTACTTTCTTCAGCGAAATAATAAATATTGTCATCAACAATTTTAACATTGTATTAGTTGTCCATATTAAGAAGTTTAAACTATCCATTACATGACTTTTGTAAAAAATAAGCAGTAATGTTATTAACAAAAATGTATAGAATTTAATAAAGTTTGGATTTTCAAATTGTTTTTTTTTTATTATAAACAGAAAATGGAATTAAAAAATACATTAAAACAGCACAACTTTGAAAGGCTATAACATTTAAAAGCGAGCTAACTTTGTAAAACCCTCTTGGGGTTTTGTTACTCTAGGCCAATACTATCGAGCTGTGTTGGTCGCTTCTCCGTTAGATTTCATGATCCTAAAATTAATGCACAGTGTTATTAATAAAATGGTTGAAAATATTTCTTCATAAAATTAATTTGTACTCAAATTTATTTAAATATGCTATAACAAAAATATTGCCATTGCATACTGAAGTTAAAAAAATTGCTGGATTTGTAATATTAACTCTATACCAACAATCCGGTAAGAGTTAAAATTTAAAAATACACATTTTACAGTAGCTCCAGAAATGTATTTCCCACTGATAAACACTCCGTTCCATCCTTGGCAGTATTGAACTAATATGGCAGCACTCACTTTCTACCAGCTGATTCTTTCGGCGTCCCTCATGTAATAGTTGTTGTTTTTACTTTGTCGTCTTTCGTATATTTTCCATTTGTTGTTTGTTGACGTACCATTTGAAACGTATACAAAAGATTTTACGAGTGTTTGCATTAATTTTAGTACTATAAAAATTACAATTAAGTAGAAGCAACAACAAATGTGGACTCAACGATTTTACACACTATTCAACTTTTAAGGCTGTTTCAAAGATTATCTGAAAACCTTTAAGTTGTTTGCCTTGTTGTCTTTAAACTGTTGAGTGAAAATGGTATTTTGGTGTGACTGCTTCAATCGTGATGGATATCAACATATTGGAGTGCAAGGTATACTCGCATATCATTGTTATAATTAATAAATTTAATTGTAATGCAATTTTTAAGGACCTCGTTTTGGCGTACGACATGGGCAGTGCTTTCTAGCGTTTTGTGGCTTGGCAGTGGCGTATGCGCTCCGTGTTAATCTCTCTGTGGCAATTGTTGCCATGACAGATCGCAATGCCACCAATACAGATTTTGAGGTAATTTTATTTTATAATTATATGTATACTGAACTGTTTAAATGTACTTAATTGAAGTTTATCAATCAATTTTCGGGTGTTAACGTTCTGAAAATGTGTCATTTAATTTTTTTTTTTCTGCTTATCAATTAATTTTTTTTTTGTACTATTTTTTATTGAAGAATTTTAAACATACAAAACAATAACGTTAATATAAAAATAAATATTTTATATTTTGAATATATATGTATTCGAATCCAATGAGAAAGTGCAATTTGTAGTAGGCGAAAAAACAGCGGATTAGCGGGAAAGAGTGTTTTTTTTTTCGAGTACAGTCCAATATAATATAGAGTGAACCCGAAATACTTATTATTATTGTTTTGCAAAAACGAAACCTTCTGAATTTAAGTATTTAATTTCTATAAAAAAGAGACAATATTTTTTACGTCTTAAATAATATTTGTTTTCAAGAACATTTTTTTCCGCTGTTACATTATTACCAATTATATATTTTTTTTACTGATTACTGATAACTTTTATGTTGCAAAAATAGATTCTTCGTCAAATGATGAGTCAGAAAATAGCCGTAGAATCATGATAGTATACGCAGAAACTTATAATTTTTAACCGTGGCTTGTCGACATTGACTCAAATCTGATGAAGTATTGGGAAGTAAAAAATTAGGTACTCGCTATCTATTTAAAGACGCAATAAGTTAATCCTTTTCAGCCACCAGTAATGGCGAAAAGAGCGTTTTCGGTAACACAGCTTAGTTTAGATGAACTAGCGATGAGCAAGATCATTTAACTAATTTTCTTATAATCCAAAAATGGTTGATCTTCATTAAATTTTCATGTACTTTTTTAATCAATATTAGAAAATTTTCATTTTGTTTGAATATGCATTTTGCTCACAATAACAAAGCTGTATGACCTTTTCAGTTTTTTGTTAAAGAAAAAAAAAAAAAAAAAAAAAATCATTAATTTTTATTTCGGAGCAAGAACATAAAACTTAAAAAATTATTTTTATTACTGAGCAAACAAACAAACTCAACCAATAATTTTTATTCTCTAGAAAAAAAAATTATAAATTATATTTTTCTGTTGAACAAAAATATTAAGTTGAACAGAAACGAAAAAAAATTAGAATCACAAAATCATTTTTAAATTTAGATTTTTTGATATTGCTTATAGTGATTACGGTCCCTGGTTTTGTTTTTGTAGCCTACTCTGGTTTTAGTTTGTAACGCCCATATGTAATTTGACTATGTTTGAACATAATTGTATGCTCAGAAAATTATTAGAGTAAATATATGGGAATGATAAGCGTACACATTCGTGTCGATGTGTCCATGCTTCTATGACAACTGTTGTGAAAATTGCCCACATCGATCAAGTGAAATCTTTAAAAGGAAATATTTATAAAAATACAACAAAATTCGGTATAGTGAGTTAGGCTTACAAATAAATTACTTATTCCGTGCAAAGACCGTTGACCCCCACCCCTATCTTTCAATGCAAATATGTATTTTTTGGAAAGGTGCATGCATAGGTTATTAAAATTTGAGCTGCGCCCGAACTTATGCAGCTCTCAATTTAAAGACAGCGCCGAATAAAATTGTCCAATTCAAATTAAAAAATTTTTATCTTATAAGCTCTGAATTAAATGTCAGAAAATATTCTGTGTCGCTTATATTCAATAAAAATTTATTTAACGCAAAAATGGCAAGTGAACTGGAAGTGTGAGAAAATATTACTATAAAATTTTTAAAAGGAACCTGATTGCTCAAAATCTTTCGTGCGCAGGACTAAGAACGAAGCTAAGCTGAAGACGTTCCAAATAAAAACGCCGTCAAGAATGAAACCGCAAAATAACGAGCTAAAAAGCGGGAACAAGATTTTATTAAGAAATTCGAATGTTCCTGGGCAAGAATTTTATACAGCCGATTCTCGAGGAAATGTCGCGAACAAATTCAAACCCAAAAAGATGACAAAATTCCAAAAGAAATTCTTTGTTTGACCTGAGCTCGCTTCATGTCACTACGGCAATGCGCCCTTAGAGTGGTTCCAGCGGAATAAGTGATTTTAATGCCTAAAAAAGCCAATCCACCAAACTGTCCAGAACTAAGGTCGATTGAGAATTACTGGTCTTTAGTAAAAAGAGAGAAGAAGTTAACAATAAAAGTGGCCACAAACCTTCAAGACGTTAAAAGAAAGTGGTCTTCAGCAGCTGTGAGGGTGTCAGACACTACCATAAAAACACTAAAAAACAATAATTCTTGGTTTTCTTATTTTTTTTTTTTTTCAAATCCAAAAATAATGTCTAAAATAAAAGACTTTAATTCATAAAAATTGGACCATTGGTTCAAAAAATTTCGTCATTTTTTGTAGCGGACAATTTTATTGAGCTCAATCCTTAGTTATTTCTTTCTCCATGAACATTATTAATATTCAGTATTAACTTTGAAATTCTCTATCCTAGGAATACGATTGGGATGAAGGCATCAAATCTTACCTCTTAAGCAGTTTCTTCTGGGGTTATGTGGTCACGCAAATACCCGGTGGCTACTTATCGCACACATATGGTGCAAAGTATACGTTTTTCTTTGGCGTATTAATCTGTTCGTGTCTCGCAATTTTAACACCGCTATGTGCACGAATCGGTGACTGGCAGTTGGTGTTAGCGTTACGTGCTATGCAAGGCTTAAGTCAGGGTATGATCTTTCCGTCCACGCATACTTTTCTCTCCAAGTGGGCACCAGCCGAAGAGCGTGGACGTTTGGTCAGTTATTGCTATTCCGGTTCACAGTTTGGAACTGTGATAATGTTATGCGTTAGTGGTTATATTGCGTCCTCGTGGCTGGGCTGGCCAAGTATATTCTATTTATCAGGTATGGTGGGTATATTATGGTCAATACTTTGGTATTACTGCAGTGCCAGTACACCGGCTGAACATCCTACAATCAGTATTGCCGAGCGTCGCTACATCGAGACATCAGGGCAAACGCGTCGAACATCGGATACAGGACGTGAGCAAGAGACACACAATTTGCCGTGGGTGAAGATTTTCACTTCTGTGCCGTTTTTAACCCTAACCTTCGTGCATTGCGCCAATAATTGGGGCTTCTGGACGTTGCTCACTGAAATCCCCACTTACATGAAGAGTATACTTGGTGTGAATATACGCAGCAATGGGCCGTTGTCTGCGTTGCCTTATATGGCAATGTGTTTGCTCTCGTACGGTTTTATATTTCTAGCAGACTGCCTTAATCGAAATCCATCGAGCGTTATGCCGCTTTCATTTTCACGCAAACTTTTCAATTCAGTTGGCCAGTGGGTGCCAATGTTGGCGATGATCGGCTTGGGATATATTACAGCTGGTGGCAGCAACACATTGGCCATTGCGCTGCTCACGGTGGCAGTGGGTGCCAATGCGGCCACATATTTAGGCTTCCAAGTGAATCATATAGATTTGGCGCCGAATTTCGCCGGCACTCTAATGGGCATAACGAACTGTGCGGCAAATGTAATGAGTATTATTGCACCACTCACAGTGGGACTGATTGTAACAAATGAGGTAATATTACACAAATGTAAGATATTGTCTAGATATTTTTAACATTGCTTATTATTTTAGGAAGACCCTATGCAATGGCGAATGGTTTTCTTCATTACTGCCGGATTTTATTTCGTCGGAAATTTACTTTTTATAATTCTTGGTCGAACAAGCGCACAAAAATGGAATTTCCCCTCAAACATTATTAACCGTCGTGGAAGCGAAACTATTACCGCTGGAACAGATATTGAACGCATAGAGGCTAGCGATGAAGATACTAAAAATATATATACAGATGATGTAAATTGAGTTTATGATTCCCTACTATGTACTTGTAATTAATGTTATCTTTGTGATATTCTAGAATTTTTCTATTTATTTGCATACTTAGCAAATTCTTTTTTCCACATTTAAGTAATAACAATTTATGCATTTAATGTAATCTTATTAATGAGCTTCATTCGTGTATGTACCCCTTAGGATAGGTATGCTACAATAAATTTTTAAAGCTCTTACTATTGTTACCCACTCTCTACTACGTGACGTTAATTATTATATACAAATGTTATTCAAAAAGTCTTAATTTTATTACAAATTTTACGATATACATTTAAACTTTGAAAGTATATTCTTATAAGATAAATAAAACTACGCACATACATATTTATGTGCGAATATCTAAATGTGTAAGTGGATAGTTTCATTACCTCCAACGCACCAAACATGTTTTATATGCAAAAACGTTAGCTGATTAAAGCTTATACTTCCAAATTTAATATAAACTATAGAGTTAAATGAATTCAGATCAAATCTCTTGGTAAGCGCTAATTCCAGCTCAGTTATTAATGTATTGCGTTCCTCACTTAGTGATGCTCCTTCATTGCCGAATCTCTCGGGCACTTTCTCCGATATGGTTTCTATTACTGCTGATTCCTGTTGCACTGGTGGTCCTAATACACCAGATCTTCAACCCTCTCTGCACTGAGCTAAATTAGACGCTAATGCCTCGCCGATAGCATCTCCATCTAATATGCATCTTGCTTATGATGTCGCCAATTGAGTTGTTCATTCATGCTTGGATCGTATTGGTGTTGAGGCTATTTCAACTTCTAGCCACCTGCCCCGTCTCATGCTGCTGATAACACTAACCGCACTGTTGTTGTCAATGAAGTGAGTGAATTAGTTCCTCCTTCGATAAGCCTGCACGTAGTTCCACTGCGCAGGTTAATTTTCATATCCAGACTAACTAGTTCTACATCCGAGTGTGATGTCGTCGCTTACATCAACTTCAAACTTTCTTCCTCGTCATCTGAGCTCAAATGCTATAAGCTTGCTGCCTCATCGCAACACGAAATTGCAATTATATCGCCCGCAATGACTTTTGACCGTACTGTGGTTAAGGATTTTTGGCCCAAGCATATTGTGGTACATGAATATATTCAGTGAAAAAGAGAAATTTCATTACACGTCCCACCTAAATCAAATGGAAACCATTCTAAGAACGATTAAACCTCAATGCCTCGGTTTCTTCGTTAACTTCGTTAAACTCTACAACAACAATGTCGGTATCTTCATAACGTTGGTGGCGTTTGCATAATTTGATTCATCAATGGTGATTTAAAGATCAAATATTTAAATTCATGGTTCTTGTAATCAGCAAATTCAGCATATAAAAAGACAAATCAAATATTTATAGTTTTTTAATTTTTTACACTTTATTTAATTTATCAATTATTTTATTTTTATGTCTTACAAACTTAAAGTACTTAATTAAAACTTAGTACATTAAATTAACTATTTGTTCCTTTTAATCATGATCATAATTTTTTAGTATTAACAATTGGGGGTGTGTTTTTATACTAAATGTTTAGAAGATAAAAATATAATTAAAATCTAAATGTGTTTATTCGTTTCGTTATTTCATTTGAAATAAAATTAGGTATATAAACTAATTTGTATGTATATTTGATAACAATATAAAACAAACGATGATGACGCCTTTTGAAATATTACGGGGTAAGTATAAATACAATATATAAAATAAAATTATTAAAATTTAAAGCTAAAAATAATTACATTTATTTAGATGTACTGGAGTGAGTAGAACAAGAAAGTTATACACAGATGTACATACATAAAGTGGGGATGACTTATGTATACTATTCGGAGTGGTTCGGAGTGAAGTGACGAAAAGAGAAAGAGTGAAGGTAGAAAGTCGAAGAAAGTGGCTCCTCTTCTATAAAGTTCTGCTTTTGTCTCAAGGCATTATTGTCTTAGTCTTATCACAATCTCTTTTCAAACAAACAAAAAATATTACGATTTTCTAAAATTTTGTAAATTCTCAAAATTCAATTCTATGATATTTTTTGCGTATGCTTCAAAATGTTACGAAAAATTCTCAGTTTAATTTGTGATTTGACGGTAAATCTTCAGAGCGTATGCATCGTCCTCTATAGCAGATTTCAGTTTCGGAAGTGACTTTAGTCGATGTCGATGTCGCATATACAACTTGATCCATTAAATTCTTATGAAATTCCTTTTTACCATCGGCAGCGCCGGTAACTGTTGGTTCCGTTGTTGCCGTTGCAGTTTCTGCTGCTGCTGCGGCTTGCGGTGGTGCAATTGTCGTTTCCGTCTTTACTCTTTTAATATTCGTATATTCTTGACGACGTCTACCTACGGCAGCTAGAGCAGCTGTCACTGCCTGGTCATCATTATCTTCAATGGCAAAAAGTTCATGCAATTGTTTTCGTACTTCGGAAAATAGACTGGGCTGAGTTTCTAGATCATCTCCGCTGGAGAGATCCTCAGCGTCTATTCTACGTGTAGCACTTTCTTCAGTAGTGTCAGCTTGCTGTACATTTACTGTGGTCGCTTTGTTATTATCCTCACCATCCATAGCCAATGTTGACGCTATTGTAGTTACCTCGGGCTGTTGTTTTCGAGTTGTCATGTCGTATTCATCCATAGTGGTTGTGGTTTGTGGTGCTGATGTCGTTGTAATTGCGGGTAAGGATTGTGTGGCAGCGTCAGGTGTCATTGGTGTTGTTGCTTTTAACTCCTTAATCATTTCCTCGGTTGACTTTTGTTGTTGTTCTCCATTGTTGCTGCTGCCACTGTAAAGTGAATTGAAAAGTTGCGCCCCAATATTTTGTGACTCAGCCGTTTCGAAACTTTCATTATTATGCGCTGCTTGAGCACCAGTTTTCTTCCACTTGCCACGCCTATTAAAGCGGCTACCTATCGTTGTTTTTTGTGACTCAAAGTAAGTGCCATCAGTGGTTTTAGTATTACTGTTCTCTGTGTCAAGTGGTCTTTCATTCGGTGCTTTTCCCATTACTTCTTCGAGTAGTTCAGCAAAGGATTTCTCCGGTCTAAGAAAAATAAAATAAATTTTAAGTAAAGTGAGTGTGTTAGATCAAATCAATTATACTTTAGATTCGGTTCTTTCAGTGTGGTTTTCGTTTCAGTTCCCTCTGAACCAAAATTCGCAGACACATTAACTTCAAATGTGTCGGACTTCTTCTCTTTTACATCATCTTCAGCATCTGGGCTTATGGTGACAATTTCAGGTTCGTTTTCAAATTTGTGTTGATTTTCAATGCGTTTTTCCTTGGGGTTTAGTGGCTTAAAGTTATTGTTGTTGGATAACTTTACTGCTGGAGACCATTGTGACTCTTGACCATCCAAATGGAACTGTGGCTTATAGCGACGTCTTGGAGTCTAAAGAAAATTATCGTTATTTATTTATGAACAAACCTCCTTGCAAATAATACACTTGTACTTACATCATTCTCATATAAATCTTGGTTGAAACGATTCAATTTACGATAGTTAGTCTTTGGTTCCTGGTGCTCAGCTTCCTCTGCAGGCACCGTGGTAGACGAGGCTGGATGTGTAGGACGACGTGTACGTGCACGTACCTTGATAACCTTGCGTGGTGGTAAACGTGATCGAACCTGAAATTAAATCGAAGCTTTGAGTTGATGTACTTCAAGTCTTTCTAACCTTTGATTTACCGATGGCTTTTCTTCTATAACTGGCGTGGTCGTTGTTGGTGCTTCTGTTGTGGTCCGCAATCTGGGATAATTTCTACGTACAAATGGCGAACGTCTAGTTGTTATTTGTGGTTCTTCTGTTGTTGTGGTCGTGGTAGACGGAGACGATGTTGATAGGGTTGTATACACTGGGCTTATTTCATTTTTAAGAATTGGTTCTGTTGGATTCAGATCTTCTTGATTTGGGAAATAACCTGGACCATAATTATCCTTTGAGTATTTATTGTATTGTTGTGCTATTTGCATCGGTTCTAATAAACCCACTGGAAAGGTTTGTTCGTTGTTGTCTATGTTGTTGCTGGGTGTAACTGTATATACCTGCTGAGTTCCCTCTGACGAAGGTCCCTCTGTATTCGTTATACCTGCGTATGAGCTGGGGATTGCTGTCGGACTAGTTGGCGTCCGTGATCCACCTGGCTTGAAAACGGGATAGTTTTGTTTGAGCACATCACGTTGGTATTCTAAATCTTCAGTCTCTGAAGCTTTCTTAGAACCATTGTATGGTTTTCTAGGCTTAATTCGCAGTGTATTACGTTCTTCAGGGGAAGGTTGATAACGTATGCGATTTGGATTGCGTATTAGTGGATTGCGTGCAGCTGAAGATGGTCGACGAGTTGTAGATGTACTGTCATTGTCAGTATCTGCAGGCGCGGTCGAACTGGCGGAGCCTCGAGAGCCATATGGACGGCGAACTCGTTGTGGCGGACGTTTGCTCGTGGATTCCGATTCCGAATAAGAAACTGAAGAGGTAACCTTAACGACGGGCTTACGTACACGATTGATGGGACGACGTGTTGGACGTGTGGGCTGCTCGGTTTCTTGTTGAGTGGGTGTAGTTCCAGCGGAATTTTCAATAGCATTATGTTTATCTTGCAAATTATTAACAAGTCCGGGTAGATGTGGTGTTAAAGGTGGCAATTCGGAAGGCAATTGGTATGGGTTCGGTTCATATTCAACTGTGCTGTCTGGTATTTCGTTTTGATTAAAAGATGGACGATGGTTTGAGGGTAGTTTCTTGTTTGATTGGAGGTCAGGGCGCGCTGATTGTGCACGGTTGTACTCGAAAACTTGTTCCTGTGGAGGTGCAGTATTGTAATTTTCCTCAGGCGCAGTAGTTGGTGGTTCAGTGGGGGTATAGTAGGTAATACGTTGCTTAGTGGGTGTAGTGGATTTCTGTGTTGACGATGGGATGGTAACTTCACGATCGTAATCCAGTGAAACGGGTGTATATTGCACTTGTTCGTAAGGCGAGTTTGTTGGATGCGTGGAATGCGGGCGATTTCTGAAAGCGTCTTGTTGACGGAAATACTGCTTCATGCGAAACTCCTCTTCGGCACTTGTGACTGGTGGTGGCCTTGTGGTGAAGCGTGGTACATACTCTTCGGGAACATTTGTGGGTGCTTCTGTGGCAGTATTGAAATTGTGGTAAAGCTGTCCGTTTGTGCTTTGGAACTCAACTTGGGGGCTGGTGCTGTAAGTGAAGTACGCAGGTGGCTCTGCTGTAGTTGAAGTTGTGCTTGTCGTAGATGTGCTGGTGCTTGTGCTGGTAGATGAAGTTGTCCTGGGCTTGTTCGGCTGTATTTTGTAGTACTCATCGTTTGTTATCTGATTTGGTGTTGGTTCGAATTGAGCATAGTGATTATTGTTAGGCTGCTGAGTAAATGCAGGCTGTTCGATTTGTAGATTTTGGGGTCGCTTTTTCTTTGGGCGATCATGTTTTGTTATTTTTGGAGAGGTTACTTCATGGATGGCATCTTGATCATAGAAGTAGCTGAACTTATTGCCACGTGATGGCTGTAGAGTGGCACGTTGGGTGGTAATATCAAATTGATTTTGATTCTTCAACACATCGGAGAAGTAATCCTTGGACGAAGATGGTTGCTTATTGCGTTGGCCGCTTGGACGTGGACGAGAAGTAGATGTCTGATATTGGCTGATATCGTTTTGTGTTGGTGTCATATAAACTACATTTTGTTGGGGTGGTTGTGTTATTCCGACATTATCCTTGGCACGATTCACAACAATTGAACCCACATGTGGTTCTGGAAGTAATATTTTATTGAAACCGTTTGGTGTGCGATAGCTGAGAGGCGCTACAAAGAATGGCACCTCTCGAAGGTCACGAGATTGCGTGAGTTGCGACAAATAGGGCAGATCGAATTTTACATAGCCTTCAGGTATAGGCATTCCAGAAGGTCCGACAAATATCTCAGGGGTTTGCTTTGTTGGGGCATCGATTACAGCGATAGTATGGGCATTTCTCAAAGTAGATACTATGTCAGATTGTGTAGGGCGTGCTGATTTTTGCAATAAGAACATAGCCAGAGGAGGTTGATGAGCTTTTGGTTTCGGTTTTGTTGTAGTAAACTGTGAATTGCCAAAGTCTTGGAATACAGTTGCCTGCTTGAGAGTAGTTGTACGAGGACGGCTCGTGGTGCTAGTAGTGTAGAAGTTGGGTTCTAATTGGGCTAGAGGATCCTGTGTATAGAATTGGTTTATTTGAAATGGGTTTACTGCGGGTAAACCAGGATTCACATTGTATTTATTGACTTCATATGATGGATTTGGTTTCTGTTGTTGGTTGTAGAGCGTATCATAGGGAACATAGAGCAGTTGTACGTCTTGTTGGCCCTGATTGCCAACAGTGGCAGATGCAGACGAAGGACCTGCTGCTGAAGCCGAAACACCCTGAGAGAATGATGGTTGCGATTGGAAGGATGAAGGCTTATTCAGCTCATAAATTTGTTCGGGCTGTGGATCGACGGGGAATACTTGCGGCGTCACAGCTTGTAACGATTGCTGAGTTGGCTGCGGTTTTGATTCTCGGAATGTATTTTTGATAGGATAAGTGTCTTCAATGAAATTTTGCTGTGACAATGGCTTTTGATGTAAGGATTTTTGCGGTATAGGATGAAACTCTGGTGGGAAAACGGGCTGTTGATTGTATAGTGATGAGCTGTAAAGCGATCCTTGAGCACCTCCACCAAACCCATGCGATATTTGATATCCTGTTTGCAATGTGGGTGGACCACCTGCTGGTCGATTGCCACCTTCACTATGATAAGGCATCTCAAATTTGAAAAAAGATTGTGATGTAGGCTCCTGTGAATGCAAACTACTTCCACCTTGTTTTAGTTGTGCCGTAAATGGTGATACTTGTTGACGCAGCGATTGTGCTTGTGGTTGTGGATTAGCAAATCTTTGGAATTGATATGGAAAATCAAAAGTCTGCTGCTGTGGCACTGGTGGATTGTGTCCTTTAGATAATTCTCCAAATCGTCCATTTGGTGGAAATGATTGTGAATAGGTGAGTACACGTCCATTTGATGAACGATCTTTGCCCGAACCATCTACGGGTTGTGCCAATGGTACCCAATCAAAAGTGTCGGCCACACCCGGACTAGTAGATTCTAGTTGCCTTGACCATTTTTCAGCAGCTTCTATGGAGCTCGCTGCCACTAAGAGGCAGAGAAAAATTGTGGTAATAAACGTTTGCAGGTGTCGCGTCATTGTGTAGCCTGCAATTGAGAGTAAGAAATAATTTGTAATTATTTGAACAGGAACTTTAATTAAATATAATTTGTTAAGTCATTATTTTATGGTATTTTAATTAGTCTACATAGATACATATGCATGTGAGTATTGGTGGTCAAAGTTATTGGTAGCTCTTTACCAAGAATTTTTATGATTTTTTTATTTTATGGTAATTAATGGAATTTACTTAATACATTGAAAAGTGAGAGGCTAAAAATGAAGTACATATATGCATATGTAAAGCATTCTAATATTTTATTATAATATTCCAGATTAAATATATGGTATCCATTAATTTTCCATTTACATAATGGCAAGCATGAGTTGTGATACATTTTTGCGTTTCGATGTGAACGAGATTAGATCGTAAAAGTTTGTATGGAAATGAAAGGATACGACGCCCATTAAGTCAGCTTGTGAAGTGGCCATTTGTTCTATATCTCCAACTGTGAGAAAATTTCATAGAAACGCCCTTGCACTAACATGCTAAGAAAGTGTTTGACTAGTAATCAATTCGGCATTAGCGTAGATACTATTTTAATTGAAATGCTTGAATGCTTTTTCACACAACTTAAAAATTCAACTTAATCAAATCAAGTTTAAAATTATTACAACCATTATATAATCATATTTGTGATTTCCTACTCTTAATCCGGATGTCAGAAAAAAAACAGAAGTGAGAAATATAAGATTCAATTAAGTATACACCAATTTTCTAGCTGTTTTTCGGTTTGTTATCCATAATTGGAAAAAAACAAAATCTATGAAAAATATTGCACAATAAGGAAACCATTGATGTTAAATTGAATTTAATATATCTCTGGTTGTCGTGCATGTAAATCAAATTATAAAACGCAAAAAATACAAAAAAAAAAAAATTGTATTATAAATTGCTAACTGAATGGAAAATAAAGTGTAGGTATCTATGAAGCCGAGACAAGAGCAGAAAATGAATGATTGAATTCACATTTATAAAATATGTACACTCCTGTATTTGTTGACTTTCACAAAAATAAATATGTTTCTATTCATTATATCAGTATCTACATACTAGTATATACCCGTGAAATCCATAATCCTAAAACAAACAGCTGAAAAATGCCATAAAATGAATTTGATATAAATTTAAGTGCCAAATGAAAGCAAAAGTGTATCGAAAATCGCAGCACAAAATTCAAGTTTAATTTTAAGCGCTAAATAATAATTTTAAAAGCGACACTTATGCATGTGTTTACATACATATTAATAGCACATAGTGTTACTTGAAATTGTTTTGTTATTATTATTAATTAATCTATTATATTGTGTGCATGTAAGTATTTATTTTTTATTATTTTTGTAGTGGTTGGTCGTTAATTATTATTTGTTATTTTAAGTTTAATCGACTTTAGGTATGCGAACATATAAATCGCATCCGGTTACATTTAATTTTAAATCGATATATGAATGTATATAAGATGTATTTCGCATTTAGGGTTTAAGGTGTGTTATATTAATATTTATATTGTGTATAAAAGTTTTATTTAATATTCTCGAATATTGATACATGGAAACGCTATCTAAAATATCGCATTTAAAACTAAACTAATATAATAATATAACTAATAATGAGAAAATCTTGATTACTCCGCCGATAAATTGTATTCTTTCTATTAAGCACTGAGCTATGCAGTCTAACCAACAGAATTTGAAATCCTGATTGGTCAAGATGGGACAAAACAGAATAAACCTGAAGCTATCAAGAACAACAGCATTAAAAACAACAGTAGCACATCCATTTGAAATCGTATAAAATCGAGACTTTGGATTCCTTTTGTTATTTGGAAAGCGTCATCTCTACTGACGACTGTGATAAGGAGTGAGATTGTGTAAAATTTAAAAATTTCTTTGATCTAGTTATCTTTGAAAAATATGTCAGTTGTTATTTTTAATGACAAACATGTTGATTTATTGTGAGTTTGATCAAAATGAGTGAAGAAAAAGAAGTACGTCTTAAAATTATTAAAAATTTTCAAAAAAATCCAAATTGATCCAACAAAAAATTGGCCAAAGAATCGAAGGTCTGTCGTCAAACTGTTTCAAACTAGCTACAATGGGAAAAAACAACAACATAAGTGTACAGAACGGTAGTGGTAGTTTCTTTCAATATCCCTATTCAGTGAAGATATTTGGAATCAAATCCGTAATTCTGGGTTATGATTTCAAATACTAGTAGCTTATATAGGATATTGAACGATTGAGAACTATCACTAAGATCACTGATGAGGAATTGTGGCGGATTCCGAAACGGCCGTCTGATTTGCCCATCTCTATATACATTGTTGTCGTGATGACTACATTTGTTCATTAACCTGTTTATATATAACTTCAAATAACGAAGTTGACATGAACTTAAGTCATGACTTTGAAAATTAACATCTAGATTTGATTTTCATAGTCTCCTAAAAAACTATCATGAACAGTTTTCCATGTTATTAAACAGTTTCAGGAGAATTTGACCATCGATAGGAAACCTGGTTCGGGAAGAAAACAAGGACCACATGATATTGAGAAAGCCAAGAAAATAGAAAGCATATTGAAAAGATCTCCAAACACATCTGCCCGGTTAGCCCAGTGCTCTGACTATTTGGTGCGAAAAGTTAAAGCCAATGCAGGTTTGAAAACATACAAAGTCCAAAAAGTTCCAGACAGGAATGCTGCAAAAATGGACGACGAAACGTATGTACTGGCAGATTTTACGCAGCTTCCGGGTCAAAATTTTTATATTGCTGATGCTCGAGGAAATGTCGAAGAACAATTTAGAATTCAAAAGGAGACAAAATTTCCTAAAAAAATCCTGGTATGGCAAGCTATATGCAATTGCGGCAAAAGAAGCAAGTTATTTGTTACAGAAATATACATCAAAGAATGTTTAAAAAAAATACTTCTTCCTTTCATGAGAGTGCACAATGTGTTCACATATCTTTGGCCCGATTTGGCATCATGTCACTACGGCAAGAAAGCTCTGGAGTGGTACCAAAGTAATAACATAGTTTTTGAAGCAAGAGAGGCCAATCCTCCAATTGTCCGGAGCTAAGACCAGTAGAGAGATATTGGGCTCTTGTGAAAAGAAACTTTAAGAGCACAAAAAAGGTGTCCCAAAATATCGAAGATTTTAAAAGGAGATGGGCAAACTGTTCCAAAAAGGTGTCTGAAACAACTATCAAATCTCTAATGGAACACTTACCAGAAAAGGTCCACGAGTTCATAAATAGTGGTTAGAACTATAAAAGTTATATTTTTCTGTAATTTGTAAAATATTATCAATTAAATAAAAAAAAAATCAAAACTCTAAGATTAACCGTTTAAAAATTATTGAATTTTATATATTTTAAGATTTTTTCGATCTCACTCTTTATTTCACTTTTTTTTCTGATCAAATCGTAAGATATCACAAATGTAGTCCACACACCAACTTTACACTTGTAAAGTATGAAATGACATATTCCATCTAACTTACTCCAGTTCCAAAATTAGTTGAGAAAATACGTGCCTGTGTTTCCTACTAATACAAGTTATCACGCCAACAAAAATTCACTTTCTTTCGTTTTCAATGAGGTCTAAAGTGTGATGGGTAAAAGGGAACCCTAAACTTATGAACAAACTGAAGTAAACAGAAGTACGAGAAAGCACATATGTAAGTGCATGCGTCTAAGTATGTAGTATATATGTATGTATACAATTTATTTGAGAGCAAAACATTACCAGACATAATGCCACAATGGACATTACGGCGCTATTTGGGTCAATGAACAAAAAAAAAACATATTTACTCAAGTGTAGCAATATCTTGTTCTTTTTCATTTTCAAGAGTTTTTAATACAACTACATTTATTATTTCGATTATAGTAATCCATTTTTTTTTTTTTTTGACCACTTAAACACATAATTTGAAGTTTTTGTTAACGTTATTGTATCATTGTATCTGGATACTTAAGAAGCTGAACTTTTGTCATAATTGAATGAGAGTGAAGTTGAAGAAAAAGAAGAAAAAGATCATAAAGTTAAATTAAAAAAGTGCACAACAAAATTTCAAAAGGGCAACGAAAATTTCATAGCGGCTCGTTTTGGTTTTTTATGTTTTCATATTTTTTAATGAACTTTCTTTCAAAAACCATCAAAAGAAATTGAATAATAAATAACTTAAATATACTAAGTGAATTCATCATGCCTTTATAATATAGGTATGTTGTAGTTTGATTATGAATACATGAACCTATTATGCATTTGGTATAAGGAACTCCATGTCATGGAGCTCTAGTGTATTTCTTTAATTAACATAAACTGGAAGTTGTTATTTGAAGTATTAAGAAATTTTTAAATAGGTTTATTGCCCAACATTCATTGAAATCCATATCAAAGTAGAAGAAGTTCAATGAAAACAAATTAGTTTTATTATTGGCATCAATGATTTACATTTCTACATACATATACATATTTATGAGTTATTGCATTCATTTACCAAAAAAAAAACAAAAACAAAAACCCTTAACAACTCCGGATACATTTAAACTCAAGTTCATTGTATTTTCAATTAATTTTTACATTCATATTTACTACAGTTTTGTTGCTTTCATGAAAATAACTTGCAGCTATGTTTTTTATTTTGTTTTGTTTCCATTATGCCCAAGGACAATTTTTGAATTTTGTTTTCTTCAACATAAAAATTTTTTTATAGCTCTTTATTTTCCTGCTTTCACAGCAATAGCAACAACAACGAAAAGCTTTTGCTTTCATTTAACCCATTTCGCTGCGCTTTGCGACTGCATTTGTATCTTCATCTGCATCTCGTATATGCCCCTTGTGTTAAGTGAATGAACATTCAATCCGCTGTTGCCAACTTTACCACCGACTGCTGCTATTTTTATTATTATTTTACTTCAGACATACATACATATACAATATTCGTACTTGTGTGCAGTGAAATTGAAGCAGCTCAAAATAATTCACTGGAAAAGTGAAAACGAAAGTGAGTGACCAAATTGTGTTTACGCTTGTTACAATTCAATGACCATCGTTCGTTTGCCGCCGCCACTGTTGACGTCGTCATCATAATTTTTACCTTTCATTTAATTTTGAATGCAATTCAATGGATTTCATTTTCAGTGAGTAAATTTGTATGTACTTCACAATTTTTGTTTGTTTTTTTATTTTTAAATTCAATGAGAAAAGTAAGCAAACCTTGAATCTTTGCCAGTATGGAATTTCAAAATATAAATTTGAAATAAATTAGGAAATTAATCGGAGTTGAAAGAATTTCAGCAATTTTTAGTTATTTACTAGAAACTTAATCTTGTCTCTCGTTAAGTATTTCTTCTAGTTATCAGTTAAAACTTTTCATTAATACGAAGGAAGTGTATGTGATGCGCTGCGAGTTCCGCTGATGGTTCGTTTAGTTCTGGAATACTTATATGAAAAAAACTGTTGAATAGAATTACTCAGGCTACGATTCAACGATATTCCGAAAGTCGACAGAGCTGACTTCTATCAGCTTTATGGCTCGGTGCTGAATACAGTCTAGAAACTCTAGTTCAGTTCGGGACGCTACTGCCTGCTGTGGGATAGATCACTGGAGGGTCAGTCGGAGTGAAATATTTCTTACCCTGCCTAAGAAAGCCGAAGCACTAGGCCGTTTCTTTTGATACAGCAGATATGTAATTATTCTTACTAACGTTTTACTGAATATAAATAACAAGAATTCGAAGTATCCAATTCAACTATAACTAGGAAAATATTTAGAGATTGAAAAGCACTGCTCTTCGGGGTTTATGAAACGGTTTTCCGAAGTAATTTTATTTATCACAACATAAATGGAACAGTCACTTAGAAACCTCATAATACATCGAGTAAAGTTAGTGTCGATTTCATGCGCAATAAATTTTGACTCTAGTGCTTTATGCCACACAACGCCCAATACTTTGGAAACATACAGTTGATCCGGTTTGGTGTCACTTAAGTCATAGGCACTATGGTTCGAAGTCTCGGCCAAAATAATTTATCCAGGGGCAATTTCTTTTCTGCAGAATATCACTCAAATTAACATAAATACTATATAAATAGCTTAAAAAGCCTTGAACGGTTTCATCAATATACCTTCTTTTGAATTAGTGGTTTTAACCCTACGAAGATAATGTAATTTTACATAAGCTACAGCGAATGTTTGTCGATTTGGTAAATTATATTTACAGAAAAGGTAAAAATAATGAAGTAGTGAAATCAATTCATTTTAATATCCTAAATTAATTAAACTAATTATTTCCTTTTTTATATACATATTTTGATCTGTTCAGATGAGTTAAGAGAAGGTTATTGTTCATGACGATGAAAAATTCAATTCAATTTTCATAATTGCAACTATAAAGTGTTTAGAAAACGCGAGTGAAAGGAAAGGTGGTGTTTGCCATTCGTCATCTAGGGTTTTTGATTTTTTCAATACAAACAAATTGTTTTCGGATTTTTGTTTTCAATTTTAGCTATTATTTCCAAAAAATTTATAATTTGGTTGTTACAGAAGCGTTGTGAATCGATTATGCAACTCTCGTTGGTTTATAATTCCATCCAGTCTTTTTTACGAATACGTAAATGTGTATACATGGTTGATTTAAGAGATGGTTCGAGCCACAAACCCCATTAGAACTTGCGCACGGTGTTGATACCATGCCCTACACATCCAGTTTATTGTTGGTAAAGGCGGTGTTTTGCTCCTCTGGTAAGGGATCATATTCATTACCGAGCTCGCTGAAGTATGTTTTGTTTAATGTAACCAAAAATACAGTTTATTTTTTCTTCAGATACTTACAGCTAGCACAGTGCCCCGAACCCAGTAATAACTAATTGCTAACATTTTTGCCTTGAATACACTAGCTGACTTAGAGAGCCGGAATGACCGATCAATTTCTTTTCTACGTGTCTATGCCTAAGCTATTTTTGGTTTCAATTTAACCCTTCTGTTGGCACCACTTTTGTTTGTCACATTGCTACCATCACGGTCCAGCCAGACCATATATTTATACTGCATTTATTTGAATTTTCACTGAAAACTGTACGAAAACTCTACATATTATGTAAGAATAATGTACTCATATGTACATTTA
The DNA here is from genome assembly GCA_963691655.1 of Toxonevra muliebris. Classification (NCBI taxonomy): domain Eukaryota; kingdom Metazoa; phylum Arthropoda; class Insecta; order Diptera; family Pallopteridae; genus Toxonevra; species Toxonevra muliebris. The sequence goes on from OY829328.1 coordinate 16,789,036, forward strand.
TTTAAAAAAATATGTTTTTAATTTTTTGAAACAGCAATGAAGAAAATAATCAAACAATATTTATATATAAAAGTGGAAATCTGTTTGTATGTCCTGCTATACTTGCTGAATGACATAAAAGTCTATATAAAACTGTTTTATGTCTATAATGTTACTATTTGTTTAGTAAAAGTTTGGAATTATAAGTGGGCGGGATACCTCCCGTACAAACCTTATGCTTTTTTGAGTATACCATTTATAGTACAGTACTGCAACTTACCGCATCCTGCGTACAAGGACACTGGCTGACCATGCCACAGTTGAAAAAAGGGGTGTGGCACATACCATGAATATTTTTTATGGGATATCTCAAGCACCATTTGTAGTATGGAATACTATTTGCCGGTACCGAGTTTATACTAGAGTCTCAGATCTGAATGGGCGTGGCACCTCCCAAACAATATTAATGCTATTTTGAGTATATCTCCAAAATCATACATAGTATAGTACTGAGATTTGGTCCAAAGGGTTGTTGGTTGACAACGCCATGGTCCAAGAAAAATGTATGTGAATTTGAAAAAGTCGGGGTGCCACAAAGTTCTTGTATGATATTCCTTGGGGAAGTGGGCATGGCAGCTCCCTTACAAAGAACATAGCTTAAACGGTATACCTTAGGAACCATAACACGAAGATGATAAAATTTGCTACGCTCATTTTTGGTTTCTAATTTTCAATTACAATTCCAATGGTAGATTGTGTAATGTTGTGTGTTGATTCAAAACTTTTGTTTTCATAGAAAAATAAGTTTATGTTTTAAGAAGAAGACACGAAAATATTTTATATACTTACAAACAACAAGTTACTAACGACGAAGTAAAACAAAAATAGCGGAAAACTATGAGAAAATGCATACGGTCTGGCCAGACCGTGGTGGTACCAATATGACTAAAATTTTGAAATCACCAAAATCTCGCCCCCTTCATATCTACGGACTTCGATTTTTTTACAAATCCATTAAGAAATAGCAATTTAAGGATATCATGGATTTTGGAGATCATAGTGAATTTACAAATAATAAAAAAATGTCAGCAAATTTGAAAAAGGTCTGGCCAGACCGTGGTGCCAATATAAGGGTTAATATTACTTAAGTATGTAGTTTTTTAAAACTTTGATCTTATTGCATTGCATAAACAGTAAATAAGTTCAATGCTAATGCGATTATATTACAATTCATTATTGTTAACATTATAATAAGATAACATATGGAGCATATTTGACAATTCACGCAATTGAAAAATAAGCCGATTAATTTTACGTTTGATTATGGGATTTTTATAGAAACATACAAATGTGTAGGATTTGCTCAAATAGAATTAAAAGTAGCGCCATGACATTGGATAGGATAATCATGGCTTAAGTCGAAATTTTGTTCTTTGTCATTCTAACTGGCAGTATCCGGCTTCAATGCCTGCCGATATCTATGCAAATTCGAAAACCATACAAACACTCGTTCATACAAATGGCAATGACGGATGCTGTCAATCAGAGCAATAAGACTTACTTAATACCAAAAAAAAAAAAATTTGTTGTTTTACAAAAAATAACTTACCATAAAATTAATTATTCGGCAGAAAAAGAAAATTTGCGAAATCTGTAAAGAAACAAAAAAAAAAAAAAAACAAAATAGAATTAAAAAACAAATTAATTTCAATTGTAAATAAAATATTTCAACAATATTCGTAATAAGCTGAAGAGTAAAAAATAATGGTAGTTACATATCTTTAAAACAGATTGCAATTAATTTTCATGTTATTAATGCGTGTTGCTGCTGTGTGCTGCACATGTGTCTATGCTGTGAACACACGAAACAGCTTCACACCGTATGCGAAAGTGTAGAAATCGTATAAAAAATCATATCTGCGAGATACTTTGGGGCTGACCAAATTGCAACAACTTGTTGTTTGTTGGTTGTTTGTATGGCTTCACAACATTTTTAGGTTTTTGGGCATTTTGTCATGCTTTGTTGATTTTAAAAAATTTAAGCATATACGAAATTTACAAATTGGTGTGAGTTTACGAGGACTTTTGACTTTGATTGTAAGTGAATTTATGAGTGCAACAAAAACTTAAGATAAACATGACAAAGCTAATGCAGAAGAAATATATTTAAATATATAAAGTTAAAATAAAATGAAAAAAAAAAATCGTTGCACTTGCGAATTCTTAATTTATGAGTTTCGTTTGTAATTAGTAGAGCGGAAAGAATCACTGCATGTGTGTGCATCTTGTTTATTGAAGAATAACATGTTAAACTCCAAACAGAAAGAGAGAGAAAGAGAGAAAACGAAGGAAAAGGCACAATATATGAATTACTAATTATGTACATAGGTAGTAAAAACTCAATTAGTTTCAGCAAAGATAAATAGAGAAGATTCAGTATTTGCTTTAAGAAATTACTTTAAAATTAAACAAATTAATGTGTTTACACAGATGGAGTTGGTGCTGCTTCTACTCAAAACATCTCGAGCTTTTTAAATCTGTATGCCTACTTGACTGGGCTAGTGTATTTCTGCCTTAATCACTAACGATAAAAGGAGCGTGTAGGGCGACAGACAACCTTATTTAAAGTAGGGTAAAGATAAACCATTATTAAGGCTCCAGAGGCCCAAACTTGGTTTTTGCCGGGACCTGGGCCGGGAGTTGATTGTAAGCGTATTTTCACTGACCGCTCCAGAACAGAATTCGGTTCGGGTTCTGGGGTCTTCATTGAAAATGATGGAGTGCACCTTCACTTCTCTCTTGGGTTGAATGCTTCTGTTTTTTAAGCAGAAATTTTTGCAAACGTCAAGGCAATGGACCATGTCATTGATAATGGTTGGAGAGAAAGGAGTATCTATGTATTTAGTGACAGTCAGGCTGCGCTTAAATCCTTGCCTAATCTTCTACTGGCACTTGAGTTACGTATTTAAGAACTAAATCACCATAATTATCCATTTTATTAGAACAATCCATTTGTACATTTTTTAAGAATTTAACTCCATCTGGGAATCGAACCTGAGGCAGATGGAACACCAATCAAGCACTCATCCACGAAGTAACCTTTGTTGAACGTCTTTGAGCTGTTTCTGAACTAGATTAGCAGCTTCTCTAGGAGATTAATTTTACGCTAAAATGGTAGGCAAGTCGCAGGTAAAAATCGAATAAAGAGCAGGACCCACAACACTGCCCTGTGGTACTCCGTCTTTCACTTGACATTTGACTGATGTTTCATCATTTACTTTGACATAGAACTTTAAGACCAAATAAAATAGAGCTGGAAGTAAATTTTTTAATTTGTGTAACAGCACTTGATGCCAAACTTTTTCGAACGCTTCTTGAACGCCAAAAAATATGCCAGAGCAATATTTTTTGCGTTCCAGAAAATCAGTGACAATATTGATGATAATGTTCAGGAGTACCGCGCTTATGGCGATTGGTGATTCGGAACTATATTCTTATTTTCTTGTATTATTAGCAATCTACTACTTCGAATATTTTCGAAAATATTGCCAGCAAACTTATAGGTTATATGAGGGCACTGAGTTTTCAGGTTTATTTGGTTTAAGTATCATTTTCATTTCAGCACATTTCCATTGAGAAGGAAAGTGGTTTAATGAGCAAGATTATTCCTTATTCTTATAATTGAAAGTAAATCGTAATAACTAAAAACAACAATAACTAATTGTGTTCACCTTTTTGCGTGTTTAAGTTATTAAATTTTTAAGTGTTTGAAAATCTGGGAGGGAAATTTCCGCCTGTTCCTCCCTTGTATCCGCCCCTGGTATGGCGAACTAAATTAAAAGATTTAATTTTAATATTTTTACGTTTTCAATTTTTAGGATCGAATAGAAAACCTCAGTAAAAAATATTATCAGTTTTTGAAGAAGAAGCTAGTAAAAAAATTAGAGAAAATCGTATATAGATTTTATAACCGATACAAAATTATCTAAATCGTACTTTCTCGTAATTATGATTTCTAATTTTTCGAAAATGAAACAAAATTGCTGGTTCTCGATTTGAGCTCAAAGCATAAATATTCGTAGAACCCTATAGCGTACAAAATCATCTTAAAAACTTGTTTAATTTCACAGGCCAGTGTCAGAGGTCGAGCCTGTTTGTGTGTATAGGCAAGGTGTCAAGTTTAAAAAGTTTAAAACATTCACGGCCTTTCTCAGTCGGTGAGTGATGCAACCATGTACTTAGCTAACCAACTTTCCTGGCCCCCAAAGATTAAAAATAATAAAAATATTGCCTTGACTTAATTCATGTCCCGTCAATCATTTATTAATTTGGCACCTTACATCGAAGACTTAAAAAGCCTGAGAAAAATTTTAGCTTTAGGGCAATATCATTTAATTTCTATTAATTCCTATTATATACAATGAATACAGATAATAGTTTTAAATTTATAAAAAGTGCTTAATAATACAAAGCAAATATGTTATTATTTAGAAAACAAACTGCAATGATATATCAACTCATTGCAACAACAATTGCTATACAATAGTTTTGTTTATTTGCAAAAATATAACAAAACAAAGCAAAAACAACATTAACAATTAAAATTACAGTAGATTCGAGATACATTCAGACATACAATGAAGTTGATGTTGATGTAGCATTGCCACCTGTTAAATTGCGCAAATGAAATAAAATCTTATGAAATCTCGAAACGAATTCAATGGATACACATACGCACAATGGCATACAAATTGAGCGACTGAACCAAAAATAAGGAAGGGGAGGGGGGAGGGAAGAGGAGGGGGACTGTTCAAATTTGTACTCATAGTTGACATATGAGTGTGAGTGTATTTATGGATGTATGCCTGGTTGTATCCGCGTATTAAAACTCTACAGTTCAGCGCACATCAGCGTAACAGCTTCACTGTTGATGCAGTAGGCTCATAATTAAAAAATTACTGCAAATAGGATTACAAAAAAAAAAAAAATAACTAAAATCTAAAACCTCTAAAAAAAATTTAGTTTTTACTGTTGCCACAACAGTTAGTAATTACATTGCATTGGCAACACTTTTGTCATTAAACTAAACAACGAAAGCTTTAAGTAGCCTGCAGGTCCATTTTGATTCATTAACAAAAATTGCGGTATGACGTTACGTTTACATTACGTGATTTGGATTTTTTTTAAGTCAAATTATTATTATTTTTTATACTTACTCATTGATGAATTTTTTGATTTTTTGTTTTATATTTGAAATCGATTTATAGCATTTTTTGAACACACACGAAAACTTTTATTCCAAATACGTATGCATGTCGTGCGCTGCGTGCATAGCTATTTGCCCAAAGTACCTCAGAATTCTACGTAATCCTAAGCAGAATTTGAAATTGAGGTAGAGCTAATGAGTTTTTAACAAAATTTGTGATTCAATATTTAAGTTAAACTGACAATAACCACAATTAAATATAATTTAATACTGGTGGCATTTGATAATAAGATTTAAATTGACGCTGTTGCTATTTTACTCTAAGTTTATAATAAAATGCATTTTTAATGTAGACAGCAGATTTTTAATATTATGTTAAGATTTTTATGCAGGAAAAAAAACATAATACTTAAATTTTATAATTATGAAATGAATTTATTAAAAATTGGCTCCAGTGTTGAACGCAAGTCAAGTAGGTTCAAGCGGGTGAGGGGTTAAATATCTCAGCCATAGGGACTGTTTCCTCTGAATGAAAACGATCCCCATGTGTGTAGATATAATGCCATATAGGGAAATGTTGAGTTTTTGAGATATTCTACAAATTTGATTGTTTAAATCTAAAATAGCTCCGGAGTAAATTTTTTTGCTGATCAGTCTGAACAAATATTGTATCATTTATTTATCTATGCATTTGTCTACGAGAACCAAATTTTGCACGCGTGCCTATGAAATGGTTAGTACTGTTTTAAAGCCATTTCCATGCTAAATCTGTTCATTGAGGGTGGATTTTAGGATGCAAGTTTCATAGTGACACGAGAACGAACATTTACACAGGCCTGCGAAAATCGATTTTTTTAGTTCATAAAAAAACTCATAGTTTTCTTATAGATAACAAGTATTTAAGCTCTGAATCCGAATCAGAATGTAAAAGTTATCTATCGTGTTAGAATTTAGGAAAATTTTAATCCAAAAGTGCCAAAAAAAGCAATTTTTACCCATTTTCTACACTCTACATATAATCCAGAAACAGTTTTATACATTTTTTTTAGTAGTTTCGCTACAAGCAGAAAGCATCTTCCTTATGTCTTATACTACATTTCGCACTATGAGAAAAGAAGTGTCCTAACTTCAAAAACATTGTTTTGAGATAATCACATTTCAAGCATTGTAATAATGTGATGTTTCATGGGGTGGAAAGACGGTAAGAGATGGAAATTTCAGCAATGTTCCATTCAAAAGAGTGGCTAAAAATATATTTGATACAATCATGAGCAGAAAAACTTTAACTAAAAAAGCTGACCTGGAACGACAAGAAAATGTAACAAAACTAACAAAAAAATTGCCAAAATTTAGTTTTTAGTTTTTATAGACGAAAGTGAAATATCAAAATTGCCCACAATCGCATTTTTAGATTAAAATACACTTGTGGACATACAATTAACTCATACATTTATGAGCAGAATAATTCTAAGAAAAAATAAAATTTCTGTTGAAAAGAAATAAAACCAACGGTAAAATAAATAAATAACATTTCAATATTTAGAATTATAAAAGAAATGAATAGTTATAACGTCAAATATGTACAAATTTTCAAAATTATCGTATGTCTATGGTTTAATTTGTGGTCATAGAATTAAGTCATTGGTATGCCAAACAAATATTTTTAAAAATAATAACTTTGATGATTTTTAATTTTGGACTGAGGTTTACCTTTGGTACTGTTAGTACTTTGTGGAAACTATTTTTTTTAGATGATGTTCATCTCTTCGACAATTTTTCAACTAGTACCAGAGCATTGGACAGCATTGATGATAGCCCATAAGGAAACCTTACTTGAAGGTTTTTGCGGTGCCACTGCTTCTTTTAAAACACTCAATAGATTTTCTATATGGTTTATATCGGTTTATATCGGGACTTTGGGCTGGCCACTCGAGATATTTTATTTTGTTCTCATTTAGCCAAGACTTACCAACCTAATATGAGAGTTTTGGGTCGTTTTCATGCTGAAAGATCCACCCAAAGGTAAATTTTCACAGTATCCTCCGAGAATATGATTTTTAGAGATGTGTTTATACATTTCTCTTGTAATTTTGCTATCGATTGGACAACAATTGGACCAACTCCAGATGAAGTCAAACACCAACAAACCATTACACAAGGGCCCCATGTTTAATAGTTTTTTTAAAATAAATTTTGGGTCCAGCTCAGTATTTGGTGGATGCCTAAAAAAGGGCCTTTCACTGATCCCAAACACATTAAATTTGGACTCATTGCTCCAAACAATCGTTTTCCAAAAATGCTGGTCCTAGTGGAGATATAGTTTAACGAATTGAATGCGCTGCGCATTCGGAACGTTGGGTTTACGTCTGCCTATTCGTCCAAATAATTTTTTTGTTCAGTAGCGTGCATATAGTTCGGGTTGATACTTTCAAATTGTAATCTAAGTAACCTTAGTTTGATTAAAGTTAAGAAAGCGTCCGTTTTGCTCAGCCTAATCAAGTACCTCTTTTCAGCTGGAGACGTTCGTTTCAAGTGGTTTTCTGCCTGGAAAATGTGAAAAAAATTTTTGATTTTTTTTAAGTATCTTATCTCATTGACCACTTTTCCATGTGAAGAAGCTAGCACTTCCACGACCTTAGCAATATCCCCTAGGTTCTGGAAAGTTTCCAAATGATCTCCTTTTTCGAGGGAGTGTAGCTCTTACTTTTGTCCATCAAAACCAAAATCAACAATTGTTCAACTAAAGTATACCGAAATGTGTAAAATATCAATTTTATTAGTTCTTACGGAATTTAAGTGCACTAAGTCAAGTTGATTGCGAAAGAATATTAAATTACTTAATTATATGTCCACTTCCTCTCTTAATCCTTCACAAACAATTGACGGCTGCGCCCAAAATACGTCACTCTTTTGTAATTGCTCTTAATATTTTTTAAGGCAACTAATGGTCCCGCAAAATGGCGTTACAAAAAATTCTTTGACTACTAAAACAAAATATTTTTCAAACTTAGCATAAAATATTGTTCTAGTGACTTAATTATGTGAACACAAGTGCATCTCAAAGACGTGATAGAAAAATTCTGTATCTTAAGCCGCCGTAATTGTAGTATCGGCATATCGTCAAGTGCACTGGCGGTTCCATAAAGGAGGAGGGGGAATTTAGGGGATAACCCCTTCCCTTTTCTCAGCCATTATAATCGTTGCGACAGTATTAAAAAGCTTTTTGGAAAATCAAACCAATTGCAACCACCGATCTTCAATATTTGAATTCCTTAGTAAAGTATACCATAATTCCATATTTTAATTACTAAAAAGAAACACATTACTTTACAATCATCTGCTAATTGTGAAGAAATAAAAGCGTATTCAATCATAAATTCCGTTACGATTAATACAGATAAACTCTATGGCTATATGTAAATAATAATAAAGAAACTAAAAAATTAAATGCCTACTTAAGTTATGAAAATCATTAACTGCCAACAGCAAAAACCAAAACTAAATATTACGCAACATAACGATAATTTCGAATATTTGAAAATTACATAACAAACGGAAACATATCTACATACTAAAATACACAAAGCAGAAAAAATATCACCATAAATCTATAATTACCTAAGTCGCATTTAACACGTACTAAACGGCAACGTCGTAGAAATTTGTATAAAATTAATGTGGCAAATAACAGCAACACAGTAAAAGTAGAAACGAAAAAAATAAATAGTATATGAACATTGTTATCAACTCTAACCAAACCATGCTGCGCATGCGCACAGCGACATTTGGACAAGCATACAAATGTCGCAGCGAATACGCAAGGTTCTTGCCTAATTTACGCGCTACAAGTGTCAAGCAACAGCAAACCCCAAACTAAGCCAATGTAAATCAATTTCAGCTAAGTGATTCATAACAAACACACACACACACATTTGAGAAATGTAGCTGACTTATATTTAGTTATATTTAGTTACTTTCGCTTTCGTCAAGCTAATGAATAACGATGATGGGTTGAATATTTGGGCGGGTGGAAGAGGCATACAATTATAAACAGCTATGCATAGGTATAGGTAAGCACAATGGCAAAAATGCCTAAGAAAAAAAACTTATACATAATTATAGCAAATTGCGCAAGAAAACGTTGCTTGTCAAAAGTGTAACTTTTGTAAAAAATAAAAACATCATGAGAAATGAAAGTTTTTTTTTGTATTTTTTTTTTAATATTTAAGTATTTAGCTTCTTTTTTCAATATTAATATTTCATTTTTGATGGCACATTTATTTTTTCAAATTCCTAAAGAGTCACTATAAAACTCACTCACATGTGTCTAAAAGAAATATTTAAAAATTATACTTAATTTTTGTATATATTTAAATATTAAAACATACATTTCGATGGTGAAAAATTTTTGGCGCTAAAAAATATAAAGCCTAAATGCTGGCGCTGGTAATTCGTAGCTAACGAAATGTAACATGCCAAAAATGTAAAACAAAAACAAAAAATTTAAAACTTTACATTAACGAACAAAAAAGAAAAAAAAAAATATCGGAGAAAGGCGTTCACCGTCGCGTGGAAGTGGTAATTTTAAATATAAAGCCAAAATGAAAAATAACAACAACAAAAAATGTGCAGTGATTTTTTTTTTTTTTTTTTTTGCTTTTTCTGTGCTTAATTTAATTTTAACATTTCTATTGCGGCTTGTGTTTTAGTTTGTTTTTCAAATTTATAATGCTTAAACTGGAATCAGTGTTGCGCCAGTTAATCTACAATAGATAAAAATATCTATGTGCATGCAGAAATCAAAGAGAGAGAGATTTACAAAAACTCAAATTGGTATTGACTTTTCCCACCTGAAGACTCAACTCAACTCAAAATGTATACGATTTTGTATTAAATTTATTGAAACTAAATTGAGCAAGTTGTAGCTGTTCAACAGTTCAAATCTAATTTTTCTTTGCTTTTTTTTTTTTTGTAAGAAACTAAAAGCGAATTAACATTTTTTTTATTTCTTTTGTTATTTTTAATAAATTTTATTAAATGCAATGCCCAAAAGTTTGCATTGTCTGCACTCGTGATACTTTTTTTTATTTATATCTATGTATTTTCCACTCAACTCAACGTTTTTCAATAGAGTTCAATGACATTATGGTTAATGAATTATTGCCTGCATCCATCCGACTGCCTAGCTGTAAAACTGCTTGCCATGTCTGTCCGCCTTCCTTTCTGCATATCTGACTACCTGTCTCTGTGTCTGTCAGCTTGCACATGATTAATATTTTATTGTATTTCTTTGTTATCGAAAAACTTTTCTAAACAATGCTCATATAAATTTAAAACTTTAACAATTTTGAAATATGTATTTGCATATAACAGATGCAATTAAATCTGCATACTTTACTTTTAACAATTTTTTGCTCTATTGGGGAAAAGATACATTTAATTTCACAATAAAGCAATTGCAGTTTAGAGGACAAAAATATAGTGAAAACTTTAGTTAATTTAAATAGGCAAAACTTTACATCAAGTGCTTGTTTTTTTTTTGAAAATTTAGTTCTTGAACTTAGATCTTAGTTTATGTTAGAAATCAGACCTACCTATCTTCCCATCCAAAAAACTTGTAATTTACTCATCTTTGATTTAAACATATAAGGATAAAACAATTAGATTGATTTTAAAGGAGCCACCATTCATACATTTGCTTGCCAATTTTGCAATAGTTCCTAACTCACAATCAATTCTGATTGTTAATGCCCTTTCTTATTTTATCACCAACCAGGCCCGGCGGAAGAGGTTGAACCCATGTGTGGAGTAAAAGGATTGGGATAATAATATAATAATATTTATTATATACTCAAAAATTGCACGTGTATTTGCCAATTTTATTTTTTTTACTGAATTTGAAATTTTTGCAATGAATTCGTTCAACAATTAATCTATGCCGAGATTATCATGAATATGCTCCATGAATATGCAAGATGGTTAAGAAGTTTTTGGTGCATTGTCGACCGCAAATAGGTTTTGCAGACATCTCAAGGTAGAGAAAAACCGTTCCGTGTTACTGTACTGAAATTTTGCAGGCATCGGATCAAAAACGTTCGCTTTTCTAAATAAAATCTTGCCACTTTTTTTTCCGTTTCGTCAATTTTTCTATACAATGGCCATTTTCTGTCTCCGTTAAATTCGCTCGATTGGAGTCGTAATAACTGCAATTCCTCTACCGACTACTAAAAATCCTAAATAATTGATATTTTCAAATGTCCCATTCACTCAAAAGTGATAATTATATTCTGTAAATTATAATCGATACATTTTTATTTGATTGGTTTAACACACTTAGGGCCATTTTTCCAATATCTGGTTAAGCACTAATCAGAACTAACTACTAGCTATAAGAGCAAAAGTGAAATAAATTTATATCTCAGAGTAAGAACGGAACAAGTAATTCGATTTGGAGTTGAAATGAAACATCTTAAAGTTACTCTGAACATATTTTGTTTTACTTCGGCTCTTGACGACTTTCATGCCGCTTTTGCTCTAAAGTAAAATTATACCACTTTTTTTCAGAAAAAAGAAGTTGTACCGCTTTTGCTCAAACCTTATATTGTGTACTCAATTGCACCGCTTGTTACACTGTGTGACAGTGATCTTGCACTTTTATGGAAACTTAGCACAAATTGTAGGTCTAGTTATGCTAAGAAAAATGGTATGGCGGAAATTTCCCATGCACCCCCAAAATCTCGTTTTATGGTAAAAAAAAAAACGTTTTTGGGCAGTTTGGTGTGAACAATCACTCATAACTTTGCTAATTTTTATCCTATTTACAATTTTAGTTCTTAGTTTGAAAGGGGAAAAATAGTCCTTTCTGACCATGTATTGTTTATTTCCATGAATTGAAATGAAATGAACTGCCGGGACTGCAGTTGAACGTAGTTGCGATTTTTCGATTTTTTAATAATTTTTTCGGTTTGTACGATGTTTTTACGATATTATCCGATCTTGGAGATCTTTTGCGACAAAATTTAATGCCGTGTTGAATGAAATTGGGAGAAAATTGACGGAGTTGTGTGAATTTTAAGATTTTAAGAACATTTTATTATTTATAATCATTCAGTACAGTGCACAGTGTAGAGTGCTTTTTGATTCAAAAACGTTTGCCTCTTTCATTTCAACAACTAGCAGTAATCAGCAAGCATGTTGATGGAGCTCTTGTCTTGGAAACGTTTTTCAATGATTCCTATTTTCTGGTGGAGTCATTCACCTTATGGCGGTGTTCTTACTCAACCTTTACTAACAAAAGAAGGTTGTTTCCCGACCCGCTTCATTATTCAAAGTTTCAGTGCTCACTTTACAATTGTGATCATCACTATGTATACAATGGGTCCAAGATATAGAGTTTTAAAAATTTCGCATATATGAGAGGTGGGCATGAAAATAATCCCATTTTTGCAATAATATATGGCAATAATAATGTTTATAAGTACACCAAATTTCATGATCATATCTATAATACATACCAAGTTATACCCTTTTCGCTGTTTTATTTGTATGGCAGGTAGGCGTGGTAATAGTCCGATAGTTATAGATATAGTTCTTCACACAGTGATTGTTAATGACCTCATGAGCCAACAAACCAAATTTCAGAATTTTGGCCGGCTAAAAACGGATTTGATCCCATAGTGCACTAAACTGAATGATTATAAATAATAAAATCGTAAAATACACACAACTTCTTCAATTTTCATCCAATTTAAAAAAAACTCATTAAAAAAAAAACTCATTCGAAACGGCATTAAATTTAATTTGAAAGTGTTTTGTCGCAAAAAATCTCCAAGATCGCATAATATCGTAAAAACATCGTCCAAGTCGAAAAAATGATTAGAAATCGAATCGAATCGAAATTTCAACTGCAGTCTCGTCAGTTTTCAATTCATGAAAATAAACAATACATAGTCGGAAAGAACTACCCTTTCAAACTAAGAACAAAAATTGTAAATCGGATAAAAATTAGCAAAGTTATGAGCGATTGTTTACATGAACCTACCCAAAAACGGTTTTTGATCATAAAACGAGATTTTGGGGGTGTATGGGAATTTTCCATACCATTTTTCTTAGCATAACTAGACCTACAATTTGTGCTAGGTCTCCATAAAAGTGACTGCAATTTTTTTTTTTGTCACACAGTGTTATTTGTATTTGTCTTCATCCAAGGGGATATATGTATAAGAAAATTTCGCAGAGTGTAGTTGAATCGTTGTGTGGTTTCGTGTGGACAGTTTGAGTCATCAGAGCTCCTGCAACATATAGTAATTAAGTATTCGTCTATAGCCAGATCTTAGCTGCGTAACGATATATCTCGTCTTTCTGCAAAGTTGCTCTTAGTTTTTTTTCGTATTTAGGAAGCTAGAGGTAACTAGAGATCGGAGCGTTGTTGAAATAATCAGACCGATGACATGCTAGTAGAAATTGTTTTAAAATAATCTTGTTATTGCAGGTGGTCTTCATGTGTCATGACATGATGAAGTGTTCAATAAGCGTGTAGGTGAACTTACTTAGATTGTTGCGCAAATTGCAAGTGAAGCTGGCACCAAAAATCTTTGAATTATTCACAGTTGAAAAGTATCTGACCTCGGATTTTATCCAAGGGATGAACAAGGTCGCTGTTGATTTCACTGAGGATAATTGAAGTTTGCGGCTGATGAAAAGATTAGAGATGTTGCTCAGATAAGCAGAGATAGCCTCTCTCTTAGCATCGTTTTGTTCTAGCCTGAAGAGAGAATGAGGCAACCGTCTACTTACGAAATCAATGGAATGGAATTCAATGTTTATTTAGTTCTTATGTTTGTATTGAGTATTCTTGCATAATTGACCTTGTCGAAGGATTTTAACAGACAGAAAATCACAGGAATTCTATCGTAAGGTTTGCATTGGTTGTTTTCATATCTGTTTTGAGATGGAAACAGATTCTTTTAGAAAACTTTGTTCAAAGGTCGCGAGTTTTAAGGTGAGTGTTGACTGGGGAGTGTTTCCAAAGCTTTGGCTACCGGGGGCAGCAGGTAAATGAGCCGGTTTGATTTTGCTCACCAAGCTTGAGTAGCAGAATTACTCTCCCCACTTCTCAGACATCTGATGTCGTTTAGGATGAACTCTTCGGAAATCTGAATTTTCGGGATTCAAATTTCAATACCGAAATCCCGCGATTAATCTCGGGATGGATAGTTTTATTAAATATAAAATAAAAACTGAAAAATTGAGATAAGATTACTATTTATTTTATTAAAGCGGCGCACTTTTGTAATCATAGTATGGAAACCGAACGCGTTTCGTGTTTTGTTATTTTTGATTAAATTAAAATTTCGTAGAACGAGTGTAGTACCATCGAATTAGAAAAAATTTCAATGAAAAGCAAAAAAAAATTCGCTTGAGTAAAGAACGAAGATTCAATAAAAAAAAAATAAAAATTTGAATTCCATTCAGCTTGTGCAGATACATACAGATTCCGAAAATTCCGGGATCATGAGATTGAAATGTCTAGTGCATAGGGATATTTGAAGTAAAGGTAACAAAAAGTATAGTCCTGGTTTCTTGAGATTTTTGGCATTAACATGAAGATCCTGTCAGAGCCTAAGGGATATTACTTGGTTTTGTGGCTCTCGTCGCTTTTAGTGGTGTGAACGTGTATTTGGACAACACACACTTGGTTCTGACATAACAAAATGGGTGTTCGATAAATTCTATATGGGACATCATCGTCCCAAATTTCATTGAACAAAATAGAAGACACTTTGTGATTTTTGAGTGTAATACTTAGCAGTCAGCAGCCACGTTAGCCCACGCAGAGCATAGACCGAGTTTTTTTGCTGTGTGATTTATATTTGTACACGAATTAAAACACATGTAAACACAAAAAACACAAATAACTACCACATTATGTTACAAGCAAAACCACTAAACAAACAAAAAAATAAAAAAAAATAGTTAAGAGTAAAAAAAATTTTCTTTTACTTAAGAAAAGAAAAACTGAAGGAAAGCAATTAAAAACTAAAACAGGTTTATAATGCAAAAAATTATTTCATCAAAATTAGGTCAATTAAGACATGAATATGTCCGATTTATTATTACTGTTGATTTTCATTTCATTACTTTTTGTATTGGTTTTTTCATCATTTCATCATCAAAACATATGCAATTGCAATAGTAGGTAGGTACCTGAATGTTGAACTTAAAGTCACAAATCACTAGCTGTCAAGTCGAAAAGTGACACAAATTTCACATTGTTCCAAAGCTGAACTAATTCAGAGATATTTAACAAACTTTTATATGGGTATGTATTGAGCTGCAGCTCTATTTGTTGAGATACTTGCACGAGTTGATGTTTTTATTGTTGTTGTTGTTGTTGTTGTTGTCGATGATGCCATTTGTTCAATCACCCACAAAAAAAAAAAAAAAGTAAGAAAGCAAAAGAAAAATTTTACAATTAAATACTGAAATGAATATGCTACATATTCAGAAATGTATTACAATGTACTCTACTACCGTGTACAATTTAGAAATTTATTTATTTTTTTTTGTTTCATTATTTGCTTGTATGTATTTTATGCACAATTTACGTACTCGTCGTATCCACATTGAATTTATTTGTGAAAATTCATGCGAGCGTTTTGTTTACCACAAAATTAATGTTGCATGAAAATTGACTTCGGTATGAGCGAGTGTTGTAGCGAGTATAGTAAGTAGTTGGTAGAATTTGTGATATATGAATATATATATATATATATATATATATATATAGTGATGTGAAATTAATGAGAAAAATTAGTTTCATTTTCAGAGCTTTTTATTTCGATTTTACTTTCATGCTTATTTAGGGATATTTGTAATTTATATTTTTACTAGGTAGTTATATTAATAGTGAAAAATTGTTCGAAGTGATGTCTTATATAACTATTAAAGTAATTTAAGTAAAATTCTCTAACAAACGAAAAGGAAAGTTCAATTAAATATTTTATACACACTGATAGTTAAAAATTAATTGAATTGCAAGACCGTGTACAAAGAAAGCCTTTCTAAAAGCTTCATCACCGTGTGATTCTAATGCCAAGGATGAATTTAATCATAAAAACCTTGAAGATCTCGTTTTCACCGGTGACACTTGCTTGCTGTTGGTCAAATACCCAGGCATTCAAAGCAAAATAAACGGCATATAGGCAGGACCAAGGTTTAAAATACATGCGAATCAAACGAAAGAGATCGAAATCAACACCAACTTCCCTTATGTATGTCACACTACAAAATGAACTAATTCAATTCGGAGAAAACTTTAAAAAAGTTTCAGGTAAATGTAACATCTGGAGAAGACAACGTCAAATATATCCTAAAAATCTTAGAAGAATCCATAACTTTACATTACTTATTACTCTAACCAACGTATCTTCAAGTAAAAAGTGATATCTATATTATGGATATGAAAGCTGCCGTTGCACTGGGTTTTTTACCAACAGAATTCAGAGCTTTGTAAACTCTTGTATTCGCCTAATTTTCAGAATCTCCTTTTTTATGCCTCAACAACCAGTGCAGGGCCAAGACCGAACTTATCGCATCCATTCATGTTGTTCGAGTTTTATTTCAACGAATAATAGGGGCCTGTAATTTTATGCCGAATCCGAATGGCGAAGTGAAAAGTTTTTCTCAGGCTATTTTTACCCTTTGAGGTATGCCACTGGCAACCAAGAGATGTTACCGTATAAAAGTATTTATATTTTCTATTTTAGATTGATCGTGCCGTGCACCTGAGCACCCTCCGCATCAGTCCACCACACTAACCACTACGCCACAGTAACAAAAATTTATATTACACCAAGCCAATGGCATGCTTCATTAAGGAAACCACCAGAAAATATGCCACAATGCCTTAGACTAAAACTCTCAAAGAAAGCCAGAAAAGCGACCTCAATAATTTTTTTTAAGGAAATGGAGTCCCAAAAGAAACTCAAGATTTCGGCAAGCCTCTGAATGTGATAAAACTATTTGTCGAAATAAGGTCCTATGGTCTATAAAAGATTCGGAAATTTTCTATTAGCAATTGAACCCAATGCTTTCAAAATCAATTTTGTGCAGAATTTTCACACAAAAATTAGTTCACAGACATATCCCATTCAAAATTATTTACATAGCACGCATTTATTACAAAATATTTACTCATATTATTTTTACGGATTTATACATATTCAATATTGCCATATACACATCAACATCCGCACACACTGCTAGACAAAAGTGTGGGAAAATAAAATCTAATCTAGGAAAAAAAAACAAGAAAAATGCAAACATTCAACTACAAGTTAAATGCAGTTTAAATAATTTAGCACAACATGATCACTCACATTCATAACCAAGATACACATGGAGATGTGAAATAAATGAATATATACACACTATGACTCACAATCAGTTTAAATATTTACAATAATATGCAATTTTTATTAACCCGTGTGCACACAACAAGAATGTGTTCATTCAATTAAATAATTAATGTGAATTATTTATGTTAAACTTCAACCGCCTTCAATGTGTTTATGACATTTTTATAAATTAGAGATGGGCGCGTGATATGAATTTGACGTGACACGCGTGAACACGCACGCACGTGACATAATTTTTACGTGAGCTTGCGTGAGATTGATTTGATTTCTATAATTCTTACGTGAACACGCGTGAGCGTGAAAATGCATGAGTATAATTTACTTTTGACCATGACGTTATGAATACTCATTATTTATATATAACTATTAACTAGCTTGCCTACGAGATATACGAAATGTGCAAAGTTCGATTTTTTCCTGCTCCTAGTGGATTCACTGAAAGATTATATGAGAAAAACAAGATTTGGAAAAAAAACATAGAGGGAGGAGTAAATAGCTTTAATCGTTGATAACTTCTAAAACATTAAGTAAGGATAACTAGGGCAATATTTTGTTCTTAGACAGTTTTGATCTACGAGTGAAATTTAACTATATTTTGATCGAAAAGCTGTCAATTTTGTACAAAATTTCCATGGGAAAATTCTTTAAACAAATTTTTTCCAATTAATTAGAGGTAGTATTTTCTGTTTAAAACTTTTATATTATAGAAAATTATATATGAGTGGATTTAAAAAAAAAATGTGATGGAGAAAAACTGACGCAGTCGTGATCAGCGACCCTAAATTACTATAAAATCGTTCGAAAATCTTGCGCATTAAATTTTTGTTGCACTGTGTAATCAATTACGTTTTATAAGAGATTAAACAGATCTTGTACTGAAAAAAAATACGATATAGAGACCAAAATGTTTGGAATTTTTGCGAATTAAAGCGGTCTTTTCCAACAGTTTCTGCAAATTATTGAGATTTTCGAATTAACGGGGTAAGAATTATCGCAATTCTACTGTATAAAGATTCGTCTTCATATAAATAAACTCAAAATTCAAAAAATCGATTTTTTTCTAACTTTGGGACGGCGTATTTTTTTTTAAATAAACATTTTTAAAAATTTTTTAAAATCCATTCACATTTAATCTTCTATAATATAAAAGTTTTAAACAGAAAATACCACCTCTAAAAAATTCAAAAAAAAAAAAATTCGTTTAAAGAATTTTTCCCATGGAAATTTTGTACAAAATTGACAGCTTTTCGATCAAAACATGGTTAAATTTCACTCGTAGATCAAAATTGTCTAAGAACAAAATATTGCCCTAATTATCCTTAAAAAAAATTGTGTTTGGAACAGTACTTAACAACAGAACTTAATGTTTTAGAAGTTATCAACGATTAAAGCTATTTACCTTTTTAAAGGCTATTTTTAAGCCTTTGGTTCAAAACCGACTGGCTATTTTCCACTAGAGACCTCTATATTTTTTTCCAAATCTTATTTTTCTAATATAATCTTTCAGAAAATTTACTAGGAGCAGGAAAAAATCGAATTTTGCACAGATGGGCAATTTAATAACTATTGACTTTATTTTTTATTAACATAAATAAAAATTTAACAATAAAATGACAGCGTGCGTGAATTTTTCTTTTGAAATTGCTGACTAGCGTGCGTGAATATGCGTGAGTAGTATTTTCAAAGCCGTGAATATGCGTGAGCGAGAGTCAAAAAGTACTCACGCGTCCACCTCTATTATAAATACAGCATCACGAAAAGTAACTAAGAGAGCTCTAAATCATAAAATTCATGAACCTCACATACAATGACAAATATGGGTTAAGAAAAATAAAGTATATGTATAGACTTACTACTTACTACGAGTAACGAAAAAAACAACCTGCTGCACTTAATGGAAATAAATATAATTAAATCATAGCCAAGAGTTTTATTTTAGCTTCGTAATATTTTTTTTTTTTTTTAATAACATTGCATTTTATTTATATGCATTAAGCTTTTGTACTTTGTAATAAAGTTTATTTAATGCTTTGAATTTGTTGTGGGGATCGTATAAAAATCTATATTTAAAACACAAATCAAGGTAAATTCTTCTATTCATATACATTACTAACAATTTTATACAGCACAAATTCGTTTCTTCTTTAACGAGTTGGCGTTTTTCTTTTAACATTTTTCTAGCTGTTTCTTTATTTAATTAACATAAGAGACTGCAATTAATTGGAATTGAGGTTGCTTACAATTGAATTGCATCATTCGCAGACAGTTGTGACTGAGAGGACATACTACTAAAGAAACAAATAAATAATGTACTCGCATAGTTGATTTGATTGAAATTGTATGACTTAAGTGGTTGGAGTGAGTTTGCAAGTTGGCAAAGAAATTGTCAATTTCAATAATATTATTGTTATTTGTTCAAAGAACTACAATAAGGTAATGATATTTAAGGTCATTTTAATTAAAAAGAAGTAAAAAAATAATACAATTTCAATGATATTTCCTAAGATTGTAATTAATCCATTTTGAACATGAATATGATTTTTAAAAATTCATAAAAAATTAATTAAAAAACTTATTCCAAAAATAATTAAAAATTTAATCTTGTGACAGGCATTGGTTTTAAAAAAAGGCATTTCATTATTGAAATAACTGGGGTTAATCCGGCTGAAATGTCTAGATAAGCAGATATACTTTTGTTATATCAATCAACAAAAAATACCGAATTTATGTATTTAGTATTTGAAATACTTAAATCATCTAGATAAGTAGCCAACTTCACGCAGAAATTTTAACTTAAAAGGTTTCGGTACATTTATCAGAATCCACAGTTGAACAAACTTAAAAAAAAATCTTATAAATATAAGCAAATTTCAGAAAATTGAGCATGTTTTTAAGTTTCATTTTTAACTTAAAGTGACTTCTAAAACAATGTTCTTATACTATCTTATTGCAGAGAAAGATTATTGTTCATGATTTTATACACGAATACATTTATACTTTGTTCCCTTCAGTTGGCAATCTCATTTCTTCGGGGTTGACCAGATTACTACTGCATCTGTTAAAATACACAAAATTTGTTTATTTTCAAAAATTGAAACGTAGCACCCACAGTAACTTACCACAACTTTATTTATGTAGGAAGTGTACCCGGGTATGAGACAGCACCAGTTATGACACAGTCGATTTTTGACATCATGCAATATCAATATTGTCGATCTGACTACTGTCAAACTTTTCTTTTGAAATGAGCCAGTTTTTGTGGTAGCACCGGAGTGAATAGATGTATTGCTTATATCAGCTGCAAACATCGTGTGTCAAGAACTTTTTTGATTTTTTCCAACGTGATATATTTTCGAGTGAATGTATTAAAGAAAGTGAGTGTAATGCATTAGCATTTAGCGTTTTTCGTATATTTTGCGACCCAATTTTGGATTATGCCAATATACTTTGGAAACAATTTTTTTTTTTGTTATTCCCGAAATGGCATTGATTTCTGGGTATGAGACACAGCATATCACCAGGTATGAGACACCACTTAACTAGTATTTTGATCCAATTTTTTTGTATTTTTAGCCATGGCAACCCCAAAAAATAAATCGTCCATGAAATGAATTACATGCAATCAGCCTGTTCATTTAAAGTGTGCAAACATTGCGATAGCGATTTGGATGGAGAAGACGATGACTAAGATGGAAGTGATGAATAAAAACTACCATTTCTTTTTATCTTAGCGACTGAAGGCCTACAAAATAAATAAATTTATGTTTATAAATAGTTATGGGGTTTTTACTTCAAATTTTCCAATTTTTAGTGGATTTTTGTAGGTGTCTCATATCCGGGTACAAATTTTTTTTTGGCAAAAATACACATCCTCAGAAAATTGGTCACAATATTTTGCGTGCCAATGGAATTACTATACTCTCTTCAGGTAAAAATTGCGTATTTTCATTACCTTTCCGACAGTATATAAAACATCTGATTTGGTTTAACCAGTGAAAATTTATGGCTCAAAAACAAAACCCGTCTCATACCCGGGAACACTCCCTTACATTATTATCAATTCTAAAATTAGTTGAGAACTTTTACTGTCTCATATAGTGTCATATAAACGGAAAATACAAAAATTTTTCTGCTTTTTTTTTTTTTACTCACGATAATTTGGCGATCATGGTTTGATATGGAAGCTGCATTTTAAAAAATTGCGATTGCATCATGGATTCTGGTGCTTACTCAAAGGAGACACATTTACTTAGAAAAGTTTAAAATTTTTAATTTTACCATATTTTTAAAGAATTAGGAATTGATCCAATAAAATTTGTTACGGTCGCAACTTTGTACATGATTGCAGAAATTATACCAAAATTCATTGCATTTGAAACTTAAATGTATTTTTCTCAAAGTGACGTTTTTGAGTATGATTTCCCCAGAACCGATTAACCGACCAAGCAGAAAATTAAGTAAAATAAACTGGCGAATGAACAAGGGTTTTTTTATCCGATGCTTATATCTGTAATAACATTTAATTGAACCTCACTTTTTCTAGCAAAAATTGTGTTTTTAAGTTTCAACAGCCGCTCGCCATATTGCCAAAAATTAATATTTTTAAAATCATCCCATTTAAAAAATTGCCTCACTCATAGATAGACTGATTTGAAATTCATGCTTATCGCAAAACGACCTCCATCGAAACGTCTTTAACTTCGAGAGGAGTCAATTTTTTGCCAACCATTCATATATTTACATATGAAACGCATACAAGTTTTTTTTTTTAAATATACATACGCATTCATTTTCATAAAAAATTATTGAAAAACATGTGTGTTTTCTAACTATTTTGAATACGTATGCATATATTTATATGTACCTTACATTTTCCCTGGCTATTTGCTAATATATTCAAGTTCGTTGCCTGAGTCTTTTGTTTTGTCACATTCCATTGATATTCAAAATTATTTTTACTATCATACATCCAAATGAAACTGAAAACTTAAATGCAAATAAAACAATTGGAAAGAAAAGCCTTCACAATAAACCGGATTCTCATTGAAGCAATAGTCAAAACAAAAAGGAAAAACCACAATCACAGAAGCAGGCACTATTCACACGTAAATGAAATGCCAAAGTAACAAACAAATTTAATAGCTACTTGCAGATACAAGTACAAGTACATGTACAAATAAAAGTAACCAAAAACTGACCACAGCAAATAAAAATGTCAATCAATGTCTTGACCATGAGCCCTCCAGTCACCACTGCCACATATCTATGTATGTATAGACACAAACCTTTGCATGTAGGTGGCTTTAAAGTTACATTCGTTTTCACTTTCATTGCATATGTCAGACAATGATGCACAGTGGTGCAAATAGAACTTCATAACAACTTCATTTAATTTTACAGCAGAGAGTTTGCAGATTGCTTATAAATTTCATTGCAGATAGTTTTTAAATTTCTTTGCTACATGTTTAATCTTTCCATGGTTCAGCGAACAGCTTAAAAATAGTCACATTTTATTGGAATTCTAAGCATTTCGCCCACTGTATGCCACTCTATCAGAGAATGACCGAATGAACTGAGCAATACGGCGCAGGTTGAATGTGCCAGTTGTGAAAATGAAATTGATATGGTGTTTTTTTTTCTTTTTTTGTAATTTTTTTTATTTTTTTTTCAAATATCAAATTACAATAATAATAATAAAAGCAGCTAATTTTATTATTTTTTTATATCTATTTTTATGTGGGTAAATATTTTTTCAACTTAATACTTATTTGCAATTTTATGCTTTTTATGCTCTTTCGCATATCTTTTATATACAAATATGGATTTCTTTCTTTGTCTTTCATTCAAAATATTATTTCTTTTAAAGTTTTTATTGATAAATGTATATGTATGTACGTGCTATCGCATTGAAATTTTCATTACTACTTATTTATTATTATTTTCATTTTATAATTAGAAAGCATTTAATTTAAATGTTTACACATTTGCGCACAATCGTACGGCAAGTGACATTTTGCACACGCATACATACACATCCATTTATGTATATATGAATGTGTTATTGAAGAAGCAAAAGCAAGAGAAGAAGAAGACGTAAGGCATACGCAAAAAAAAAAGAAAAAAAAAACTATCACTCTTGAAAAAGTTTCGCTTTTAATTTCTTTTCTTTTTGCTTTTTTTTATTATCGATTTACCGCCGCAACAGCTGCACTTACTCGCGTTTTATTGTTGTATTCGCATACGAATATTTAAAAAAATAATAGTAATAATTATATGAAATTAATAAACATTGGTCGGTAAAAGTCGTTTAATTTTAAAGTAAATTCTTGTGGCTCGAGTGCCAAATGAAAGTAAAAAGAAATCAATGAACGAAAATGAAAACAATATACCGAAGATAAAATGAAGACATTTTCTATTTTCTAGTAATATATCAATTTGTACCTACATACATACATACATACATACATATGTATGTATGTATGCAAGCGTGTAATGTGAAGCAGTTAGGGTTCAATGGAACGGAATAACTTCACGTTAATTTTTTAATATTTTTTTTTTTAATGCGTTAAGCTTCCATTTGTTTCTATGACTTTATATAAATATACATAAATTAATTTCGATATGCATTTCAATTAAATAATTGGTTGCATTGATTTGTTCGTTTGTTTGTTCGTTATGCATTATTAGCATAATTAATAATTTAGCATATTGTGCAGCATTTAAATTGGTTGGTTTGCATTGGAATGCAGTTTTAGGCTTAAAACTTTCGCTTTCAACTTCATGTGTGAAACAAAGAAAATTAAACTTGTGTTAGTAAAACAAAAGACTTAAGATTGAAACTTGAATTTTACCATAGGGATTTTTATTGCATCAAGTAGAAATTTTAGGCTTTTTTTTTGTTTTTGATATATGGTATGCTGCTACATAACATATTGAATAATTTCAGCTTTCTTTTGTATGCATACATTTTGAAATCATTTATATTTATATTAATATACTTATTTATTAAAAAAGGAGAAAATTAATTAATTACTTCACTGGTTGAGAAAAAAAAAATGCAGCAGTATGTATGCATACAGTTGCAGTTGGTTCTTATGATTATTTATTATGCACAGTTAAATCTTCTTTTCAATTTCAGAGGTAGAGTAGAGCTCATAAAAAAACACATTATTTTATATTTCGCTATTATATTAACACTACAGAATGGCACTTCAATCCTCTCAGGGATTTTGTTCTGTTTGTTGAAAATTGTTTGAAAATTCACCAAAGCCTGTGAGCATGACTTCTCGAGAACGAACTATACTATCCATCAAGTTGAAAGTTTGTACACTTCTTTTATATTCGCAGATTAACTAATTGACGGGTGAAATGTTTTTTTGATTTTGATTTCAGATGATTTATTCTTGAATTAAAGTACGCAAAGACAAAACACATTTCTGAAATACTATCTATTACTCCACTGGCATCAATTTTTTAATCACTTTTTTTTAATATTTCCAAAATACTGAATAATCAAATGTATTAAATATTTTTAAAGTACATGCACACACAGCTTTATGGCAAAGGTCTGAAAAATATATCTAAAACTCAGAAAAATATTCTACTTGTTATAGCAAGGTCATAAACAAAAGACTATTTAGATGGGCCTAACTGAACATGAGTCTTTGGTTAACTATCTCAGTCACACAAAATACTGACTGAATTAAGTATGGTTAAGGGACTATTTCTTACTTTTTACATCTTTAATGTCAGATGTAGAAGTTGAAGTAAGAGTGTCATAACAAAATGAAGTGACTTTAGTATAATATCTCCAAAGCTAAACAGAAAACTATTCCTCCCTTGAATACTCTACTGAAGTATTTTGATCTGATAAAATGGTTTTATGGTTTGATACTGTGGAACAGCAACGCATATTTGGAAGATTCAGATATAGTAGACAAAAACAAACTGTGTTGGAAGACAGATAATTACACTGTTCAACAGCCAAAAATGAGCAGAGACGGGACAAGTGTACTTAGGGTAATGGGGGCCGCTGAGTTCGAATCCGTGGTCCGTTTTGCTCAGCTACGTCACAATTTTTTTTATTGACATCAAAATTTTTAAAATTGAAAAAAGAAAAAAATTAAAAATTCAGTTCATAGTTTTTTCATCAAAACATCCATTTTTACAAAAAAAAATTTTCGATTTTTTTTATTTTTCAGCTTTAAAAATAAAAAAACAAAAATTTTATATTTTATTCATAATTTTTCCGAAGATGTTTTATTTTAGGTTCATACACGTTGGATTCCATTTTTGCACATATCTCGATTCTCCAAACACTAATAGTAAAACAAATAGTTTGTACAGAATTAAAACTGGTGACAGCCTACTCCAAGCTTTCTTCCAAATTTAACAACAAAATGTAAATTGATTTTTAGAATTTAGTTGTTCAAGAACACATTAAATTAATGTCAAACTTTTATACTGCTCTGCATTTGAACGTTGCAACGGCATTTTTCAGCGAAGACGAAGGCATGGTTGAGGAGACGTTGTTTTGCAAACGCAGTGGCTTTCAAACATTCTAAAATCGGTACAAGTTATGCTGTTGTTATTGATTTCTTTCTCTAATTACGTACTGAACATCTATATCGCATTCTTACATACATATCGTCGCCTGAGAATTGATTTGCGTATGTGTATACGCATTCGTATACGATATGAATAAAGAGTTTATAGCTCATTTTGCACTTAAGTACACGTTTGGCCATTATTGCTTTAACCCATTAAGGACGAGCGGGAACTAACGTAGATAGATCAAGAAAGTCACTTGAGAAAACAATTTTTTTCGAACCTGGCTCAGGAACGGCTTAACGACAAGGTGCCATTTGGCACCGCTAGGCATTACTGGGTTAAGCTAACAACGAGATAAAAGTGAACGTCGATAACGAGGATGAAAACAATAACGAAAAAATAAATTAATTTAAAAAAAAATTTTTTAAAAATTTTAAAGTTAAAAAATAAAAAAAATCGAAAATTTTTTTTTTGTAAAAACGGATATTTTGATAAAAAAAAATATGAACTGCATTTTTAATTTTTTTGTTTTTTCAATTTTAAAAGTTTTGATGTCAATAAAAAAAATTGTGACGTAGCAGAGCAAAACGGACCATGGATTCGGACTCAGCGACCCCCCGTTACCCTAAGTGCATTTGTCCTGTCTCTGCTCGTTTTCAAAAGTTTCCATTTGTAGTACAGTGTTATAAACTTAATTAAGGAAGGAATTAGGAGTAACCGCTTAGTTCATTTTGTGCAGATCCCAAAAATCGTAATACAATGCTAAACTGTTTTGAAACTAAATTTCTTAATGTCATTAGTACAACATTTCACCACTCAAGAAAATTATAAGAAAAATTGTTTAGATATTTTAATTGGTGTAGTAAAAATTTGCCTACCCCGAGAAAATGAGATGACCATCTGTGCAACAAACTCGTAAATAAATTTAAAAAAAAGGCAATGAACTTTCTCTACAATCAAAAAAATATAAAAATCTATATTTTTTAGAAGTTTTATATGTAACTTAAGCTGGAATATACACCTCGGATGGTTAAAAAATAGATATTTTATTTTTTTTTGTTTTTTTAGAAGCTTGAGGACTTGAAAATGTCTGATGAAATTTTCAAGAAAATATTCAAAGAAATAAAGGTTGTTTGGCTCGATCGAGCAGCTGGATCAGACAAAGAGAACAAGTCATTGCTTTAAAATGCGTTTTTCTTGAATCGGTGACCAAAATATCTCCACAACAACCACTGAAACGATTGACTTGGTTATTATACTATATATATATATTAATCTAGTTTTTTTTAGAGACTTCAATTTTGTTTTATCAGCACTTTAAAATCAACACCTGCCACTTTTTCAAATATAAATATTTTCAAAATGGGTTATGATTTCAAATATTAGTAGCTTATATAGAAAGATTAAGAACTATCACTAAGATTACTGATGAAGAATTGTGGCGGATTCCGAAACGGCCGTCTGATTTGCCCGCCTCTATATACATTGTCGTTGTGATGACTACATTTGTTCATTAAGCTGTTTATATATAACTTCAAACAACGAAATTGACATGAACTTTGAAAAATTAACATCTAGATTTAATTTTCATAGTCTCCCAAAAACTATCTTGTTTTCAAAATCCCCTACAACAAAGACTAGATTATCGTGTCAATTTTAATAACCTTTCTGATTTTTTGTTTCTGACGACTACAGATAAAATAAGAGTGGTCGACGTGAAGGACCTCTTTTTTGCGGCAGTTGAAAGAGGGTACGAAAATTTGTCCAATATTAAAGATTTTTTAATGAAAAAAATTGAACATAATCTCAAAAGTGAGTGCTTTCATTTATTTGGCTTCCCTAAAACAAATTACAAAAATTGCCTTTTTCGCGCCGTTAATGCTTTTAAAATTTGGTAGATTTTCTTATATTTTTAATACTACTACTACTATTATGGCACAACAGCCCATGGAGGGCCAAGGCCGAGCTTTTCGCATCCATTCATGTTGTGTGAGTTATATTTATACACGAATGGACGGCAAAGTGAAAAGCTTTTCATAGGCATTTTTTTTACTCTTGTAAGTTTGCCATTGCTAGCTAAGAGGTGGTAGAACAATTTTTATTTTCTATTTGATTTTTTTTAGCGTGCCGAGATATGAACCCAGGCACCTCTGCGTAGCAGTCCAACACACTAACCGCTAGGCTACAGCGACCACATATTTTTAATAGGCAAAAATTAAATCTAAGCATTAGTTTTTCAAAGTCTTGACTACTGTTCCATGTTTTTAGTTAATTTGGGTAAAGTATAACAAGCTTAAGGAATGAATTATTCACGAAATCTTCCAATTTCACCGTACATTTTTTTTTTTAAATTTGGTCAGCTGTATGAAGTTTATAAAAAATATACCGAGACCAATTTAGTTTAACTTCAACGTAAAGTTTACTATTTTATCTAGATAAATCCACCATTTCATATGCAAAATAAATATATTTACTATTTTTTGTTAATTTTTATGAATTTTTCCATAAAAGGTATGCTTATTTATCTTGTCCTATGAGCCAGGAAAAAGATAAGAATTGTAAATTGTGAAACGCAGTTTCAAAACTAACTTATTTAAAAATACTAGGCAGTCATGTTTTTTCGAATAAGTTTTAAAACTTATTTTTGATGAATTTTTAAAATTAATATTTCACCCAACAGAGGTACTAAATGTGTTAAGGGCTTAAGGATTCAAAAAAATTCAAACTTTTTTAACCGTTTTTTATAGTTTTCAGTCTTAACAGACATATACAAGTTTAAAGTGAAAATTCAGAAAAAAATTCCATTTTTATGCAGTTGAAAGTAATTTAAACGCGTTTTTCTTGATTCACCTTTTCCGCAACTGATTTAGACGATATCTCTGAAGCAACTACATCGATTTATCTCTAATTTGTATTGCTAATTAATAAAGCAATATCTTTTCATTCGATGAATCAAAAATAGTGAAATATGTAATATTTTAATTTAATGCAATAAATAGCAAATTTTTTACGTGAGTTTTTAAACTTTTTCATAACTCAATCTCCATTTCCTTTATTTTCATTATTTTTAATATATTTTTTCCAATAGACGATAGACACATTCACATTAAGTTATAGGATATTTGATTTTTTCGTTTCGGGTAACTTAAAGGGTAGATATCGTGTGAACCACCGGCTGAGAGAAATTCCGGCGCGGTGGTGATTAATTGTGAAATTTAAAAAAATTGTCCAATAATTTATGAGAGAATGTGAGAAAAAACTTTGTTCTTTAATACTTTAAAAAAATATATAGGCATATATTTTCAATCGAAATCTCTTCTTAAGTAGATTTTAGGATGACGATTCCTCATATGTCTTAACAAATTTTGAAGTATTGATCTATTACAAACGAATGAGCCAAAAAAGCATATTTTATAATGCACTAAATCAGAAGCTGTCATTATTACATTAAAAGGATCTACTATAAATCTCGTGTATTCAGAATCACAATTTACATATTCATCTAATAATACGCTTATAAATTCTTAATTGTAATTGAGTCCACTTGATTCTTATTGTTGAAGATTTTTCATAAAATAAGGACAGGATTCTATTCCCCTAGAGTAAAATTAAAAAAAAAGATTTTTTGTTTTAATTCTGAAATATTATTTAATCCTTTTCAAATCCTCGAATAGAAGAAATTCTGTCAATGCTACCCATAATTTCCATATTTCACAAACTGTAAATTATGTTATTCAAATTAACAATTATAATGCAATATATATATGAAAAATTTACACAATTATTAGAGCATGCCAATATTTCTGTTTCGAATTATGACCAAATTCGTAGATGTGAATATAACGAGTATCTACAGCTGATGAATACTCAAAGTAGTCAAAATTATTTTAGTGTGATTACAAAATGCGACATGCGAAAATATTTACATACACGCCACAAAAGCAAGTAAATACAATATTCATCTAGTTATAGAAAATTTCACTTACCCTTTTCGTTTCAGTCACAATAGCACGAAAATTAAAATTTCAATTAGTTTCGATTAGCAAATGAATTAGCACGATTTTTTTCTTCAAGCTTTTTTATTTTTCTACTGTTTTTTTTATCGCTATGATTTTGTATTTTATGAAAATTTCACTTGTTGTTTTTTCTTCTTCTGTTTTGTTTTTTTTTTTTTTGTTGTATTTCTACTTATTTATTTCTTTTGTATTTAATTAAGAAATCCAATAAGATCAAGGAAAATGGAAAAATACACTTTTCAGTTTATAAAGTAAAAACAAAGAAACAGTTTAATGAAAGAAAAATGGAAAAATTATAAGTATATATATTTTTATTTATTTTTTTTTTAAACGCTCAATGCGTTCATTAAACGTTTCCACATATATGAGCAGCTGACAATAATTTTCACCAACACAACTTCAATTGCAATTGTTGCTCATTAGAAGAAAAATGAAAAGAAAATTGTTAACACAAAATCCAATCCAAATCCAAATACAAGTAAGAAAACAGTTTATGATTTCTATTTTCTTGTTGAAGAGCTTTCTGTTTCTTTTTCTTAACACTTTGATGATTTTTTTGGTTGCGATGTTTATTCAATTAAAAAATTAGATAGAGTTAAAAAGTTTTATTTGTTTTTGTTGTACTAAAAATCCAGTAGAATTCAACTTGATGAAAAGAAGGAAGTTTTAATTTCTTTTCGCTTTTCGTTTTTATCTTTAAAATTTCAACCGACACAAGATTAGCTGCTTCCGTTAAGGTGCGACTGCATCGTTTGCGTTTCGTTAACAAACTGAAGAAGTAAAAATCGTCTTGTGCCTAGGTAAGTGTAAGAGTGGCTGATGGTTAGCTGTTGCTTACTGTTTGCTATTTGCTGCTCACGGCCTGCTGGTTGCTGGTAGTTGTTGGTTGTAAGGTTGTTAATTTTCTTTGTGGTTGTTGTTGTTGCTATTGCTGCTGCGACTGTAAGTGGCAGTGGTTTGGAAACAACTAACTACAACTACTACTATTTACAATCAAATAACAACAACAGTAATAATGTTTTTGTTGCTATTTTTGCTGCCAATTGAATGAACTGCCAATAAGTAAACTAAATGTAAAGAGCAAAAAAAATGTAGTTTAGGAAAAATTGTAGCATTTGTTGCAGCTAAAAAATAAAAAAAAAATTGTGGCAATTTTGTGGCTTGAAGTTGTTGAATTTGAAGCATTGTTGTTGTTGTTTTTCTTTTTGCAGCTTAATATTTTGCGGCTAACATCAACTTAAATAAATATTAATAGTGTCTAGTGTTTTATGCATGTAGGTATGTACTTGCAAAAACATTATGCACGAGTATGTCAAACGAAAAACTTAGGAAACAAACTTGTTTCTTATAGCCAAAGAATTAAAAGGAAATTTTATGTGATATTGTTGTTTCTATATTTATTTATTTTTTTATAATGTTACATTAACACATATATGAATGTATATACATATGATATTCAGAAGAAAAATTCTAAAACACAAAGGCCAAGAAACAAATTAAATGCAAAAAAATAGTTTAAATATTTATTTTACATAGGTCAATAAAAATAGTTAAGTTTTCTTTAAAACTATTTGTTTTCATTACTGGACATGGTTAAATTTCCGGCCGAACTTCTTATCAGGTTCGTACACGTTTCATACTTTTCTTCTGGTTTAAAGTCTAAGTTTTTACTTGTTTACTTTTGATCCACTGAGTGATTTTTCAGTTGTCATATCGGAACTAAAACATTTGCTTTCGCCTTAAATATATTTAGAGTACTATTTGCATTTCTGCTATATTTTCTACAATAACTTTATGTGAATTAAGTTTGAGTGCATAAGTTTACTCTCTTAAAGAAATGTTACCCACCTATCAATATGCTTACCTATGTCTATGTGTGCTATGTTTATGCGAAAGCGCAATGCAATATCATGAAACAATACTAGTAAAATGCATATCAAGTTTAATGCTCTAACTCTAAACAAAGCAGTTTATTCACCGCAGTTATATTACTTAATTGTGATATACATACACTAAAAAAGTCTTTGAATATATAAATGACAAGTATATTACAATACTAGATTAGATTTGCAGGTGGACGGGAAGATATGGGGCCTTCCATAAAACTCAGTCCAGTGGACCGTTGCCCAGATAGAAATACGAGAATTAAAAAAGAGTTTTACACCCCCACGAATATTTTAGTATTCATAAATAACCTAAGGAGTTCTGGAAGGCAAACAAAATAAACAGAACTCATAGTCAAGATATCGCAACCCAGCAGGCATCTCTTTCTTCTTGTGAAGGCTGGACAATAACAAAGATAATACTCTGTGTTGTCACTTTCCTCCTCAAGGCAGGGTCCAAATGACATATGTTGACCGCATATATTATGCCCTATGATCAAACTCTCCAGTTTAGTTCCTTCACAAAACTGGGTAGTTGTTATTTTGGAGAAATTGATACTGGATCATTTTTCTCTTTGAGCATAACTCAAGGATTCGGTAATCTAGTGCATTTTTTCTGCCAAATTGACGCCGAACCCGTTGGAATTACCATGAGAGCCATGATTGTCCAATTCATCAGTCTTTTCATTACCAGGTACATCAAAGTGATAAAGTACATTTTATTTAGGCCCGCGACTGTATTAAGTTTTACCTTACATTCGCTTACGATTCTCGAAAAGTTGGCTGGATTTTCTGGAGCCTTTACAGACTAGAAATGAGCTTAGTAGTGACTTTGTGACAGCCACTTTGAAGTAACCATTATTTTTAACAGTGACCAAGGTCGCTGGTTACGTAAGAAAAAGTAGCCGAATCTGATATGACATACAAATTTTTATTAATATTATTATTATTATCTTCCAATGCAAAAACTAATAAAAACGAAACCAAAAGTTTAAATTTATAATAAAATATGAAAGAAAAACAAAAACATAAATATAATTTCCTCTGCTAAGTATAAAAAATTGTTGAAAATGAAAGTTTCATAAGAAAAGGCTTGAAATATTGAAAGTGACCTCAGCTCTCAGTCACCACTAACATACAGTGATCGCTGGTAGCTACTACGGGGATTTAGCGGTCGCTGATATAAAGTCACCGGTATCGATATATCGCTCATCTCTACTGTAGACTACTCATTTTCATTGTATATTTACAAAATCAAAATTTCTGCTTGGAAGACCGTTGTTATTTCTCCTATATCGAAGAAGCACCTGTTCTTGTCATCCAGGTACCAACCATAACCGGTTTCAATTGATATTTTAAAGCCGCATCTTCTAAGTATGATCTCTGGATTGCTACATTAGCTACGCTCAGGATATTTTACACTATATTTCCTGACGAATTTGATATAGGCACAAGACTGTCAATTATCATCAGAAACAATGTGCATTGCTCTGATAGCTGGCATTGAATCCGTCTGTGCGCCGTTTGATTTGAGTCAACACACCGCTTTTATTGCTTTCATTTGAACATAATTAGAGATATAAAAGATTTTTTAAGGGGGTGTGCTGAATTAGAAAATCCAAACGGGGGAAGTTAGTCTTTTGTCGTTTTACAATTCTTTTCCGGTTCCTGATTAATGATCGAAATGCATGAGATTTTAACCCTAAAACTCTCTATTTTCTTTGAAAATCTATGGATCGGCCAGTGATAAAAGTTGTACCAAAAGCAGAAAATTCTAAGAGACCAGACTAAGTTAGTGATAAAATTTGATACTGGCTTTCATAATGCCTCGTATGTATACGTTTTAAAGTTTATTTATACTCCAACTAAACATCTGAGCATATTTATAGCGGTGATAGGTAGCGATTGATGGTATTTCGTTTGCAATTAACAACTTAACTCTTTGACCTTGCATATGTTTTCTAAAACCTTTCATTTCAGTTTTTTACTATTTGGGGTCACATGAAACTCTTGTAAGACCTCATCATTTAAACTACGTTGTATTAATTCGATGTGTTAAGTATTTATCTACTTCTTTATCGCTACTTAGATCTTAAGTATTAAAAACTACATGTCATTTGAACCGAATTTTATCTACTTTCTGTAATCTAATGGATTCAGATGCAATTTTGTAAGATCGTAGAAGTATATACCTACTCGGTTATCTTTATACCCATTATCCTTCAAAACTGCATTCCAATCTGTTTGATTCTTCTTCGAGCGCGTTGATGTCTTTTTTTATAACACTTAGATTGGACACACATGTGCCTATTACTAGAACTACTTCAGTAGATCGGTTTTATTTGGTTTTATAGACAATTACCCCTCAATGAGCCTAAAATATATGAAATGAATGTAAAAGGGGAAGAGGGAGAAGTAATTATGATCGTTTACTGTGCGTTGAAGAAGGCCATATTGCCAAGAAAAATATACGCGTAATACGATACAATATGAAATGAGGGAGGCAGAGGGAAAAGGGATGGGGTTATCTACAAAATGTCATCTACGATCTCTAATGTGAGCTTAGCAAATACGTTTTGTGAGATAGCAACCATCATTGGGTCTTACGCATGTAAAATGCAGTTTTCTTTGCTAGACCCTATTCAAAGCTTGATTAGATTGTGGATAGAATTATTTGCCAGGGAATGAAGTTTATATACCTTCACGTATCCAAGTCAATGCAACAACCGAAATGCATCCTTGTTGGCTCAATAGTAGATATGAATCAGCCATATGACTAGAGAGGAACATTTCAAGCACTGATTTTCAAATTCTTTAGGTTTTTCAACCTTTTTAATAGACTTTAAGATTTTTAAATTTCTAATTTGGAAATCAATGTTAACTATGGACAAAAAAATTTTATCGTGCTGGAAATTTTCTTCTTTAGTCATTTATAGCATTATTCTTATTAATTTGTTACTAACTCCAAGCGCCGAGAAACTAGTTTACTTGCGTAACATTAACGCGCATTATTATTTTTTTGAGAATATTATCCCTTGCCAACTAAAAGTTTTCTTTTCATAATCAATGGTTACGTTCAGAAGACGCCTCTCCGCCACTGCTACCTGTGTGCCTTATGAGCGCAAATTGATCACTTTATGATTCATTGAGCGCATTATTTTTCTGATGCTTCAGCTCAACATGTTACTGAGTAGCGGTTGTTTTCTGAACGCAACCAATGATATTACAAATGCTGAAATATAAAACAGATTCGAAAAGTTTTGGAAATCACTTTTCTTCCAGAATATCGCAAATAGATTCACTCTAATTTCAACCTCAAAATAACTTACATTTCATTCAATTCCAAGAATACATTTGACTAATTTTCCCCCCTTAAATTAAATTTTAGTTTACGTAATAGAAATTTTGTAACTTTATTATTAATAATGTTTGGAATATTAATTGGTCATGAGGAATGCTCATAAATTTCTTAAGCAGCTAGTACTATATGCTTTGTCGTACTTCGTTGTTTTATTAGACTTCAATAATTCGAGGCTTAATAAAATAAAGCTGAGCTTTATATTTTGTTAAGCAGTAAAATTTGTTGTTCATGGCAACTGAAATTGTACGTTTAGCTTTGGCTGCCAAATAAAATGCATAAAAATTATGTATTTCAACATTTGTTTTTCCCAAGTACAAAGCAATTGTGAAATACTCGTATTTGAAGACTTCGAGGGCTTCTTCGGCATGAACTACAATATTGCTATATATTTGTATAGTTGTTTGGTATGAACAGATATAAATGCACTTATCATAAAAATCATTTTTTTAAATAGTTAAATCTAATTTGCTGAAACATAAAAAAGAAGAAAAATTCTGAGAAACTCCCACCGTATAAATTTAAGTAAATTACCACAAAAAACGAAGCAGGTAGAAAACTTAACTAAAATTGTTTAATAGATCATGGAAATTATGTTAATTACCATGAAGTTTGTTTGTTTATTTGTTGTCAGCTTAAATACAGACAAACACTTTAGAAGCTTTGTTTTGCTTTAACCCCACCACAAAAATGTTAAATAAACCATTTTAAATAACAATTCAAAAGATTTTAAAGTAAACTCATTCACAAACGAACAACATGAGAATTGCATAATTTTCAAGAATTTTTAACTATTGTTTGGATAATTTATGATATCTAATTATTTGTTTTTTTATTTTTGGTATATAATTTTCTTTATTGAGTTAATTAAGTTGTTAATTACCCCGCAGTCTCAATTTTAACACATTACAGTGCAGTGTAAGCCTTAAATTTAATTAAACATTTGTGTGAAATACTAAGTTGATTTAATGAAGATCATCAAACTTTCAACTAAAAATATATGTGACTCAAATCTATGGACTTCTTGCATTTATATATACATAGAAAACTTAAATTAAAGTATATTTCTAGAAAGCTCACTAATTGCATCAACTCACTATTGTAAAATGATTTTTTGTTTTGTCTTTTGCTTTGGAGCTTTAAGAAAAAACGCATTTAACAATTTATTAAAAAATTAAGTTTATTAAAGTGCATTGACTTGAAATTTTTAACTGTTGACATGAACTTCACGCTCATAATTAGCATTGAACTTACTTCAAACTTCATCATCAGTAATAACAAAAATCATAGCTCTATTGCAAAATACAGAAGCACAGCTATAAAGTAGAAATAGCCAAAGATAAGATGCTGTACAACAATCTGCAATACTAAGGTGACCACCTTTTGTTTAGAAAAATTCTTTATATATTATATTTTGAGAAGTTGCTGCTACTGTACAGCTGATGTACTTGGAATATAAAGAAAACAATACTCAAACGGCTGCAGGTATATATGGACCGCTGTCTTCAAATTATTCTCCAGGTTTTAAGGCTTAATATATAGACTGTCCAACAAATAAATATGAAGAACCTAAACATCCATATCAGAAGATAGGAGTGGATAGACAATACTCTATGGAGTAAGAACAATAGGACGCAAGACCACGTGAAATCTTTGGAAAGATGGTAGAGCGTGAAATTAGTCAAGTGGTTAAAAAATTGAACAAGCTAATAACCGCATACCATCGAGCGCTAGAGTCGTTGATACACTGTGTTCTATTAGGTATTAAAGGAAATCAAGTAAAAGTCATAGAAGCTTAATATTTATAGTAATCCAAGATTAAAACTTCTACTTATTCTTAGTTTTATATGAATTGATTTCTAAAACTCTTTTTATACAC
The DNA here is from genome assembly GCA_963691655.1 of Toxonevra muliebris. Taxonomy (NCBI): domain Eukaryota; kingdom Metazoa; phylum Arthropoda; class Insecta; order Diptera; family Pallopteridae; genus Toxonevra; species Toxonevra muliebris. The sequence continues at coordinate 16,826,326 of OY829328.1, forward strand.
CTTCCAAAAAAATCATCAAAAACATATGGATATCACTGAAGAACTAGGTTGGAGTGGCTGTCGAGAGACACACTTAGGCCTGAACGGCCCATTGTGATACCACATAGTTGGACCTACAGTTTAACGCCGATTCCGAACGGCGGTGTGGCAATTTTTTATCGGCTTGGTGGTTTTGCCATTACCAACCAATGTGTGTACTTGTACACTATCTTATAATTCTCATACACTTCATATTGATAGTGAATATAAGAAAGTTATGAAAATTAACCACCAGACGAAGACGGGAATCGAACCCGAACCTCCCAGATGAAAGTCTAGTGCACTATCCAATAGGCTATCGAGGTCGTCACTGAAGAACTATAAGTGGTAAAATAAAATACCAGTTAGGACAGCACTAAATTAATAACTTCAAAGCGGTAGAAGAGCTTTGCTTCAGGCTTATGCTCCCAAGTGGAATAAGGAAAAGAGCTGAAAATAGAGCCAAAACATTTCCGTTTATTTCTAGGTGGCTTAAAAAAAAGTATATGAAATGTTAAATATCCGTGAAAACATTGCACAGATTAATTTTTTTCACAAATTGTATGAAACCGTAGACTTCATATATGCTCCATAATAAGAGGCAACACTTACTCAATGGTGGTCGGTGTATAGATGAATGATGCAACCCCACTTTTGATGATAATGTTGTCATACTTTTTGGGAGAAATCTAAATAATTTGTAAACCGAAAAGTACTTCTATAAGTTATTAGATCAGATCGAGCAACATTGTTTCGAGCATGCTCGCCGTTGATATCTGATCATTGGCTCCGCACCTGTATTAAAGTGGTGTTGCGGTTAACTCATCGAATGCAGTTTTACTATATTGATTCGAACAAAGTACTGCATTTTACAACAACTGCAATTACTCTTAGTTAAAACAACAACATTTGATGCGCGTTGTTCAACGATGATTGGGCAATAATATTCACCGGTTCCAAGTACAGTCGTTTGCTAAGTTGCTTGAAAACATTAGTTTTAAGATGAAGAGCATAATAAAATTGGCACTTGAATCAGCAAGTCAAATTGCCATAAACAAAGTGTTTCAATAATTGGCGCCCAACCACGTGTGGCCTTTATAAAAAATTTGCCTGCCACTCATACTACTCGAGCTAGCAAGGATAATTTCAAGCGGAAAGCACACCACGTCAATCAAAAGTACCACCACCATATTTGTAATGGAATAACCAACCTAGCTATTTTTTTAAACAATATAAAATTATATCAGAAAATTACTGTAAGTAAAAAATTCATAATTGATTGAAAGTGAAAAATATTAAAAATTAAATTATTCGAAATTTTGACTTAAACTCATTGAAAGTGTGAAAAGATTATTTGAAAAGCTTTAGTAATTAAAATTTATGTTTTCCAAAATTTGCTTTTACGAAATTGCGGTAAATGTCTAGCAAATTGAGCAAAATTACAGAAGGTTTTTTTTCGGAAAATTTAAGTGTTAAAACTTAATATACTTTTTGTGCAGAGAATTACTAAAATTATTCTTAACTAAATTGAATACCTTTTCTATGAAAGTTTTGGTTTTTTTATTGTCCCAACATAACTTAATACAGTCGTGAAATTCTTCTTATTTAAAATATAAAAATGAGTGTTACCAGAGAGCAAGTACTAGAAATAGTTAGATCAACTACTCAGCAGGCCAAGCAAGAGTTCACAGATCAGATAAATCGTCTTACTTTAGCTCTAAATCGTCTAGAAACACCTAGCATAGAAACGTATTTACCTGTCTCCATAGATCCTACAATTAACCCTTGCAATGCTAGTTTGGATTTAATTAAATCCCTCCCTGAATTTAAAGGTGATGCCTCATCCTATCCAGCTTGGCGAACCGCAGCCCATTTCGCAATGAATTATTATATAGAGGGCTCTGAAAAGTACTACATTGCTATGGGTATTTTTAGGAATAAAATTATTGACTCAGCTAATTCAACTCTTTCATCTTTCAATACTGTTTTAAATTTTAAGGCAATCATCGCTAGACTCGATCAAACGTACTCTGATAAAAGACCGATTTATGTTTTAGAAAACGAACTCAGTATCCTGAGACAGGATAATTTATCAATTGCAGAATATTATGATGCAGTTGACAAGCAATTGACACTCATCGTCAATAAGCAAATAATGACAAATAGTGGCAACACCGAGGTTACTACAGCCCTTAATGAACGCGCAAGAGAAAACGCATTGCGTGTATTCATATCGGGGCTCCGTCGTCCAATATGCGATATTCTTTTTTCTACTAGGCCAAAAGATCTTCCTACTGCACTCGCAGTGGCCCAAGAACTCGAAACTAGTCATAAACGGTATGATTTTGCTCGCACATTCGCAGCAGGTAATTCAGTAAAACCAAATAAGCCACAGTACCAACCAATACAGCGCAGTAATCAGCAATATATGCGCACTTACCCTAACTTTAACAATAGCCCAACTCCGATGGAAGTTGATCGTGGAACATCGTTTTACCGGCAACGTACCCCTCAACAAAATAACCATGTACCCCACAACAATAAAAATTTTTCTCAACCACAACTATTTTCTAACACCCCTCAATCACAGCAACAACAACAACCAAATTTTTATCAGCCAATGACCTTTAAACGCGCACGCGAACAGACATATTCCAATCGATCACCTTTGCAAAAAGTGCAAAAAGTTAATTACATGGATGAAACAGTGAATCCGAATCTGAATGATATAGAATACGAAAGCTATGACGGCAATTCCTGTCAGGACTACAAAAATGAGTGCTATCACAATGATAATAATCATGATGATTACTGGCATAATAATCAGGATCAGGACAATATCATTGCTGATCACCACAATGAAATTAACTTTTTAAACTGAAGTCGCTCCTCCCGTTTATTACTAAAAAAACATCAAACGGGCAGGAGCTCCGCATTTTAATTGATACCGGCACTTCAAAAAATTACATTAAAGACTATTCATTTCTACGAGGACCCACACTGATGGAAAAGCCATTCATATTAAAATCAATAAATGGCACAAATTTTATTAACAAAAAATGTTTAATAAATGTCTTGGACCATACCTCAACGTTTTATTTGCTTTCTAATTTAAGCACGTTCGACGGTATCATTGGGTACGATTTCCTTAAAGAAATTGACGCAATTGTTGACACTGAAAAAGGGTATTTATATCATCGAAATGGCCAGGTGAAATTACAACATCTCTCGTGTAATCAAGTGAACTTGATAACAATTGAAGAAGATTCCATTCCATTTCACATACAAACCCAATTCCAAAAGATGATTAGTAACAACATAACTGCTTTTGCCGATTCAAACAGAGCATTGCCCTATAATACTTCTATTAAAGCAAGAATTCGCACTACCACGAACGAAGCAATTTACACGAAAAGTTATCCCTATCCTATTTCAGCTGCAGAGTTTATTAATAATGAAATAAAAATACTTTTAAAGGATGGAATAATACGAAAGTCTTGTTCTCCTTATAACTCTCCTGTTCACGTTGTTACAAAAAAAGGCCTAGACGAAAGTGGTAAACAGAAGTTACGTATGGTAATCGATTTTAGAAAAATTAATGAAAAAACAATATCTGATCGATATCCTATACCCGACACATCGGTGATCTTGGCCAATTTAGGCAAATCGCAATATTTTACCACTTTAGACCTAAAATCAGGCTTTCACCAGATTGTTTTGTGTGAAGAGGATAGACAAAAAACCGCCTTTAATATTAATAATGGTAAATATGAATTTTGCCGTTTACCCTTTGGTCTTAAAAACGCGCCGAGCATTTTTCAGAGGGCGATTGACGACGTCCTTCGTGAACATATAGGAAAATGTTGCCACGTTTACATTGACGATATAATAATATATTCACCTGATGAACAAACGCATTTAAAAGACATAGACACCATTTTACAAAAATTAGAAAAGGCAGGGATGCGAGTTTCACCCGAGAAATCAAAATTTTTTAAAAAGGAAGTCGAATTTTTAGGTTTTTTGGTCTCACAAAAAGGCATTAAGACATGTCCGAATAAAGTAAATGATATCCTCAATTACCAAACTCCACAAACACTTCGAGCGTTGCGCTCATTTCTAGGTTTATCTGGGTATTACCGTAGATTTGTTAAAGATTATGCTGCTATTGTCAAACCATTATCTAAATACTTAAGAGGAGAAAATGGGTATGTAGGAGCGAATAAGTCAAAAAATGTGAAAATATCTTTTGATACAGAGGCTATGTGTTCATTTGAAAAAATAAAAAGGGTATTAGCTTCGGAGGACGTTCTCCTCCAATACCCCGACTACAACCGGTTTTTTGAACTTACGACGGATGCATCGTCAAGCGCCTTAGGTGCAGTATTATCGCAAAATGGTAAACCAATTACTATGATATCTCGCACGCTTTCCTCCACTGAACAAAATTACGCCACGAACGAGCGCGAGCTTCTGGCAATTGTATGGGCACTAAAAACATTACGGCATTATCTGTACGGTATCAAAGATATAAACATCTACACTGACCACCAACCGCTGATATTCGCCATATCAGATAAAAATCCCAACACCAAAATGAAACGATGGCGTGCATTTATAGAAGAGTTTTCGCCGAAATTCCACTACAAACCGGGGAAAGAAAATAAAGTGGCTGATGCACTTTCACGTCAGTTCGTTCATAATTTCAGTGAATCCGAGGCGGAAAATACTGCGCACAGTGAAAATTCTTTAAGCAATGTTATTAAAACTATTAAATATCCGATTAACCAATTCAAAAATCAGTTAGTATTAACCAAATCAAATTATTTTAATAAAAGTACTAAAATTCTTTTTAAAAAACTAATTCGCCATACCATTTGCTTTAACACAATTGAAAACCTTATGCAATGCTTAAAAGAAGCGATCAACCCAAAAGTTACCAATGGAATACACTGCGACCTTCACACTCTAGCAGATATCCAAAATAGGCTAGTTTCTAATTTTCCAGGTATTAAATTTGTTCACACTGAGATACTTGTAGTAGACTTAATCAATAAAGACGACCAACTCGAAACAGTAGCAACGGAGCATAATCGCGCTCATCGATGTTTGCACGAAAATTATCAACAAATTTCTAGCGAATACTATTTTCCAGACATACGAAAATTTTTGAAATCCATAATTGCTAATTGTAAAATATGTATGGAAAATAAATATCAACGGAAACCACATAATACCGGAATAGGAAAAACACCCATGCCAAATCTACCTGGGGAAACCCTTCATATTGATATTTTCATCACTGACAAACAACATTTTCTAACATGCGTGGATAAATTTTCTAAATTCGCCATTGTAAAACCAATTGCTTCAAGATCTACTGTGGATATAAAAGATGCACTCTTAGAGATTTTATTAAAATTCAAAAACACTAAAACAATCGTTTCAGATAATGAAAAATCATTTCATTCAAATTTAATAAAAACTCTGCTTAGAGACAATTTCTCAATCGAACAATTTTTCGTACCTACACTTCACAGTGAAAGCAATGGTCAGGTAGAAAGATTTCACTCTACTTTGTTAGAAATAGCGCGTTGCATCAAAGAACAGCAACAGATAAGCGAAACTAACGATTTGGTATTATTAGCAACACATAAATACAATAACACCATTCACACTGCAACAAATGCGAAACCAATCGATGTACTTCATAACTACTCAACGGAAAAACTGAATGAAGTAAGAAATCGACTTCTTCAGATTCAAGGAAAAACTTTAGGTAGAATTAACCAAGGTATAGTAGTTAGATCTTACCAGCCTGGGGAAAAGGTGTTTTTACGCAGAAATAAGAGGCTAGGAAATAAATTTAACAAGATTTTCATAGAAAAAATTATTGAAAAGGACTTGGGAACCACTGTTTTAATCGATGGTAAAAAAATCCATAAAAGTAACCTCCGGTAAATTCTGCCCTGTTTTTGTAATAGTGCTTTTCAATAACATTCACACTTTTAATATTAAAATAAAATATAAATAAAAACAATTTGTTTTTGTTTTTGTATTACAAAACATTTGATCAATTTTGAATATTTACATACCTTTTTGGAATTTAAGATTAAAAAATATGTATGCTATTATAAAATAAGTTAACTCAACAAAACTGTAAAAATCAAATCTAATCAAGCTACGACGCAGATATCCATTTGGTCTTCAATTGAACCTGTTAAACTCAAAAATTATATGCAAACCAAATAGAGCATATGTTCAATTTGTTTAATATCATAGAATTTAAGATTAAAAAATATGTGTATGTTATTATAAAATAAGTAAACCTAACAAAATTGTTAAAATCAAATTTAATCAAGCAACGACGCAGATATCCATTTGGTCTTCAATTGAACCTGTTAAACTCAAAAAATTATATGAAAACCAAATAGAACAAATGTTTAATTTGCCTACTATCATGGAACATCGAACCGAGGACGTTTCGAACTCGATGATGGGAATAGTTATTAGATCAGATCGAGCAACATTGTTTCGAGCATGCTCGCCGTTGATATCTGATCATTGGCTCCGCACCTGTATTAAAGTGGTGTTGCGGTTAACTCATCGAATGCAGTTTTACTATATTGATTCGAACAAAGTACTGCATTTTACAACAACTGCAATTACTCTTAGTTAAAACAACAACATTTGATGCGCGTTGTTCAACGATGATTGGGCAATAATATTCACCGGTTCCAAGTACAGTCGTTTGCTAAGTTGCTTGAAAACATTAGTTTTAAGATGAAGAGCATAATAAAATTGGCACTTGAATCAGCAAGTCAAATTGCCATAAACAAAGTGTTTCAATAATTTATACAAGCCAAAGCCTGAGGGAGTTAAATAAAGAATTACGCCCAAATTGTTCATCGAGAAATATAGAAATTAAAATAAATTATAGAGTTATTCTATCCTTTTTTGTCCTCCTCATTTTTTCCTTGCAAATTTATTCTTGAAATTTTTTAATTTTCCCCTTGCAGCTCGGGTCCCCAGAGCTAAGTTGACACTAGTACACGGTACGTGTCAAGCATATTTTGTTATTATATTCTAAAATTCGGTACAGTTGGTCACCTGCAATACTCATTCGTTTACTGTAATTTATCACTCTCAATCTCGCTCTTTCACTCTCTTTCATTTATTCAATCTTTATGGAAATATAAATACACATTTGCCTTTATTAGCAATTTTAACATTTAAGGAAGATTTTCACTTTTTACCAGTTTTCATAGCAGAAACAACAACAGCAACCGTAGACATACATAAGTGAGCGGCAACAGTAAACTCGATATAAATAAAAAATATTAAATTATGAGCAATTATTTAATGTGGAAAAAACACGAAGAAAAAATTAAAAAATAACTCCATGATCCACATTCGCGATTAAGTGTTTACATTGTAGATTTGTTTGAAGAAAATTTGTATACAAAGTAGACAAAATAAATTTTATAAAATATATTGCACGTAACGTCAATAAATCTCGAGATAATAAGCCAAGCCAGCAATTTGTTGCAACAGCAAAAAAGTTCAGCTTGCTGTTTTTTTTATAGCGCAAATGCTCAAACATGTATTTCCTTCCGTTCGATGATCTTCTTCAGTAATTGAAGATCGCTGAAAACGGTGCTCTGAAGTTTTTCTTCTGTTGATTTGATATATCACCATATATAAGTATATACTTCCACAACTATTCATTGAAGTTATTGCACTTAGTTGCAATTGCAATTGCAATTTTATACTTGCGCCTGCTGTTGCAATTTGTAAACAAGTTGCCTTGAAGATGGCAACTGGTTGTTTTGATGTTGCTTCTACCGTTGCTGATGATGATGATGATAGCTCATTGATGATGGCTCATTTTAGCTGTCTAGTTTTAAAAGCATCACCCATTATTAGAATACACGTCATGGCTGTTGGCTGGCTGACAAATTGCACGAACTGGAAGAGATCTTCAAATAAATTTTTTTTTTTGGTTTTGATTTTTGGCAAAAGTTAACGATTTTAAGTGTACATTACACATGAGTAATTACTCGTATTGGAAGTGCATACAAAAAAAAAAAAAAATTGTAGTAATTAGTTTTAGTCATTAGGAATCTGTTCTGACTGCAAAGATGTTGAAAATTTTAATTTTCTGTGCTAAATTTTATCACCACAGTTGCTCAGTAGATCATTGAGTATTATTTTTCTTTAGTAGATTGTGGAATGTTGTAGCATAATCACAATTAAATTTCTGTTTATTTAAGTGCATTGTTGGTAGTTATAACATCTATTTTAACTTACTAAGATATAAGCTTGCAAGTTTAATCTCTAACCATCAAACCAAGTACCATGAAATAGTAAATTATGAAATTTTTAAATACCAACCACAAATTTATAATCAATTGCTGTAATTGTAATATTGACTATTGAAATAAATCTGGGGAAAATATTCTGAGTAAGACGTGGATCCAAACAGATAACAAACACTGCCGACCTTAGATTAAACACTATGGACTTACCCAGCTCATCTTACAGGCATTGCTTTATTTTTCTGAGCCTCGACAACGTCATATCCATAAATATCGATTACATTCTCTCAAAATCTTTTTTTGATAGCAAATGATAAACATATCTTTCCAACAAGTTCGAATAGGCAGAGGAAGTAGTTAAGCCAAGAGATCCTAAACAGTTTTCTGTACAGCTGGTTTCAAACTAGACGGTAGAGTGAGAGGAGACGGTAAAGGTCGACAGGACATAGGCGCAACCAAATAACACCGAACAGGTTAATCTACGGAATTGCCTTCGAACTGATCAAGCAAACTCTTTTACTAGCTTAGGCTAACTGACGCGATGATTTAAAGTCAACTTGTTTCAAGTGGCATTTCCCAATCTCTGGAACTGTTAATGCTTCTAGAAATTGAGTGGGCAACTTTTAAGTTAATCTTTTAAAACCACAGTGAAAGAAAGGTATACGTGCTCACAAAATAAATATAATAAAGTAAATTAAATTAATCTAGCTTCAAAGTTATATTAACCTTTTAGTCTAATGAAACTTTTTGCTTTTTAAACAGAAATTGCTTTTCAGTGATGCTTTTTTCACGATTTCGGTGGTACTTTTTAAATATAGTCTTAGCTTAGAAAATATTTTTAAGAACATGTTTATTCACTGCGCATCACAGGTTGAAATTTCCTATATTTTTGAAATTTGGGTTTATTTTTACTAAAACCAAGTTTACAAATTTCTTATGTTCAGCGACTTATTTTAAAATTTTTTGAGCAAAATTTCTTTAAAACGTATTAACCCTCTGTAAATCTTCGTAATGGGTCTAAAAGACGATTTTGCTTCAAAAAGGAGAAATTAGATCATTAACGAAGAGAGCTAATGGGTAAACATATTCGAAAGAAATATTAATAACAATCACAGATGTAAAATTAAAAAGATATCTGATGGTTTATTATACTTATGCTATTAGAAAGGCGAAAATTTTATGGTCGCGTAAAACAAAAATTAGAAATAAAACTTTTTAACTTTACAAATGCGGAAGAGGTGACCAGCCACTCCACTACTTGATAAAAGCACCGCTGCATTAACTGCTTTTAATATGAAATAGAAAGTATTAAAATTATAGTAATGAGTAATGATTTTATAATAAAAAAGTTCTATTTTTTGTGTTTAACAACGTTGCTATTTACGTAGACAAAAAAAGTGTTGGCTTTCAAATGTTCCAAAACAAGCAAAATTGGTTTTTCTAAGTTCTATCAGAATCCACTTTCAGAACCTTGTTTTTTTCGTATGTGCATTATAGAAACATTATAGAAATTCAAAAACGATTTGTTTCTTCGAAGAAACCTCTATATATAACCTGTTTATATATAACTTCAAATAACGAAATTGACATGAACTTAAGTCATGACTTTGAAAATTAACCTCTAGATTTAATTTTCATAGTCTCCTAGAAAACCCAGGTTTTCGACAAAACAGATCGACAACAGATGGTAGTACGTCAAATTGCTGAGAAGGCTATAGAGTTCAATAAGGTCGCATATCTCTGTTTTGTTGATCACCAAGGGTTTCGACCGAGTCAGGCTTCCTGATGTAATCAAACTGCTGCACAAAAGAGGAGTAAACGCAAATGTCCGAGACACCATTACCAACATAAATTCCAACCCCACGACGCAAATCAGAGTTGGCCACTATACATCACCCAAAATTCTCACTGTAACGACAAGGCGACAGTCTTAGTCCCATTTGTCCCATCACCACATGTAATGGATAAAATAACAAAAGCAGTGAAAGATGCAGCGCCCGGAAACAGAATGGGTAGAAAGGAGATAAAAATAGTAGCATATGTTATTCTGATGACGCACTGCTTATTGCAGACAATGAAGACGACCTTCAACGATTGCTATTCGCCATCGAAAAAGCATCAGGCGTGTTTAACAAGAAAATATCCGTTGCAAAAACCAAAGCACTTAAATATCTAGAGAGCCTGTCAGGTGCAAGCTAGCAGTATACGGCCAAATAGTTGAGCAGGTTGCAGGGTTTAATTATCTTGGCGCTAACATAACATCTGGTAGAGACATTGCCACTGAAGTGAACACCAAATAAGGCTGCCCAGATATCTGGATGTCTTAAGCAAACCATTTGGCGGAATAAGTGTATCAGCATTAAAAGCAAAGCCCGTATATACAAAACGTGCGTAAGACCAGTATTGACATATGCCTTGGAGACCCGTGCCTACACCGCCAACACCCAACGAGCCCTCAATAAGGTCGAAATGCAAAACTTGCGATCAATAACAGGGTTGACGCTAAGAGACCGGGACAGAAATGAAATCATTCGAGCAATGTGCGATATTCAAGACGTGCACCACTGGGGACGAAAACGAAGAAAGGAGTGCAAATAACATGTCCAAACAATATCAAATGAGGGAGCAACAACTTTTGTTGTTTTTGTTGTCACCTTAGTAATGAAATGGTGTGTAATATATATCTGTCTTTTTTCAACTATAGCACCCTTAGATTTGTTGATTTTTTTTATCCGCTTGTTAACTCCTTCATACCCAATATTGCGTATATGCAACATTCACTTTTTTGTAACAAATTTTACTATTAACGCTATATGCATTCGGTTCTGTTAGGTATTCTTCATTTTTACTTATTGCCGAACATTTGGAATTTCCTTCTTTTTTTAATGTTTTATCTTTAAAGTCCAGCAAAAATTTTTTAGTAAAATCGTTTGCACTATTTTTTGAAAAAAAATTCGTTTAATAATTACTAAGCGGAAATTTTCTTTATCAAATATGTTTATAAAAAATAAGAGAACATGAAAATCAAAAATTGGAGGAACCATATTATCCAGTGGTTGTCTACAGCTCCGTAGTCATTATTTTTAACCTTGAATAAAAGACAAACAAATCAATATAAAAACATGAAAGCTGGTGTCATGATTGTGGAGTACCTAAGTAACCATAATTTCAAAACAAAACGTTTTTATCAAGCCCTATTTTAATTCGGGTGTCAAAGGGTTAAAAATATTTGTTTTTTAATATTTTAAATAAATGCAAAAATGTTTTATCTACATATAATGACTAAGAAAAAATATATTTCAAATGCTATTATTTCAAATCTATAGTTCTTGCTATACATCATTTCATTACTAAGGTGACAATGTAGTCCCTTATGTAGTCCTATATGTATACAATAGTTAATGATTTACATTCATAAATTTCTGAGCCTATTAAGGAAATATTCCATAAAATAGTTTGCCTTTTAAATTATAGCTTAAATCCAATTCTACTTTATGTTATGAACAATAGGGTAATCACAACATTACCTTAATTCAGAAAGATATATTTAAACATAGCCTCGCTGTTATTCTATAGAATATTTGGAATTGTTACAATGACCTTTCTTGTTATTTGACATTTGGATTCTTTATGATTTGTCTTTGAATATTTTTTTCGGTTCGCTTGAGTAATCAAATATTTTAACTACCAAAAAAAAAAAAAAAAATTCTAAGCCACCAACAAATTCAGCACATTTTTTATACCATTAAATTCAAGCTTCGATTATTCACAACAACAATTTTTCCGTGTACCTCGAAGTGTGGGAATTTTCCAAGTTATATAAAAAAAATACTAAAAATACTAAACTGAAACTTAATGCAAATTAAAGCATAAACAACAATTCCGAGTTGAATTTTTCTTTTCTATTTAATAAATGAAAAAAGTGGAACCGTTTTCCGCATTTGTATTGTGTGCAGATTTTTTAATTTTTTTTATTTTTTTTTTTTTTGTTTCACGTTTCTTTAAATCAGGTGGGAAAATGTGAAAATTAAGCTTGAGAAAAAAAAAATGCAAACCGAAATTAATGCCGTCAAGTAAATAAATAAATAAGTGAAGGTCACTTGGTCGCTGGGTCGCTTGTTACTAGAGACTGCCTGCTTTTTGGCACTTGCCACTTGCTATTTAAGTCTTGCCACAAGCTGTAACTACTACAGTGTTATTGTTTGTGTTATTGCTGCTGTTGTTTGTGATCGTGGATCGCTTGTGGTGGTTGTGCTGCTGTTTCTACTTCTGTTAAACACACCGAAAAGGTCAAAGTATGCGAGCAATGCATTTTTTCTTTCGTTCGTTATATTAGCTTTAGCCCGGTCTTGCGGTTTTACAATTACAACAAGCATCTGCTGGTGAATGAGTAGCTTTGTACCTTTTCCTGTCTGTCATCGGTAATTTGATTTGTTTAGTATGCGCAACAAATCGATTATTTTTTTATTTGTTTTGTGCACATTTATGTAATAGAAATAAGGCTTGCCGTTTTAAAGTAGAAAGTATATTCTTTTCCGTTACTTTTTTTTAGCGCTTCTTGTTTTATTAGTTATAATTATAATTATGGTTACATTACCCTAACTTTTCTATTTATTTGTATGTCCGAGCTTGATTGAGAGTGAAAGCGTTTTGTTTTTATACGATTTGCTGTAATGCATACAAGAAAAATACGTTGTAATTGTATATTTTATTGGTCAAAGCATAATTTATGGTTCTCTCGGTTATGAAATTTTTGATTAGGTAAGCGAAAGTAAAATTTTTTGATTAAAAGGTTGTTAGATGTATGTATGTAGTACATTAATTTTAAAACTAATTATTACTTGCTAATAGAAGTGAGATCATTTCAGCGACATCCTTGATTCGATATCCCCAGATCCAAATCAACATGACAGAACCAGACGAAGCACGCAGCAACCATATATATTTACTCATTACCTCAATTTTAAATCAATCAAATCAATCAAATCAATTTTAAAAACATTTTAGGACTACAATGCATCTCTAGATTATATCTGAAACGCATTATAGCATACAGAAATTTTGTGATGAATTCAAATGTAGAATATGAAATATGAGGTCTCTGTAATCAGTTTTTCATTCTGCTTGAGAAATATGTCTAGAAGATTTAATCTCACACATCTCCTTATAAAGCGCGGTTCACGCAAAATTGGCACGCAGAAAAGTTGCTGTATCTTTTTAACCAGAACACTCAGAATAACAAATAATGCATTAAATGATAAGTTTAATATTGTGTTTTAATACTATAATATTATTCCTTTTAATGGACCCCATCAACCTTTGAACATCCGCTCTGGATACTTTTGCGGCTATTTGGTTTCATTTTAGTAACATTGAATTCACATTTTAGACAATACCTGCATTTTTCTTCAACATATATAAGTTGTAATAGCCCAGTATTTTTCGATCAGTCGAAGCTGGGAGCAATAGGGTGGATTCATATATTTGGGCACTACATCTACTTTATTTGTCTGATACCAATCCATGGTTTTCTTAGAGTAGTAGCAACTCGCTAAATCAGGCCAAAACTTGACTGGCGAATGGTGGTGACGAACAAATGGCAATAGTTGTTTCGAAAGGCATTCTTTGATGTAAATATCAGACGTCATAGAAGAGGATGTCACAAATGCCCTGGATTTGAGACCACAGCTGCAAATGCCTGCCACACCATTGCTTTCTTTGCAAATTTATCCATTTTTATGCACTTAAATTTTGAGGGTACATTACCATGATTCGTTGCCATATAAAACTTTTAACCTGGAAGCTGTTTAAGATCAAATTTTACGTATGATTCGTCATCCACAATAATGCATCCATTGAATTTGGTCAAAACATTTTTATAAAGAAGACGAGCACGTTTTTTGGCCAGCAAATTCTGTTTGTCTGTTCTATTTGGATATTTTATAGCACGATAGCACTTTAGCCCAGCTTTTATGCGTATTCGTCCAGCAGTACTTTTGCTGGTATTGAATTTTTTTTGGCACGATCGCTTTCCGATAGTCCGGGATTGCTTTTGATGGACCTCAAGATCTTTGCCTTTAATTTTAGGTTGGTGGTTCCCGTTTTGTTCACAACTTTTTTAGCTCTTTCAACACTAAGAGTTTCTTTATATCGTTTTATAACTCTACATTCCGTTTTTGGAGATATGTAACACTTTCGCAATCTTTGAACCAGACCACGACGGATTTTCAATAAATTTGTTCACAATTAATTTTCTATTTGCAGCTTCCATTGTGCACACAATCACCAACTTGCGATCAATTAATATGAAAAATTTATCAACTAACGATAACGGTATTGTAAACACATCCCAGTAAAAACTTTGTTGTTCTTATGACTAGGGGCGACGTGGTGACCACAACAAAGCGTGCCAATTTGACGTGAACCGCGCTTTAATACTCTACGATATCCCAAAAGTGTCGTTGTACTCAAATTGTAAAAGAATCCATTAGAACAATTAGAGGACCCGGATTAAGTATTTGGCATTTGTTTGCTGTCATTCAAGCATTCAGATATGTAAAACAAATTGAATGATTTCATTAACCTTCCCGGTCCCTTTTCTTTTTGCTAAGGTATGCTCGGTGAGTAACCAGAATATGCAAATAATAACACACACTATAATTCGTTTTAGATATACATATAATGTTTACTGTTTATTTATATTATTCACTGTGTTGCTCGGGTGATTCTCCTTTGTACCTTGTGGTACTTCGTATATTTAGTCTTTGTTTGTTCTTTGGAACCTCTCAATCTTCTCTCTCTGGCGTTCGTTTGCCTTCGTTGGGGCTCGTTTCCCTTCAATTGCCTTTCTTGGTGCTTGGTTCTCTTAGTGGCTGTTCACACGAGCGTAAGCCTGAATGACTATCTGAAAGTAAGAGGTAGAAAAAATGGGTAGTTAAAAAAAGACAGGCGAGTTTCTGTATCTTTCTTACTACCTACTTTTTCTACCTCTCTTCTTTCGACAGGGGTTCATGCTTGCGCCCTTGGGAACAGCCACTTAGTGTGCCCTAGTTGGCGCTCATTTCCATGCTTGTGTTTAAGTTGCGTGTCCTCGTGTCACAATGACTAGGTTGTTTGTAATGTCGTATGGTCAGTGGCAACTTCGTTTGCACTACACCAGTGGAACTGACACACAGCCTGGGGCTTAATCAATAACTGATCTTTATACCTTGGTGTGATGTCTCACTCGCCTGAACGATTTCTGAGAGAATGAAAGGAATCAAAACATGCTGTCGCTTCGCTTGATATTAGCTACCAATATCTAATTTTTATTCTTCCGTGCTGATGCAACCGTAAAGAGTATTACATATAAGCTAAGTCATTATGCCGAACGGTTGTACCGAAAAAACGTTGTAAGCAGAATCAAAAGTAACACTAAAAACGCATGTGTTTTTCATCGGTAAGGGGAGAAGGGAAGGGGTTAATCAATTCAATCAGTATAGATCACCCAATTGCTTTCGTCAAACAATTCCAATTTGAACTATGTACGATAATATTTATACAATTAAAGCTGATATAGAGTTTGGTTAGTTAAGTATTTATTTCGGCGGACTTATAAATATTCTGTAAATTAATTGCATTACATTGAGAAACGATCTTTTTTTGAAAAACAACACACATAAATATAAAAAGAAGTTAACCTGCGTAAGTAATAGAAAGGTTGTGCAAATAGTACAATTACTTCCACTTCCAACAACTTTTACCAACTTTCAATTATTTTCAAAAACCAATTTAGAAATCATCGAATTTATTTGAAAGCCATTACTGCATGCAATCAAAAGTGACAAGTGCAATAAGTGCGGCAAAACTGTTTTGAAAAATATCAAATATATGTAAATACTATGTATGTAAGCACTTATACATGTGTGCATACATACATATCTACACAACCTACGTCAACAAGTAAAAACAAAAATTAAGCTGGGTTAATTGAAATGCAATACAATTACAAGTTTTTATTCAAAAGAGATTTCTTTGCCCATGACGAAGTATTGCTAGGTCAACACTTGGCCACAACTTGACGTTGAGGAATACATACGATGACAGTGGATGCGTTAGCTGTGCATTATAAGTGTCCACTAACAGATCCAAGCGAAGGATTTTGGGGCTAAACTCTCCCTTACCGATGAAAATTGCATACATTTTGTTCGTTGGAAATGAATGGAAAAAATTTTATAATTTTATGGGGGGAAAAAAATTAAAACCCCCCTTAGGAAATCTCTGGATCTGCTACTGTAAATGCCTATGGATAAGTATAGCCATACATATATTAATATGTATGTATGTATGTATGTATGTATTGCCGTATACACATACATCGATATATATTTATGGGAAAGGAAAGTGAAATGAAGTTCGCTTTCAAATAAATTAAAAACGAAAACGAAATTATATTGAAACGAAATGTAAAAAATGCGTGCATGTCTAAAACTTTTGAGTATATGTCTGTACTACGTACATACCTTTGTATCTACATATCTACCTATCAACCTACCTACCTACCTACTTGCATAAAATTTCCAAGAGGGTCCAATTTCCCCTTTGTAAATTTCATTGTAAAATATACATACAACAAAAATATTTACAAATTGAAAAACAAAAGTTAATTTTATCACTAACGCACTTCATTATCATGCACGCTGTGGTCAAGTGATGCGTGCATATTGAAGAGGAAATCGTATGCGCTGAGTAAGTGTGAAGTTTTTGTTAGATATCGAAAATGTTAGAAAATGAAAAGTAATCAATTTGGTGAAATTAATTGTTTTGGAAATTCAAAAATCAATTTCAAGAAATAACAATGTTATTTTGATTGTCCTGTGCAAGAAAAAGTGGAAACGAGGATTATAAAAAAAATTGCATATTCATAATTATGAATTTTTTAGTTTATGTTCCAGTCGCGAAATCGAAGGTATAGAACTGAGGCCATTCTGAATTATATCAATTTTTTTACTGCACTACAAATAGGTGCATTCACATATGCAGTGATAGATCTATTATTTGGGTTAGGGGAGGGCTGATTTTTCTCAACTTTAGGTTATCCGGCAAATAACTAGAATAAAATCAAAATCATAAAACTCAAACTAAAAACAATCCCAAATTCGTAACTAAAATTTAAACCAGAACGAGATTCAAATCAAAAACGGGACAAAAATTCAAACCAGAAATTAGTCAGAATTCAGATAAAAATTCAGACAAAATATCTAGTCCAAGCTTTGACCAAAATTTAATTCAAACTCAGATGAAAATTCAATCAAAATTTAGTCCAAAAATCCGACCAAATTCAAATCAAAATTTTGTCCAAATCCAAATTCAGATCAGAACTCAGAGCAAAATACAAACAAAATTCAAATAAAAATTCTGACTGAAAATCGGACCGGTATTTTTTTTAATGAACACCTGTCAAAAGAAAATGAGTAAAAAAATTCAAACTAAATTCAGCCAAAAATTCAGTCCAAACTCAGACCAGAATTCAGATCAAACATTAAACCGGAATTTAAACTAAAAATTTTACCGGAATTGAGACAAAAATCCAGAACAAAATGCAGCCCAAATTCAGTTCAATATTAATTCCAAATCTGGCCTGAGTTGAGACCAAAATTTAAACTAAACTCAAACAAAGTTTAGACCAAAATTCAACCCAAGTTGAGATCAAAATTAAATCCAACTTCAGATAAAAATTAAGACCAAAATTCAGTTCAAATTCAATTTATGACAAAAACACAAAACAATTTTAGACGAAAAATCTGACTAAAAATCAGATCAAAACTCAATCCAAATTCAAATTTAGACCAAATTTCAGTTAAAAATAGATCAGAATTCGGATCACACATCAGACCAAAAATCTGACCAGAATTGAGAATAAAATTTAGATTAAATTCAGACACACATTTTGGTTGAAACTCAGATTAAAATTGAAACTGAATTTCACTACAAATTCAGATTAAAAATTAGCCGAAAAACCAGACCTAAAAACAGATCGACGAGTTGACCCAAGCTGTTGAATTTCCATAAACTGACTGTGAAATTTTAGATAATAATAAAAACTTACACTCTAGAAATATTTTTAAAGGTTATATGCATTCACAATTTTGAAAGGGACTGCAGCCCTTATATCCCCAATCTGGATCCGTCACTGCACATACATTAAGCATACATCTGAAATCATCATATGCTCACACTTATGAATCACTCAATACGCACGCTTAACTATTTTTCGTGATATAAGAAATTTCGAATTCAACGATTTTTATTTATGGACAGAAAACACGAGAAATAGTTTTAGTTTAAATATATTTGTAAACTTTAACTTGATTGGACAATTTTGTTAAAAACAACCGAATGCACCAAAAAAAAAAGAAAAAAACATTGTGCGTATTTCACAGAATTACGTAATGAAAAGCAAACGCATTTACGATAAACGCACAACGATAGCAAATCAATTCATATCATCGCAATAGCAGCAACACCAATATATCTGTTATTCAAAATGGTAGCATTTTACCCTCTCAAAGATGTTTTAACTCGAAATTTTACACAACCAACATCTGAAAATAGACACAGGTTTATTGTGATGGGGTTGCACCAAAAAAAAAAAAAAAAAAAAAAAATTGTTGCTGCTAGTAAATGCTTCCTGTTGCTAGAGTTGGTGATCAAAAATGAAACTACACTAAACTGCTTATAAAATACTTAGTTTATAGAAAAAACAAGATTTACCAAAAGATTTCGTTGTAAAGTTGAATTAAGTAGTAGCAAAAAGTAGTTGCAACAATGTCCCAATGTTGCTAGACTTGGAGTGGCTGACGCAGCTGTTAAAATGAATATGTTGCATTCATTTAATGTTTTCTTCCTTATTTAAATTTAGTTGATTTAAAGCGAAACTTGCATTTCTTGAGAGTTGAGTAATTTAGGTTGATTCCAGTGAGTGCTTTTTCGAAAATTTCAGTTAACATTTGAACTAGATATTTGTCAGGATGAATTTTTTAGGTTATATGTTAACTCTTTCATACCCAATGTTGCGTATATGCAACATTCACTTTAATATGGCATAAAATAGGTGTTTAACAAATTTCACTAATAATAATATATGCATTCAGTACTGTTAGGTATTCTACACGTTTGCTGATTGCCGAACATTTGAAATTTCTTGCTTATGTTATTTTATTTTAATGTTTTGTCTTTGAAGACCAGCAAAAAATCTAAGTGCGAAATTTTTTAATAAAATCTGTTGCACTATTTTTTGAAAAAAAAAAAAATGTGTTTAATTATTACTAAGTGGAAATTTTCTTTATCAGATATGTTTATAAAAGATAAGAGAATATGAAAATAACAAAGTTGGAGAAAAAGAGTTATCCAGTGGTTGTATACAGCTTCATAGCTATGTTTTTTTAACCTTTAAACAAATCAATGTAGAAGCAAGAAATTTGGTATAATGATTGTGGTAGACCTAAGTAACCGTAATTTTAAAACAAATGGTTTCTATCAAGCCCCATTAAATTTCAGGCGTCAAAGGGTTAAAATGCTCTGGTGACTCTTCAATTGTATAGCAGTGGATATTGAATGCCATAATGTAAAGCCGACACAGACGGTTGAAAGAGTACAACTGAAAAATTTTCTTTCAGAAATATGAGAAAGTTGGGTAATGTTTTGTTTCAGTTGCAATATTACCTCCAGCAAAAAGATATGCTCATATTTTTCGTTTTGCTTACAATTAGAAGAAAAACTATTTGCTTAACACAGTTGTAATTTGCTAAACTTTTACATCTTAATTATTCAACAATATTTTAGGCATTTGTGGTTTTTTCTCGGTAATCAACAGTGTAATCGACAGTGAGAAGAGTGTGAAAGGGAGAAGTTATGAATTTTAGCTTCGAATTGAATAAAGTCAAAATTGCCAGAAATAATATACGCACAGTGTGGAAAAGGAAAAACTACCTCTGTAATATATGATTAATTAGAATATTGTGACTACGTAAGTTTAAAAGAACATCTACCATTAAAAACGTGATCGAATAGAGACAACATTTCGTCGATCGTCCTATGAATTAATGGATCTGAAAACCCTTTATCATTTTTCAGATTGAAATTCATTTTGGAATGACTTTACTATACACCACCAGATCATGTGAATATTAGTCAGAGAGAAGTATTTCTTGCATTGCTGTGGAAAGTCGTAGCACTTGGATGCTTCTTTGTACGAGATTATTTCAACGAAAGTCACTTTTAAAGGTTATGTCCAGAACATCACATGTCACACTCCAGCGCGTATGAAATGGTTTTCAGCGACGATTTCATGTATTCCAACACAAATTGAACGGCCATACAGAATATAGTTATCCTGGAAGTGAGATTATTGCCGACCCTATCGGCGATCAGTTTTGACACTAGTGTACCTATTATGATAAGCCCGATAAAATACAGTGGAAATAAATACCAATACCAGCAACCGACTTGCTCTCACTTAAGCCATAGACACTTTTTTTGGGAACGGGTTCAATATCAGCAAATTTTCCAACAAGCTGGAAATATACTAGTTGTGTATGAAATGCTGAAGAGGTCGCATAATAGTCGCGCAAAAGTCAGAAGACATCGGATCACGAAAATTTTCTACGAATACTGGAAATTACTCTACATTGCAGAGAAGAAGTTAAAAAATTATTAAATTAAAATATAAAGTATAGCAATAAATACTAGATATCTCCCAGGCGTTGGACGAAGTGTGGCATAAAGCACTAGTGTCAAAACTGATTTCGAATGGGGTTGGTTACGTTGATGGTCTTCAGTGACCGTTCAAACCGTGTTGTCAAATACAGTATTGCTTCGAAAAGTCGTTCTTTTAATACTTGACTTCATTAATGCCTTTCTGTCATGGAAAATGAACCGTGTCTATTTGTTTACGGATGACAGTACCATTTGTTATACATACACCTGTCCAAATCGCGATAGCTTTGTGGAGATTGAGATGAAAAGGAATGATATAAATGGCACACCCAGTAATGACCTCAGCCCAAACCCAGCGTTGCCTGTTATTCCATAAACGAACTCCTTAATCTCCAGCTAAGTTTATAGTTGAAGTTGGTATTGCGAAGTCAGTGGCTCTTGAAATTTTAGACATGCCCATTCAATATGGCGTTCATTGGAATAATCATATATTTAGAGTTTTGAAATAGCTCGATGCATCGGCTTTCTAAGGCGATGTAAGAAATATTTCACTCCGACTGACCTCCCCATGATCTACACCACTTACATCTGACCCAAAATGGCGTTTTGTCCCCATTTATGGGTAGGAGCTTTACGAATTCAACTGAAGCTTCTGACTGACTTCTTGGAACATCATAGACTTATATCTACTCTATAGATATTTATTTTCATGGGTATGTTACCCCGAACTACACAAACCCCAAGTGAAATTCCTACATTCCATGTAGACACGGTATTCCAACTGTAGATATGAAACTCATTTTATCTATTTTTCTGCTCCCTGGTTATGACCTTTCCAAGTTTAAAGTAAACGTTCACAGATACTTAGCCCTCTTTCTTCCTCGCATCTTCTATCTTCCTTTCCCAATCAGCACAATGCTCTACATTTATAGGGGTTATAAATATTTAAATAAATGAATTCGTGTTATTCGTGTTTCCATTACTAGCGATTTAGTACCTATTAATAATTTCAATTACAATGCCAATTTAAAAAACCATCACTTTTTAATATAAGCTTTGCCGCATTTAATGATTTTTATTGAAATTTCACAACCAAAATTTTAATACTAATTTCGTGTTTTTAAAGGAAATCAAATTTTCGCATATGTTTTTTGCTTACAAATGCTAAGTTTCATATACAGACACACACACACACACACACACATATGAGTGTGCATGTACGCACAGTTATGTGCCAATATCCGTATAAATGGCAAGTAGCAGTTAAAATTGTTGGTAGAAACGTCAGACATTTGTATGCAAACATTTTAAAGCATTTAAGCAAATTTTTATGTTTAAAGTTTTACGTTTTAAATGAAATTATAATAGCAAGCAACAGACAAACGTCATAGGGTAAAAATACACACTTGCTGACTGTGTCTGTAAAATGCAATGAGTATAATTGAAAAAAAAATATGATATATGTAGTTGGATATTATGAGAAATGAACGTAGGTCAAAAACCTTTTCACTTTTATTATTTGTTCAAAAAAAAAAAAGAAGGAAAGAAAGAAAAAACGAAAAAGTTTTCAATAGAAATCAATTTTCAAGTGCGTGAGCCAAAAATACTTTAAACTTTCGTATCGTAAAAAAAACTTCAAAACAAAATGTTTTTTTGTGAATATGAAATTATGAGTAGGTGTGCTGAAAGAGTAACAAAAACATAATGGGCAATGTTAAGGTGAAAACTATAATTTTATTTATGTTTTTTTATTTATTTATAACCTTTTTATATTCCTATTTGGTGGCATACCTTTGTTGGTGTTGTGTCTGATGCTATTCAAAATGAAATTAGTAGGTGAATGAGAAAGATTTCAAGAAAGCCAAAATTGTGTATTTATCATAATGCAAGCTTGTTGCTTCAGTCTCTTGTTTTCTTAACATTGTTTAAACACAGAAATTATCAAAATACTTTTTAAATACCTGTTAATCGATCATCTACATATATTGCTCCTTAACAATAAATTATTGACAGCTCTTTATTGTAGTTATTATTGTTGGTTTGTATTATTTTTATGCTTTGTGCAACTAATTTCAACTACGAGTATTAGAAATTAATAAAAAATTTTAATGAAGCTATTCATAAAACACATGCCTATCTGTGTATTGATTTTGAGATTTTGAAGTGAAGTGCAGGTACTTCAAATTTTATGTACTTTAAATATTATGTAATTTAAAATTTGTCTTTTCTTTATATTATGATATTTCTACACATTGACTCTACTGATCCCGGAAATTTATTATTGTTATTACACAAAATGACTGAAGCTATCGGTTTAACATGGAGTATGGAGGGGTTACAAAAAAAAAAAAAAAAAAGAAGGTGATTGCGGCACTTGAAGTCATCTGAGACAAAAAATTTAAATAGAATATTATTCTGTGGACTTGCCATTCTAGCCACATTTTTATTAAAAAATAACAACATGGCAGACTTCTAAAATAAAATTTCAAAAATCGCGCTTTTTTTTTATAAAAAATAAGAAATAATGATTCGAAATAAACAATTCTACTACCTGCAAGAACCATTGGTGTGTAGAAATTCTGCACAATCGGCTTCATAGAATTTCTTCAAACCCTCGGGGCGATCAAAAAACGTTGTTTCGAGAAAAACGCTTTTAAAGTTTTAACAACACATACAGTTTACCCAACAGGTGCTCTTTTCTATGGGTTATAACTTCGTTAATATTTTGAATTTTGGTATGGCATTTTTACCGTATACTTTCAATATAATGTACTTTCGAAATACATAATAAAAAAAATCAAGTTTTTGAAATTGGATCACCAGACTACATCCTTAAAGCACTAAAACAATTACATTTTGTGGTATAGGTACAGATTAAGTTCACATTTTTATTTTAATATTCAAAATTGAATAACTTTATGTTGTATCCTAAAAATAATTTCACAGCTCCTTGCGCACTGAAATGCAGTTTACAGTAAAATTTATAAAGTTTCGGTTTCGGCTAAATATTCGGCCATATTTATTGCCGAAACCGAAACTTAGCCGAAACCGTACTTTTTGCCGAAACCGTAACCGAAACCGAATATTCGGTCGGACACTAATTTTAAGGCTGGCTATAATGACATCAGAAGCATCGACAGCTTCATAGCTCATCTGGGAAGTATAATTTCAATGGATGGTCGGCGAGAGAGGACATTGTATCAAAAACTTCAAAAGCATTTGCCCAACTGGGCAAAATCTGGAGTTCGTTGTTTATTTAAAATCAGCCTTGCTATATGGGTGCGAGATGTGACTTGCCACTGGCCAGCTGATGAATAAAGTATAAGTATTCGTCAATAAATGCTTGAGATGTATACGTAAAGTCTGGTGGCCAAACACCATATCAAACGCCGATTTACAACAAAAATGCAGCCAGATACCTTTAACTAATTAGACCAAGCTACGCAGATGGAAGTCGATGGGCACACTCTCTGGAAAGGACAAAAGAAGAAAAAGAATAATTATCTGGGTTAGGTTTTTGAGGCTGAGACACACTGCGACCTATTGGTTCATTGTGATATTGTATGGGGCGAGTTGTCAGCTCTTGATCCCTTCTAGTTAAACCATTTGGTTATTTCAATGAAACGTAGTATATCTCACATTTCAGTGGATGATAGTTCTGTGAATCTTTCATAGAAAAGTTCCCCCAGAGTTCTCTGTCTGGGTGCCGCAAGAACGGTGCAGTTGTATATAAGGTGGAAGATTGTTTCCTCTTCATTTCTGCAACTCCTGCAGAAGTCATTGTAGGGAACCCCTTGGCATAATTCCCAATAAGGCAGTGTCTGATAAAATATAAATTACCATGCTTATATGGATTCAGACCAAGATTCTAAGTACTTTGGTGCGTTTCTTTTTTGGTGTAGTAGCAACAGCAGATTGGTTCCATTCTCCATCTGCTTTCCGCAGTTACATTGACTATGGATGACGACCTCGATAGCCTAGTGGATAGTGCACTAGACTTTCATCTGGGAGGTTCGGGTTCGATTCCTGTCTTCGTCTGGTGGTTAATTTTCATTACTTTCTTATATTCACTATCAATATGAAGTGCATGAGAATTACCATATAAGATAGTGTACAAGTACACACATTGGTTGGTAATGGCAAAACCACCAAGCCGATAAAAAAATTGCCACACCGCCGTTCGGAATCGGCGTTAAACTGTAGGTCCAACTATGTGGTATCACAATGGGCCATTCAGGCCTAAGTGTGTCTCTCGACAGCCACTCCAACCTAACCTAACCTAACCTTGACAATGGATGAGTGAGTTGCTGAGAGTCGCGCCAAGTCTGACGAGATCATCAGCTTTACCGTTTCTCTCAATGTCGCTATACACCGGCACCCATATAAAGTGAAGATTAAATGACATAGCTGTCTCATTAAGAGACTATCTAAATTGTAGGGCAACCATAGAGTAATTAACAGGACATTAAAGGTATTTTATTGCCGCCTGACTATCGGTGAAAATGCATATATGATTACAAGGTATCGCATTGCATCTTATCAGGTTTGCGGTTTCAATGATCATAACCAGCACCGCTTCGACGACACTACAGTGGTCAGGAAAGCGATGGTGCATTGAAATATTCAATCGCTCAGAGAGAATTCCACCCCCCAACTTTTCCAATCCAATTTTGAGCCATAAGTATACACGTCGATGCCATCAGGACATATCACATTACCCGCACTCCACTCTTGGGGAGATGGAATATGTGTGCTAAAGCTGTTGCCGAAGGATAGTGAGAAGAGGGTGAGATCTATAGAAGGTGGAAGATAATTGGTTTCACTCAATATCTTGCCGAAACGCAAGAATGTGAGAGGCCGCTTGCAGATCACATTCAGTCTTACAGAAGAGATTGACGCTCGTTCCGAATAGATCTATTGGCAGAAGGTCCAGAAAGGTTCCAATCAAATCATTCTCATTATGCTATTAGCTAGCTAATGCATGTATATATGATAGTATGTCCAATCCAACTCAATTTTCATCTCTATTCATCTCTATCAGAAGTCATCATTTCTCATTAAATTGTGGATTTTACAAACGCGCTGAAGTTTTGTTCTTCTGGAAATTTGAGACTGGCTGTATCGTCTAAATCCAGCTCTAGCTTTTTTGAGTCCGTTGTTGACAACCTCATCTGATACACCGTCTGTAGAGGGAAATGCTGCCTATGAAGTAGAATTTTCCCAAGGCTGGCCTTGAATTCTGGTATATAAATGTTAATCTCTTAAAATTAAATATTTTAATATTATACGAGCAATATTTTAATATTTGTTTATAATCGTGTTTTCGAAAATAGCTCTAGGTATAATATAGGAGTTTTCGGAGGCGACAAATCGATCTAGCTAGGTCTGATTTCGGGAAAAATTCGTTTTCTCTGTGTTTTCATACACAAAGCCTATTTAATACTTTATTTTAAAAATTAAAATAAAAAAGCGGAGGGAAATGAAACACATTTGCAAAATAGTGCTTCAGGATGTTATAAACATCGAGGACTCAACAGCGCTCGGAAAACAAATGTATCGGCTTCTTAGAGGGGAAACAAAAAGAAATCGCTGCCACTATACTTCTTGCAGTCAATGGCGCGATGGCCCTGGTGGTAGTGACCTATATCTATAAAATTCTATACTACATGCTTACTGGCAGAGGTCACAACATAAAGTGTATGGCATTTACCGGTATCGCTTCAATACTGCTGCCTCACGGCCGAACTTCTCATATAATCTTCGGACTCAAAGTACCACTTACATCAGATTCAGTTTGAAGTGTTAAGCCAGGATCGACTAAAGCACGGGAATCAGCAAAAATAGAAATTTTCCTTATGGATGAAGCTCCTATGCTTCCCAAATATGGATTGAATAACATGGACAAACTTCTGCGCAGAATTGTAAATCCGGATTTATCTTTTGGGGCAAAGTAATAGTATTGAAAAAACTCAGAAGATGTCGAGCAAAGCTCGGTCGCACAGGTACTTTTTAAATAATAAAAGCATTTTTCTAGTAAGATTTCCTCTTTTATTCAAAGAATTTTAGGGTCCGAGTATATGGCATCACGTGGAGCAATGCAATGAAGTTTTGATTGAAATCATTGAAGTTTTTCAATGTTTTTGAATGATACTTTGAGAACAGTGTGTGATTGTAAAGGGTTGAGAGATGTATTGTGTTATCTGTGAATGTTGCTGTACTCAGTTTGAATATCGGTAGTGAATAAAGAAGTGAAGCCTTTGAATTCTTGTACAAAATTGTCTATTTATTAATTAAAAGTAAACAATAAATGAATATTTGTCGGTATAGCATTTTTAAATTTGAAAGTTTTGTGTTATGTCTTAAGCTCTGAATAAATTATTTGACAAAACGTCAAACGTTTGACATTGTCAATATCAACTGAACTGGAAAGACTTACTTGACAATTCGTCTCTCAAAAGCCTAGCAAGAACGGATAAGAGAGTAACAGGTCTGTATGAATAGAATCTTTATCTAGTTTTGGAAGGGGATAGCTTCCAGAAACGAGAATAGGAAATAAAAATTGTAGAACAGAGCTGGATTATTGCAATTGAGATAAGTGTTTTGACCATTTCTACTGTTGGGAACCTGGAGTTTTCATTGGGATTATTTTCTTTAATAAAGAGAGTAACAGAGTCTTACCGAAAGAGATGATAGAATAATTTTGTTTGAGTTTTGTAAGTTCGGTTTTTGAAATTTTAAAAATTTCACATTTTCTACAAACGATATTTTGTATTTAATATCAATATAAATGATTAAACCAAAACGAATAATTGCCAAGAATTACATCACACATTAATCTCAATTCGGAAATGTCAGCTTTGAATTGTCAAGCAGGAAGCGCTTTTATTTTTCTTTCCTTTAAAGTGAATTTGGCAAAATTTACTTGCCTATAGACATATGAAGAAATAGTATCTAGTATGTAATGGGTTGATGATAAATAAAAAAATAAATATTTCATTTTCTTTCTACTTAAGCTTTGCGCTGCGTTGCAATTAGATAAGTCAATGAATGCATGACAATTTTTTTTTTTTTCATTTTTTTGTTTAATTTTAATTTTATTTCTTTACGTTGCTTTTTTTATGATTGCAAGAAAACGAAATCCATTGATGGTTAGTATGTCAGTACTTCTTTTCATTACATTTCATTTCAATTCAGTTCACTTCAATTTCGTATTTCAACTCTGGCTCAATGTTGTGCGTTTGTTCATCGCTGCCATCGTCATCATCATAGTTATCATTATTGTCGTGGTCGTCGTCGTCGTTGTCCATCTGTCATTGATGCCAATTTTGCTTTTAGCCATTATTACGTTGGCATTTCATATTGTTTGCTGTTGTTGCTTGATTGTTGCAGCTCCCAGTGTAACATTTATTTCTCTTTTCGTTTCATTTTACCTACAGAAAAAAACAAAAACAAAAACCCGCATGCGTCTGATTGCAGTTTATAATACTTTTTTTTTAGACAACTTTCGAACCAGATCTACCAAATTGTTCATTAACTCGGGTTTTTTTTTTATTGGGCTCTCCTGTTTACGTTGGTTGGTGTTTTTTTTATATAAAGTTGCCATATTTTTGTTTTGGTTTTCAACATAAAAATGCAATGAAAGTATTTTCACCTGAATGCGTTTTTTGTTGTTGTTATTTTCTTTAGTGTTTGTTTCTTTTTTTGGTGTTTTTGCGCACAAACTACCTACATATGATGTAATGTAGTTGAATGATGTTGCTGAAATATTTATTTTTATTTTTTGAGATTACAATTATGTTGTCACTATGCGTAAAATTTTATTTGGCATAATTACATATTCGTATTCTGGTTTCTGTTTTTATTAGCACCAATTTTGATGTTGTCTGTGTATGAAGAAATGGTGAATAAAAAATAATATTATAATAATAATAGTAATACACATGCATAAGTGTTTGAGTGCACTACTAATTTTGGTCCCCTTTGGCAAATTTTACTTTTCTTGAAAATTTGAGTAATTTTTTGCACATACAACTGCAACTAATTGAAGTTATAAACTTGGAATCGTTTAACTTTTGTCTATTTTGAAATAGAATCTATAACTTGAAATAGCTTTCAAGTATCACAGAATCACAGAATATTCTATGATTATCCATCGGTTTAATCTAAATGTTATAATAGCAAATCTCTTTCGATACAATTAAAAATAATTGAAAATGCTGCTGCAATTTTAATATGAATTTTTTAAAATTTCAACATCTTTTATTATTTTTCAAGTGAATCCGATAGCGTTGATTGCTATAGAGTATTTTTCAATGAAACCAAAACGATTTCAACATCATGCATAATATAAAAAATTAACAATTGATGCCAAAATTTTGCGGTTAATTTTTCAATTATCTTTATAGTATATTAAATTATAAGCTGTATGTATTTTTGTGGGTGTAAAAATATAATTCTTCGATTTTGTATTAATTAAATTTGTATTATTTGGAATTTTTCACTTTATGTTTAACGCTTGCAAATTCAATTTGTTGTGGCTTTAGAAATAATTCCTATTATAACAAAAAATAAAAAAGAAATAATATAGCCCCACCCTTATCCCCGTAAGTAATGAAACAAATATTTGTAGGTTTCTCATATCTAATTTTTGCATTTTTATTTTAAGTTTTAAATCATTTTTTTAAGGTAAAAATATTTTCTTATTTTATGTTAAACTTTCAGCAATTTTGTAAAAAATAATATTTATTTAATTAATTAATAATAATATTAATTTTAATTATTTTTTATAATATTGATTTTAATTGTTTTAATATTAATTACTATTCAAGTATATATCAAGTATCTTAAAGAATAATTTAAAATTTTTTTAATTTTATATTAGTTTTACTTTAATTTGTAATTAAATATTCTTACACGCTTTATTTGTTAAGGAAGGAAGCATAAAAGGCAAAATTTCTTTGGAATAAGAGCAAATTTTTTTGTAAGTAATTGTTTTCGAAGCATTCTCATAAGGTAACTTTAGTATTAGTTGAATAATTAAAAAAATTGACAGTGTTTAAAATTTTTATTTTAATTTTGGTTTTTGTGTGTTGGTCAAAGAATAAATAATTTTGGAATTTAAATTGTTAAGGAATTTATAAATGTAAAATTTTCTTTTTCTACGTGCACGTTTTTCTTTCAAAGTGAATATATTTTTTATATAGGGACAAAATAATAAGTTTGTAAAATTATTTAATACAATATTCAAAATAACTCAGCTATCTGTATTTTTGTATTGACTAGTACCATTGATTGCTTTGAGATCGTATTTGTAATAACCTAAAATCCTAGTATATATGTATGTGTTTGTGTGAAATTTTTTATATAAAAAGAACTTCGTCAAAAATCAGAACCATTCTATGACTAATTTTCATTTCTAATAGTTTTCTCTCAGTGCATTTTTAATCCCAAATATTTATTTTAATAACCAATAATATCCAGTAGCGCGGAAAATTATTTCAAAATTACTTGAAATGTTTGCATTATGTAAACGAATCACTCATTCGGAAGTTAATCTTTTTGAGTATTTTTGAATACTACGCGATTTCATTCCCGTCATTTTCGTCGCGTCAATTTTAAATGATTTTGTCGCGTCATTTTTATATATTTTATGTCGCGTCATTTTCAAGCGATTTTTCACGCGACAAACATTTTGAAGCGATTTTCTTTTTGAATTTTATATGTGCTACAAGATTTCTTACTTTCGGCTTTTTTCTGGCTCTTGTGCACATGTTTTATATATACTTAATTATTGGTGTGATTCAGGGTATGCAGGTACAGACGCGACTTTGACGCAGCAACAGAAGTTGTGAAAACGAAAAACATTATTTTATATGAGCAGCCATGCACAGGCGTGTCAATGTCGCAGAGCTTTTTTCGAACATAAACATTTTTTGGTTTTGTCGCGCTGAAGACGCAGCTCACCGCGCGTTTACTGCAATTTCTTTCTTCTTCATCTTTTTCTTTTATTTCTTTTGTGATAGGAAAGTTTTTTAACAAAAAAAAATATTGAAAAATGTTCGACAGAGAAAATTTAATAGAAAATGTAAGGAAACATCGCATTTTATTTTATTTTATAGCAAAAAGTAAATCTTTTTTAATTTTTTGCGCAGAAAAAAATAAACAAACAGTAAAACAGCTATTGCGACTTCAGAGCAACAAAATCGCGTATGAGATTTTGAAGCGCCGAAACAAAGTCGCGTCTGTGAGTGCATAACTTTAAGATATATTTTTTAAACTGTATTTGAATAAGTTATTTTAACCCAGGTAGAGATATTTTATAAGGAAGTAAAAATGTTAAAATTCTCAATCGTTTTTTAATAAAAAATAACTTGAGTATTAAAAAATCTGTATTGGTTTTAAACAATTCAATTTCTTCAATATCTTTGACTTGTCACGCACACTACACAGTATATAACACAGCTAAAAACGTATGCTTTTGAATATTACAAATTAATATAAGTATATGAATGTCATCTACACCCAAGAGGTAGCGCACAATAAATCCACATGCTATATTATATATAATAAAACAGTATTGGAAGAAGAGGGGTAAGGGTATAGTTTATTACTTCTTATCAGTACGCGTGTAGTTTCATAAAAAAAACACAGCACAAGCCTCTAATATTTATTTTTAAGAATAATAGAAGCTTTTCATGAAAGCTTTAAGTATAAAGAAAATAAAATAAATTATTTATACGTCGCTTTATTGAACAAAAACAAGTTGAACAACATTGAGATCACACCACGATTCCATAAGCATAGCATGCTCTTTGTCTCTGCCTCTCTCTTTCAGTTGTTTGGCCTTTAGCAAAGATCTTTTGGCAGAGTTGCCGGTTAAGCAAAGTCATATACATTCTTCGCCACATATGCATGTGATCATAAGAAATCGTATGCATTTTAGAGCACCTTTGCAACTCTGGCTGCTCTAAAATATATGTATGTATGTAGATATAATTATATGGTGGATACAATCTGGAATGACGACACGCACAGTTCTTCTGGCCGTTCTCCTCTCTGTTGCTATCTACGATTGTAGCGAACGTGCCTTTTGAATTTTGCAAATACACGCCCCACTCACAGTGCGCCGCTCAGTGTGTTTTCAACATTCAATCGAGTGTGTAGAAATTTCTCCGTAGACTTTAGCTAAGGTATGGAATTATTTTTTTTCTGCCATTCTTATCACATTACATAATTCAATTTAATATATTTTCACTTTTCTTATTTGTGCAAATGTAGACGAATACTTTCTTGTAAACGCAACAGAATGGCTCTCCGTATTGTGTGCTTGTCTCCCGCTTTTAATGCCATGGGTCAAACTATGGTGCGTGCTATGTCGTCACAGGCATCGTCGAAGAACATTGGCTTCGTCGGTCTGGGCAATATGGGTGGTCATATGGCTACTAATTTGATGAAGAAAGGACATAAATTGCATGTCTACGACATCTCAAAGCAGGCCTGTGATAATCTGAAAGCAAAGGGTGCTAAAGTCTACGAGAAGACAAGTGAATTGGCTCAAAACTCTGACTTTGTCATTACAATGTTGCCAAATAATGACATCGTCGCTGACACCTACGATGCAATGACCGCAAATGGCGTCAATAAGAACACCGTCTTCATTGATTCATCCACCATCGATCCAAATGTAGTAAAGTCTATTCAGAAAATGGTGAGCTCGAAGGGAGCACGTTTCATCGATGCGCCCGTTTCGGGTGGTGTGCCCGGTGCCGAAAAGGCAACTTTGACTTTCATGGTTGGTGGAACTGAAGCTGAATACAATGCCGTCAAGGCTGTATTGGAGTGTATGGGACAACGTATTACACACTGTGGCGATTATGGTATGGGACAGGCTGCCAAATTGTGCAACAACATGATGTTGGGCATTTCCATGATCGGTGTATCAGAGGCCATGAACTTAGCTATACGCTTGGGTTTGAATCCACACACCTTCGCTGAAATCATTAACTCCTCGACTGGTCGCTGTTGGGCGTCTGAGACATACAATCCAGTACCCGGCGTAACACCAACAGCTCCAGCTAACAACGGTTATGCAGGTGGTTTCTCAACAGATCTGATTACAAAGGATTTGGGTTTGGCCTCAGGTGTAGCAACTGCTTCCAATACACCCATCCCAATGGGCGCTATGGCACATCAAATCTATCGCACATTAAAAAGTAAAGGTCTGGGTAATAAGGACTTTTCGGTGGTGTATGACTTCATGAAGAACGAAAAGAACTAAACAGCTCGTATTCTACATGCTCTAGAAACTCCATAGGGCTTCCACCACACACTGACCAGACTTGCATTTATAGCAATTTAAGTTGAATATTTTTACGCTTTTGTAGAAAGATTTGTTGCATTTTTCATTTGTATACTAAACAAAAACAAATACCTATGTTTGTGTCGTATTGTATAAATTTTACATAATTATTGTGAATTGAACAAGAAATAAAAGAAACTTGTTATTCTACCTATATATATATTTATATTTGTGTAAATGAATTCTTATATTATAAAATTACTCGGGTGTGAAGAGTGTGGAGACAAATAACCAAAACATGCACAATTGAATCTGTTTAAAGTTTCTGTAGAAAACGAAATTGTTTTTCTCTTCGCCAAAAGATCCGCACTACAAGTTCAAGGTCAAACAAAAGTGTAATGACTTATTTTGTTTTGAATGGATATCGAAAATCTGCTAATGAAATAAACTTGGCATTACATCGCCATTTCATATTTGTAAAATCACGAAAGCTTCCACATTAGCTACAAAGTAGTTTTCTTATATTTTTAGTAGTATAGAATTAAAATCTTTAGAATCGCATGCAATTAAACTTTTCAAAGTTTAACAGTTTGAAAAGTACTGTACACGCTAATACTCTAAAGTATGAGAATAAGCCTGTCCGCAGTAGTTTTCTACGTACTGTCTTTTATATAGATAGAGAGATAGATTTTGGATAGAGAGGAAAATGGGTGACCCAATTCTAAAGAACCCTAGTGTATCAATTGGCTAGTGTTGTAGATATGTCACATCAATACAGTTTGAACCAGATATCTAATGAATTGACTAACAAGTTATATTTTAGTATTTTTTGCATAATTCGATAGAGACAATTACTTCTTTCTCTTTATTGAGTAAATCTTACTCATCGTGTTAAAAACTCCTGGTTATTGATCACTGGTCATTACAAACCATTAAAAGTATTTAAGTATGTAGAGAAATGATTTCAATTTTGATTATTTAATAGGTATACATAAATATGTAGGTACATGTGTATGTGTGTAAGTTTATGAATGCATAAAAAAGCATATATCCATTAAATTCAATTTAAATATTTTAAACTATTATGCGATTAACTGTTTATGTAATTTCTAATTAAGTAATTCATAAAAAGCTATGTAAAAAAACACAATATAAATATATATTTTGATCGCTAGCTAAACTTAAGTTACATATTCAAAAGTTTAAGTGAAAACTCAATCAATCATAAATATAACAAATTAGATAGATTTCAAGTATAATTTCATTTAATTGAATTGCAATTGAGTAGTAAGTCGATTGATTATTACTATTTATATTGTTGCTTGTTTCTATAAATATAACGATTCTTGGAAAATATCACAAATATTGAATGAATTTACTAAATATTTTATAAACAATTTTTTTTTCTTTTTCCTTGCTATGTATTTATGAATGTATGCATTTTATAAATTACATAAATATTTTTAAAAGTAAATTTTTTGCAAAAATACGTTTGGTGTATTTACAATTAGATATTTATAAATGTAAGTAAGTATTTATTTTATGAAAAATAGTTTGATTTATGCTTAAAAATCTAAGGGGAAAAACTTTTTGTAAATAACTGCTTTTGTTTGGAGGTGAGCGAATTTTGGAAGTGCATAATTGAAGTGAAATTGCTGAAGTTGAAATGAGAATTTCTGCTTTTTTTTCATACACATTTCTATTTATCTTAATCATATCTTCATTTATTTAGGTGTGTGTGTTTTTTTTTGTTTGTTTTTATGTTAATCGTCATGTTTCTTTTTCATACTCTTTGCATAAACTCTACTTAACTTTTTCTTTGCCACTATTTTCATATTTTCCGTGCTGGCTTTGAATAACGCCGATACATTCTTCATAGAACGTGCTGATATATTTACAACCTGCTGTGGCAAAACTGTTGTTGCATTCATGACGCCGCTATCTTCCTTGTTTGCTGCGCCCATCGTTACATCCATGGTCGCGATAGACTATGAGGCTTTAAATTTCTTTTTGGGATTGTTACGTGATTGATCGGCGGGCACTGATGGTGGAAGCTCGCGATATTGATTCTGTATATAAAGCAGATATGAAGTTAGTTTTTGGATTGAAAAAACTATATACATACAAACAAATAGTAAATGATAAGAGAAAGGGGATCTGTAAAAGTAAATACTATGGGTATTCACGATCTAGAGTAAATGGTCTTGTATTGTGTATTCTTGATAAAATTGATATTTATAATAAACTTGGAAACTTTATAAAAACAAAGTCCATACGATTTTCAAATACTACAAATATCAAAACCCTGTTATAAATTTTGTATTTTATTTGTGTATTTGCCAATCA
Source organism: Toxonevra muliebris (assembly GCA_963691655.1). Classification (NCBI taxonomy): domain Eukaryota; kingdom Metazoa; phylum Arthropoda; class Insecta; order Diptera; family Pallopteridae; genus Toxonevra; species Toxonevra muliebris. Next base: position 16,862,002 of record OY829328.1, read on the forward strand.
GCTGAGACAAATATGTGATGCTGCCATATTTTTTTTTTCTGATAGATCTTGAAAATTTTTGACAGTCAAATTTTTATGTTATATATTGCATGTATATATTTTGATCAGTTGAGCACAAAAACAATTGAATTAAACATGGACGGCTGTTCTGTAAGTTCACAAAAGGGTGTAAAAGATTGTATATTTTGCATAAGTTTACTATAAATACACCACAACGTGAATACCGCTATTAATTTTGAAATTGTAATCAAAGGTTAGTTGTGATCTTTGAACTGTTCTAATTTAAGAAATTGTTCAAAGTATTAAGCAGTAATTTTCGACAACTTTTAGAAATTAGAAATGATTTCCAAGATCGAAGAAGCTAATCATAATGTAGTTAAATAAAACTGTTTCAGTTATTAAATTAATATTTTCCTAAAACTATAACTTAAAAAATCGAGTTTTTGATTTATTATGATTAACCATGTCCACCTGCATCTTCATAAAAATTTTGAAGTCAAACATCCGAAATTTTCGTAATTGTTCTTTTAGTTTTAATGGCAAATTATGAAACAAAACTCCAAAATTTTAATATAAAATTCGAAATATGTGTGAAATATGGGGCATTGTTTAGTTCTACATAGCTACTGCTGGCCCTACGACTCGCTAAAATGAGAATGATGACCGAGTGCCCCACTCTCTTTTAATTTTTTTATATTAAGTTTTTCACTCAAATTGAGTCACTCGGTCAGTGAATCCGCCTTAATAGTGAGTCTGAGTGAGTCTAACAGAAAAATTTAAAAAAAGTCGGCATTTTGGAATTTTTTGTGCTGCCAGATTTGGATTTTCAAAAAAAAAAACTCAAAATTTATTCTTTTTTTCTTTAAAATCTTATAATTTTCCAAACATATATATCCACAGTTTAATAAAAAATTGAAAATTGTTTTGTCACAACAAATTAAAAAAGTATACATTTGACGCCAGAATGACACAAATAAGAGAGAACAAAAGAAAAGAGCCAAAAAGAACAAGTTCTCTTCAAAAGAAATACAGTTGATAACTCTATGCTGAAAGTCCTGAAGTCCCCTATTTGGATCTATAAATTGCAAAATTATTTTTCTGAGAGCATTAAAACTATTTATTTTTTCTCTTTCTCTTCGGATCGCAATTCATGTGTGGAAATGTTTTTTGTGATAATTACTTTAACTAATCAACATTAAAATCGAAAATATTACTCCCAAAATTTTATAAATACTTACGATTTCTTCATCATCTGGCACTCGTGATAGAAAATCAAGCAGCTCATTATTTGGTATTGTATTCGGTCGTAATATGCGCCTCGAAAATTTCATGATACCCCAGAAAAGTAACAAGAAACGTATAGGTATAAAATGTAGCACTACAATGGCGCCTAATAGAAGCACCACTGCTAGCCAGGTTAATTCGGGGACGGAAAAATTAAAAGTGCTGAAAAGTAGTGGAAAAATAGTATCAAATTAGAAATGCATAAACCCAAACAAATGAAATGGTATATACTTTTTGGTACTTTCGCCCAGTGATGCCAGATATCCAATAGTATTTTGTACTGTCTGCGATACTTCCTGCACTGTTTGCAAACGTTCTTTTATCGATTTCTTTTCCTCTTTCTCTTTATCATCATCATCGTCTTCATCGTAGTCGTAGTCGTAATGGCCAGCTGCAGGATCTGAGGAAGTGCCAGTTATCATACGTATGAGCCAGTTTCTAAAATGAAAAAAAAAAACATGCATGTAATTATACAAAACATTATAATAAGTGCATTTATATGTACATATGTGAGTACAGAAACTAACTTTAATATAATGAGTAATAAAACTAATGGCACTGTATCCAAGTTGCCGTAAACACACGCTAATATCCACAGCGTGAATGCTATCGCAGAGCGCAGCGGTGACTCCCATTCAAAGCAGCTTCTGCAAAGATTTACGATTACACAATTTAATTATGCTTGTAATTTTAATGAAATATGTCTGTTTCTCGTATGACTTACTGCACATATCGTGCCGCATCCAATATATCCATAATGATCACTTTCAGTCTATTGACATTGCGTAGGAAAAGTTGACGCTTGAATTTTGCTTCCTGTTGTATTAGTTTCTCCTCTTTCGGCTGCAATATGCGACAGACAGCGCGCACATCATTCCACACTACAGTCATTTCGAGCAGTATCTGCCAGTTGTACAATTTTTATGAGTATGAATATTAGTATTCAAAAACAAAAAAAAAAAATGTTTGTCGTAACTACCTGCGGAGACAATCCTTTGGCGCGAACACACAAATTTTTATCCTTTAACGTATACCAACGTTTGACACTATTTTTTATACGCCACAAAGGTATCACCAGTTTTCCCAAAAATTCTACACGATGATCGCGATCTTCATCATAAACAGTGATTTCAAGAACTTGTGTTATATCTTTGACATTGCTGAAATCATTTTGCATAGAGATAGATAGAAATTGTATTCATCTGTTGTTCAATTGTAGTGGAAAAAACTTACAAAGTAAATATTTTATTCCATGTTGGTGTCAGCGTTTTATATTCCGTTTGTGTTTGCAATCGTGCATTACCCAATTCCAACACACAAAACGGATCCGATTTACCACCGATATCCGCTGCTGCCAATCCAGTAGCGCCAAAAACTTTCACCGTCAAATGACCAACATCGCGCAAGTTCTGAAAGCATCGATGCCACTTATAGCGATCATGTAGAATTTTTGTCTCACGTGGATCCTCTTTAAATGCTTTCAAATCGCTTATCGTCTCCAACGCCGTCGTACCGCTAATGGTCAACATTAGGAAAACTTCCCCAGGACATTCTTCAAATGGTTTCCAAATGCCATGTGTAGTTTCGCGCTGAAATGCGCTCAAATCAATGTTGACCTTGCCGTACAATGTATTACGATTCCATAATGACAATTCGAGATTTTGATCTTCATCGAAAAGATGCAAATCGAATTGCTCTAGCCAACGTTCCGTCCACGAAGACTTACTTTTGTATTTCTCATTACCAAGTCTACGGATAAGAAAAGAAAAGAAATTGAAATTGTAATTGTATTGCAATTGGGAAAGAAAAAAGTTTCAATTAAAAAGTAATTTTTCATTTCTAAATTTATACCTAAATTTAATGTGCGTATCCGTAAGTTTGCTGCCATCTTCAGCCAATGGCAAGTCTTTTGCTTTGACCAGCAGTATCGTAACAACCGAACTCCAGATTTGTGATTTCAAACGTTTCGATGACTCTGCCAATTTGGAATTGCGCTGGAAATGCTATAAAGCGAAACGAAACGAAATGAGCAAAGAAATTTCGTTATATGAAAATGATATAAATAACTCCAAACAAATTTGTTACAACAATAAATTTATAATATGTATAAAATAAAAATTCGGGTTTGTAGTATCAAGGTCGCTGTCACTGTTCATTGTTAGCTTCAATTAAAAACCATCGACATCATCAAAGTACCAACCAATTTCAATTCTCTAAACTCCAATTGTAAACGCTGCTGTATTATGGAACTCTGTTCGCGCAGATGTTTCACTAACAATTCCTGACCGGATTTTGCATTATTCCCATTGTTTTCATTTGCATTGTTATCACTGTTGTTATTATTGTTGTGTCCACACTTCATGACGCTGCAAATAAGTAAACGATGGGATCACCTTTAATGTATTGCGGGTAAACAACCGTCCACTTCTGATGTAACCGTCTCGAATTGAAGCAAACAACTGAGCCAAGCCAAACTCAACGCTCAATTCATCAACAAATCCACTCAACTATGTACATATCAGCTAAGTTTAAAATTATTTATGTTTGTACTGGCAAACCCAACAGTACTTAATAAAGAAACCCATAAACCTTTAACAAAAACTTCACACTTCTATGGAAAAAATAGTCATATCTACATATATACAAGTATGTACCCGCATATAGTCCGCTTTAATGTCATCAGAGGAAATGACTATTGTATGATTTTAATATTCATATACATACATACCTACATATATATGTATGTTTGTATGTATGTATTTGTAGTTGTTGGCGTTAATTATCGCCCCGCTGTAGGTTGATTTTGCTTCGTAGTCACCTAATTATATTAGAGCGTGCATACCATTTGAACTGAATTATCTCTAAAACTCTCTCGCCTCTTATTGCATGCTATAATATGCTTAGAAATAATATAAATATTAATATTTTCCAGTTGAAAATAGTGCGCTAATTTAATTTATATTGTTAAAAAAAAAATTCAAAATATTTAGACCTACTATTTTACACGGAGAAAAATGAAAACCATTTCAGATTTCTTAACTAAAGGATTGAAGTTTTAAATCACCCGAAATATTCTAACTTTTAAATAATTTTAAATTATCTTTACTTTATCTAATTTCCTTAGAGTCTGTTTACATTGGCGCAAGCATGAACGACTGTCTGAAAGACAGAGGTACAAAAAATAGGTAGTAGGAAAGAGATATATGTCTTTTTCTAACTGCCTAATTTTTCTAACTCTTGCAGACAGGCGTTCATGCTTGCACCAATGTAAACAGCCACTTAGTAAATTTAATATATTTTTCTACAAAAGTCAACTGAAATATCTCTGGAGACTAGGGCACAAATTTGGTGATACTTCACCACTTCTAACCCAAACCATTATATCACTCATAATATTATTAGTCCATAATTGTTTTTCGTATATATATATAATGCATATATTTATTTAGAGTAGTTTCGTATGTGTATAAATAAAAGTTAATGCTAATGTTAAAGTAAATAAATTTAATTGATATTCTTTGAACAAAGTCCATTCACATTGCGTGTTTACATTTTTTACAAATCAATTCAATAATGATGAATCATACTATCAAGCTGATTTTTTTTTTCGGTTAAATTATACATATTTATATAAAGAGATGCTGTCTGTGGCAATAATTAGATTGAATAGTAAGAAGTGTGCAAATTTTATACAACGAGAAACAAGGAATAAAAAAAGAGAGTATTCCATTCGTTACTTTGAGGGTGTCCTATAGTCTGGAAAAAATATAAATCTTTTTTTCCATGTTTTGAATGAACCTACAAATTTTGAACAATTTTGATCGAACAAAAACTCTCAAAGGTACAATTCGGGTAGGGTAAGGTGGCTGATTCATCTACAACCAAAATATGTTTAGCTTTTGAAAATAAAGAAAAACTTTCAGATATTAAAATTCCAGCTTTTTAATTTTACATATTTAGCCACTGACTGCAGTGACATGGCTCCTTTGATCTATGTCAAACTATGTATAACTTACTTCAGAAAAATGTCCGGCACAGCATTTTCTTTTGGCGTTACATTACAGCAAGCGGAAACTTTCATTTGTAGGACAGTGTTATTTAGTTTAATATACGAGGTATTTATAGCAGTAAAATAAAAATTTGATAAATAAACAAAACTGTATATTATAACTGGTATTCTTAAAAAAAAAAGTAGGTAATCTAATTAAATTAATATTCTTGGTATATAAAATGCAAACAACATTTATAAAATACTGACCTACTTACTTGCTATGGATGTATGGGTTTTGTATAAATAAGAAAGGGTAAATTTAAAATATCGTTAATTCATTCACACACCATGTATCAATATTTCTACCTTAAATAAATAGTGCCAAATATAAATAACGAAATGAAGGTATGAAAAGAAAAATGTAATTTAAGTAGTGTTGTAAATAAAATCAAAAATCCCACGGAGGTCTTTCATGTAATTCATCATGAAATTTCCGTCAGTTCCTCCAACACTCTGTCTCCTAAGAAAAGGACTTAACCGATATGGAGATTGAACCATTCCCAGAGAAGTTTGGTGTATGGCATAAATTTCTTATTAATATTTGTTTTTAGTTTCTACAGTAATTAGGTGCAGCAAATTCAGTACTCGAGGATATTGTTGCAATGACTGAAAAAAATCTGTGAGTACTTCAGTTACTTAAAACTAGAATATTTTTCTTCTCAAGAATATTCTTTTCCCATCAAGAAAGGATCATAAACTTTGGAAAATCATATAGTCGGTTCTGACTTGCTAAGAGATATCTCAGTTGCTATATGAAACCAAATTAATTTCACTATTGCCCTGGACACAAGGGGATCTTAGGGGAGGAGAAGGAGGCTTAGAAACAAAACCTCTCCTCCTTCTTGTCGATGAAAGTCCTATACATTTTGATTGTTCATTACACTAGTTTACAGTCGAAAAGTACCAAGAACAAAACATGTTTGGGTTGATAAATTGGGACCTCCTGAATACAAAAACATTTTTAATTTTTTTTTTTTTCTATGGTAAGAATTTTTGCCGAGCAATAATTTTGTGTTTTCGGGGTATGGTTTCACTCAAATCCTTGTGCAGTCCAAATAAAGAGTTCGATCCAATTAAACTGCAAATTAAAATATCCTTTCAATCGATATGCTGTTTGGTTTGATCGAATAAAATATGGTTTAGTTATGGTTCCTCAAAATTCAAAATTTTCCATTTTTTCAAGATATTTTTCAAATTTTCAATTTTAAATTTTTATCTAAAAGTCAAAATTAGGAACATTTCTTTTTTTTAGTGCATAATCTATTCAATTACAAACATTTTAGGCCCAAGCTGACCAAAATCGGATGATTTTTTGTGAATTTTTTTGTGAAGCAGTGCTGACAAAGTGCCCATACAAATGTACACATTCAAATTTAAATTTAAAACCTCGTCATAACTGATAAACAACAAATTTAGTATGAAAGCAGTGGAGTTTAAGATTTAGTTGTTTCACAAAAAAATTCATAAAAAATATTATTTTTCATCCAATCTTGATCAGCTTGGACTTAAAATGTTTGTAATTGAATACACTATGCATTAAATGTCCCTGATTTTGACTTTTAATTAAAAATAAATTGAATTTAAAATTTAAAATTTGAAAAAAGTCTTGAAAAAATGGCAAGTTTCTAACTTTGAGGCACCATAACTCGACTATTTGTTATTCGATCAAAACATACAGTATATCGATTGAAAGGATAATCAATTAGCTTTCTGATTTTGATCAGACTCTTTGTTTGGACTCCTTAAGGATTTGAGTTAAACTATACCCCGAAAAATACAAAATTATTGCTCGGCAAAAATTCTTACCATAGAAAAAAAAAATTTTTTTTGTGTTCTGCAGGTCCCAATTTATCCACCCAAATATGTTTGGTTCTTGGTACTTTTCAAAACTTGAAATTTGTAAACCAGTGTTATGAATAAAAAAAAAAATTAAGAGGACGAAAAAATTCGGGAATGTCTGAATCGGCTGGTGCCCATGGATATCCTTATCGATGACAGTTCATTTTCAGGGCTAAGGTTATTCTCATTTCAGCTAAATTATCTGTTTTTCTTTTCTTTTTGATATTACTATATCCAAGAACTCAAAAAATTATAAATTGTTTAATGTTGAATATTTTCTTAACTGTGTAGAAACATCTTGAGATTACTTTTTAAATCTTTTGTGATAGTATTATCCGGTATATTGATTGCATTTTGGTTGTGCTTAAAGATAGTGGTTAGCTTTATTAGTAGCAGAAAAAATGCTTGAAAAATGCTACGATAATCAGGAAATTTGTAAGACAAATTAATTTTTGGTGGGACCCCAGACCCTGTACCTTCTTCCAACTTTGACCAGTCTATGTAGAATTAATGATCGTTGTCGGAATCTTTCCATTCTTGTCTACTGCGTACGATGGATGGGAAGTTTGTTTAAACTTTCTGTCGAAGAGTGATGTAATCTGGGTATCTCCTGGTTTCTGTGGCATTACTTTCATTTTGAAAAGAATTATACTGCTAAAACTGCAATTTCCTTAGTCGTAAAGTTCAAAAATTCAATTGCAGACAAATGCAAAAATTTTTTTTCGAAAATATTATCTATGAAATGACATTCATTGCCTCATCGAATCTTAGGGAAGTAATATACAGATTCATACAAAATTTATTGTAACTATGAAAAATACAATGAATGCTGTAATTTGATTTATGCATAGTTTTTGGTTCAGTGAAGTTAGTGTTTCATTTGCAATCTCGTTTGGGTCGTTTTTTGACACATTTCAGTTTATTATATTTTGGAATACTTAATCTGCTTTTAGATGTGAAGACAAGTCTCTTGAAACTGTCAACTGAGTAGGTTAGAGGGAGGAATACCCCTTTCATCTCATTCCCTCTTCCGACGCAATTTGACAGTTTCAAGAGACTAGCCGCTATAATTTTCCTCACGTTTTCTCTATGAAAAGATTTTCCTTTCAAATTGCTAAATTATAAATTTATTTTATCCAAAAGCTCAATGATGAAGAGCTTTCATGAATACATAGATAAACAGGGTGATATAAAGAATCAACAATTTAAATGGAAACTACTTCATAGATAGACTACACAGAATTATTAATTTCAAATTAAATTTTATGCACACTGTACTCAATCGGAAAAGCTTTTGCTAAATTATTAAATCGTTTGTTTGTTTTTTGCGTGCAAAATTTATTATTCTCATCAAAATATGTAGTTTCATTGAAAACTTCTATTGCGTTGTTTAGTAGATTTGCGTGAGTGTGAGCAGAAAGAAGTGAAATTATAACATTTATGAATCAATTAAAATATTAGGGAAATTCAAAACAAAAACAAATACTCGTCATTAAAATATTATTTAAAAAATTTTTATTTACATAAAAGTGTTCAGCATATAGTGTAAACATGTTTGTATATAAATTTACAAAAACTTTTCGAGGTCAGATAGCACCGCTTCTGAACCAGCTGATAGTGCGGCAATTATCTTTTGGCATGATGCGGCCACAGCAGCAAGTAAGTTCTAGTGTCTATTCTCTCTTTCATTCAGCAAAAAATTGGGATTTTTAAGCTTTTACTTAAAGCATTTCTTATTATCAATTTACAGAATAAGAAAACAATTTTGAAAAAAAAAAACGGTGTCAATCGTTAATTATTGAATGATTTGAATTTATTTTTATTGAATTTATTTAAACCTGATCTTAATTCTTCTAGGTACTCAAGCAAATGGATGATGTGAAAGACGATTGCAGAACTGATGAGGAATGGGTGAATGCCAAAGATTATGACACGATACCTGGCCCAACGCGAATTGGACTATTTATGGATTTTCTGCCGGGAGGTAAGATCTTACAATCGATTAACAAATACTTAAAATCCATTTTGAGATTTTTCAGGAAAGCTGCGTAATTCAAATATAGTCGAAATGAACACGATACTGCACGATTCTTATGGCGATGTATTTTGCTTGAAAGGAATGTTCGGCAAACCTGATATAGTATTTACCTATAATCCGGTAGACTTTGAGGTAACATTTCGAAATGAAGGAATATGGCCTATAAGAGAAGGTTTATACTCTTTTGACTACTATCGCAAAGTGAAGAGACCTGATGTTTTCCATGGCATTAGTGGATTAGTTACGGAGTGAGTAGTAGTAAGTTTTGCAAACACAAACTAAAAACTAATGACGTCCATAATTGAAGTCAGGGTAAAGGTTGGGCAGATATACGCAACAAAGTCAATCCCATATTGATGAAGGTGCAGACGGTGCGTCAAAATTTACCGGAAATCGATAAAATTGCCACTGAATTTTTAACAAGGTTTGTAATAAAGATTTTCACTTGTAGCTATGTTGTAAACTTTAATGATTTTCAATAGACTTGATTCATTGCGAGATTCGAAGACTAATCTGTTAAAGACCAACTTTCACGACGAAATTAAAATGTGGGCTTTCGAGTCCATTGCGTATATTGCACTTAATACTCGCATTGGTCTAATGTCAGGCAAAGCAAATGAAAATGCACAAAAATTAGCTAAAAGTATGTCAGATTTCTTTCAATATGCTTATCAATATGATGTAGCGCCCGCATTTTGGAAATACCTTGAAACTCCCGGCTTCAAGCGTTTATTACAAACCTATGATAATATCACTGACATTACGACCAACTACATTGACGCAGCAGTGATAAAATTCGAGGCAGAAAACAATAAGGAAGCTAAAAGTGTGCTGGAGAAACTTTGTCGCATCGACAAGAAAATAGCAATTGTAATGGCGATGGAATTGAAAGGATTGAAGTTTTAAATCACCCGAAATATTCTAACTTTTAAATAATTTTAAATTATCTTTACTTTATCTAATTTCCTTAGAGTCTGTTTACATTGGCGCAAGCATGAACGACTGTCTGAAAGACAGAGGTACAAAAAATAGGTAGTAGGAAAGAGATATATGTCTTTTTCTAACTGCCTAATTTTTCTAACTCTTGCAGACAGGCGTTCATGCTTGCACCAATGTAAACAGCCACTTAGTAAATTTAATATATTTTTCTACAAAAGTCAACTGAAATATCTCTGGAGACTAGGGCACAAATTTGGTGATACTTCACCACTTCTAACCCAAACCATTATATCACTCATAATATTATTAGTCCATAATTGTTTTTCGTATATATATATAATGCATATATTTATTTAGAGTAGTTTCGTATGTGTATAAATAAAAGTTAATGCTAATGTTAAAGTAAATAAATTTAATTGATATTCTTTGAACAAAGTCCATTCACATTGCGTGTTTACATTTTTTACAAATCAATTCAATAATGATGAATCATACTATCAAGCTGATTTTTTTTTTCGGTTAAATTATACATATTTATATAAAGAGATGCTGTCTGTGGCAATAATTAGATTGAATAGTAAGAAGTGTGCAAATTTTATACAACGAGAAACAAGGAATAAAAAAAGAGAGTATTCCATTCGTTACTTTGAGGGTGTCCTATAGTCTGGAAAAAATATAAATCTTTTTTTCCATGTTTTGAATGAACCTACAAATTTTGAACAATTTTGATCGAACAAAAACTCTCAAAGGTACAATTCGGGTAGGGTAAGGTGGCTGATTCATCTACAACCAAAATATGTTTAGCTTTTGAAAATAAAGAAAAACTTTCAGATATTAAAATTCCAGCTTTTTAATTTTACATATTTAGCCACTGACTGCAGTGACATGGCTCCTTTGATCTATGTCAAACTATGTATAACTTACTTCAGAAAAATGTCCGGCACAGCATTTTCTTTTGGCGTTACATTACAGCAAGCGGAAACTTTCATTTGTAGGACAGTGTTATTTAGTTTAATATACGAGGTATTTATAGCAGTAAAATAAAAATTTGATAAATAAACAAAACTGTATATTATAACTGGTATTCTTAAAAAAAAAAGTAGGTAATCTAATTAAATTAATATTCTTGGTATATAAAATGCAAACAACATTTATAAAATACTGACCTACTTACTTGCTATGGATGTATGGGTTTTGTATAAATAAGAAAGGGTAAATTTAAAATATCGTTAATTCATTCACACACCATGTATCAATATTTCTACCTTAAATAAATAGTGCCAAATATAAATAACGAAATGAAGGTATGAAAAGAAAAATGTAATTTAAGTAGTGTTGTAAATAAAATCAAAAATCCCACGGAGGTCTTTCATGTAATTCATCATGAAATTTCCGTCAGTTCCTCCAACACTCTGTCTCCTAAGAAAAGGACTTAACCGATATGGAGATTGAACCATTCCCAGAGAAGTTTGGTGTATGGCATAAATTTCTTATTAATATTTGTTTTTAGTTTCTACAGTAATTAGGTGCAGCAAATTCAGTACTCGAGGATATTGTTGCAATGACTGAAAAAAATCTGTGAGTACTTCAGTTACTTAAAACTAGAATATTTTTCTTCTCAAGAATATTCTTTTCCCATCAAGAAAGGATCATAAACTTTGGAAAATCATATAGTCGGTTCTGACTTGCTAAGAGATATCTCAGTTGCTATATGAAACCAAATTAATTTCACTATTGCCCTGGACACAAGGGGATCTTAGGGGAGGAGAAGGAGGCTTAGAAACAAAACCTCTCCTCCTTCTTGTCGATGAAAGTCCTATACATTTTGATTGTTCATTACACTAGTTTACAGTCGAAAAGTACCAAGAACAAAACATGTTTGGGTTGATAAATTGGGACCTCCTGAATACAAAAACATTTTTAATTTTTTTTTTTTTCTATGGTAAGAATTTTTGCCGAGCAATAATTTTGTGTTTTCGGGGTATGGTTTCACTCAAATCCTTGTGCAGTCCAAATAAAGAGTTCGATCCAATTAAACTGCAAATTAAAATATCCTTTCAATCGATATGCTGTTTGGTTTGATCGAATAAAATATGGTTTAGTTATGGTTCCTCAAAATTCAAAATTTTCCATTTTTTCAAGATATTTTTCAAATTTTCAATTTTAAATTTTTATCTAAAAGTCAAAATTAGGAACATTTCTTTTTTTTAGTGCATAATCTATTCAATTACAAACATTTTAGGCCCAAGCTGACCAAAATCGGATGATTTTTTGTGAATTTTTTTGTGAAGCAGTGCTGACAAAGTGCCCATACAAATGTACACATTCAAATTTAAATTTAAAACCTCGTCATAACTGATAAACAACAAATTTAGTATGAAAGCAGTGGAGTTTAAGATTTAGTTGTTTCACAAAAAAATTCATAAAAAATATTATTTTTCATCCAATCTTGATCAGCTTGGACTTAAAATGTTTGTAATTGAATACACTATGCATTAAATGTCCCTGATTTTGACTTTTAATTAAAAATAAATTGAATTTAAAATTTAAAATTTGAAAAAAGTCTTGAAAAAATGGCAAGTTTCTAACTTTGAGGCACCATAACTCGACTATTTGTTATTCGATCAAAACATACAGTATATCGATTGAAAGGATAATCAATTAGCTTTCTGATTTTGATCAGACTCTTTGTTTGGACTCCTTAAGGATTTGAGTTAAACTATACCCCGAAAAATACAAAATTATTGCTCGGCAAAAATTCTTACCATAGAAAAAAAAAATTTTTTTTGTGTTCTGCAGGTCCCAATTTATCCACCCAAATATGTTTGGTTCTTGGTACTTTTCAAAACTTGAAATTTGTAAACCAGTGTTATGAATAAAAAAAAAAATTAAGAGGACGAAAAAATTCGGGAATGTCTGAATCGGCTGGTGCCCATGGATATCCTTATCGATGACAGTTCATTTTCAGGGCTAAGGTTATTCTCATTTCAGCTAAATTATCTGTTTTTCTTTTCTTTTTGATATTACTATATCCAAGAACTCAAAAAATTATAAATTGTTTAATGTTGAATATTTTCTTAACTGTGTAGAAACATCTTGAGATTACTTTTTAAATCTTTTGTGATAGTATTATCCGGTATATTGATTGCATTTTGGTTGTGCTTAAAGATAGTGGTTAGCTTTATTAGTAGCAGAAAAAATGCTTGAAAAATGCTACGATAATCAGGAAATTTGTAAGACAAATTAATTTTTGGTGGGACCCCAGACCCTGTACCTTCTTCCAACTTTGACCAGTCTATGTAGAATTAATGATCGTTGTCGGAATCTTTCCATTCTTGTCTACTGCGTACGATGGATGGGAAGTTTGTTTAAACTTTCTGTCGAAGAGTGATGTAATCTGGGTATCTCCTGGTTTCTGTGGCATTACTTTCATTTTGAAAAGAATTATACTGCTAAAACTGCAATTTCCTTAGTCGTAAAGTTCAAAAATTCAATTGCAGACAAATGCAAAAATTTTTTTTCGAAAATATTATCTATGAAATGACATTCATTGCCTCATCGAATCTTAGGGAAGTAATATACAGATTCATACAAAATTTATTGTAACTATGAAAAATACAATGAATGCTGTAATTTGATTTATGCATAGTTTTTGGTTCAGTGAAGTTAGTGTTTCATTTGCAATCTCGTTTGGGTCGTTTTTTGACACATTTCAGTTTATTATATTTTGGAATACTTAATCTGCTTTTAGATGTGAAGACAAGTCTCTTGAAACTGTCAACTGAGTAGGTTAGAGGGAGGAATACCCCTTTCATCTCATTCCCTCTTCCGACGCAATTTGACAGTTTCAAGAGACTAGCCGCTATAATTTTCCTCACGTTTTCTCTATGAAAAGATTTTCCTTTCAAATTGCTAAATTATAAATTTATTTTATCCAAAAGCTCAATGATGAAGAGCTTTCATGAATACATAGATAAACAGGGTGATATAAAGAATCAACAATTTAAATGGAAACTACTTCATAGATAGACTACACAGAATTATTAATTTCAAATTAAATTTTATGCACACTGTACTCAATCGGAAAAGCTTTTGCTAAATTATTAAATCGTTTGTTTGTTTTTTGCGTGCAAAATTTATTATTCTCATCAAAATATGTAGTTTCATTGAAAACTTCTATTGCGTTGTTTAGTAGATTTGCGTGAGTGTGAGCAGAAAGAAGTGAAATTATAACATTTATGAATCAATTAAAATATTAGGGAAATTCAAAACAAAAACAAATACTCGTCATTAAAATATTATTTAAAAAATTTTTATTTACATAAAAGTGTTCAGCATATAGTGTAAACATGTTTGTATATAAATTTACAAAAACTTTTCGAGGTCAGATAGCACCGCTTCTGAACCAGCTGATAGTGCGGCAATTATCTTTTGGCATGATGCGGCCACAGCAGCAAGTAAGTTCTAGTGTCTATTCTCTCTTTCATTCAGCAAAAAATTGGGATTTTTAAGCTTTTACTTAAAGCATTTCTTATTATCAATTTACAGAATAAGAAAACAATTTTGAAAAAAAAAAACGGTGTCAATCGTTAATTATTGAATGATTTGAATTTATTTTTATTGAATTTATTTAAACCTGATCTTAATTCTTCTAGGTACTCAAGCAAATGGATGATGTGAAAGACGATTGCAGAACTGATGAGGAATGGGTGAATGCCAAAGATTATGACACGATACCTGGCCCAACGCGAATTGGACTATTTATGGATTTTCTGCCGGGAGGTAAGATCTTACAATCGATTAACAAATACTTAAAATCCATTTTGAGATTTTTCAGGAAAGCTGCGTAATTCAAATATAGTCGAAATGAACACGATACTGCACGATTCTTATGGCGATGTATTTTGCTTGAAAGGAATGTTCGGCAAACCTGATATAGTATTTACCTATAATCCGGTAGACTTTGAGGTAACATTTCGAAATGAAGGAATATGGCCTATAAGAGAAGGTTTATACTCTTTTGACTACTATCGCAAAGTGAAGAGACCTGATGTTTTCCATGGCATTAGTGGATTAGTTACGGAGTGAGTAGTAGTAAGTTTTGCAAACACAAACTAAAAACTAATGACGTCCATAATTGAAGTCAGGGTAAAGGTTGGGCAGATATACGCAACAAAGTCAATCCCATATTGATGAAGGTGCAGACGGTGCGTCAAAATTTACCGGAAATCGATAAAATTGCCACTGAATTTTTAACAAGGTTTGTAATAAAGATTTTCACTTGTAGCTATGTTGTAAACTTTAATGATTTTCAATAGACTTGATTCATTGCGAGATTCGAAGACTAATCTGTTAAAGACCAACTTTCACGACGAAATTAAAATGTGGGCTTTCGAGTCCATTGCGTATATTGCACTTAATACTCGCATTGGTCTAATGTCAGGCAAAGCAAATGAAAATGCACAAAAATTAGCTAAAAGTATGTCAGATTTCTTTCAATATGCTTATCAATATGATGTAGCGCCCGCATTTTGGAAATACCTTGAAACTCCCGGCTTCAAGCGTTTATTACAAACCTATGATAATATCACTGACATTACGACCAACTACATTGACGCAGCAGTGATAAAATTCGAGGCAGAAAACAATAAGGAAGCTAAAAGTGTGCTGGAGAAACTTTGTCGCATCGACAAGAAAATAGCAATTGTAATGGCGATGGATATGCTAATGGCAGGCATGGATACAGTAAGATATCACTTCAAAAATGATTTAATAGTAAAACACCTTATTTAATGCTATCTTATTTTTCGCCTTAAGACTTCTTCAACATTTATCACTACACTTTATTTGATTGCCAAGCATCCAGAGAAGCAAGAAGCCTTGCGTCGTGAGCTTGAAACTATAATGCCCCATCCCGATATGCCTCTCACAAATGAAAATACCAAAAATATGCCATATCTCCGAGCTTGCATTAAGGAATCCCTACGCATTACACCAATTACAGCAGGAAATTTCCGTATAGCTGTACGAGATTTGGTACTATCGGGATATAAAGTACCCAAAGGCACTGGTGTTCATATGAACGGTATGGCATTAGCAAACTCAGATCAGTATTTTCCTAGGAGTAGTGAATTTTTACCTGAACGTTGGCTTAAATCAGGTGAATCAGCTTGCCCCATGTCAAAGAAAACAAATCCTTTTGTCTATTTACCATTTGGTTTTGGACCACGAACTTGCGTTGGCAAACGCATGGCCGAAATGGAAATGGAAACATTATTAGCAAAATTATTACGTAAATATAAAGTCACTTGGGAAGGTAAAGATGACATGAAGTATATGACTACTATTATTTTGGTGCCGAGTGGAGATATGCCATTCAAATTTGAACCATTAAAATAGAAAGAACAAAGTCAGTATTAATTTTTTGTAATGATATTTAAAATTTATGGTTGTTTCCTTGTGAGATATTTTCAATACTCTCAATATTGGGCTCAGAGGTTAATATTTTAAGCAATATAAAATAGATTGTTTTTGTTTAGCTTTTATTATTAGAGATTAAGTACTAAACAAATGTCAGTTTCACAAATTAAAATATATACATATAATAATGTTCATTGCTAAATCGTAAAACCTTGCAATAATTTGTACATATACTTATTGCGTTTTAATTTTCAATTTATATGTAGATAAATATTTTAAATAAATAGGGTATTCACAAGCTGCCCTACACTGTCATATAATTAAAATGTAGTATAATTTTTTATAAAAAACAAGAGATTTATGAAAAATGAGAGGATTCAACGCTGAATTCTCCTAATTTTTTTTTTTAACAATGGAGCTATGGGAAATAAAGAGTTTCAGCTGATTTCATATAAGGCGTTAAGAGCCATAGTGGATTAAGTCCATTTTGTTCTCAAACTGGATTTCATGTGAATTTACTAACCAGATAATAATTTATTTTATACTAAGGCAAACCAAGCCAAGGTTTAAAATGTAAGCTATAGATGGTGCAATACATTCAATGAAGAAGTTTCTTTCGTCATTGTCTTAATTTTGTTAATGATCAAAACTTTCGCTGCACTGCACTAGTAACAGAAGCGAAGAGAAAATCTTTGAGCCGATGCATCAACCAGGTGTCGAAAATTGGAAAAAGTTCAGCCCCAAAAGTTAGACCTACCAATTTTTATGTATTTTTACCTCCTGAAATTGATGCCGTCATCAAAATTCCATTGTATAGTAAGTTTATTATTTTATTTTTGAAATAGCATTTTTATCACAAAAAATGACCAATAGATGTCAGATAAAAAAACAGCGATAACATGAAATTCTGATAAAATTCATAAAGATTGGTAAATCTAATTTCAGGATCTGATCTCTTTTTTTGTATTCATTGCAGCATCCAAAAGAGTTCAGTATGTTTAAAATATTGGGAGTATGAATGTATAAACTCGTAATTGTGATTAACTTCATATATATCATACGCGCCATTTTTTTTTGACATTGACAGCTATTGTATCTCGAAGAGCGCCAAAAATACTATAAGAATTGATCTGTCAAATAATTTTCATAATTTTACAAAAGTGTTTTACTATAGCTGAAAATGTCGAATTTCGTGCCAACAAAACAACATTTGCGGGAAGTTTTAATTTGCTTCTTCCATTTAAAGAAAAACGCAACTGAAGCACATCGTTTACTCACTGAAGCTTATTCTGACTGCGCTATAGACGTTAGAATGTGTCAGGTGTGGTATGCCCGTTTCAAAAGTGGTGATTTTGATGTTGAAGACAGGGAACGTTCAGGCGGCCCGAAAAAGTTCGAAGATGAAGAATTGAAGGCATTACTCGAAGAAGATTCATGTCAAACGCAACAAGAACGTGCAGAATCTCTAGGAGTTGATCAATCAACCATTTCTAAACTATTAAAAGCATTGGAAATGATTCAAAAGCAAGGAAATTGGGTGCCGTACGAATTGAAGCCGAGAGACGTCGAACGACGATTTTTCACATGTGAACTGCTGATTGAACGACAGAAAAGAAGGGGGTTTCTGCATCTTATTGTGACTGGCGATGAAAAGTGGATACGTTACGATAACCCAAAGCGTAAAAAATCATGGGGATCGCCCGGACATGCATCAACATCAACGGCAAAGCCGAACATCCATGGATCCAAGCTCATGCTGTGTATTTGATGGGATATGAAAGGCGTCGTGTATTATGAGCTGTTGAAACCGAATAAAACGATCACTGGCGACCACTACCGACTACAATTGATGCGTTTGAGTCCAGCATTAAAGGATAAAAGGCCAAAATATGAGAATAGACATGACGAAGTTATTCTTCAGCACGACAATGCTCGGCCGCATGTTGCAAGACAAGTAAAAACATATTTGGAAACGCTGAAATGGGAAGTGCTACCCCACCCGCCGTATTCTCCAGACATTGCTCCTTCTGATTACTACTTGTTCCGATCGATGACACATGGCCTGGCTGAACAGCACTTCCGTGCTTTCGAAGAAATCAAAAAATGTTTCGATTCGTGGATAGCCTCAAAAGATGAGGAGTTCTTTCGACGCGGAATCCGTATGCTACCAGAAAGATGGGAAAAGGTTGTGGCTAACGATGGACAATACTTTAAAGAATAAATTTATAATCACTTTTTCACAATAAATGTCCAAATTACGGAAAAAATACGAGTTTATACATTCATACTCACAATATCTAATTAGAATTTTATCAAAACTTACAAGTAGGCAAACATTGAAATAGGAGGTTATTCAACTTAAAGAAATAAAGTACAATATATTTTTCTTTTTCACCTGTTCTTAGTTCTAAAATTCTAAAAACCTGCATAAGTATGTGGCAAAAAAAAAAACAAATAATTCTATATTCGCTGAAGTAAAAGTATTCTGAAAGGAACAAAGGAACAGGATACAATTACTTGATTAAAAACTGCATTACTTTTGTATAATCTTTCACTATAATATTAAAGTATATATATAGTAATTCCCCTTTTCGGAGTGAGCATTTGTTTTATACGTCAATGAAGCAGAACCTTAATTTCCATATCCATTCAAGCGGTGATGTTAAGCGAATTTTTATCATTTTATCCAATTTTTCTTACAGCTTGACTCAAGAAAGAAAATTGTTAAATGTTAAACACACACAATTTGTCACTGAAAGCACCCACGTGTATAATTAAGTTATATTTGTTGTAAGCGACAGAGTAACTGACAAATTTTTTCAAGAAACTTAGCCGTAAAATAAAAAACAAAATATCATAAACTTTTCAACCAACAAAAAGCATGACGTAGAAAATTCTTAAGTATCTTCAAATAAACCCAAACAAAAATATATACTTAATTTATTAAATAACTAAGACGGCGACACTTCAGTTACATATAACGCAAAACATAGTCAGTCACAATGAAAGACAGACACCAAACCATTAAGTTACCTAACAAACAAGATTATGATAAATTATAGTAGCGGTTGATGTGGCACAATAATTCACGTCAACACAAGAAGCTAACTACATAGATTTACACACACATACATACACAAACAATTATATATGTATGAATGTATGTATCAATGTATTTAGATTTATTAAATATGACAACCATTTGGGTATCACTTAACACAAAATTTACATAATTCACACGATATTCATTTCCGATATCTATGTATGTATGAACAGTGGCGGGCAATAAATATGCAACTACTATTACTATAATGCTGAATTACTAAATATCTTAAAAATTGGTAGAGTTAGAGCTTTAACCCATTAAGAACGAGCGGGAATCAAAGTAGATTGATGAAGAAAGTAAGTTAAGAAAAAAATTGTTTTTGAATCTGGCTCAGGAACGGCTCAGCATCAAGGTGCCATACGGCATCGCTAGGCATTACTGGGTTAATATTTTATATATATATATTTTTTATAGTCTATTTTTGTCTGTCATCATTATCGGCATTATTTTGATCCAGTAATTTATAATATATAAAAAAAAAATAGATAGCAAGGGAAGATGAAAGGGGAAAAATACAAATCAAAGGATATTATCAGAAATTATGGTAATTACCATTTTTTATTTTAAAATTTCTATCTAAACATGCACAATTTGAAATCTACTAGAGTAACAATTGTCATAAAACAGCAAATCAACAATTACTGTGATTGATGCTCTGAGGAAGAATTTCTAAACGTGAGGCAAACAAAAAATATTAATTTTTTGATAAAATACGTTGAAAATCGGGTTTTCCTCTGTTTTCGTTTGCAAAAATGGAAAGACTTTGTCATGGTCTGAGACCCCAGTTTATATTCAAAAATGAACATTTATTTTTCACTTATCTACATCCGATTTCTACTCCAAATGCCAGTTTTTGAATAAAGTTACAATTTTGGCCAAAGAAGACCCATTAGAAAAAGAGATATGACTTTGCAATGTTACGCAAAAACTTTACTTACGCCTTTTCCTATAATAGATTCTCAGACGTAAACATCACGACATATCCTAAAAACGCAGAAAATGTCAATTCATGAGCACAGAAAACCGACCAACTTCCACGGGTTGTACCGAACGCCCAACCAAGACTTTTGGCAAAATCCTATTTAGGGTTTTAATTGTTAGGTCAAGTTCTTTTTAGCTTTCATAGTCGTTACGCTGGATTCGAATGTGACTCCATA
This sequence comes from Toxonevra muliebris, assembly GCA_963691655.1. NCBI lineage: Eukaryota > Metazoa > Arthropoda > Insecta > Diptera > Pallopteridae > Toxonevra > Toxonevra muliebris. The sequence goes on from OY829328.1 coordinate 16,882,836, forward strand.
TATTGTTGCATAGTGTTATTTTTTCGCCAAGAATTTTTGAATTTTTGTGATTTTACGTATAGCTTTTTCTTCTCTATAAAATGTTGCCTCACGGTGCAACATTTTATCGAGAAAAGAAAACGATATTGTTTTGAGTATTACCTTTGAAATGGGACCAAATTTGTTAGGTTTTCGAGACAATGCATAAAAATTGGCGACAAACAAAAATAGACTCCAATAAATGAGTGATGTTCTAGCCCAATTGATGATTTAAACTTATAATAATATTCGTTGCAATTTTATCACCCGCAACTGCTTGCACATCATAAAATTTAATGCAACACGGAAGCATATGATTCGTTTTTCATTTGACATACCATTTCTTTGTCTTCCTGACTACGTGGCCATAATGTTAGATTGATGAGTATTTCACCCATTTGTCTTTCCGGATGATTGACATCATGCAATTGCAGGCTTAAATCTTCAGCTTTACCCAATTCCAATTGTGTTAAATCAATTTGAGTTGAACCCATAAAATCATCTTGCAGACCCCAATCATAGTCGAAGACCTGAAAAAGTTGAAAACAGCAAACGTATAAAAAAATGTTAACAAACTTTAAGTTAAGTTAAGAATATTAAATTACAAAATAACACGTTTTTATGTGATGTTTACCATAAAATCTACTCACCAAAAAAAAAAAAAAAAAACAAAAAAACAAAAAGAAAAAAAACAAAGAAATCAATCTCCATTGTTCGTGACAGCAAAAGTATCTGATAAAAAATGTTTCACTGACAGCAATTACCCCTGAGTATACAAGTATAAATGTATGTGTGGATTGTATGTATGTTTGAGGACATTCAATGTTTTTATTTCCGGTATGTAAATATTTACTTTTCCCTCACACCTATTCAAATTTTTTTTTGTGTTGTACTAATATTTATGTATGTAGGTAAATATTTATTTTTTTGTTTGTTTTTGGAGTGTTCTTTAAATTTGTAGTATTATTCAACATTTCAGAATACTTTTGATTAGGTAGGTTTTGTACTAGAAGTATTTAGTTTGAAATTGGTTTGAGTTCAGATGTATTAACTACAGTAAAGAATTTAAAATGATTAAAAGCCTTCTCCTTTATTTTGCCAATAAATTAAAACATTTATGTAAGTTTTGATCAAGAAATATTCCATTTCCCAAATCATAAAATGTGTTTTAAATGGACTTCAAGGGATACTGCTTATTAATTTGCTTTGTTTGCCTATCATATTAACAAACCTGTCAAAACCTCAACTAACCTAAAGCTTACTTTTTTAGCTAATTGCTATACACATAATTTTAATAGCATATTGTTAAATACTTTTAAAGAGGGCGAAAACTTTATTCTACTAATTCTAATAACTAATTAGAGTGTGAGGTTGTTAATGCTACATAAACTTTGACACTTTTAAGCTCATAAATTAATACAAATACAGACATGCTCATTATCAATTCATGACAGGCGTAATATTCTCTCTGGCATATGTGGAATATGCAATTTGAATTTTATATGAGGCAATAGCACTGTGCAACAATCTATCTAAATTTTTCAGGGAATTCAAAAAAAGCTTTAAATTAATTTTGTACACGCCTAACAAAAATCTGTTTTTTTTTTGCTTCTCGTTTTCTTAAAACGGGTTAAGTTTAATTAATCAATATTGATTTTAAACATTTTTTGTTTTGGCGTCTGATAGCAAGTTATTCGAAATGAAGTTCTGAATTTTTGTTAACTCTGTATTATCGATCCTACTAGCCCCCTTTTCTTTCATTTTGGCAGTGAACATTTGGAACATTAATGAACATTTTGTCTTTCAGAGTTATTGAACAGTGCTGTCGTTGTTTGGGAAATATTTTCTCCAAATAATGCTTGTTGATTTTCTTAATTATTGGTAGAGTTATATCTAAAGAATGTCTGTGAATAAAAAATAGGCTATAAAGGTCAATGGTGTAGGAGTAAAAAATATTCAGAATTTCATAGCGAATAAATTTTTATAAGATGCTCAGTCCAACGCGTAAAAATTTAAATTAAAATCTTGCAACTTTATCAACCGGAATTTTTAAAACTAGATTTATGATCTACCACCTAAAGTTCATCTGAAACACTTATTGAATTCTCATTCGCTCTGTTGCACAGTGTAATAAATGAAATTCTATACTTTAGGTGACATAGTAGTTCGTATGTACATATGTATGTAAGTATATAAATATTTAAAGATTGTGTGCGTGTATATCTAACATATGTATAACAGTTTCTTAGTTGTAGTTAAACTAAATTACTTTATTACAAAAAAAACTATCTACAAAAGTTACAACAACAAATTCTAATTGATTTTGGAAAACTATTGCCGTACTTAAGAATAAATTCAAACTAACACTAAATAAGTTTTTGTATATAAGTAATTAAGTTATAAGTTTAGGATGATAAACAAACGAACAAAGAAGGAAATTATTTAGCGAAAATACAGGGATCTTGTAATTAAATAATAAAGTTATTAAATATATATTGTTGATTTTTGTTAAACCTAAAAGCGAATAAGCTTTTTCAATTACTTAATTCCGCTTTAGTATTAATTTCTTATGAATAGTTAATACAATTTCTTGCACTACAAGTCGTATGAGCAATTTCATTTATTTACTTTTTTTGTAGACAATACTTACTGTATTATCTCATTATTATTTTTATTGTATGTGTAAACTCACCTTAACATTAATTGGTAGAAATGGATCCTCGATGGGAACAATGAATACCTCATCCCAAACTGGATTCAGATCACGATGTATAGTACGTGATTTATGCAATAAACGGCCGCCAACCTTGAACTTAACATAAGGATCACTCAATCCTGTGTAAATGTGAAAATCAAAACAACAAAACCAATGATTAAAATTATATTTTTATATTTTCCAGTGAGGCCTTTTAGTTTTTAAACAAGCTTAAGAGTAAAGGAGAAACGCACCATTCTTATCCATGGCCATTAAATCGCTGCCACACTTGAGATGCACGCGCAACTGAAAGAATACATATTGACGTAATTGTGCTTCCTTTTTGCGGCGCAACTCTTCAGCCTGCAAGAAAATGATGTATGTGTGTGTGCGTGTGAGGATGGGCGCGGCAAGGAAGGGCAGGAAGCAGTTGAGTTTTATGATTAGAAAAGTTTAGAAAAAATATTTTAAATGTCAGTTGAAATGAAAAGAACGAAAGAAAACTGCGGGCACTTGTAAATTAATTGAAAGATAAAAGAAAGTACTAAAAAGTGCGACTGCTGTTCTATGGAAGTGGATGTGAGATATTTTTCAAATGGAGTTAAACAAAAATAGAATAGTTCTTTAAACGGAAAATAGTACAACAGGAAATTAAATTAAAGCCACAAATTACAAATGTGACTACATAGTATTTGCTATTGGGAATAGTGCTAAAGAATATTGAGCTACTAGTTGAACTTAATGGTATTCGAGACATTTACTTACAAATACAATCATAACTCTTTAAAATTAAATATTAAAATATATTAGGGGTATTCAAATACAAAACTGAATTTTAAATGCTAAGAGAAACTCAAACATTACAACTCACCTGCAACAATTCCATTTGTATTTGTGAGAGTTCTTCATCGGTAGCTGCAGTAGCATGGGCCCCACTAACACCAGCACCCATCACATTACTTCCATTCTCTGGATGCTCTTCAATTCGTCCCTCCATTGAGCCGCCAATTCGATATATCATATGTGCCATTCTTGCCGATGCACTAAATTCCTTCACCAGCGGAGAGCCGCCAATTGTTGTCGCTCGATGACGTGGACTCTGTGTTACTGAACTGCTTTCGGAACTATAATCTGCTGCGTAATCGGTACTCTCTTCAAGGAAATCACTTGGTGACTTACGACCAACACGATCTTTACTTTTGGCACGACCCCAACGATGTTTCAAATTATTAAAAAACCCGTGAGTTTTATGGAAAACACTGCCACTGCCACCACCACTACCACCACCACCGGAACCGATTGTATGTGGCGCTGCAGCACTTTTGGCACGTTTCGGTGAAACTCGTGGCGATTCTTCGTTTTGGCAGTTGTCGTGTCCGTTTAATTCCGAAGCAGATTTACTCAGATGCCTTCCAAGACGCTGTGTGGCCAGTGGTGAGCCATGCGGTGTGACGTTGGGTGTAGCGTGGTGTGATGTTGAGTGAATTTGATTGTAGCGCTCGTTGTCACTGCAATCCGGCACATCGTCACTGTAGTGTATACGTGCTGAAAATAAAATTGATTCGTTTAGCAAAATTTATCTCAATCTATTATGTAAATTAATTATGAGTATCTCTACTAAAGTAATCAATCTACAAATATGTGTATGAACAATTTTAGATGTATTATGCCAACGCTTGAGTATATGTACATAGCTTCAAGAGATTTACAAGCAGAGCATCATGCCTTAAGTGTCTTTAAGTGCTTTTGCAAGTAAATGCAATCAATATCGGTATTCTGTATTCAAAACAATGTAACATTCAATTGACGTTACGTTTTTTTATTCGCTCTTGCCTTTGTCTATTGAAGTTTTTCTATCTGAGTTGAAATGTGTAAAGAATTCTTTGTTTTCTAAAGACACTTTTAGATGTATAAATTACTTAATACTTTAGATATTGTCATCGAAATATAAAAAACAAGATGAGATTTTAAAAATTTATTCAAAGAATAATATTTTGTGAACCAAATCACATAATTTTATACTTTAAAAATCCTAATGGATGAATAACTTGCTAAGGGTAATTCAAAGTTGCTGATTGCGATCTCGAGTATTTGCTGATGAGAAACATTTTTCACGTTAATCCGGTATAAAGATGGTTTTTTAAATAATTTGGAGCTAGGTGATTTTGACCTTCAGTGGCTCCAAGTATATTTTCTCTGAAAGTTATTTGTTATGGTTTCTAATGGTTCTGTACTATTCTCTATATCAGTGGTTCTCAAGCAATTTTTTCGCGTACCATCAATGTACAATGTGGATCAAACAAGTACCACAGAACTGAAACAAACTGTGCTTTAAGTACTTTATGCGCACCAAAACTGTAGCGTAATAATAAAAATATTTAACTACATTTTTAAAAAAAAAAAAACTTAGACTTGAGTGTTTTGATCTTCAGTGACCCCTTTTAGATGAGGAATATTTTCTTCGAATGCAGTTTGTTGTTTTATTCTAAAGGTTTATTTAGTGTTATTAGGATTATAAAACAAATACAAAATTTTATTTCATGACAACTCTAAATTTCTTGGCAATTTACATAATTGTGCCAAAACTATTTATTCAATCTAATCAGAATGTATTAACCCAAGATGGGAAAAAAAAAATAAATATATTTAATTTCATATACTACTTGTTTAAATCGAGTTTCTAGTTCCCAAGATATTTGTAATTTTGTGCACAAATCTTTTTTGCTTCGTTTAAAAAACATCAATAATGGCGATATCTCCAAAACCTCACCATAGAATTAAAACTGGAGTTAATTTTCGGACTCAGCGACCAATTTTACATAAGAGTTGGATAATGGTTTTCATTGGTAATTTTAGCTGTAAAGTAGTGTAATCATAATTTCTTGCGTGAAGGAGATAAAACAAAAAACTTCCATGAGTCCTCGATAGAAGCCAAACTTCTTTGGTAACTGCGAATATTGTTCGTTCCAAAATTTGACAACTCCAATCGATGCGACATAAATCGAAAAAACAATGGATGTGTGCAAGGCACGCAAGATATTTGATGTGTAAACAGTTAAGCTAACTGTATGTCATATACATAAGCTCACATATGTATAGCCATATATAGGGATTTAATGTATAATATATATGTTTAGGTAATTAATTCAAATTAAAACAATTCTTTTATAAACTTAAAAACTTATTAGATATCATTATCTTTTATATATAATAGCCCAATTCACCATAAATTGCAAATGGTCTTGCATGATTGCAAATGCAAATTTTTATTCCATATCACATATATTTGTTGTTGTGATAGCATAAATATTTTGCAATTGCACCAAACCGTGAATAGGGCTGATATGTTGTAGTTGCATTATTTTTCTTTTACTCAATGCATCGGGATCTATATGCTCGCATATACGCAGCTGCAATTGCATCCTTTTTTTCGCGCTTTAAGTTTTTCTTCCTGTCGATTTGAAATTTTATTAGATGTGAAAATTTTACTTAACGTCGCCTGAGAATTAATTTGGCGTATAGGTATATGAATTTGTACACACATACGTCAAATCAATCCTCAGGCGACGATAAGTGCTTTCCACATTTAACCTTAGGAAGGCAACAGGGATGACTAGTCACCCCACTACTTTTTAAAAGCACCGCAAAGAGAGTTGTCTTAACTGCATTTAATAAAAATAAAAAAGAATGTATTTTTATTGAAGTAAATAAGTGATTTTATAATAAATAAGTCTGATTTTTTCTGTTTAACATATTTGCTATTTACATAGATAAAAAAAAGTGTTGCCTTTCTAAGGTTAATATACAAAGCAAAATTTTTATAATGCTGTGGTTTGCTATCATTATCACTACATTTTATCACTACATTTTGCTTATACATTCTTTATTACTTATCATTTTGTATTGTTTTTATATTTTAAAGAATATTTAATTTTAATGCAATCTAATTAACCGAATGAAAAACCTACGGCGACTTCTCTGCTTGTATGGTATAGTCGATCTCCACACATTTAACACCTACCAATAATTCTGCCACGAATAAATGTACACACACATTTTGTTTTCGTATGCACATATATGTGTGAGTAAATTGATCGAAACATAAACAAACAAACTCCGCTCGTATCTTAATTTCTCCCTCTCTTCTTCTCTTTGTTGTTTAGAGTAGCACAGTCATGCCGCGTAGTAGTGTGAGCGAGAGAGGAACTGGACGTTACAGTTATCTTACATCTTACGAAACAGTTATTCTTACATTTTACACATTTGAAATTTTGCCCATACCGTGAGCTAAAATGTTTACACATCAAAAATTTAGCGAAGCAATGAGTGCAAAAGTGACCCAAGCCACAAAGTTTATCTTTGTGAGAGCTCTTCATCGGTAGCTGCAGTAGCATGGGCCCCACTAACCCCAGCACCCATCACATTACTTCCATTCTCTGGATGCTCTTCAATTCGTCTCTCCATTGAGCCGCCAATTCGATATAGCATATGTGCCATTCTTGCCGATGCACTAAATTATTAATTTTAATTACTTATGATTCATACATTTTTTCGCAGGGGGTAATAATCACAACTCGTCTCGATAAGGTCGAATTAAGCGGGGACCGATATTTCCCGATAAAATTTAAAGTATTAATACACCTTAAAAGAGTTTAATTCGATTTTGAAAATTTTGTTGCTTGGGCCACTTATACACTCTACGCCTCATATAATATAGAGATTGCACTTTTGTATAAACATATTTATCTCTTTCTCACACATAACATATTTTTTTTTTACATTTGACATACAGATGGCGTGCTCTCACATATAATGATTTGTGTCCACGGTTATTGTTGAATTGCTGAATTAAGAATTTGAAAGACCAGTTTTAGTTCCGCTACGACGTACTACTATTGAAAGTTTACTCTCAATGCGGTCAAAGAAATTTTCTTCAAAAAATAGATATTAGACGTAGTAAATAAAATTTATCTATAGGGTCGGTATCAGCAGCCATTCGAAGTTTAATCTTGCAGTTTTTCTTAGGTCCTCAAAACTCTACATTTACCAAGGAATTGTTAACAAATGAAATCATCCAAACTATAAGAAAATCTATATGCTTAACATGGTCAAATGCGTCTGCCCGAATTAAATGCCGCAAAATATAAAAATATAAAATAAACTAATTTAAATTAAAATTTCCGTTTTCAAATAAGAACAAAAAACTTATTTTTTAAAAAAGAAAATGTGCTAATATTAGTGACAAAATTATAAAGGCTAAAAACAAAAGCAAAAACGAATAAAAAAGCCATAAAGATAGTAAAATATTCCCTTAAGCGGAGGAATATTCTTCTTCAAGGATATGCAAACGGTATGTCCGTTGTATGTATATATAAAAATGTGGCATTTGACTTTTTGCAATATTTAACAAAAAAACAAAAAGTAGTGAACAAATTGCTTAGATTTATATTTTATTTCACAGTAGTGTGCAAAATGGTATGGGCATTTCTTTTTATTATACCTGGATGAATTTTGTTAAATTTACGGCATGTAGTAACAGTAAGACAAGTGCTTTTATGCTCCATGTCATTGTGTATACCAGGAAATAGCTGTAGTTGTAATCAAAACTTAAATCAGCGTTGGAAGTATTGAAAGCGAGGCGAATGAGCGAGATAATGTTAAACCTGTCACTTCTGGCGACACACTGAGCCATGTTGTTTTAGTGTAGTCATTTTGCTGATGATAAGGATGAGCATGTTGGTAATGACGATAATAATGATGATGATTTTTCATTAAGTTAAAAGCATTTTCACTCGCTTAAAGAATGTACACGAAAAATAAATTTTGAGCCGAACATTAATGTTTTTTTTTTTTTTTTAATTTTGTTTGTTTAAATTAAAGAATTTATATCACTAAATAACCTTTATAATTTCTACTTATTACTGAAATTGCAATTGAAAGTGCAATTTTTCATATTTTTGTTTATACGGATTTATTATGTGTATTATTTTTATTTTAAGCTGCTTTACCTTTGTCAAATTAAACCTTATTTGTTTTTAGTTTTTTTTTGGTATAATGAAAACAAATCTATTTTTTTTTTATCGCCCCATATCTCACAGAGAATCCAGGATTTCTGTTAAGTCATTTGCATTTTTGATACCAAATCTCTTGATCTACCCCTGCAGCTTTTCCTTACCAGTGAATAATTTTAAATTTTTATTGTTTTAAAGCAAAATAAACTAACAACTTCCAAGTTTTAACATTTTTGCTATATCTTTATGCGAGATATTTGATTTTGCCATTTTTTATGAACGGGCGAACTTATTTTCCACAATTAAAAATTTCTAACTACATCTATACACTAAAATATCGTTGAGATTATAAGCAACAAATTCACGTATATAACTAATATTTTACCGTTATTCTTTTAAAAGTTACACTTTTTTCGTGCACATTCCTAATGTTTTCTTGGTACAAATAATAGAAAATGACATATATAAATATAATTTTTTTGTTTTTATGACCTACAATAAAACTATTAGAATAATTAATTTCTGCAGAAAATATATAGAAAATATATATATACAAGTACCTTTGTACTTCTTCTGCAAATAATATAATAAAATATAGTATGCAGTGTAATTTAATAAATATCTGCCCAAAAATACTCATGCATGAGTGTGAAGATATATGTTTTTTTTTTATTATTATTATTATTTTTTTTTTTAATCGAGAAGAAAAGCATTGAAAGCCCCAGCTAGTGCGAGACTTCCACCCTCTAAAAACTGCTCATGTCCGTACGGTTTGCCCTCCTGGAACCACCATTAAGTTAAGATCTGTATGTGGATTTGTATGTGTGTGTGTATATGTATATGCACTTAACCACATTGCTGAAGTGGCAAATGTGTTATTCAAAAAAGGAAATATGAACTTGAAAATAATTTGAATACATCTTTGTATGTATTTCGTATACGTTTTGGGTCCTTTGATAGTACAAAGTTCACTTTACACTTTCAACATCATGAAAAATTTCAAATGAAAAACTACGCACTCACATTGTATTAAGTTGAAAGTGCAACATGCAAATGGATAGAAAGTATAATTATGCACTTATTTTCACAACGAATGTTTGCTTGTAGTCTTTAATTTTCAACTTCATTCCACTACAATTTTTATAATTTGGTTTAAGTATTTTCCTTCTAATTTGTTTTTCAAACTTTAACTTTTCATTACGTTTTGGCCAAAACAATACAGAATTTTTATAAACAGAAGTTTTTTAGATTTACACACAGCCATAGACAGCATCAGAATGACACTAAACGAACTAAACAGCAGCAGAACTCCTAAAAGACTGCTATACTATCGCATAAAATCGACACGTTTAAGCTGCGCTGCACGGCGAGGCGCAATACAGCCAGAGCGCCAAACAGTGATGCCCCATCAGTGTATAGGTTTTGTGTAGTAAAATTGTTGTATACAAATACATATGAGTAGTAGATTTTCAGTTGAGCTCACATTCATTGCACTAAAGTGGGCGGGAGGGAATTATAATTTATGTTATACTTCATGCATGTATTTATGTGGAGGTGTAGAAAATGTAGATGTATGGGTTTGTATAGGTGCAAGATATAAGATTTTGTTATACTGCGTCACTGTTTTCCTAGTTTTTGATAGTGCGAAAAATTAGTAAAAGTAATTAACAAACACCCAGTCGGAAAGTGGGTTATAATTACATCATATATATCTAGGAAAAAGTTATATCTCACTCGAATGGATTAAAAAGATAAAATCAGAATACAAATACTAAACACAACATCATCAGTTTGCAGGATTATCATGGGGAGCAATTACATACTGCCTTCGCATATCTATATTAGTTCTGCTCAATTCAAAAGCTGATTGTGGTAGTTTAATTTGGCCAAATAGTCAACATATGGTATAAAAAAAAATCAACATTTAATAAATCACAACATTGTAGCTAGTGTGCTGAACTGCTTCATAGAGTGCCCGGGCTCGAAACTCAGCATGGCAAAAATTGAAAAATAGAAAATAATGAAAATAACAATGACAACCCTACAAGAATAAAAATTGACTGAGAACAATTTTTTATTTCACCGTTCGGATTCGGCATGAAACTGTATGTTTCTTTCATTCTTCTGCAAATAAAACCCACACACGGGTCACCCCCGTGGCCTGGTGAATGAGTGCTAGACTGGAGTTCCAGCTGCCTCAGGTTCGATTCCCATATGGGGTTAAATTCTTAAAAAATGTCCAAATGGATTGTTTCTAATTAAATGAGTTACTTCCTTGACTTAGTTCTTAAATGCTCGAAGGACCAGTTCTCAACGGTTTCGATTCTCAGTAAAAAAAAAAAAAAAAAAATATGAAATGTTACGAAACGTTCGGGCTAGACCCTCCATAGACTTTTTTACCATAAAAGAAGACTCATTTCAAGAACTCTGTGCACAGTCCCATCGACTGGCACCCAAATTTTTAAACATTGCCTCTCCTCATTTCAGAAGGAGATGCTTTGCCATTTTTAAAAAATCCATACCTTATCCTTTACTGAAAATTTAATCATTATTTTGGTAAAAATCGCTTTTTTGTTGCACGTCTAACAAAACCAGTAAGAAAAGAAGTTATGCAGTTGTTATTCGGCTACATACAATCAAGCAGAGAGATAACATCTCGCAGTTTTATTACATGTGCTTTAGTGAAAGAGTCGATATAGAAGTCTCTGACTGAACTTTCCTTTAATGTGTTTTATACGTGTACTAAGTCGTGTTTGTGCCGATAAGTGTAGAGAGTATCAACAGAGGAAAAGCAACCATAGATTAGAGAAAAGAGGAATGCAAAAACTTTAACAGAATGTCTTCTAACAATTTCTAACAATTTTCTAATAAACAACATAGTTTCACTTGTACTGTGAGTGCTTGCATATACATAATTTTTTGTTTATTTCTTGGCTTTTCAGATCAACTTCGCGAAACAAGCAGAAAAATTTAAAAATACACACAGATGGCTTTTTATTTCAATTTCTGGTTTCCTTTCTCCATTATCAAGTGAGCTTAAATATTTTTCTTTCATTTGCAGGTTTTTTCATTCATGCTCCTCCATATCATATTGATTTTCTGCAGTGTTCGGACCTAGACTGCATATTCCGACCTTGATCACAATTTTTTTTCCTGATTAAATTATCTTATCATTTTTTCTAATGTTTAGCAAAATCATTGCATTTTGCGAGATCTTTCCAACGATATACAATATTACATTCGATATACAATGAAAGTTATAGGCAAGTCAAAAGATGTTGTGAGGGAAATGAGCAGCAAAATCCGCCACCGTGCATGCCCCACAAGCTTTTCACCCCACTCATCATCAAACTGGAAATGGAAGCAACGAAATGTTTGAGGCAGCGTGGCCGTTGATAAATTTCAAAAAATTGCAACAAAAAAAACTGTCACTGAGAGTAAAAAAGTCTTATTTATTTCATTTCGCAGCAATTTGCATGTATTGATGTACTGATGTATTGAAAGTTTAAAAAAAAAATCAATTACCCCAATTAAGGTGCTTCATAAAAAAAAGTTGTTGTACACCTCTAAAAATTTACCTCGGTTTATTTTATGATGATTCCAAAAATATTTCAGCTCCGATTTACCGATTACCATTCCATTTTGAAAAAAAATTTAATAAATCGCATTTTCTCGAGTCTGCTAGCAGATTTAAATTTGTATGCAGAACACTAGCATTTTTCAGTATCTATCATTTGTGAACTTTTAATTGGTCAAACAATTTTCCCTAAGTCAGTGTGTAAAAAAGTGTAAAAAATCTTATAAAACGACAGTGTTGCAACTAAAAAGTATGTATGTAATTAGTGTTGCGAACTTTCAAGTTAAAGGCAATGAATTTTTCGTATAATTTCATGTGAATATCACACTTTTTGCAAAAAAATCTCAAAAGTTGCAAGGATTTTAAAAAAAGTCTCAAATTTTGGGTATTTTCGAAAAGTCGTGTCAAAGTCTCCAAGCAGTCAAAAAGGTTGAAAATTGCAATTTTAGTCTCATAACGGCCACGATGGTTTGAGAGGCCATGCAGCCTCTAATAGCATATTCCTATCCCGCACCCTTTTCATAGCTATGCAATGTGTAATAACACTCTAAGAATGCAGAATTGCTCAGTAGTACTTCCTGTTTCAGAAACGAAAGTAAAAACCCATGTGAAAGACAAAAATTCCAATAAAACTAGCACGCATGCCACAAAAATTACCCATCAACGTAATAATAAAATTCATAGCATATTTTTAGTGCATGAAAGTAAATTATGAGACAAAAATGTTTACAAGAATTGTAGTGGATTGTTATTTATTATTTATAACTATAGTTAAATAAACATATTTTGTAATCTCTGATTATTTAAACCCAGTAAAGAAAAACTAGTTGAATATTTTCTAGGTACAAAAGTGTAGGTGTGGATTTCTTGTGCATAAAAAAACTAATAATTTCATATAAGCTGGCTATAAATGGCACCCAATGAACTTCCCCTCACCATTATTTTTGAACCAGTTGGGTGTTGGTTACTCTAGCGAATCTCTATATTGCTACCTAATCCTACTACTAATTCCACCAGTCAACAGAGCATTGAATCCTTGCTGGGTATTTACAGATTTACTTATAGACATACAATTTGTTAAAAAAAAAACAAAAGCAAAAAACAAAACCCAACGTAGGTAAAGCGCAAATGCGGCTCATGACTTCAGAGCATAACTATTTTGTGGTGAAAGTGCCAAAAATAAAGTAAAAAAAAAAAAAATAGAACATAAAACAAGTAAAACTACACTGAAACAAAAAAAAAAAAAAAAAATATTGATGGTATGAAACTAACAAGAGCGCAACAATCAAAAATAAATATTTAACTATGATGTATGTATTGTAGTAGGAGTGTTCAAGGTTATTACAAAAATTTTTGTAATTTCCTATAACATTTTGAAGTTACATTAATTACACTGAGCACTTTAGTTAATTAATAGTTAAACTAATCATTTAATTAACTAAGCCAAGAGAAGATGAAGTGGAGTACATTTTACACTATCCAGATAATCAGGTGCGTCTGCCAAAATGCAAATTCCTGTGGTGATTTCAATTAAAATTTTATGTTGCTGTCGCTGCATGTTTGTATTTTATTTACTGTCTACCTTTTTTTTTTTTTTTTTTTATTACGCTTTTATATTGTATCTGTATATAGTGGTCTTTTGGGATTGCCCATTATTTGTAAAACTATCAGCGTACGAGCGCGACATCTGTCATGACATCATACGCAACGCTAATTCAGAGCAACTTCATTTTTGAAACATTTTATGTGCATTTTAAATATTAACAAATCCCTAGAGAATATTTTGCGGCAAGCTTAAAATGTTTTTATTTCTGCTTTTAGCGCCGCGGATTTGCTTTGATATTTCAGCAATTTATAATAAATTATGAAAAGTTACTACTACTGAATATTTATTTGAAATATTCATTGAAAAAAAAAGAAGGAAAATCTAATTTGAAATAACTTCTGCTTATCTTTAATTCATTTCTGTTTCTTTACATACATATTTACATACATATAAACATTTATTTATTTGAATTTCAAATATTTCCATGGAGAATAGAAAAATAGAAAAACATTAAGTGGAATTTTCTATGTATGTATATCAATTCCCTTTTGTTTTCATTCAACTCAGACTCAATTCGAAGAAACGTCTTTAAATATTTATAACAATTTAACACATGCACTAAATTCTAACAAGAAATTTATGCGCAAGGCAATAAATGTTGTCATTATTGGAATTGTTGTTACTTTGTTATAAGAAAGGCAGCGCTGCGCAGTTCAGCTCATATCATATCGCGTTATTCTGCCGAAATACTTGAAATAATAAGTAAGAGATTTTTCGTTAAGTTGTAAACATTTCTTTTGAAAAAGTTCTTTTTATTATTTTTTATTACATCTTGAACGAGCTTAAAAAATGAAAGAAATTCTTGTTAGCAGTTGTTTGCATTTCTGTGTGGGAAAAATATGTGCATGTTGAGTATTTTTTGTGGAGATAAGTATTTTGTAATACAAATATTTGTTTAAATTAGAGATACTATGTATTTTGCATAAAGTTGTTGTAAGAATTTGAAATATGTATGCTAATCGTAATAATATCAGACTTGAAAGGTATGAGAGAGCTGGTACAGAAACTTTTCAAAATAAAAAATCGTTTTTTAACCATATTAAATTACATGATATTCATAGATTAGCAATTTTCAAATATATTAAATTAATGATAGTTATCTCCAGGGCCGTAGCCAGAAATTTTTTTTGGCGGGGGTGGGGGGGAGGGTTTTCATTCGAAGAAAATATTCATAAATAATTTTTATCAAACTGATTTTTAAATACAATAAATTAAATCAATGATACATTTGATGGACCCTATAAAATTAAAATTTTAGGAAAAATTTTCCGATTTTTTTTAATCTTAACCTAAAAAAAATGGCCAAAAGTGACAAAAAATTCCCAGAGTAATCAAATGAAATTTTTTCAAATAAATATTATTCCATGTGCATTCTAGTGCATTTTTTTTTTATCGTGAGGAACATAATTTCATTAACTCATTGACTTCCCACTTCTGATGATGTACCCAACCTCAAAAAAATTACCAAAAATAGTAGAAGCTCATTTTTTTCAAATGAACATCATTGGGAATTTGAGCCATTATCAATGATAAGGAGCCCGGATGATGTTGACTTATATTCCCTAAATTCGTGAAGTCACAGCATTGAAAGAGATCTTTCTAGTCGTGGTGCTCTGAGCTAATAATATGAAGTTTTTGCGAAAGAATTTTTCACGTTGAACACGAATCTGAGGTCGAAAACTTCCCATCACGTAACGTTTTAGGAAAAAAATGGGATTCAAGCAAGTCTTATTTTACAAGGATCCAATAATTTTTTCTATTTTTATTAATTTTTAAACTATTTAAACTGATTCAGGACGAAATCTTAAATTAAAAACAGTTACTGACCCAGAAAAACTATGAATGCAGGAGTGCTCAGTATCACCTTCTCTTTTTGAATCCGTAGTAAAACCTCATGTCGAAGAAAACAAATCGGATTTGATCGCTTAGTGTAACTAAGATTTCAAATTTATTTTTTATATTTGACTTTTTAGATAAAAAAAACCAATGGAAGTAAAAAATATCGTTCAATAGATTTTATTTTGAATTTTTTCCATCCATTGGCAATTAATTTTAAAAATTAGACTAAAGTTTCAACATTTCGGGGGGGTCAGAACCCCCAAACCCCCCGTCCCCCCAAAAAAAAAAGGCTTTGGTTATCTCTCACAAAGTGCATTCCTCAAAGAACTTTATTAACCCACTAAGGACGAGCGGTAACCAAAGTAGATAGATCAAGAAAGTAACTTGAGAAAAAAATTGTTTTTGAACCTGGCTCGGGAGCGGCTCAGCGACAAGGTGCTATGTGCCACCGCTAGGCATTACAGGGTTAAATAGCTCTGTACGTTTCGTTTTGGTCTTTTTTATTTTGTAAATTCTTATACCATTTCCCTATTTGATGGCAATCAGTTGCTTTTTTGCTTCATTTCTTTTTGACATTAAACATTTTTCCCAAATATTTTTTTTAGAGTTTTCCTCCAAATCTTAAGATAGTCTTTAACCGTAAAATAGAACGATCCAATGAGTTTTGCTTTTTTTGTGGTATTCAAATGTGGGATTTTGAATTCGAATGTACAACATTTTCTATCGTACCTAGTCAATGATGAATGAACTAAATTTAATGAGTGTTGTGCAATAAATTAAGTATAGAACTTTGACATTTAATTTTGTGCATTTGAAATTGTAAGTGGGCAATGAATGGAATTAAACAATTAAGAAATGCCAATTAAACACGTTTATTAAATGCAATTATAACTTTTTAGCCAAAATTCGTTTATATCAAATTCGTAATCAGCGACCCCGAAAAACTGTGAGTAAAGAATTTCTAGCGAACCCGTTCAATTTTAAATAATTCACCCGCCATTTCGAATTTTAAAAATTTGTCATCAGATTCGTAATCAGTGACCCGAAAACCCCGAAAATGAGTTCGGGTGCGTTTTTCATTTTGCTCGAAGCAACGATTTTCAATCTAACTGACACTATTTGGAAAAACTATTGAACCTATCTCATACTTTCAAAGATTATTATAAGCATATACTTACTTCTTTGGAAGGAACCATATTTATTAATAGTTTTTAATCCTATTTTTAAACAGTTTAACTCATTAAGATCACCACCCGGATTTTCAGCACTTGTTAGTATTAGTCCTAAATAGAAAACAATGGTTTGTGGGCGTGGTACTATGTTAATATTTACGTATGATATAGCATATTTTATAGTTATAAGTTCAAAAAACTTTTTTAAAATATTTAGCCTTCGTTTATATTTATTTTGTAGCTTAGACTTTAAGTTTTAAGTTAAGTAACACATCTCGTTTTATTGTATTGTTTTTTTTCCATCTATTTTGAACAATTTCACTTAGCTTCATTTTAGTGAAAAACAGATTTTTTGGAAAAAAAAACTGTCTTTTGTGTCGCTTAAGCTGCTAATAGCCAAAACGAATGCAAATTTTTAAAAATTTATAAAAAAAAAAAACTACATTAATAATCTTACGATATATCATACGTAATGGGTTAAGTTGTAAAAAAAAGTCGAAACATTAAAAAAAATTCTAAATTTTATTTTTTTTTTTTTGTATTGGGGATGAAAGTTTGTGGTTCGAGCGATAACTATAAATTTAATTTTTAAGAAAATACTTTATTTTTTTGTTTTAGATGATCCAAACTCCAGATTCAATGTCATCCAGAATAATGCAGGTCAAAAACAAAAAAAAAATATATATATATTTTTGTATCGCTTTGAAATATCTATATTTATGTTTAAATAGCCTGGGTTTTAAAAATATATTTTAATATGAAAAACAAATTCTTGAAAATAGGTACAATAAACCCGTACTGACCCTTTAAACTAATTTGAGTTAAATTTTTGCTGCCTTACATTCTTGACCAATTACGAACCTTAATATAATTTACAAATATATAAAAACTCAAATTTTTAGTTACTAAAATCAATAGAAATAATTCTATAAACAGTTGGAAACGTGAATTTTCTGTACCCATTGCTAAATCCAATTTTCTTAGCCACCACTAATCAGACAACTAAAGTTGCATACTTTTAGGAAACACTTTAAGTGTGGGAATGTGAATTTTTGTTACGCTTAGTGTTTATTCAATACCCACATAGTATCGATACTTTTACTCATTACTTGTATCGAATAAAAGTATCGATGATACCGAAAATATCGGAAAAAAGTATAGAATATGTACTTGTATCGAATACTCGTTTAAAAAAACAAATTACTCTTTTTTTAAGTGGTTCTCAAGGAAAACATTCAGGTCAGAACGGCCCATTATGATACAACATGGTTGAGCCTACAGTTTACACTACTCAACACGAGTTTTTCGCCAATAAATCATGGTTTTGACATATTTCCACTGGAAACACATGAATCATATAGAAATGACGTTAATTTAGTTTAGCAAATCGCTAGAAAATTTATAACAACAGATTAAAGCTTGTTAAAAATATTTTATTTTAATGAAAAGGCTTCAATAAACATTATGTTCTACATGCATGGTCGGAAGTATCTTCTAGAACTTCAATACTGTACTGCAATATTGTCATACATTGAAATATTGCAATATGGACTGAAATATTTTGAATAACTCTGCAGTAGTATTTTGAAATATATTATTGATTGCTGTAAAATATTGTAAAATGATCCACAATTTTAAATATTGTATAACAATATTTCAGTTTTTAAATAAATATTTTCCAAAAGTATCGAGTATCCGATACTGACCCTTTTTTCCGATAACAAGTAAAATACTTATGTTATAGCATCGAGTAAAAAAATTACTTGAATCGAATGAAAAGTATCGAGTTTTTACTTATATTTACTTGTATCGAATCATCACTAGTTACGCTATGTTTGGTTAAAGAAAAAAGTACAGTGATGATTGAGCCCACAGGTGGGGGCAAAACCGTATTATCTTTGTACGCGGTTAAGCTTATTTAAATTGTAGTTTCAGAGACATAGCCTTTTTTTTACACCCACTAATCAATGTGTCATGCTTTTCATCGCGAGTCTGGATTTGAAGGGATTGGTCGTCAAAAGTTGCTGTGGCAATACACTTATTCAAACTCCGAAGCACGACAGCACTTTAAAAAAGTATTAAATACTTATATTGTGGGTGATTAGTCGATGAAGTTTTAATTAAAATGGGATGAATGTGATTATTTATTATATTACTGTAATTAAAATTATACTCGTAGTTAAAATATTAGAAATACTAGAGAAATTAATAAGAAGGAATTGTGTAAGTTAATTAATAAATCGTTTCTAAAACATCCATGTAAATTCCATTCAGACAAACGTTGAAATTGTATATATCTCTGCATTATAAGTTCGATTAGGGATGATTAATTGGTATTAAATTATAGTATACCGAACCAACAAATAAAAAATCTAAATACTTGGTGAAGAGCCAGAAAAAGTAAGAAGAAAACGGGCATTTAAATGCCAAATTAAAATCAAGCAAATTTTTTTTATTACTCAGCAATAACTTAAACTCACCTGTTGAAGTTGATGGGAATTTTTCTGTCATTTTACCGCTTCCAAATGACATTTCTACCGACTCGTGATCGTGTTACCAAGCTAATTGTGCAATGTTATTGTAAAAACTGTTGAGTTTGATGTTGTTTTGCTTTGGTTATATTGTTGTGGGCTAACGAATGCTACTTATTTATCAATGCAGACTTACTTTTGTTTATATATATATATATATATATATATATAAGTATATAATAATTTACAGTTGTATGTATATAAGCTTGCATGTACAAATGCTTTACACTTTGTGCTTATTGTTACAAAGCAACTATAAGTGACGCGTCACCGTTTTTCCATGAGCATATTGGTGAGCGGAAGTGAAAGGTGACGTCATCATTTCCGTCCGGATGGGTGTAACTTTTAAAGCATTTCTTATTACCATTGTTTTTGTGGTGGTTGCGATATTCGTTGTAGGCGTTTGTTTATATGCCTACCGTCCTCCAAGTCCTAGAAATATCATTGTATGAGCATTTTTTATTTAGCATTTTTTTTTCGATAGTTATAATTTTGCTTTTTATATACATGAGTTGCCATCACGCAATGAATTCAAGTGCTCTTATTTAATGTCGTTTTGCTTTATTTATTTTTGTCCGTTGTTGTTTTCATAAATGCACATGTGGTTTTCAATTTTTTTTCTACATAATTCAACCCCTTTTTAATACGTCGTTGTTGCTTTTATTGTTGTTTACTGGAGTTAATTTTTAATTTTTATTTGTTGCTTTTATAGCGTGCAGCATGTGAGCTTCGGATTTTTGTACTTTAATATTTAATGTTGTTGTTGTCACATTTTTCACCTCTCCATAAATTTGTATGCAGATTTGTTATCAGTCATTGTCGTTTTTATGTTCATTTGATTAAGAATTCTGTAAAAAGTAATTAAAAATATAATATTTTAGCTAAATATTTAACGACTTTTCTTGGTAAAATCTAAACTTTTTATGCACTAGCAATAAAAAATATAATTAAAATGTCTGCAGTCTAGACAATTGGCTAATAATTTGGCACAACTCCAATGTTTTCATCTATATATCGCCACCAATCATATTTTTTATACATAGGAGTGGAAGTCTAGTTACGCCTTTTCTGTTTTCATTATTCATCTGAAACTGTCAATTTTGACTTTGTTATCTTCGAACATTTGCATAAGAATGAAGCTTTGAGAAAAAAACATTTCAAGCACGAACAATACCAAGTTATGCTATTCTCATATGTACATCAAGAGATTGAATTTAATGATTTTTCTTTTCTCTACAAAAACAAACAGCAGAGAAAAGTGAATAATTTTTGAATAATTTTGTTTATTTTTCTTAACATCTCAATAGAATTTCTGATTGTTTTTGTTCCTTTTTACTGCAGCGTCAAAATAAATTAAACTAATTTGCATTCAAATTATGCAAGCAAAAATAAAGATAAAACTTCAAAAGTTACAAAAAAAGGTTAGCGAAATTTCCATGATTAAACAAACTTTCATAGAGAAAATGGCTTCTGCTTATTAAAGCGAGAAAATACTTTTTAATGAGCGTTTGCTAAAAAATTTTAAATTCAAGTTTCTTTGGCAAGATCTAGTAACTTTACAATCAATCTGAGAGATTTCCATATGCATGGAACGCATACATTTTTTGAATATGTATACGATAATATCACTTCTAGTTTCGTTTACGTCTTTTTCGTTTCGTTCGCGTCGAAAACTATCACATTGTATAATAGTCTCATAACTAGGTTGAAAACTATCACATGCCTTCATACGGCAATTGAAAAATATGCTTCAAAGCACTAGTGGATCCGGCATTTTCTAATTTTAATTGTTCGCCCTTTAAATTGTTAATCTGATAACATCTTTACTGGGCGGTATTTCACAAATTTCCAGGTCACACTCTCCATGTAATGCTTTTCATGTAATCAGTTCCATGAAATACGTTCCATGTCACACTTTTCTTCTTTGCAAACAATTTTATTATCCAATATACTTTAAGCATAAAAGTATGCAACACATAATGTAAATAACAAAAGTGGTTGTGGAATATTTCTGTAGTATTGAAAAAACTGGGCACACTGTTGTTATTATGTGACGAGTGCAGAAGGTACACAATTTGGTTTTCTGTTGATTCATAACCAACGATGGAAATATATGAGATTTTCATGGGTAAGTGGGGACGGGCTTTATCCTCAAACCTTCCTGCACTTAGGATCCACTAGTCTTTCAAAGAATATATATTAATTTTAATAACTTAATTGTATATTTATTCTTATGCAAAACTACAACAAAGGAAGAAACGATATTGCAAATTTTTGTATAGTTAAGAGACAGCAAAGTTAACATAGTAGATTATAAGAAACTATAAGTACGTATTTTATTTGGGGGTGAGATGTGGTTAAAAATTTGCATATTTTGACATCTTTACTAATAAATTATTTTCAAGAAAAAATTAGTCGAATGATCAACGGATCTGTTTTCTTTGTAATTGTAAACTTTAAAATATTACTGCATTCATATTCAAACGTGGAAATTCTTTATAAGCAGATAATGACACTGCCCTGTAAATTTCAACTTTTATTGTGTGAATAATATGGCTCCAGGGTGTTTGCGAATGAATTTTTCTTGCTGAACACAAATCTGGGGTTAAAAGCTTTTCATCACTTCATGTTTTCGAAAAAAAAGGGTTGGAATCCCAAAAAATAGCGTTTTTGGTCATTTAAAAAAAAATTATAGAACTGAACCCTGACGTTTTACAAACTTCACAAATGTCAGAAATTAAACCATGAACCATGCCCTTTCAAATGGGTATCACAATGGGCCGTTCAAGCCTAAGTGTGTCTCTCGACAGCCACTCCAACCTGACTAACCTATCTTACACTCTAAATTCATCTGCCATTTTTAATTTTTTACCAGCGACCCCTGAAACACTTCGGACCACTGCACTTCTCATTATGTCTGACCGTGGATATAACTAAGATAAAATCCATTGTGTGAACATTTGTTCCTGCTCTAAGGGCGCATGCGAACAATTTGAAAGGGCATATTTCAGCCCTTTATAATATTAGTATAGATTATACCATGTCAGGGTTCAGCTCTACAGTTTTTCAAATATGGCCAAAAACGCTATTTTTAAGGGTTTCAAAAACGTGACATGATGGATAGTTTTTGATCCCAGATTCGTGTTCAGCACAAAAAATTCATTCGGGAACACTAGGAGCCATTTTATTCGCAAAACCCAAGGGCAGTAAGTGAGTGGCTACTTCCCAAATAAAAGAATTTTTTCAAAGATTTAATATCTTATGGTCTTTGGAGTAAGAAGCTGAAGAGATAGGGAATATTTTTTGGTGGAAAATTTTGCCTCACATAAATTTTGAACTTAAATAAATGTAGCCACAAACTGAAATCTTATTGTACTCGTCTCTTTGTTTTTTGACTAAGAGTGGTAAATGTGGCAGAGTCCTTTAAAATGTTTTTTTATACTTTTTGTATTGTAAGTAGGAAATTTAATAAGAGTTGTCGTTATTGTTATGTATGTTCTTTGTGACATACTGAAAATTATCCAAGTTTCGCCAGTAAATGAAAATAAAATGCAATTTCCTGCATACAAAAGCAGCTTACTCAAACAAAGTGCAAGCATTGTAAACTTCATTATTATTTGGGTGGATTGGGTTGTGTTGATCTTAACGTTGCTTTGAATTGAATTGCTGACGAATTTCATGGCTGATGAATGGCAGGATGCGTGTCAACAATGCTTGTGTTGTGTCAGTGTACGGACATGTTGATTTTATGCTAAACGAATTCAGGTTGTGAGAGTGAAATAAACGCTGTGTATTCATTCGCTTTAATGCAAATTATAATAAACAGAAATTTATGTTTGTTTGCAATACTTATTAAAACGATTTTGATTTTCCGATGTAAGATTATTTAATATTAATGCAATTAAATGGTGAAGGTTTTGAAAATATTGAGTGAGTTATTCCACTAATAACAGGGCCGTAGCCAGAAATTTTTTTCGGGGGGGGTTTTCATTCGAAGAAAATATTCATAAATAATTTTTATCAAACTGATTTTTAAATACAATAAATTAAATCAGTGATACATTTGATGGACCCTATAAAATTAAAATTTTAGGAAATATTTTCCGATTTTTTTAATCTTAACCTGAAAAAAATTGCCAAAAGTGACAAAAAATTCACAGAATGATCAAATTAAATTTTTTCAAATAAATATTATTCAGTGTGCATTCTAATGCATTTTCTTTTATCGTGACGGACATATTTTCGTTAACTCATTGACTTCCCACCACTGATGATGTACCCAACCTCAAAAAAATTACCAAAAATTGTAGAGGCTCATTTTTTTCAAATGATCATCATTGGGAATTTGAGCCATTATCAATGATAAGGAACCCGGATGAGGTTGACTTATATTCCCTAAATTCGTGAAGTCACAGCATTGAAAGAGATCATTCTAGTTGTGGTGCTCTGAGCAATAATGCGTTAAAAAATTAATTTTAAGATGGGTTTTGCTAATATGATGGAGTTTCTGCGAAAGAATTTTTCAAGTTGAACACGAATCTGAGGTCAAAAACTTCCCATCACGTCACGTTCTAGGAAAAAAATTGGGGTTCAAGCAAGTCTTATTTTACAAGGATCCGATAATTTTTTCTATTTTTATTAATTTTTAAAGTTTTCAAACTGATTCAGAACGAAACCTTAAATCAAAAACAGTTACTGACCCAGAAAAACTATGAATGCAGGAGTGCTCAGTATAACCTTCTCTTTTTGAATCCGTAGTCAAACCTCATGTCGAAGAAAACAAATCGGATTTGATCGCATAGTGTAACTAAGATTTAAAATTTATTTTTTATATTTGACTTTTTAGAAAAAAAAACCGATGGAAGTAAAAAATATCTTCAAATAGATTTTATTTTGACTTTTTTTCCATCCATTGTCAATTAATCTCAAAAATTGGAATAAAGTTTCGACATTTCGGGGGGAGGGGGTGTTCAGAACCCCCAAAATCCTCCCCCTAAATACGGCCTTGACTAATAATAATAAAAAAAATAGTAAATTCAATTTGCTTATGTATATATGAAATTTTTATATTAATAATGTGTTTTTTTGTTAACCTTTTTGCTTTTTAATATGCATAAGAATTAGGGTGCGTCAATTTTTTTCCAAATAGACTATTCGATAGGGTAACTTTGCCGAAGGATACTTTAAAAAAGTTTTGTGGAATAGAAAAATTGTCCTGGAAGTTATCAAATTCAAATTAACGCCATGTAAGGGTATATTGAAATCCACCAAAAGACAATCATGGCGATATATATTAGGGTGCTGTTAAGAGTTAAAAACAAATAAACATTATTTTTCTCCAATAACAGCTTATCCAATATGAAGTAGTCACAAATAAAGCAATTTTTAAAGAAATAATAGAGATTCGAAAAAGATTTTCTTTTTTTTTAAGAAACCTTGGTTTTTCTTTTTTAAACCTTGAACTGCCTACTAAAAATGTTCAATTAAAATTCAGTTATTCTTCATATGAAGAATTAAAATCTTCTCGGGTGCCATGCAGCAGTGCCAGAAGCGCGAAATATCAAAAACAAGTTTTTTTTCGACTTTCACAATTTTGGTTTGAATAATTCATGTATCCATATTGAAGTGCGGCATTAAATAAGAAAAATCATTTCTATACTTTAAGGTATAAAATCAAAACTTCGCAGGTCTAACTTTGATTAGAAATATATTTTAATCAGCAAAATTACGTAGAATAATTTTATATCACAGCCAATATATGAAAAATTCCTCTTATACAAATTGATCCACCCTAATATGCATATAATATAATACAATACGTGTATTAGTTATGTAAATCTTTTTATGTTATGGTTTTGTATGAACTTCGTTATCTTTTAACAATAGAAACATGTGCTTTACAGGCAAACTAAAAATAAATCAATACTTATCATTTTCCTTTTTCATTTTGACACACAATCAGTAGACCTTTCTTACAAAAAAAACTTTTGATTCTTAAAACTTCGCAGTGCTAGATATCGAGGCAAATGCTGTGCTTCGATATCCATAAACGCATCATAGTGAGATATGTTGAAAGTAAAAGCTAGTGGAAAGAGATAAATGCATATTGAACTATATAACTTTACGCATTAGATTGAGATTGTATTCATGATATCTGAGGGATTACTGTAAACAATTATATACAATCACAAATTTGAGTGAGCATGTGTTTTTACAGAAGGATATGCTTTCAAATGTAGAACTATAATAAACTTTATGTCAAACAAAACAATTTTCATATAACCTATTATCATAATTGGTAGGTACATAGTACTTTCTATCTTACATACGAATGGGATTGAAACTAGATCCCAAACTAATGAACTATGGCCAGAAGTTGACGTATTATTTTTCATATACTACAAACCTACATTTCAATTACGAATTCGGTAAAGTTAGTATTAAATTTACTTACTTACTTTTCATTTAAAAAATTTGTTATTGCATTTTAAAGAGAATTTTCATCTGTATGTTGTTTGTCAACTAACTTTACTTAAAACCTTGAATTCCTTGTTTAAATTTCAAACATATTAGTATGAGTACTATGAAGGTTTATGTATGAAATGAATGAAATTGTACTACAACTAAAATGGCATGTATATATAACAGAAAAACAATAAAAACATTGTTAGAAAAAGTTAAAACAAAGAGTATCTACGAGTAGTAAGTACATAGAAGTTTATATGTATGCTTTTCATTTAATTTCAAAAAATAAACACCTATGAGTAAGTAATTAATGAATATAATTACAAAATGTTGCCAGCTTTTAATTACACATATTTACACGGTTTTTAACCCAAGCTACTGAAAGCAGTTTTTTAAGTCATTTTTGACCCTAATAATGAATCCGCAGTCCATTTTTTACTAACTGGTCAGGTTTCTTAGAAAAAATGAATCAACCATTTTTCTCAATTGATGACCAAAAATGCATTAAACGCATTGGAACTGCGTCGTTTGTAATTTTTGAGATCTGCCTCAAGTATAAGAGACCAACAATAATAGCTCAGTGTACGTTCATCCCAGAAACCTTTATAATTTTTTTCAATTCTTTGTAAATCTTGGTGTAGTCGTTATCCTTGCCCATCGCTAGTTCCGCCTAATTTGTCAGGGAAGAAGTCCTGATGAGAAAATGAAGAAAGTAGATTTTCATTCGGACACCCATTTCGCGGTTATTCTTTAAAAGATTCCATCTGTGGCTGATAAACATTTACTGAAGTTGCCTTCATTCATCAATCTTCTAATATCTGGTCCGACAAAAATACTGTATTTGATTTTGGCGTTGGAAATTTTGGGAAAAAGCTTTATGAGATACTGGAACCCTGCTCTATCTCAATCAAGAGCCTGTGCGAATTGTTTCATGAGGCCAAATTTAATATCAACCAGTGGTTTAGCAGAGACGCTATGTTATCCTGGTGTATATTGGTGACGAATTCGCCAATCTTTTTTCAGGTAATGATGAGTATTTCACAAAGGCAGATTGCATCCCAATCAGCAAGCCAATTACCAGAAAACTGACCACAAATCATATTTATTCAATACCTTCAAATCGCCACAAATTTTCCAATTGTGTTCATCGTATTTCTTATTTTCTAATATTTCAATCATTGTCATGTTTATGATTGTATTTTGAGGCATTTATGAAGCGACGCCATTCATTTTACTACGTTTATATTAACTCGCTTTCAATGGTGTCTGTCTGTCAGTCTGTTCGGTACAAATTTTGTAATCGATTTTAAACTAACTTCCCGATGAGCTAGAGACTTGAAATTTAAAATATAGTTCAGAACTGGAAGACAATGCAATATGAAATATCTAAAATATATATAAATATAATAATATTTAAAATATTAGCATCGGAAGTTTTTCCATTTTTTCATAGATCAAAGCATTGAATTCATCGTTGTTAAAATCATTGCTTTAGCGGGAGTAGAATATATGTATATGTGTATACATACACAAATTCAAAGACAAATGAGAGAGAGAACAAAAACAAACAATAACGAACTTTTTTTTCGTTTTGTTCCGCTTACAAAGAGTATAGATTGTAAAGAGATCGCAAAATGAAACGAAACGAAAAACGTGGGGCGCATATGGGTAGAGATAAAATTGCTAGCCATTTCGGTGAACTATTCATCCATCAATTTCCTATTGCATGCGAACCACGTTTGTTGTTTTAAATCATACAAGTATTTTCGTCCTACTAAAATTCACATTTACAAATTTTCAAGACAATCTGTATGGGATAAGGAATCTATATGTGAGAAATTATTTTATACTTTTTAGTCCATTTTAAAAACGTGGTATATTAAAAATATTTTTTATTTAAATTATTTTTAATGTATGGTTGTTTCATTGCTTCAAATAAACTGACAGCATCATTCCAATAACGCATCTAAAGCTTTTTAGTGGAATACGCCATCAACGTTTTTTTCCTTTTTCCGTGAAGGTTAACTTTCGCTTCTTTGTCGAGATATTGCCATTATTGCATTCACGATTCTAGTAATTCTGCTTTTGTTGGATAGCTGCAAGTCTAGACCAATCGCTCAGCTTGCGGAACTAAATGTATTTCGACCACCACAAATTCACTGCCACTATTCATTCTTGCATCGGAATTTCCTTCGATGCCGGGTCTCGTACCGGGAAAAATGGGCAACCGAATATCTTTGCAACGTGGAATTAACTTCGATACTGATGAAACTTCGGGTTATTTTAAGCTGAAAAACTTTTGCTCTTCAAGCAAAAGTAACAATCATCCATGTGGTTTTGTAGGTTGTGCAGTTTGGTTCGGTACGCGTTGCAGAACAACCATTTTTTTTTTCTGTGCCTCTCACATTGAATCCGAAGTAGTGCAGATTTGCATTTTTCATTAAATCTGTTATGACTTTGCTCTTTTTGAAAACGATATACCAGCCGCATACATAACTTACGACTCTGCACTGACTTTGCACGACTTTCTTGCTATTTTTATTAACAATTTTTTGATTTAGAACCATAAAAATACATCTCGAATACGATTGAAAGAAACATGGTCGAGGTCGCAATGCAACCAACATGAGAAATCTGACCTGATGGCGGGAAATGAACTACGAATTTGAATTCAGCATGCGGAAGTACCTAAAAAACAAACACTTTTCTGCTTGGGTTAAAAAGTTGACCGGAATTTGTAAACCTGTGATATCTTCTTATTACACAGTGCGACAGCAATTTCCTTGCAAAAAAAAATCGATAAGCACGTGAAAGAGGACGTCGAATTTGAAAATGTAGTACCAATGATCATTTCAAAGGCGCATAGTAACGATTCAGATGAAATGGTTTCCTTCAAACGACAGACTCAAATCTTCAAAAAAGTTACAACTTTAAGCTCCAAAATTTTTCCGTGCAGTTTTTTTTTTAATTATTATTCTCTTTCATACGTCGATGTATAATATTTTTTTCTTGTGAGAAAATAAAACAGAATTTTTGTTACACTATGTTACTTCTCGCTTTAATAATTTTCACTTTCTATACACAAAATCACAATTTATTTTATATTTCATAATACCCACACTTTCATCTGTATACTATATGTATATGTATTCTGTGCCTCATCACCTTCATTAAATTTCCACTTCAATTTGGCATTTGACAATCCTTCTTGAGGAGAGAAAACATACTTCGGTACATAAGTGCAACCAAGCGCAAATAATTTTATGCTGAAAAGGGTACATTTGACATTAAATGTCAAAAAGTATAATATTCATATAATAAAGTTTACGCTGAAAGATAAGGAGAGCTGGGAGCATTTTCAATATATAGTGCTATGTCTGTCAATTAATTGAAAGAAAAGTACGGACTTCACAAAACTCCCTGGACCCTAAAAATCTTCGGCCCAGACGTTAGTATTTATATGGGCATGCCTGTATTTTTTGACCGCTCTATTGAAATGATTTTTGACAATGTTGCCATAAGTGGCAGTGTCAAAAAAGAACAATTGATTGTTCCCAAACCAAAGGTTTTTTCTTTTTTCTTAGAACTAATTTGTTGTTCATTCATCGTTTAATTTTCATTCGTAATTCCTTATAGCCGAAAGTTATTGACATAGTTTGGTTTAAGCGAAAAAAAATTGTATGGCGTTATATGAGAACTCAATTGGTTGGATTTAAATTTTTAGCGAAAAATTCTGTATTTAGCTTAGACTTTGGTAAATCGCACTTTTTTGCAAGATTATTTGTCTTCCTGACAAAGCTAGACATAGATTGAGGTGGGGAAGTGATTTGAAAGAGTGGCAAAATTGGACTGGTTTCCTGGTCGGATCACCTTGACGACCTATCTGCTAATATAATGCAAAATTAGATTATAATTCGAAATTATAATATATAATTTAACAACAAAGGAAAACAAAATGTGAAATTGTTTGGCGAAAAAGCTTTTTTCTGGAATCATCCAGGAGGCCGCTGTTTTAAGACTTCATTCACATCTATAGTGTAATAGAATCAAGTTCGGAAGCATAACCGATGATTTAACTATGTTCCACTGAGAGAGCAATACACAAGTTTGTAGAATTTTAACAGTAAATATAATAAATAAGGTAATAAAATTTTTGAAAGCTTTTACTTTGAAATATTTGGGAGTAAAGCGAGCATTCGACTCCCAAATGTGGGATTGAACGGATTATCTAGCTAAGTTTTTATACGCATTTTCCCTGAGCTCCCCTAATGTCACAGAAATGAAAAAATTTTATCGAATTATTCAGAAGTGAAACTCATATTTAAGGGGTTATGCTCAGTAATTGGAACAAAAATTCAAACAAAACTCGTTTAAAATTAAAAAATTTTATTGAAATGAGCAATATCTAATGTTGAAGTACATATTTTGAACTATGTTAATTTTCTTCGCGACGTTCTGAAAGTCATAGTAACGGAACGGTTCATTTGAAATAAAAACTATGAACTACTCTGTCAATATATATATATGACAATAAGCAGTAATTGAACGAAGGGGATAGCCAAATGGTGATTAAAAAAAAAAAAAAAATGGGAGCACTTTTTTCTAAAACTAAAACAATAATAACAATCAATTATTTTTCAATCCAACTTCTCGGCATAACCCCTTAAATGCATTAATAGTAAAATAATTATAGCTTGCAGTTGAAAAGCAAAAACAATCAAAAAAGCAATTAATTTTAACAGTTAAAAAATATTTATTTTATTTTTTTTAATGTAGGTTTGTACCTCTGTGAAAAATATCAAAGTATGATATGGAAGTGAATGTTCCATGTCCCCAAATCGATACGCGCTGAATTCCATGGAGAGTTTTGCTATCAAATATAGTCAAAAGAAACTAACAAAAAGTAAAATGTAATATCAATTTTTTAGATTGGCGCCACAAAATTCAATTCAAAGTAGTGTGAGGCAGGGAAAGAGAAAGAAGTTCTCTTGTTTTTCTTAGATAAAGTAAAATTTCTGTTAACTACTTAGATGTCAATTTCAATAAATAGCAGGTGGGAAACAAAAACTAAAAGTGAAAATTGAATATTGTAGAAAATCGAAATGAAAGTATTTTAAGGAAGAAGCATCTTTTTGAACATCAAAAACGAAAATACCAAAAAAAAGAAGAAAAACACAAGTGTGTTTGTATGTAGTGGTAGTTACTATAGTAAGTAATTTGTTATTGTGCTCGAGTTTAAAATTGAGAAAATGTGCTTTGGTTAAAGTTTGATAAAGTTTTAATTAGTTTGTAAATTTAAGTCTTAAAAAATAATTACAATTAAAGTGAAATTTCGTAAATTTAATATTGCATTAGCTCTATTCACGATTTGATTCAAATGGTCTTGCAAAATATTTCTGCTATCACAGGAACATAGCTTATGCAACAAAATTGAGCAAATGAAGAGACATTTTTGGGACATGAAAACAAGCTAAAAATGGCGTCGAATTAAAAACTATCAGCATAGCTAAATTTCTACACATTCAGATCAATAAAAGTGGTATAAATTTTTGAAATCAGATAATAACTTCAGGTTCCAAAACGGTCTTGAAAGACCTGAAATTTCGAAAATAAATTATGATTTTTCAAAATTTTTTGCCGAAAATTTTTTTTTAATTCAACAGTTTTTTTATATCTCCTTGAGTGAAAAAGAATTTTTGAAATCGGATAATTTTTGTTGGTGCCACAAGGGGTTCAATGTTCAGAAGTTTCGACCATAATTTATACTTTTCATAAAATTTTTGCTGAATTTTTGAAAACTTGCAGGCCTTGTACATCTTGCTGCACCAATAAATATTATCCAATTTCAAAAATTCTCAACTTAAGGAGAAATAAAACAGGAAAAAAATTTGGCCAAAAAATTTTGAAAAATCATAATTTATTTTCGAAATTTTGGTATTTTCAAAACTCTTTTGGAACCTTTTTTCTAATTTAAAAATTTTTTTTCCACTTTTGTTTATCAGGACCTGAAGAAACTTTTTAATTGGACGTCATTTTTGGGCTATTTTTTATGTCCCAAAAATGTCACTTCATTTGCTCAATTTTGTATTTGCAATGAAAATTTGCATTTGCAGTGATGCAAGACCATCTGCATCAATTCGTGAGTAGGGCTATTGTGAATTTTGTATTGGCATCCAAATGATGCAACATCACTTGTCAGAGGCATGGGGTTTCTCACTTGAAATATTAAGTGTATATATTCAGGATCAGTTTTCCTGCTGCATTTTATTGGATTAGTAAAATTAAACGATTTTACAGTTTTTAATTGAGCTATTGAGGAATATTTTAGTATTATTTCAAAAATCGCCAGAATGTCGAGAGATGAAGTTGAAATTTGTCGCATAATGTTATTCAAATTTTCAGAATCTTTATATTTTTGTAATTCATCACTCATTATTTAAAAATCAAACACACATACACAAATATTTAAAACAAAATTTACTGGCTATTTTTGAAGTGCATTAAGCTCATAATCAATTAAATAATTCAACAAAATTGCAAGGTTTAAAAAAATGGTTAGTAAATTGCCCAATTTATGCCCATTTGGTAAAAATATTACTATTTACTTCATACAATAATTTTGTGAAAAAAAAAAAATAAATAATGACAATTCGTTTATTGTCATTTGTAAATTATACTCGTATGCAATAAGCACATAAAGAACTACAAAGGATACTAATGTACATACAAATCGATAACAAATAGCTTAATAAATTTTTACCCTACCGCTAAATTGTTGTTTGAATTGAAATATTATAGAATATATAACTAAACACACTCTACGCTGTTATTTTCTGTCTTATTTTTGATGATGGAAAATTTTTTATGAAAAATTAGAGAATTTGTGACAAATGAGGGTATACGATGCTTGAGACAAAATGTGAACACTAACGGATTCTAAGAGGGATTTTGGTGATAAAAACCCCTGCCGCCCTTTCCGATGAAAACCGTGTATCAAAATACTAATACTTATTGTAAGAGATACAAAAATGTAAGCCTCCCCTCTTTGGAAATATCTGGATCCGCTAATGCATACACACAAAGAGTGAGATTGAAAAAATCTTAGCACACGTTTTACCTAATAATTTTTTTTGGTTGTAAAATTTAAAAATTTCTTTGATTTAGTTATCTTTGAAAAATATGTCAGTTGTTATTTTTAATGACAAACATGTTGATTTATTGTGAGTTTGATCAAAATGAGTGAAGAAAAAGAAGTACATCTTAAAATTAATAAAAATTTTCAAAAAAATCCAATTTGGTCCTACAAAAAATTGGCCAAAGAATTGAAGGTCTGCCGTCAAACTGTTTTCAATGTTATTAAACAGTTTCAGGAGAATTTGACGACGTAACTTGTGTACTGGCAGATTTTACGCAGATTCCGAGTTTTATGTTGCTGATGCTCGAGGAAATGTTGAAGAACAATTTAGAATTCAAAAGCAGACAAAACTTCCTAAAAAATTCCTGGTATGGCAAGCTATATGCAGTTCCGGCAAAAGAAGCAAGTCATTTGTTACAGTGGACTCTATGAATACCGAAATATACATCAAAGAATGTTTGAAAAAAAAACTTCTTCCTTTCATAATGAGAGAGCACAATGTGTCCACATATTTTTGGCCCAATTTGGCATCATGTCACTACGGCAAGAAAGCTTTGGAGTGGTACCAAAGTAATAACATAGTTTTTGTACCAAGAGAGGCCAATCCTCTAAATTGTCCGGAGCTAAGACCAGTGGAGAGATATTGGGCTCTTGTGAAAAGAAACTTAAAGAGCACAAAAAAGGTGTCCCAAAATATCGAAGATTTTAAAAGGAGATGGGCAAACTGTTCCAAAAAGGTGTGTGAAACAACTATCAAATCTCTAATGGAAGGCTTACCAGAAAAGGTCCACGAGTTCAGTAATTTGTAAAGTATTATCAATTAAATAAAAAAAATCAAAACTCTAAGATCAACCGTTTAAAAATTATTGAATTTTATATATGTTAAGATTTTTTCGATCTCACTCCTTATTGTGCTTTTAGTAATTAGCTATAATTTTAAGAGAATCGCGTTTAACAAATTTTTTTTTTAACTATTATAGGTACAACATTTGGTTTTTCGTAAAAAAAAAGTTTTGCAGTGAAACGGATAAAATTCATAGATAAAATCGACCAAGCGAAATCTAAAAGTTGAAATTTTTTTTCCATTCATCACATCAAAATGTACCTATGAAAATTTCAAAGGATAGAAATATATAGTTTTTGTACTAGGACCATAACAAAAATATACAGGTAGACCTCGCTTAACACGGGCGTTACGTTCCAGGGAAATGCCGCGTTAAAGAAAAATCGTGTTAAAACGTGCAAACCGTGCAAAAAAAAAGAGTTGCGTTTTAAGATCTTAAAGGACCCCCAAAAATAACCTTTTTTTTATTTCTCAGACATTTTTAATTGAAATTATAGTTATACATTCATAAAAAAAAATTAAAAAAACATCGACCGATCTCCTAAACTTGGGGATTTTTCTCTTTTTCTCTTGTTTTTGCGCCAAAAACTGGCATCCAGCGTTCTTTTATGTAAGCCAGTACATTCTCCAATCCATAACATATACAACGAAGGGTAAAACAAATTCCTCAGCGTTAATGTCGCTTTTAGAGATTTTTTCTGCAACCGCTTGAAAATTGATTTTTTAAATTTCAATATTTTTTCGTGAAATTTTTTTCCGAAACCGTGTTAAAACGAGGTTTTACCGTATTAAACGAAAATATGTCGTAAAAAGTGAAATGTGTTAGAGCGAGGCCACTGTGGTCTAGTGGCATAGTGCCAGACTTTTGTCTCTGGAGACCCGAGCTTGATTCTCAGCTTGGGTATGTTTCTTATAAATCTTTCTTTCTTTCTTGGGGCTTTGGTACAATAGATCTTATGGGTCGCAGTGGCTGACTTTCGAGACGTCCTTCAAAATAATAATAATAGAGCGAGGCCGTACGTATATGAAGAAAACTTTTATCTGTTACTAACTGGTATGTGTTAATAACTTACTTACAGAAGCAGGAAAATTGCCAAGTTTTTACCTTTCACTCTGTGGATTCAAAGGCAAATATAACATGATAAACTTGATTTTACTATTTACCGCTTAGTTCATCACTGTTTTTGTTCTTTAGTGAAAACGATAAAACTAATAAAAGAAATACCAATAATATCTAATTTCAATCAGGAACATGGAACCTTAAAAACTATCTGACTTAATTATATTTCGATAAAGCGATGCTCCTGTAAGATTTATTTTTTTGAAGGTTCTGACTGTATAGCCCTGATTTATGTTTATAAATCAAATCAAGTTATATCTAAAACAATTTTGGAGTCTACGAAGACTCACACTGCAAAATACAAAATATTACATGGTGTTATTGTGATAATTTTTTATCACCTCATTGCGCACTATGTATTGCGAGAACATAAAAATTTGCCAAAAAAAAAAACCAGATCCAAAAATTACATAAAGCAACCATTACCATGGGCAAGAATAAAACAAAACAATTAATGAGTTAGTTAGTTAGTAACAGGTTAAAGAAACGCATGTGACTTCCATGTATGTGTGTGCGTGTGCACATAATAGAAGAAACGTATATGCACGTAAGAGCGCTATAATAATACACTCAATTGACATTATGGAGAAAGAGAAGTTAGAAGTGAGAGAATGAGTCCAAATGAGAGTAAGGAGGGTATCTAATTTATTCAAGAGAGTTAACTTTTTGCTAAAAATAAACGGCACACTATAATAATACGAAAATTGACCCCGAAAAATATGCAATAAAAAATCGAAATAAGACATTTACTGCGATACGGCAATGAAGAAGATGCATTACTCTTTCACAGGAAATTACATTTAACTGGACAAATACAACTTGATGCAGGATGCGGTGTTGCTATGACAAGAAATAATAGAAAATGTAATTTCCGGGTACTTAAAGTCTGAGTACATTCTGTTTATGCTTTTAATTTTCGTACAAATATATTCCTTTGTTAGCAAGATATTTAATTCATATATGCTAATTTAAAATAATTTTTAAATACATTTGCACACGCAACACTAACAAATTTGAATAAACGCTTCTAGCACACAGCACAGCAATGGAACACTTAATGTATTCCATATACACAGATGCATACAAATGCATAGGTACCTATATATTTAGTTACATCAAAAATTTGTATACTAAATAAAATGAATAAAAATTAAATTTGTTCGCTTGCCTTTTGGTTGAGGAGGAAGAAGGAAAAATGGGTGGAAATACGCCATCAGCAGAAATTCGATTTTTGCATCCTTTTGTTATATTTTTATTTTTGTGTTTGTCTTTATTTTAGGCATTTTCGCTCTGTGCTTGTGATTTTTTTGCGTACTCGCACTCACACTCTTTCACTCACACACATTTACACTCATGTATTAAACCACTCACGTTCAACTGGCGCCGTTTTATATTCTATTTTTCTGCTTTTTTTTTTTTTTTTTTGACTTTTCTTTTTTTGGAGCTTCCGATATCTTAGACGTTTCCTTTTATTACTTTATTATTTTATTTGAGCAATTCGCATGTAAGGATGTGTGTGTGTGTGTGTGTGTTTGTGTATATATATGTAGAACACATTATCCCGGCAATGTGGTAATTGGGCCAAAAGGATAATAAATACTTCTTTCTGACACTACACCACTACATTGGCTACTTCGCCACTTCCACCAATTTTTTTTTGTTTTTGTATTTTACACGCGTAGTAGAAAGTACGCGTATTTGAATAACACACTACGTCCATTGAGTTTCAGCGTTCGTACGCAACTGATTTTTCGAGTGGAGCTTTTGGTATATGAGCAAAAAGTATAGTGCAAAGCACCATCCACATTTCCATTCAAATTTAAATTAGCTTTTACACTCTCAAAGATGTTGCTGTTGTGATTTGCGGTTGTTACTGTTGTTGATGCCGTTGTTAGTGTTGGCGCAAAAGGATATTAGCAAAGGAAATGTGTAACTGTATTTCATTTGAGGTAAAAGACTAATTTGAGATTTTCTGATGCGATACGAGCATGAGATTACGATTGAAAAATTAAAAAAAAAAACATGCGCTCAGTTAAAAAATGGATATCTGTGTATAATTTTATAAACCTTGACTTTGTTTTTTAAAAAAAAATGTTTGCCCAAAAGTTCACCGAACGGATTGTTGATATAACCTGCAAATGACAGTTTTCTCTAATTTACTTCATTTTTTTTAGTAATTTTAATTCAGGAATACAAAATAAAACTTTAGGTTTTCAAAAATTTGTGGAAACATATGAAGTGATGGCATTTAGGCAGGCCCGACGAGAGGGGGGTGGGTCGGATGGGATTCCCACCGGGCCAGGAGTTTTTGAGGAGGCCCGGATTTCAATCCAAATCCAGAAAAACTTTAACAAGCGTCTATGCGTCTGAAAACTGAATAACAAACCATGAAATTTATTCATCGGGTTAATCATCTATCAACCATGGAAATATTTTACAGACGGGTCCGGACCCAATATTCGAAAAATTTTTGTTATGTAGAATAGGAAAAAAACTTTATTTTCTCATGTCAGATTTGTTTGAAAAGCTCCAGAATATCGGACTGAATTCAAGAGGTTTCATAAATATATCTGGCGACCAGCGTGAGTCGTTGGTAAAAATTAAAATAATAATTAAAAAAAAAAAAAAAAAATTTTTTTAATATACCACGTTTTTAAAACGGACTAAAAAGTATAAAATAATTTCTCCTTGCCCCATACATAGATATTTATTGTATCATTTGTGGTGGGAAGAGATAGAGGCGGGGGGAGGGAGGTGGGCCTATAGATTATCACCACCGGGCCCGAATTTTCTCTCGACGGCCACCATGTATGTCAAGTAGGTTTTCTATCTTACCTTCAAATTAAATTTAAAAAGATCTCAATTAAGATGTAAAACGTTAAGATTCAGAATTATTTAAATGCAGTTTAAAAGCCAATTTAAATATGTGAAAATTTTTATAAATGTATTTTCGACGAATTTTCAAAGTCGGTTTTGCTTCATTGTGGCACTTAAGCAAATTCGGCAGTTAAACAATAACAATTTTTTTTGCAAAAGTGAGGCATATAAGTGAATTCTACTGTATTTATTAATTTCTCTATTTTTCTACTTTCTTAAACTTTATTTTTAACATCCTTAAGCTTATAATAAAAGCTTTGCTAACTTCCGTAAGCTATGTTGCTCTTTGGTTCTCTTCCATTAATGGCATCAACAATTTATTCTCTTTTTGACTCTCTTCACTTCCGTCTCTCACAATGAAGCACATTTGACATTTAGCAATACTGTTTTCTTATAATTTTTTTATTTCGAATATTTCCATATGAATAATTCAAATTATTCTGAATTATTTTAGAGGCAACGTACTAATTATTTAATCTAACACCAAGGAAGATAAATTCATGTGTTGCTTTTGAGCTTAAATACATCATGTTGATGTTTACATTCCCAAAAGTAAACAAATATTTGTATATTCTTAGAAGCAAATGCATGGAAGCATGCGAATTGTTTATTTATAAAAATGTTATAATAAAATATAATGTATTAAAAATTATCGTGCATACAATATCTACAAATAATTTTCATTAGAGACACATTCCCACTCATGATGCTTTTTTTTTTAATGAACCTGGCACATATTTTGTGTATTATCCTAGCCTTTGTTTATAACAAACTTTTAAATTTATGACACCCACTAAAAATATTAATTAATTAAAATCGAAATTTTGTGTGAGTTCTCCAACAACAATTTCTACTGGCAAATACATAATTAATTATAATAAACTGGTAGAAATTATTGTGACAGTTTAAACAAAGCTAAGTAATACAACATTAATAACTTTTTTAGTTTGGAGTCATACAAAAATGAGCTGCTACGACATGCTAAGCCTTGGCCTGAAGGCTTACAAATGATTTTAACTGTTCTCAAGCAAGCGAGACTGATGCTTAAAGGAGATAGTCAAAGAAAGAGACAAAACAAAAGAGAGCATTCGACTTTATTGGTGATAAAAGATTACGGGAGAGAATGAGAACAGTCATTTGCCATTCGCCGCACTTTGGTATTGAAATTTGTGTTCTGTGTTTCTAGCGCCGAAACTAGCGGCGCTTCTTAGTCAGTTGGGAAGTGTTCTGTGTTAAGGCGAGGTTTTCGTGTAACTGTATAGTTTTTATTTTAATTATTTTACATTTTTAAAGAAATCAAATGTTTCTAAATGAAATAAAATATTTTTATTGAAATTTTATAAAAATATACACACTAAAATATAGATTTTAAAGTGTTGAGCACGTAAAAAGAAGAAAAAAATCACTTCTTCGCCTTATAAAAAAAAGGTAAGTTTAAATCACAGAAACTTAGTTTTAATATTAAACAAAAAAAAATGAAAAATGAAATATTGGAATTCTAATTCACAAATACCGTTATCAGACGCAATCCCCCCTTAACCGCCACCAAATCTTCTAATTTCCATTCGAGACTCAACATCGACAACGCGCATTTCATTCGTTCGGCATTAGAGGTCAATGTCAAGAATAATTTTATTATTTTCGCGGTCAATTTGAGTTGCTCAAAAGCATTTGAGTGTTTTTATAATGCACGAGTACTTTTCGATACTATTTCCACTTGAATATGCATTCAATGTAAAATTTTATTGTTTGTTAAATAATAATTTCTCAAAAATATATTCGAGTAGAAATGAATACATTGAATAAGAGGAGTGCGGTGGTGCCTGTGTGGTAATGGTGGATGGGGAGAGGATCTGCGAAAAAATACATATTTCTTTAAAATCTGAATTGAAAAATAATCGATACACTTTGATCTTTCATGCTGTTGATAATATTTTGTTTGTATTCAATATTATTTATTTTTTCTTCTTCGTTTTTTTTTTTTTTGCCTTTTCGGAGCTATGAAATAAATGCTAAATATAAATTTTGAATTATTGCACTTTGCAGAACAAATACTTCGGTTAGCTGAGACTTCATTTTGAAATGAGTGTGTTTCTCTACGAAGCGAATAAGGCGAAAAAAAAACAATATGAAGTATACAGTAATGGGCAAAATAAATAGCACCGCAATATATATATCGCTCATTTACTAAAAGACTGTCATAATTCAAAAAACGCGATTTTGCAGAAAACGCGTTTAAAGTTTTTAATTAAATCCCACTTTGCAGAAAAAAGAAGAAATCTTATAATTCTCACGCGCTGAGTATACAAGATATTAATATGAAATTTTTACACAATATGAAGCGTGACATAATGAATAATTCTGCATCACTAACTTAAAAATCGTGTTTTTTTACTTATGACAGTCTTTTAGTAAATGAGCAATATATCTGTACCTCAGAGTAAAAGCGTATTAAATCCAAAATTTAAATTTTCCGATTTTTTGGCTCACCTAGATGGATAAAGTATTCATTCATTCTACTTCGTTTCTGGAGGAAAAAATTCTATTTTACA
This sequence comes from Toxonevra muliebris, assembly GCA_963691655.1. NCBI lineage: Eukaryota > Metazoa > Arthropoda > Insecta > Diptera > Pallopteridae > Toxonevra > Toxonevra muliebris. The sequence continues at coordinate 16,923,278 of OY829328.1, forward strand.
CTCTTCTTAAAATTTACAGTTTATGACCTAATACGCTTTTGTTTGCAGGTCACCACCACTAGAATTGAATTTTTTGATTTTGTGTGTTATGACTATTGAAGCCTCATAGATCTCTTCTCCCCACTCCCCCCACGAAAAAATTATAATTACTAGTTTACCCCAAAGAAATGAGTTGATCTGAAAAGTATAACTAAATTCTTGTGTATATAGTATACCCGAGCAACACGTTTTTTCTTTGGTCAAGTATTATGAAAACATAATTTTTGTAGTTGTTTGTAAATTTTGCCGGGTTGTAGTGGTTATGTACTGGGACTGCTACGCACCATCTCTGGGATTGCATTGGCAAGTCTACCAGAATAAAAATTACCTAAGAATAATTTTTCAAAATCCAATATATGTAAAAATAATTACTATTTTACAGTTTGCTGGCAGATTGATCCATAAGGCCAAAGTTTAATTTCATATATTACATCTCTCGAAATAACTCTCGCGATATACAGACAAAAAATATTTCATGATAAGCTCAATTGTTCTCTCAACCACAAAGAGATTTTAAAAATTTTATTCAAAGAAAAAACATCAATTGAGCTGATGTGAAACCAGACACTAACGTATCCAAGGGGCGTTAGGAGAATCCTCGCCATAAAATGCTCACTTATACTTTCTTTTCAACACAGGTTATTATAGTAGGTACTTTACAGCCCAACCAAAATCGCTCATGCCCATACATTTTGTATGGAGCTGACTGAAACACGAAGCGCACTTACCAGGGATGCCAACTCATTTTTTCTGTCTCCCCTCTGGCTAGCCCTCGAGAAATTTCCCGATTTTCGATCAAATTCCCGGCACCTGTTTAATTTTATATTACAACAGCACGATACGCACTTTCCATATAAACATTTTATAAAAACGAAAAATACCTATACGTTGGCTAAAAATTGATCTGGGTGTCTGTTATATTAAAGCGACCCTGCACTATCTCGGTCCATAACTTAAGCATTTTTTATAGGGCTGGTAGGTTAATAGAAATGTTCTTTCTGACTTCGGAGTTCTTTCGACACATGAGTGATTTCATTTCAAGGGAACCCACTCTCAAAATCTATCGGGCTCCAACTTGCACAAAGTTTAGTCCCATTGGGTAGTAGTTACCACACCAAATTTTAACGAGATGAGGTGTTTCGAGTTACTAGACGTTGATTTTAATAGATAAACAAGCCCCAGCCCACTTTCGGACATCAAAGTTCTCAAAAGAAAAGGGTTGGACTTTCTTTTGGCTCGAATAAAAAATGGCAAAAACGTTGTTTAGAGAAAAACGGTTTCAAAGACTATCGGTTTTTAACATTTAAAATATACTTCATCTTCTTTATGATGGCTGATCGTAGATCGTAATTAGTCAGCAAAGATTAAGAGTTATTAATCAGGAGCTGCTGGACCAAGGCATAGCTTAGCCTTTCTGAACGGCCGAAAGGGAAGGCAACACTCGGCGTTATAATTGTCTATATCTACGAAAGCACTCTGTGTTTCTCTCTGAAATTTTTACAAAATACTTTTGAAATGAAAGACTTTCAAATTACACACTTTTTTAAAAAATCGATTTCTTCAAACCAAGAATGAACAGGGCCCACTTAAGAAAAGATGAAGATTTTAAGACCTAAAATATGAAATATAAAAGTTAAACGATCTTCATTACATAAAATTTGACAAAAAATACTCTACTGACTTTAATAACTAAAAGCTGAACGGTTTCAAATTCTCCGTAAAAAACAGCTCATTCCCCGATTCCCCGTACTACTTATGTAAAATTACCCGCAAATCGGAGAATTCCCCGCAAGTTGGCATCGCTGGCACTTACGCAAACTTATTTCTATTTTGAAATTGAGAGGGGAGAGCTTTTTTCACAAAAACGCAACAAATAATGTAGATGAGTAACTTCCAATTTCAATATGTTTGACATCTAGTAACTGACAGTACGCTACGCTCTATTTCAGTCAGGTATTGCGTACGAGTGCGCTACGTAATTTTGCGCATACGCATTACGCACTTATTTAGGTTGGGCTGTTACTAATTTAAACTTTTTCCTCTTTCAAAATTAAAAGGCATACGCCCATGCTAAAGGAAAAAATTTTAATTTTGTTGCATAGTGTGGAAAGTAAATTGAAAAATTATGGTTTTGCCATCAACCGGACTTTGAAACCATGAAATGGTTCTTCATTACTTAGCACATCTCATCTACATACTTAAGTTTTATACTACACCCTTGTGCAAATTAATGAGAACAAGACAAATTTTCTTTGAAAAGAGTTTTAATTAAATCAAAAATAAAATCAGTAACAAATCGGAAAAATTAATATTTAGTTTGGGGCGGATTTTTATTTTTTGGTCCAGGATCCTTCGTACCTATATCAAGGATGATGACCAGCGAAAAATACATACATGTCTTGCAAAATGGAATGTTCCCTGAACTCTCAAAGATAAATTCTGAAAGAACATGACACCCTGCGATGCACCCAAGATTGTGGAAATATTCTTCGCTGACAGCAGGGTAACCATTTTGAATTGGCTTGGCAATTCGCCGATTCTCAATCCAATACGGAATTTGTGGTAAATCTACAAGGCGAGACTGAGACGAGATGAGAAAATCTTTAACACTTGCATATTGTTAGTAGAAACTATGCTAATTTCATTTTTGTATGAATCAAAACCATTTTCAAACAAAATTTGTCTTGTCCACATTAATTTGCACAAGGGTGTACATCCACAACACCATTACCCAATAGTTTTATTAATGATCACTAGTGAAAAGCGTGAGCGGTCCAATCTGATTAAATTATTGCTATTTTGTGGTATATTAGTTCTATAATTTTTCTTGATTTTTTGATATTATAATCAAAACAAAAAATAAATAAAAATAAAACTAGGAAGAAATGAATCTCATATAAAAATGAAATGAAAACATCACCTTGGTTTGTATGCATATAGCGAGTCTGGTCTATTTATATGTATATGTTCGATGATTATGTCATGTACAAGTTAAGCGCCGGTATTTTAATTATTCAATATTTAAAGTTCAATTCTAGTGTTGTTAGTTAGTCATTAAAGTAATTAAATTGAAAAACTAATCAAGTGAAGCACTATTTTTTGAAACTGATAAAGCTGATCCGAAGCACTGAAAGTGATTATTTAATTTGTTTTTTGAAATACATAATTAAGATGATTTTTTGCACTATAACACAAACACACATACATACATATTGTATTATATGTACCTTCATAAAAACGACTTTTAGTTTATTTTCCATAGTAACTTGTCTAGACTTTGAGTCAAAAGAAAATAATAAATAGAACAGAAAAACATGGCGCAGCAATCAGAAGCGGAACAGCAAAATCAGCAACAACAGCCGCAACAGCATCAACAATCACGCAGTAGTCACCACCCACAAGCTGATGATGATATGGAGGTTATTCAAATGACTACACCTAGACATGATGTATATGAAAAAATTTATAGCTTGGTTGAGAAGTTCGCCACCACTCGTATTGGGCTATTTGTGATCGAGCGGGGTGATCGCGCATTGAGGGTGGTCGAGGACACCACCAAATGGAGTTTACCACAACAAGGTAGGCATAAAGAGAGAAAAACTTTAGCAACTTTAAATTTTATTAATTCTCCCACATATATTTAAAGAGGATCATGCGTACTATAAACTTGAGCGTCCGCTACCTTGGATACCATTCTTTGCATTGATCATAACTCTACGTTTCGCACGTATTTGGTTGTCGGTGGCAGCACTGATGATCGGTAATGGACCGGTGATGCCGAATAATGTCATTTACTTTCTGCAATCGCGGCGTCGTAAGTTGCGAGCATTACGTGCACACGGTATGAAGGTGCGGCGCCAACGAGAGATCGAAGCTAAAGACCGAATATCCGCTCAGTTACAAATGGGGTTTCTTGAGAAACTCACGACACTTTTTTCAACTGCTATTTGTCGTCCGGGTCACTATTATGAGGCAACGATGAATGTGTTCGTGCATCATGAAGAAGAATCACATCAGCAAACTCCACCACAGCAACGTTTGATGGTAAGCAAAATATTTTCCACATATGCAAAACTCCTGATTAAAATTCTTTGCCATCTAGGGCCCTATTCAGCGTGCCAAACGTCGCCGCTCTGATGAAGGTGATGATGATATCGAAAACTTGACATGTGACCAAATATTATCAAAGTATGCCAATGAAGATTCCGATGATGATTCTGATTTTATACCAAATGCCGATGATTATGATGGCAGCTCCTCCAGTGAGAACAACACCAGCTTTGGCACCACTACAGATGATACACCTGAGGACAATGACGGCAATATGGTCTGTATGATAATAATATAAGCATTGTCGACTATAACTTTTGATAATACGAAATGAATATAGGAAAGCGAAAGTAAATCTGGAAAAATTGATGAAGGTAACGCCCAAAATACAAATAAATCTAGCAGCAAAACCTTCAATCAGAGCGTTGAGATTTCGAACGAGCACAGCACGGGGCATAAGTTACTTATGCCGAAGCCAATGCACGATATCAAGAAGGAACCGCTTACCGATGTCGAGAGCGGCAACGAGCCGTTGACACCAAAGGAGAATGGACCCAGCAATGGAGACGAGCAGCGAGGAGAAGGGGATGTCGGTAATGGATATTGATTAAGTACATTTTACTGCATTTAAAAAGTAGCAATAGTTTTACAGTTACATTTTACATAACGTTTTCCCTTTTCTACATTTCTTTGAAATACCAAAGCGATTTTTTGTTTTTGTTTTTTGAAATAAGAAATTATGAAACATTATATAAGAAGTTTGTTTTTAATACTCAACATCTCTCTATCCATCTAAGTATATGTTTACACACGAACTTGCATATGCATATGTGTGGTTCTTGCAATTGGTAGTTCCACGATTCCTCAATTTTTGTTATGCAAAATTCAAAATTTCTTAATTTGTCCTCAAACTTTTTAATTTTGGCTTGATTTTTAAGATGAACATTCAAAAACTTTAGAACATCTTCAATTACACTCTCTCCAACAGTATCGCAAGCAAGTAATGTGACGCCATCGACCACTAGTGGCACCAGCACCAGCACCCACACCCCCAACTTCCACCTACTCAATGGCAACGCAGGAGATCGTGAACAACAAAAATCTACACCTGGACATGAATCTGCGGCGGAAAGTAAGCCAAGGTTAATGCTGCCACTATTTGGGGTCACCACCGCTACAGCAAGTAACTATCGAAATTCAAAATTTCTCAGTTTTTCTTTTAACAAATTTTTAACAATAGTACTTTGTATTTGTTTTTGTTATCCCTTTTACCTGTTCAGTAGAATCAAATGATCAATCAATCAATATCGATGATATTTCCAACGATGAATCCAATACCCCATCCTCCTCTCCCAGCTCAAGTTCAAATACATCATCATCCTCATATTCTTCCTTACCTTCTTTTATGATAAGTGACGATGACTTAAACATAAATGAAAGTTTCTCGATTCATGATGATGATGATGATGATGATGAAGCACAAACTCCAACGCCAACTTCCGATAATTTCGACAGCTCCATTCTGAGTTCAGCTTCATCGTCTGAAGACATTTTTTATAGTCCAATCGGTTCGTGTAAATTATACCCCAAAAAAAAAAAAATAAAAATTACATTTGTTTTTGTGTTCGTGTACTTCATCAATTTCATAACATTTAACATTTTCTCGCAGAAAAAGTTTTTACCTTTTTCATAAATTTTCAACATTTGTTATGTGTTTTCGTTCTAATTGTTCTATTCTCCTTTTATGAACAAGTGTGGGTGGTTCTGAAAGATCTCTGGCTGAACAACTTCAGAGATTACAACGAAACGGTACATTTCTTAACTTAATCTTTTCCAAGCTGCAACATGCTCGGTCTCTGTTTCGATATCAGAAGAGTTTCTTTGTTCCTTCAACCAAAATTATTTATCGCTACGAGAACTTAAAGAACCCCCCTTCCACAAAATATAATATACATACCATATTTACATACTTATCACATTATCGGCACATTATCGATTTTATTTTTTTGTTTAAATTCATTTTTTCATTTAGATTAATATATGTACATCTAGAGTTCAACAACATATAAATTCGTTTTCTTCTTTAAGGATCGCCTCCAAATTTTAATGCAACCTATAAACCTGTTTCAATTTTGAAAAAGCCTACGCCAAAACAACCGACTCCGAACCAAGCTAATGGTAATAAAAACATCGAATTCCTAATCGCTTTAACTATAACATTGTAACTTTTTTCACTGACAGCTCATCATTCTACACCCAAGAGTGACGAAGGATTTGCTACATCAGACACCGTTAATCCAATTGATACTTCGAGTAAGATTAGGAAACATCAGCATCACCAATCACAGAGGCCTAATTATCGATATGGTAGCAAGAATCGACACTGAACTCCACCATTCCATTTTCGCTTATTCACATTTCTCCATTGTTTGTTTTACGAAATTAAGAAATTTTTACTTTTAGGTTTACATATATTTTTTCTTGAAGTTATTTAGCATATTCACATACATATATATTTACTTAAAAAGAAGAACATTTATTGAAAATAAAAAAAAATTTTAAGTAATTTCCTATTTAGTTTTACTATACATGTACATAGTTTCCAATTAATCTTGAATTGGTTCAAATTTAAAATCCATATCTCCATACGCAGTTAATATTAAATTACTCAAATATTTCATTTCTTCTTTGCCCTCCCAAGTTATTCGAAATTTACGGAATGTTCGCACCAATAAAGTTTCCATTTCCAATTCGGCAATACGTCGACCAATACAAGTTCGTGGTCCGAAACCAAATGGCAAAAAAACGAATGGATTTAATGTCTTGGCTGATAGGCAAGCCGTTTCACCCGACTTCAACCATCGTTCTGGAATAAATTCCTCATTTTGCGGGAAATACTCTTCCATGCGACATAACTCCATGTTATTCATATGAATAGCGGTACCCTTGGGTATTCTATAGCCCGATAATACAATATCTTTTGGGGTTATACGACTGGTTATCGGAACAACGGGTGTCATACGTTGTGACTCCTTAAAACAAGCACGTAAATATGGCATATTTTTGGTATGTTCCTCTGTAAGTGGTTCATCTGGGTCGGGCAATATAGTTCTAAGTTCACGATGTAATATTTCTTGTTTCTCGGGATTTTTAGCGACATGATAGATTGTCGTGAGCAAAGCCGATGTAGTCTTAAATTAAAGAAAAATTAATTGTGGCATTAATATGAAATATATGTATATCTAATGAGCTGTATTGAATTTTACCGTATCCATGCCAGCTAGTAACATGTCGATTGCCATCACAATTGCCACGGTCTTGTCAATGCGGCAAAGTTGCTCCAGCACACATTTAACGTCCTGTTTATTGTCGTTTTCCCGTTCAAATCTATCCATTGCTTCAGTAATATAAGCTGTTGTTAAGTCAGTTAGATTATCATGAGCACGCATTAGACGTTTAAAATTTGGTGTTTCAATATATTTCCAAAACGATGGTAGAATATCCAATTCAAAGCTAAACTGCAAAAAATCACTCATATAACCGGCGATTTGAAGCGCTCTTTCCGTAGCCTTTTCGTTAATAACATTCAGGCGTGTATTAAATGCAATACAAGTTATCGATTCAAAAGCCCACATTTTCAATTCCTCTTGAAAGTTTTTCCGAAGCAAACCTGTCTTTGGATCACGTTGGGACTCAATTCTGAAAAAAAATTTTGTTTTATATGGGTGCAGGTCTTTTGCCTTATGATTCTAGGGCTCAATTCTCTCCCCAAATATGCTATGAACTGAGCTCTTCTGTCGGCGTTTTGTATTATATGCATTAGGGTGGCTCTTATTTTTCAAGTTTGATTTTTTTTTGTGCTATCCCTCAGTTTAGTTCCAATACATAAAAAAATAAGCTTTGCAGAATTCGAGCTCAATCGGATTAGGGGAAGGGGTTGCCCCTCGGCCCCTACATTTGAAAAAAAATACGAAAAATTTTGTAAAAAATTAATTTTTTTTTTTCAAAAATATTGTACAGAGTAGAGGCTAAACACAACAGGGACTATTTGTTAAATTTCATCTCTAAAAAATGTTTTCAAGGAAAAATTTCAATTTTGAATATTCACCTCTTTTCGAAAAAAAAAGTATTGATGTATGCCACTGACAGTATTTGCTGTCTCGTGTATGCAAATCTAACCTTACATAGAAATCATATTTTACGGAATTGAAAAAACAAATAGATTCAATCTTTTATCCTAATTTTTTAATTTTGAAGTTCAGGGGCAACATTTTCCATTATCCCATCGGGCACATATTCCGCATAGCTCATTTTTTGTTCCAAAAATATTGTACAGAGTAGAGGCCAAACTTGATAAAAAAAATCAAGGTCAGAATCACAAATAAAAAATTACTCAAAAAAGTCACTCATTCGCTTTTTACCGTTGGGCTACGTTACCGATTTCTGTTGGACTACGTTACCGATTTCTATCGAAATTGAATTTCATGAGCGTAGCATTACTTACCTTTCCATAAATTCCTTTGATATTTGATCAACCTGTGGTAAATTTTGGCGTACATTTTTCATTTTTAACATTACAGGATTCACTTTATTTCGTATATCAAACCATTGTTTTCCTTGCCTATATAATTCGTAAATTATATACAGATTACAGACAATATAACTGCACACATACAGTATTTGAGTGTTTCAAGTTATACTTACGCCGATACCAATCCGATGCAACCATTGTAAACATCAGGTCTCTTTTTTGCTCGAAAATATGTTATAGTCTCTAAAGTAGATCTCCGTGGCCATACACCCTCATTGCGATATGTTATTTCAAAGTCTTTTGCATTATATGTAAATACAGAATCATCTTGGCCCAGTAAACCTTTAACTCGAAAAATATTTCCATAACGTTTGCGCATAATTCTATTCAATTCAATCAAATTTAACTTGTGCAATTCTCCTGTAAATAGCAAAATAATAAGATTTTATGTCGTTCATTCTCATTTATATAGCAAAATTTTTTTAATAACTATTACCTCCTGGTAGAAAATCTCTAATTACCCCTAACCTCGTCGGACCAGGCAACGTTTCGTAACCCTTGGCATTCAATAATTCTTCGTTTGCTCTAGATTCGTTTTTTACATCACTTTCAGAAATCTATTGGATATAAGAATCATATAGCAATTATATAAAAAAGATGGAAAACAAGATTGCGTCAATAAGCTGGCCAAAATTGCCTCCCTTTCTGCGCATGTCGACACCAGGAATATTTTAAAAGCTAGCAGAGACAGAGACTGCATATTTTATTGCATAAAATGTTAAAATTAATGATAGCACTGTTCTACAAATGGAAAATTTTGAAAACGAGCAGACACGGGACAAATGCACTTAGGGTAATGGAGGGCCGCTGAATCCGAATCCGTGGTCCGTTTTGCTCAGCTACGTCACAATTTTTTTTTTTTTTTTTAATTAATTAATTTTTTCGCAATTTTTTTCATCCTCGTTATCATCGTTCGCTTCTCGTTGTTAACTTAACCCAGTCATGCCTAGCGGTGGCATATGGCACCTTGTCGCTGAGCCGTCCCTGAGCCAGGTTCAAACAAATTTTTTTTTTCTGAAGTTACTTTCTTGATCTATCTACTTTGGTTCCCACTAGTCCTTAATGGGTTAAAGCAATGATGGCCAAACGTGTACTTAAGTGCAAAATGAACTTTAAACTCTTTATACATATCGTATACGAATACGTATACACTCACGCCAAATCAATTCTCAGTCGACGATATGTATGTAAGAATGCGATTGGCGTATTTGAATAAAATGTTCAGTACGTAGTTAGAGAAAGAAAACAACAACAACGACATAAGTTGTACCGTTTTTAGAAAGTTTAAAAGCCACTGCGTTTGCAAAACTACGTCTGCACAACCATGCCTTTGTCTTCGCTGAAAAATGCCTTTGCAACGTTCAAAGGCAGAGCAATATAAAAGTTTGACTTTAATTTAATGTGCTCTTGAACAATTAAATCCTAAAAAATAATTTAGATTTTGTTGTTAAATTTCGAATTTTTGTACAAACTACAATATTTGTTTCCGATTAGTGTTTTGAGAATCGCGATGTGTGCAAAAATGGAATCCAGCGTGTTTGAACCTAAAACATCTTCGGATAAATTATAAATAAAATCTAAAATTGAAAAATAAATCTTTCTCTTGTCAAAAAGTATGTTCATAGGTACTTACGTTTTTTATTTTATATAATTTATTTATTTACAATGCTTGCGTTCAGAAAACGACCTCTGCTCAGAAACATATTGAGCTGAAGTATCAGAAAAATAATACGTTCAATGAAATGACGACTGCTCAATATAATTTTTGTTGATCATAAAGTGATCAATTTGCGTTCATGAGACACACAGGTAGCAATGGCGGACCAGAGACGTTTTCTGAACGCAAGCAATGTGTTCAAAAATGAATATGTACGTGAACGTGTCAAAAAGGAAACAACAATATATCAATTTATTTGTAGGTATACAATGTAATTTTTAGGATTTAATTGTTCACGAACACAACGTAGATAGATCAAGAAAGTAATTTGAGAAAAAAAATTATTTTTGAACCTGGCTCAGGAACGGCTCAGCGACAAGGTACCATATGCCACCGCTAGGCATTACTGGGTTAAGCTAACAACGAGATAAAAGTGAACGATGATAACGAGGATGAAAAAAATTACGAAAAAATTAATTAATTAAAAAATAAAAATTTTAAAAAAATGTTTAAAGTAAAAAAATAAAAAAAATTTAAGAGTTTTTTTTGTAGAAATAGATGTTTTGATGAAAAAAAATATGAACTGCATTTTTAATTTTTTTGTTTTTTTTTTTTCAATTTTAAAAAGTTTGATGTCAATAACAAAAAATTGTGACATAGCAGAGCAAAACGGACCACCGATTCTGACTCAGCGGCCCCCGATTATCCTAAGTACACTTGATGATGTAAAATCATTTTCTACAAAAGACTTGCTGGCCTTTATTGCCAAAAGGAATTTAAATAAATAAGAAAATGAATGAAGTAAAAAAATAAAGAAAATTTTCTGTTTTTGAATATGTGTTTTAATGTTCGATAGCGCTCCCTATCGGACGCCTGAGTTGAAAATAAATATCAAAAATGAACTCTTCATACTTCAAAACCACCCGAGTACAAAAATTCCAAGTGCCTTGAAAATTCTATATAAACCGAACATTTTCCATAAAAATCAGATTCCGGAGCCTCGAAATTCATTTTAAACCTATGTCATAGTATAACCATTTTTTTCGTAATGACAAGAGGAATCATAATTTCGACGACGCGGTATCGGTTGCCAAATCGCCCCGGTCTAATGTACATATACATGTGTACAAATATAGTAATTTTTTGTTTTTTAAGGCTCTCCTCACGTAACTATAGTTCCATAGAATTTTTGCATTACGAATTATACGAAGTTTTCAACAACCAATTAGGATTTATAACAGGTTAAACAGACCTGGTATTGAAAAAAAAAAAATACGAAATAGCGAGGTGACCTAAATGTATGGAATTTTCGCGAATTAAAGAATTTTTTTGCTAGTGACCAACCGTTTGCAGCGAGTTATTGAGATTTTCGAATTAACCGTCTACGATTCCACTATATTTGTTATAAGCAATTCTCACGTGATATAACTTGAATTTACTTGGTTTTGTTGTTCTTTCTTTTTTTGGAATCTTGAGACAAAAATCTATCAAGGATTTTTATTCACTTCCCCTTTCGAATTTACTTATAAGTGCTTTATTTTAAAAAACCAAAACTTAAATTACATTAAACTTTAAATAAGGAGTGAGATCGAAAAAATCTTAACATATATAAAATTCAATAATTTTTGAACGGTTGATCTTAGAGCTTTGATTTTTTTTATTTAATTGATAATATTTTACAAAGTACTGAAAAATATAACTTTTATAGTTCTAACCACTATTTATGGACTCGTGGACCTTTTTTGGTAAGCCTTCCATTAGAGATTTGATAGTTGTTTCAGACACCTTTTTGGAACAGTTTGCCCATCTCTTTTTGAAATCTTCGATATTTTGGGACATTTCTTTTCACAAGAGCCCAATATCTCTCCACTGGTCTTAGCTCCGGACAATTTAGAGGATTGGCCTCTCTTGGTACAAAAACTATGTTATTACTTTGGTACCACTCCAAAGCTTTCTTGCCGTAGTGACATTATGCCAAATTGGGCCAAAAATATGTGGACACATTGTGCTCTCTTATGAAAGGAAGAAGTTTTTTTTTCAAACATTCTTTGATGTATATTTCGGTATTCATAGAGTCCACTGTAACAAATGACTTGCTTCTTTTGCCGGAACTGCATATAGCTTGCCATACCAGGAATTTTTTAGGAAGTTTTGTCTGCTTTTGAATTCTAAATTGTTCTTCAACATTTCCTCGAGCATCAGCAACATAAAAATTTTGACCCGAAAGCTGCGTAAAATCTGCCAGTACATAAGTTTCGTCGTCCATTATACAACATGAATATTTTTGTATAAAATTCGATTTTAATTTCCGAGCCCTACTTTTGGCGTCTAAATTTTTCGCAGCATTCCTGTCTGAAACTTTTTGGACTTTGTATGTTTTCAAACCTGCATTGGCTTTAACTTTTCGCACCAAATAGTCAGAGCACTGACCTAACCGGATAGCTTTTCTACCAGATGTGTTTGGAGATCTTTTTAATATGCTTTCTACTTTCATGGCTTTCCCAATATTATGTGGTCCTTGTTTTCTTCCCGAACTTCTTTTTCTTCACTCATTTTGATCAAACTCACAATAAATCAACATGTTTATCATTAAAAATAACAACTGACATACTTTTCAAAGAAATTTATAAATTTTACACCCAAAAAAAATTATTTGGTAAAACGTGTGTTAAGATTTTTTCAATCTCACTCCTTATTAAATCAAGTTGCTTGGTTTTGTTATATCACTGAAGAATTCTTCCTCTATATCTAAATTCAAGCACCAATCCTTGGGTGGGAAAAATTTAGGTTCAAACATTTCTTTCACTTTAACTGGCACACTTAATTTTTAATGTTTTATTAATTTTTACACTATCATTCTTCGAAATTATATTTCAAAATCTTCAAAAACTTCATGCATTAATTGCAAATTTGTCCTCTCTTCTCACTTGCTCTCGATTTCCTGCTAATATTCTCGATTCTTCAAAAATCTGACAACGATTCACGAATACCCTTATTTTTTATTTCATCTATGTAAATCCCAAGCAGAAGTATAACATTTTTGGACTCTCTGTGATGAGATACATATTAAATAATACTTTTTGTAAATTGAATTTTATTTACCGGAAGATAAATGCACACAAGTAATAAAGAAATTTTTAAGTGTAATGAACTTTAAATATTTTGATTCGTATGCAAATAATAATCACTTTTAAGATGCCAATGTATCTGCAAATATTTTATTTGCATTTGATGTATATATTTCATAACAATTTAAAATATTCATGCGATGGATTCACGGTGCTGGTTCTACAAATTAAAATTTCTCCCTAGATAATTATTTCTTGCTTGATAATTATGGCACCTTAACCGAAGAAACACGAATAAATATTTTATAAATCTCCAAGCACGTCTAGATCTGCTGCTGGTATAGGACAATGCATTGTGCAAAAATTTCATTTCGTTATTTACCAGCCGCACACGCGTGGCACAAGTTGAATGAACTCCGGGTACATTGTTTCATATGCAACCAAAAATGTTCGATAACCACAAACAATTAATCGGGAACTTACTTTCGGTTGTTGTTTTTGTTTCGGTTGCTGTTGTTGCGCAAGCTTTATACCAATAAAAATCTGACGTTGTTGATTCTGCTTATTCAAAGCCGGAATGCAGCATCGCAAAGACGCAGTTAATTTATGCATCATATGAAATTTAAAATTTTCCTCCTTTTTTCACACACAAATTCGAATATGTTTTAAAAAAATTTCTTAATTCAAAGTTCACAATACGTTACGTTGATTACAGCGTTCCTGATGATACTGAATTATATAGAACCATTGCAGGCAGCTTAAATAAAATCAAGAATACAAATTCGCAATTTTTACCAAAAATAAAGAAGAAAAAACACTACAACAAAAACCAAGAAGAAGTGTATGAAAGAATAAATGGAATTAATAAAATTATATGATTGTATACCCAAATGCTGCAAAAATAGAAAGCCGAAAGCATTCAAGCTTTTTTCTGCACGTTAAGCCAAAACTCTGTATATTAACACAATATATTTCCAGCAAATATTATACATTATTATAAAAAATTCTGCCCAATATCATTCCACCTTGATCAAAAAGTTCCCGAAATTTATTCAGAAAACTAAAAATACAAGTTTATTCATCTAAGTCTATATTGTCCCCTTAAAGTAATCCCCATCGACTGCAACACACTTATGCCAGCGCTTGATCCAATCCTCGAAACATTTTTTATATTCGGTTTTCGGTATGTCCATCAGTGTTTCCTGCGGTTTTTCCATTACTTCCTCTCGGCTGCTGAAATGCGTTCCCCGTAATGGGTTTTTAACTCGATTGAACAGAAAGAAGTCACAGGGAGCCAAATCATGTGAATTCGGTGGCAGTTGGATGGTATTTGTTGCATTTTTCGTCAAAAATTTACCAATAATGATGGCACTGTGCGACGGTGCGTTATCATGGTGCAAAATCCACGAGTTTTCTGTCCACAATTCTGGTCTCTTTCGGCGAATTGCTTCACGCAAATGCCACATAACTCTCAAATAATACTCTCTGATGATTAATTTGCGCTTATCGACCAAAATTTATTTTACTTTGTCAACGTTTTCGTCGGTTTTCGATGTCGATGGTCTGCCACTGCGTTCATCATCTTCGATTGACTCACGACCACTTTTGAACCGCTCGTGCCACTGGTAAACGACCGTTTTTTTTAGAGAATCGTTGCCGAAACACTTTTCTAACATTTCCAATGTTCGCGCACCATTAAATCCGTTTTTACACAAAATTAAATACAATACAATTTAATAAAATTGTAAAAAATCGCCAACTCATACAGAGATCGATGTACTCTTGGCTACGTAACTTTTGCAAATGTCAAGGTATGACGCTAAGATTAAGAGGGAATATCAACAACAGATATACCAACTTAACAAAAAAAAAAACAGAACTCCAATCGGAACGATAGGAGCGCCACACGGTGGTTATTTCGGGAACTTTTGATCAAGGTGGCATCCAATTATCACTATCCAGTGAGTATAAAAAATATCTTAAGATCGCGTGCAATAAAATTCTTTCTGATTCGCATTCCAGATACAATTATTAACTTTTATTTGATATTGTCCTCAGTAACACAGAAATATTACACACAATTTCACAAGCAATTTCAGCAATCGTCTGGTTTCACACACTTTCCGTAACTATTTTGTAGATAACCTTCTTTACATTGGCATCCAATTATACACTGTAGAGTGCAGGGTCTATTAGGATTCTGACCACAAGCCGGTGGGCATGCACTGCCACATGAAGTAAATACTTCATTTTCGGGGCATTCGGGATCTTCTAAAAACTAAAATTAAGTAATATTAATTATAACTTAAAAATATGTTTTTAACCTTGTCCTTGAATCATCGTTATCAGCAGCAGTCCCATCATCAATAAACTCAATATAAGTTTCGAGTAATTTGCTTGTGTAGTCATAGCGAATGGTTTACTTCCCGGTTTCAGAGCTTATTCAATCAAACTGAAATTCTCTACTCATTTGTCAATAGTTTTATAGTGGAATGTATTTATTTTGTAAAGTATTGAAAAATATGCATTGCACTATGGGACAGATAAAAATTTTAGCGGGCCAAAATTCAAAAAGTTAATAATTACGGTTTGAATCAAAAAGCATATGGGTTTACTCTCCATAGATCCCTCATTATAGGATATTCTAATTAGGCAAAGAATCTGGCTGTGCGAGCGTCGAAAGTTGCAATATCCTGCCTGCAGTATTAGCATTGATGAAAAGATGTTTTACACAAATATGTGGTCGCCATAGCCTAGTGGTTAGAATGGTGAATGTGTTGGACTGCAACGCAGAGGTGCCCAGATTCATATCTCGGCAAGCTCAAAAATAGAAAATACAAATTTTTCTACGCGGCACCACCTCTTCACGCAAATAAAAAATACGTTTCTCAGAAACGAAATTTTCACTAAACGAACTTTTTTCATGGAATGTTTTCATGATGACCGAACATTTATTTATCATAAACGGTTCAATTCTTTTACGATGAACTAAAAACGTTTGCAATAAAATGCAATATTTCCCTCAAAAATATAAAAAAGAAAGCAACAACAATTTTCATATATACATTGGCATTTTATTGTGGTTTTTGTTTAAATAAAATTTTCTGATTAAAAACTAGAAAAAGTGTATGAAATTTATATAAAATTATTACAATTTTTGTATTATTTATTATAAATCACACACTTTTATTAGTTTTTTATATACACCACGCACTTTTTTATAGACAAATAGAAATATGATGAAATAATTTCAATGCACAATTAAAATTCTTCAATAATGCGTTGACATAGATACTTCCCGTTATGTTGTGTTGATTTGTTGTTGTGTGAAGTTTGAATGTAAGCGTCGCTGCTGCTTCTTTTTACGACGAGAGCGAGATGAGAGGAAAACGAAAATAAAAATAAAAAGAGAAGAGAGTTATGGACTTTCGTTTAGCAGAAACGTTTTTTTCATTTGCCAGAAAAGAAAATTGCCTTAATTTTATCCTGAACGAATTTTCTTCATCATAAAATTATTAAACTTTTGCAGAAAACGGTTTTGGTTTCTGCAAACACGGCAACGTTCCTCAGAAACGTTTTTGTTCAGCGTAAAAGTAATATATAAACGATAAACGTTTTTTTCTTTGCGTGTTGGCTGGCAATGGCAAACCTACAAGAGCAAAAAAAGGCTATGAAAAACTTTTCACTTCACCATAAACTGTAGGTCCCTTCCATTCGTGTATAAATATTACCTCACACAACATGAATGGATGCGAAAAGCTCGGCTTTGGCCCTCCAGGGGCTGTTGTGCCATAATAGTAGTAGTAGTAGTAATATCTTAGCGAATACTAAAGCTAGACCTTTATTGGTTAATGTAATAGTCCGATCTTTATAGTTTTTCACGCAGTGTTTGCTAACAAACCCATGAGCAAATAAATTAAACTTAAACAGAATTTTGGCCAGATAAAAATGGATTTGGCCCCATAGTGTATTGTGAAAATATTTTATCATTTAGTTTAATTTTTTATCACTTACTCGTATAATGAATGCATTATGATTTATATTGCATGTTTATCTTCTTTTTTTAATTAAACCTGTCATTGTTTCTATTTTTTAGTGCATATTTTTATATCTGGTAAAATTCTAGAGCACGTAAAGTAAGTTAAAACAAAATAGAATCGTGTTAATATTTTAAATTTATGTATCTTAATATTACTTGAAATGGCAATTTTGGAATTAATACATTTTAAGGTCGCTAACTACATTTGTCATTTGCTTTGCACAATATTCTACAAAATAATAACCCGTCTGCTAAGCTCCTTTAGTTAATTGAAAACTTTTCAAGACAGCGAAAAAACTTCTGCATTTTTTAACTAATGAAATTATAAGAATGTGTACATGTACACACCTTGGTTGGTAATGGCAAAACCACCGAGCTGATAAACTATAGGTCCTACCATCGCCACTGTGGTCTAGTGGCAGAGTGCCGGACTCTTGTTTCTGGAGACCCAAGTTCGATTCTCGGCTTGGGTATGTTTCTTATCTATGTTTCTTTCTCTCTTTCTTTCTTGGGGCTTTGGTACAATAGATCTTATAGGTCGCAGTGCCTGAAATTCTTGAGGTAGTGTGTGGGAAAATTTCAGTTACTTTCGCATTAATTTACAGAATCTGTGGTCAAAAGGGAATTCCATATTCGGCTTCGACTTTGGTTCTTCGGCTATTTAACCTAAAAAAACATCCCGAAGACCGGCAAAAAAAAAAGATTCACTTCATTTTATAATAAATTTTACTGCAGAATGGCAGTGAAAACCTCTTAAGTATTTAGAATTATTTTTACAAACATACAAATAAACAAATTTGAAATGATATAAAATATGAATATTGCAGTTTCTGTATTTTATTTTCTCCGTTTGCTTGTTTCATTTTACGTTTGAAGTAGGGCACAGATTTACAACCAAATTGTTAGCGAAGCCGACATTTTCCACTACTAGCACTCCACTTCTTTTCGTTTTTAAAGGGGTCGCCTGGTGTAATGGGTTAAAAAAATTGAACATTTTTTTTTTTGAAATATGTGTGTAAATTTTTGGAAATTCACAGACGATTTAAAATTACAGGTGTAAAACTTGGCATATTTGAGCTTTCAAACGCGTTTTTCTCAAAACTGCATTTTTCGGATTGGCTTCAAAGCATCTATAGTTCTAACTCGAACCATGATCATTCTGAGTTCTGTCATGGTTTTTTTTTTATTTGAAATAGTAAAAAAAATGGCGAGAAAAACAAAACTACACGAACTGAAAACGGCAGTCACGCATTCCACGTGGATACGGTACCCTAATGCACCACGCATTACAGAGACAGTTCTTTGCCCTGCCGTACCGCGCGTATACGGAATAAGCTTCCTGCAATCGTTTTTCCTGACTTTCACGACCTATCCAAATTGAAAACCAACGTTCACAACTTTTCCCCCCTCTTTCGGTAGGAGGATCTATCTTCCTTCCTCAATCAATGCAATGCTTTGCATTCATAGGGGTACCAATGAGTGTTGATTGCTTAAATAAAAAAAATATATATGTAGATTGCTGAAATGAGGGAACTATCAAAAAAATCACTTATGAGGGACCGTAGCGGGTTCCGAAATGATTGTCTGAGCTGCTAGTTCTATGAACTTTTTGGAATTCTTCTGGCATCATTGTTATTAATGAATTTTTTATATTTTGACTTAACCCTCTCAGGAGAATGTGTACTTCCCGTGGTAGGAAAAAATCGAAATGTTGATTTTCGTGTTTGGAAGCCACCGAATAGTTCAAAAAATATTACATATTCACGAATTTTTAGATGCCCAGGTTTAGCCGTTCGCGATGTACAGATATTTGTACAAAAAAAAACGATCAGAGAGCTTTAAAATATTCCGACTTATACAGAATGTGTCTCTATCGACAGACGAAGGTTCTAACTAAGTAAGTTTCGGTTTTTTATTTACTATTTTTAATAATTTTTTGAAATTGACGACACAAAAAAAAAAAAAAAAAGTGAGGTTGTCCCATAAAAGTCAGAATGGTTTCGGGAATTGTGCTTCGATTGTAACAAACTAAATTCCAAACAGGAAAAAACAAGAAAGATGTCAATAACAAAATTGTTTGGTTGGTATTTACATCAAAGTCAGGAAAAATGTTCAAATTCATGTACACATATGTGTACGAAAATCCTGAGAGGTTCCAGCTGCAGGCACAGGTGTTTCAATTAAAATGCTTTTTCAATTTTGATTTTAGAAATAAGCGAAGAGTCGTAATTTTGGCTTTACATTCATCATAAGCACTTGCAGAGAAACATTAAATTGGTTTTCATTTGACTTTTCAGTAAATTTGCTTTAATAATGGCCCAGCAAGTTTCAATTGGCCTGAGCTCTGTGCAATTCGGAGAATCCGCCTTCACCCTATTGTCTTGGTACCAATTTAAATCCATTTTTCCGTAATGGAATGTCGCGGAGAATAATTCCGCTTTTTTTCTAGATCCCACTAGTGCCAGCAAATGGTTCGTTTTTAAAGCCGCATTGGCTTTTGGCCTACTAAAAGATTTTCTTTTTTTTTTGAAAATTTATCGAGCTTTTTATTTTTAAATTTATCGGAAACATTGTCCCTTTTATTTGCTGTGTAAAATTGGCGCCATTCAATTAAAGATTCAAAAGTTATGGCTTTTCTCATATTTGGGTTATATAAGAGGTAGGCGTGACAGCGCTCCAAATCTCCCCAAATTTTTCATGAAATTTCTGCGAACTTAAATTTCCGTTTTTGGAATAGAAATCATTGGTGAGTAGATTTTTACCGAAAAACAAACTTATATTTAATCTCAAAAATAAAAAAGGTAATAACCAGAGAGAGGAATTATGAGGAATTGTCCTTTTTTTTCTGCGAAATCCTACATGTTGGCTATTGAAATATATTCGCGTTTCAAGCCCCCTTGATTCCAAATATATAAATTTTATTTTCCCTGTTTTTTCTTTCTGTTTTTCAAAAATTTTCCTTTTTCAATGCTTTAGTGCCAATTTCGAAACTTTTGTGCTTTTTTCTAAGTAATAAATGCCTTTTCTTTGGGGTTTTCTACCTATTATTCCTTTTTAATCTTTTACTATTTTTAATGGCCATATTTTGTGAATGAAATTTTTGGCACAAATGGAAAGATTTTTGTTTACTCCGTTAGTCACGAAAAAAAAAAAATGGGCGTAAACCGATAAAAACATATTAAGACGCTGAATTTAAAAAAAGAAGGAGCAAATGATATCTTCTCCTGTTGGGAGCAAAACAAATGAATTTTACAGCGACCCTGCAAAAATGATGCTTTTGAAAAGCTCCACAGTCCAAAATTATAAAGCTGTTCTGAGAAATGTATAAGTACAAAAAATTATGTTCAAGACTGCTAAGAAGTTCTTTCAAAAATCCAGTCCCTAATTAGTGGAAAACCGGTTTTCATTTCGATTGATAAATTGACCAAAGTCATGTAATGAAGGATAATGTAGGCCCATTGGTTAAAAATGGAAGTTGGTGGATTTTGCCAGTAGAAATTTTAGAGAAGGAAAATGCATCTGCAACTTTATTTATTTTGGTCGATGGTCAAATATTGACACCTCTTAAATACTTTTCCACCACTTTCGGAACAGACGACCATGACACAATAAATGTACAGTGTCGGACAAAACTAAAGCACCTTAGTCCTTATCAACATTTAGTTCAATAAAATTTTAAAATATGCAAGTATGCACATATTTTTTTTTTTTTGTTTGTTTTATAAATTTAGTATATTTATGCAGTTGTTGAAACAAAATTACATTCAAAACTGGGATATATATAAGAAAAACAATTTTTTTGGAATATTTTTCTTATGTATTTTAAACTAATTTGCATTTTGTTGATAGAAATTATTCTTTTGTTTAAAGAAGTTATTTTTTGAAAGTAGTAGAATTTTAAACGGCCATTCCAAAGTAACGGAGAGGACAAAGGGACTCTTATAATAATATTGATCTCACACAAGGAAATGATATTTTCCTTTGATACTAGGGGCTTTCGAGGGTCCGATAACAAGTTCTTACCACCAAAGTTTCGTTAAAAAAATAATGAGTCCCTCTTAGTTATACATCAACAAAGTGGGTAACGGAGGGGAGGCGTACGATTTGGGAAATCTTTATTTTCATTTTCAAGTCCCAAATTCAGCAAATGCCAGCGAGCTGTAGGGTTGAATTTTTTTTTGACGATTCATGGGCCTTTGTAACTCACGAAAAATCGTAATAATTTCGTTGAAAAATAATTACATAATGAGAGAAAAAATATGGGAAAAGTAACGGAGAGGACAAGAACGATCGCCCTCTTACTTTTTTATGTTATATGAAAGGCTGAGAGAAAAAGGTGGTATAACTTCTACGTTCAGAAAAAAGTGGAATAATTTTACTTAGGGCAAAAGCAAAACGAAATATGTTCAAAGCAAAAGTGAAACGAAATATGTTCAGAGTGAAAACGGAATAAAAAACTATGCTATTCTTGCTCTGAAAGAATAGTTATACAATTTTTGTTCTTACTTTTATGGCGTTTAATTTTCACTCTAAACCGTATTACTTATGCCATTCTTGCACTGACACTAAATTATTTCACTTTTGCTCTTATATAAATTTTAGCCCGCTTTTCCTCTCAGCCTATCATTTATCATTCGAAAGTTATATAAAACCAAATCGTCCTATTTGAGAGGCTGAGAGGAAAAGTGGTATAACTTCTACGTTCAGCAAAACATGGAATATTTTTACTTAAGAGCAAAAGCAAAACAAAATATGTTCAGAGCTAAAGTGAAACGAAATATGTTCAGAGCCAAAACGGAATAAAAAACTATGCTGTTCTTATTATTTCACTTTTGCTCTTATATAAATTTTAGCCCGCTTTTCCTCTCAGCCTGTCATATGGAGAATCGGCTCAAGAAATGTTTAATATCTGAAAATTGTAAATGTTTCTAAGTAATAACATACTTAAGTAAATAACATTAATGGATATTTATTTAAAACAAAGTAAATTCATATGAAGTTTACCAGTTTGGTACACATCCAACTTCATCTTTAATGCATACATCACCAATGAACAGGTATTTAAACTAAAGTGAAAAATTTAACATGACTCAGTTACGAACGAAGTTTTGCTAATTGCATTGAGCGTACAGTAGTTTAAGTTATTTACAACTTTTATGGAAATTAAGTTTGAAAATAAAATAATTAAAATGAAAATGATAAAAATTATAACTCAACAATATCGAACGGCTATGGCAATACTATCAGCGAGCCATTCACCATTAGCGCAGGTGTCAAACAAGGATGCCCACTTTATCTCTTCTCTTCGCAATATTACTTGCCGAAGTTATGGCAAACTTATGCTCTCAAAGGAGTGGCATAACATGGAGTCGCACTCATCAACTCGACGATTTGGATTTTGAAGACGATATACGTCAAGAAGACCAAAGCCATGCGAATTAATAACATCAGCAATGACCACATCACAATCAAAGGTCAGCCTGTCGAATATGTGGGCCAATTCTGCTACTTAGGCAGTATGATGACGACAGACGGTGGAGCAGAGGAAGATGTCATCAACAGACTCAACAAGGCTAAAGCGACTGCAGCCAATATGGAAAAGCTCACAAATTTCCAGAGGAACAAAAATCCGAATATTCAACGCTGTGTAAAGTCAACACTCACGTATGGATGTGAAACTTGGCTAATTTCAAACAACATCATCCAGAAACTACAAGTATTCATTAACAAAAATCTAAGGATCATATGCAAAATATTCTGGCCAAATCTAATAAGAAATTAAGACCTTTGGAACCTTGCTAACGAAGAACCCATAACAACACAGATAAAGAGAAGAACGTTGAGGTAGATAGGACACACTTTAAGAAAACCAGCCGAAAGCATCACAAGTATGGCGCTTAAATGGAGCCCACAAGGAAATAGAATTAACAATTAAAAACACAACGTGGCAAAACGTGAAAATTACTGCCCAAAATAAAGTCAGATGGAAATGCCTAGGGCTTCTACTAGGAGTAGCTCCCAAGAGGAGTAGAAGGAAGAAAAAATTGCAATATTTTATATACAAAGGCGCGATTGAGATCGTGTGAGGATTTTCAAGACACTTCTTCTTCTATAAACACATTTCCCCTTCGCTTATCTCAAGTCACAGAACAGCCTACGTTTTGCTGATTTGAAGATACAACCTGAGTTCTGTGTTTCTTTGAATTTGAAGTCTCAGACGTAAAAATGTAGTACTTGTCTAATTTCCGGAGAGAATGAATTGATGCGAGGCTGATTTTCTTACCCTCATCACCGCATTTGATTTTCATGCAAATCGCACATCTTAAAAAGATGTTTTTGCCGCGACTTCTTTCTCCTCAACAAAAATAATGTTTGTTTTGTGGCAGCGTTTCAACGCTTCATAAACATTAAGATTTTCGGACCTCACTTTCGTCCAAACCACCATCAACCAAGCAGCAAAAATGTTCCATTCGATGTATGAAAAACCCAAATCTTCATCAAGATTACACAAATTCTAAATTCCAAACTTGCCTAGGTTATAATGCAGTGTGATTTTTTGTCCTCTCCGTCACCCTGTTTTTACCACTTACGTTGATTATAAAATTCGGAAAAACTTACACAACGACAATCGCTTTAAGTTAGCTTTGCACTCAAAACAATGTGGCTGAGAAGATTCGCGCTTGCCATCCATAAAAAAATTTCTTATTTTTTGTTAACGGAGAGGACACTGAACTTAAAATTATTTAAATCCTTATTTACAAGTATTTACAACTTGCTTTTCAAGAAAACAACTTAGGCGAAAAAACGTGCGTGGCAAACACTATTGAAACATAATCTCACTTTACAATCATCTGTTACTGTTTTCACGAACTAGGCTTCTCAAAACACTGAAAAAAGCCCTTCTACGAAACGTTACTTAAAAATTTATTTTGGTTGCTCGTAAAAATTACGGAAACTGATTTGTCATAGGTGTTTTCGTAAACTTGAATGGGTACTCTTTAAAATCATGTCTTGCATTTTTCGTTTTTTTAAAGTTCGTAGCCGACTTATCTGTTTTCGATTTTTTTGGAATGGCCGAAAATATTTTTACCGAATAAGTTCTGAGCATAGTAAAACTTAATATTTCCAAATTACTGAATTTTATGCATTAATTACTGTCGTACTGTACATGGGTCAAAATTACTCCATAATAGTGAAGGCTAAAATAATAATGTTGGTTTTTGCCTAAATGTAGGCAACGAAGACTATATCAAAATCAAGGCATTTTTCACAGTGAAGGCTAAAATAACAAGGCGCACGAAAAGTTCAAGGTCATTTGAAAATTACAAACGCCATCTGTGTCTCCTCAACAGAAAGCTCTCTAAAATAGCTGAGACTTACCCCCGAAAATAAGCTTTCGACGTAAAGTGCAAAGTAAGAAAAGCTCTTCAATTTTATTTAACTTGATTTCTGAAGCACCCTGTCTTCATAAAAATTCATGTGCTTTATGAAAAGCTTGTGCACTACACTTATTTGAAGCCGATAGATGGCAGAAAGCTTAATTTACTTTTACTTATTGCGTAGTAGCTACACTGAAAAAAAGTTAGAAATGGAAGAATGAAAACGATTTTTCAATAGTTTTTTTTTTACATAGTTTTACATTTATTTGTAATATTTTTCTTTACCCTAGCATAAAATGTTGAATGATTTCTTTTCTTTTTAATTTAGATTTAATTTAGTAGTGATTTTAAATTTAGTAGTTAATTAAATTAAATTAAAAAAAAAGTATTTATTTAAATTTCATTAGCTGTTTTTGTTAGGTACATTAAAGTTTGGATTTTAATATTTTCATATAGTTACATATATGTAGGTATGTATGTATTTTGATATGACAAGAGAATCGTACATATACGCACACATATGTATGTAAAATGTTTTGTTTTTTAATTAATTATGCATTAGTCTAAGTTTTTAACATATACACATTCATATGTTATAGAAGTGCATATGTATTATGTATGTATGTATATGAATTGATACGTAAGGATATAAGTAGGTAAGTAAATAATGTAAAATGTAGGTTTGTAATTGATTGGGTAATTATTTATATGTATGAATGAGTTGAAATAGAATTTGGTTTAGGTTTTTAATAATTTCTTGATTCGTTTTTTGTTTTTTTTTTTTTGGAATTTGTTACATTTAGGATTAAATTTATTTGTTTAAGGTAAGTCTCTGATATGTTTTTTTGATATGTATAGTACATGAAAATGTATATAGCTTTTGAGAGAATCACACAAATCGTATTAATTAGTTAAACTTTGTGATTAATTTATTATTGGAAAGAAAATGAAGGAAATTTAAATTTAACGATTAATTTAGCATATAATTGTTGTTTTCGAAATCTGTTTCAAAACTTAAATTCTCATAACAGCGCGAAGAAAAATTAGTTTTATTTTTATTTACAAATCTTATAAATACTTGATTTTTTGTTTGTTTTACTTTTGTCATTTAATTTAAGTTTTTGCTACTACATTTTTTTTTTTTCAAATTTGTTTTATTTAATTATTTTAATTGCTATGTATAAAATTATAAAAAATTAAATTTCGTTGTTTTAGTATTTCTATAATGGTTCTCTTTCATATCATTTGGATATTTTGTATAACAAAAAAATCTTTTTTAGGTAGCAGAAAAAGAATTGATTTTTCATTTTTGGCAATTGGTAATAAAGATTGATAAAATTTTTAACAATTAACTAAATTTTCTAGAAACTTTTTTAAATATATGGCTGCAAATTTTCCCGAAATAGATTTTAAACCCAAAAATTATTAAGAACCCTTTAGTTCTCAGTTTTTTGTTCTGCTAGAATAGTGTAAAAAATACGACGAATCCGTTGCCTAGGGGGCATTCTGGGAAGATGGACGAAAAACTCAAGACAATTTAATTTTCATGAATTTTTAAAAAAGTCATGATTATTGAAAAAAAGAATAAAGATTTTGTTATTTATAAAAGCAATTCTTCTGTTATGTAAAATTCTAAAACTCATTTGATTTTGGATTGATAAGCAATAGAATGTGATTTCAGCCATGTATTCCTTAGACTGTACTATCATAAAAGGTGATCATTGTAATATCTCCCAAATAAAAAATACCAATTTATAGGTCCCCTAAGAGATCATTCCTTAGCGGAAATTTAATTATCCCGTATATAGTGAAGTTATACCATGCCTATTATAAATAAGTGTTTATTGACCCTACACCGTGAAAAATCCTTGGCAATTTGAATATAGTTTCAGTTGCTTGAAAATACTATCTCCCAGTAAGTGATATTCGTACTGAAAAAGTAAAGGCGAAATTTGAGAGTAATACTTTTGGATACAATAATTCGAACTACATGAAAATATTTGCCTTATTACCCAACATTTCTCAAAAGTCGGGCACAGTAAATAAATTCAAACACCAGATTCGTAATAATCGCATTAAAAATTAAATTAAAATGATGAAACCAAACAAATAACACTACTCAACAAGATTTTGCACAACGAGAGGCAGTAACATTTTCTATATGAATGATTTTTTTGCGATTATCCCCAATTTTCCATATAGATGGCAAAAATCAAAAAAGTGCACTGCTGAGAGCACATACTTGCCATAAATGCTTGTAATAACTTTAATTTTCAGCTAATGAATTTTTGATATTTACATATTTTAGATGAGAGTCAGGCAAAAATTTTAAGGTATAATACTTGCCAATAATAACTGTAATATTGCTGTTATGATAAAAAATAGGTACAAAAAATCCATATTTTTTATTTTTCAAATAAATTTTAACTTTGAAGCCCTAAATCTCAAAATAATTATGTGGGTGACAAAAAGTTAGCCTTCCTATCTTATAGAGAATTTTATTACAAAATTTTTGACATACATAAGCATGTCTATCTAGTCTAGTTCTCCCACAATATGGACCATAATATGGACCTGAAGTCGGAAATATGGGGTCTTCAGGGCTATTAAGAAATTTCTTTATTTCAGCAGATACGAATTTGATGTCTGGAGCAAAGTTGTTAAACACATAAAGGTAAGCAATTTTTGCAAACACACTTTTCCTCCATCTCTTACCCTTCTTCTTAAAAATTGAGTTTTAAGCCCCCCTTTTTCGATAAATGGCCGATAAAAAAAACCGTTGAGAAAACTATTATACTGTCTTTGAACAAAATATTACTTTGTTAACGAGATTATAATGACAGGCGTTTTGGTCGAAATTTTCATACGCAAATAGTTAACTATTTCATACTTTTTTCCCAACGTTTCGGCGCAAATTTTAGGCCTTCTTCAGGGGATTTTTTTATTTATTTATCTGTTTTTTGAGAAAATTTACATATTTTAAAATTTTTCTTGTTACAAATAATGAGAGGTCCCAGAATATTAGAATGACCTACGAGGTACACACTTCCCAGAATAATGCAAAAACCGAATTTTTTGCATTAGAACCAAGCAACTCGCACTACGTAAGTAAATAATGGAATCGTTTGTTGTTGTAATTACATTAGGTTTCATGTGGAGCCATCTCTATAAGATTAGAGGGCAAACTTTTTGTCACCCACATAATTATTTTGAGATATATTTCAGCAGTTATTTTCAAAAGGACGTACTTCCATTAAGTACAATTAAGTGTTAACATTGCTGAATATATAAGCATTCATTCAATATAACCTCCTTTAACCTGCACACATGCCTTCAATCGATCCGGAAATCGTAGGACTGTTCGCCGCAGGACTTCCTGATCAATTTCAGTCCAGGCTTTCTCTAATGAATTTGTCAGCGACTCCAGACTGTGGTGTTGAGATGCACAAGCCTTACTCTCTAAAATACTCCAAATAGAGTACTCCATTGGATTCAAGTCTGGGGAGTATGGTGGCCATTCTTGAGATGTTATGAATCCAGAAAAATTGTCTTTTATCCATGTTTGCGTTAATTTTGCCATGTGGGAAGGTGCAGAATCTTGCTGGAAAGTCCAGTTTTCATTTCCAAATGTATCTTGGGCCCAGGGAAGAACATGTTCATTTAAAATGCTCCGATAAACAACCTGGTCAATTTTAACACCCTCTTCAACGAATATTTGAGGGGTTCTGGCATTAGCGGAAACTCCAGCCCATACCATAACGGAAGCTGGCTTTTGAACTCGGCCAACAGTCCTATTTTGTTGCGATGATGATGTTAGCCACGTTCGGTCATTTTGCGCATTGAAATGTTGTTCCACCGTGAAAATT
The DNA here is from genome assembly GCA_963691655.1 of Toxonevra muliebris. Lineage (NCBI taxonomy): Eukaryota > Metazoa > Arthropoda > Insecta > Diptera > Pallopteridae > Toxonevra > Toxonevra muliebris. The sequence continues at coordinate 16,951,967 of OY829328.1, forward strand.
TTTTCATCTGTAAACAAGATATTTTCAACATTTTTTAACACGGAGGAGCGTAGCAACGCCTTGCATCTTTGCAGTCGCAAATCTTTCTTTTTTTGGGTCAGATCTTGAGCTTTTCGGAGCTTGTATGGCTTAAGACTAAGCTTTGATTTTGCAATGATTCGCACTGTTTCACGGTTTACTCCCACTCCCACTTCCTTAGCGATTTTACTCATTGAGCGCCTTGGATTTCGCTTGATTCGTTTACGAATTTTTTCTGTTAAACCAGTAGTGGCAACTGTTGAAAATTTTGCCCGGTCTCTATCTCCGAAACCCCCAGTTTCATTATATCGAATAATAGCTCGGTCTACCGTACGACTTGACAAATTTAAAGCCTTTGCAATTTGACGGCTACTATGATTTGCCAAATGCAATTTCATAATTTCACGACGAATATTTTCCTTGTCCATTTTTATGGAAATTTCAAAATGTAATAACAAAAATTCAAATGAAATTAAAAGCAAAGCCAATGATGAATGAATTTGCTTTTTAAATTAAAGTAACGGTAAATGGCAAAGCTTGCGTCACTTTACAATTGTCACCCTGTATATGGAAAATTGGGGATAATCGCAAAAAAATCATTAAGATATTCAGATTCTACGACGAATTTTACTATAGAAAATGTTATCGCCATTCGTTGTGGTGAAAGTTTTTGGAAATTTGTAGAGTATTGTAATCTATGTAGCTAAAATGCCGTCGCTAAAAGAGCATCACGTCGATTATTTGGTATTTCATCTTATAGAGTGTTCACATGGAAGTTGAAAATTGATTTTCGTTGCTCAAAATTCGATTTTCAGAAAAGTCATTCATCTGTCAATTTTTATTTCTTTTTACAAATAACATTTTTGGCAGATACCAAAAAAAAAAAATCACTAAATATTGTGATAGATTGAATATTGTAGTAGCATTCTTTCATTTCTCTCAGAAACACAGAGTTGCATAGCGAAGAATCATAGCCAAAAAACGTTTTTCGTTGAAAATCGGCTGAAAATCAGATTTTCATTTGACAATTTTTCCATGACGAAAATTCAATTTTCAAGGGATTTCTAGTCAAAATCGATTTTGAGCAGCAAATTTTCAGCCGCCATGTGAACATAAGTTCTATTAGTAGTATTTGTGGAAGGCTTGACCATAGAAGAATAATTTTCCATAAGCAAGATTCTTTCAATTAAATTTACTAATTGACAGAGCTGTAAAAGAATGCAATCAATTTAATTGCAATACCTTGAAATCACAGTTAATAACCGACAATTCATGACTGCAGTTACTGAATAACGTATTTGACTACAGAATAAAAAAATGCAGTTGGAAGTCTTTTTTGGAGTCGCCGATTGCTTATTCATTTAGAAAAGTCTTTTTTATAGTCAAGGAAGTGCAGTCTTTTTTTGGAAATCATGAGACTGCAAATTTGATGACTCCAAAATCATGACTGCTTTGAAGTCACTTGAAGTCACTTGGAGTCACTTGAGTAACCTTGAACTCAAATGCAGTCATTTGGAGTCAATTGCAATTTGCAGTCAATTGGAGTTACTTGGAGTCTTCTGGAGTCAATTGAGATTTTGAAGTCAATTGGAGTCAGTTGAAGTCTTTTGGAGTCAATTGTGAATTTGAATTAAATTGGAGTTACTTGGAGTCAATTGGGGATTTTAAGTCAATTGGAGTCATTTGTAGTCAATTGGGATTTGAAGTTAATTATTAAAATTGCACTCTTTTACAGCTCTACTAATTGATATGGTTTTTCGAATGGGGTACTATTGTAATACAAAACAATGAAGCTCAATTGAGGGTCGCTGAATGGTTGTCATGCAATTAAAGACAATAGCTTTTTGAACTTTAAACAAAATGCGAACGGTTAAACAAATTCGTTCCGCATTTTGTTTAATCGTTGAGTGTTTATAAGATTCCATACTTTCAGTACATTTCGTACGTCGGTAGATTCACCTTCCTAAAACATTCCTCAAAATTGTATTTTCTGGTTCTTTTTAAACTTGTAAGCAATTTTATAACAACTTTCCAGGAGAATATCATTAATTCATTCAAAATTCGAGGAGCCCATCGGTCAGATTTCTTTCTGTATCCCAGATGACAGCCATGGCATTCATGACCAACTCATCAGCTGTCCCAACTCATCAGCTGTCTTCACTTAGATCAATCTTGGATCTTTGTCAATTATTTTAATGATCTTCCTGAAATTTTGAATAAAATATCGTAATATTATTGCAAATCGTTTATCAACTTAGTGAGCTTTTGGAGAGGTATACTCATGCTAGTTTTTTCGTAACTGCAGATAACTGTTATGGTAACAGTTAGACCTATTTTGGTGAAGGCAGTCTAGAATAACGCTGAGAAACTTAAGATTTTAGTCTGGTATTTCGGCTCAATTTATAAGGTGTTTTTCGGAAATTTGTTTTATAACAAAATAAAGTGCAATCGTTCCAATTTTTTACCACGTTTATATCAACTCGCTTTCAATGGTGTCTGTCTGTCTGTCAGTCTGTTCGGTACAAATTTTGCAATCGATTTTAAACTAACTTCCCGATGAGCTAGAGACTTGAAATTTAAAATATAGTTCAGAACTGGAAGACAATGCAATATGAAATATCTAAAATATATATAAATATAATAATATTTAAAATATTAGCATCGGAAGTTTTTCCATTTTTTCATAGATCAAAGCATTGAATTCATCGTTGTTAAAATCATTGCTTTAGCGGGAGTAGAATATATGTATATGTGTATACATACACAAATTCAAAGACAAATGATAACGAACGAACAAACAATAACGAACTTTTTTTCGTTTTGTTCCGCTTACAAAGAGTATAGATTGTAAAGAGATCGCAAAACGAAACGAAACGAAAAACGTGGGGCGCATATGGATAGAGATAAAATTGCTAGCCATTTCGGTGAACTATTCATCCATCAATCTCCTATTGCATGCGAACCACGTTTGTTGTTTTAAATCATACAAGTATTTCGTCCTACTAAAATTCACAGTTACAAATTTTCAAGACAATCTGTATGGGATAAGGAATCTATATGTGGTTGTGAATCTGTATGGGGTTAGGAGAAATTATTTTATACTTTTTAGTTCATTTTAAAAACGTGGTATATTAAAAATATTTTTTATTTAAATTATTTTATATGTTTTTATTGACATCTTTAACTGTACAAAACGATTTTATGATATTTTTGTAGTGTTTTTTACGACAAAGTGGAAACCTAAAAAAAAAGTTGTGTGGTTGGCACGGGCGATTACAGCACTTGAAGTCATCTGAGACTGAATTTAAATAGAATATTGTTCTGCAGAATTGTCATTCTGGCAGGTAGTAGATTTAAACATTTTTATTAAAAAATATGGAAATTGCAAACTTCTAAAAAAAAAATTCAAAAATCTCGCTTTTTTTTTTGTTGAAAATCGGGATAAAAAATAGGCATAATGATTATAAATAAACAATTCTACTAGCAATTGGTATGTAGAATAACGTATATCAGCTTAATCGGTTATATAGAATTTCTTGAACCGCCCGGGCCGATTCAAAAAGCGATGTTTCGAGAAAAACGCTTTTAAAGTTTTAACAAAACACACAGTTTAACCAACAGACGCTCACGACTATGTGCTAAAACTTCGATAATATTTTGAGTTTTGGTCTAAAATTTTTACAGTACACTCTTAACCCTTAAACGCCCAATACGCCCGATTTCAATTAAAAATATACCCAGAGGTAGTATTTGTGATTCCGAACAATGTTTGTTCTATGTGTTTTCAAATAAATTAGTTTAAGGTGCAGTTATTTTAATTTACATGGTTGACCTCTGTAATAACCTTTGGCGGTTATCTGGAAAATAAATTAAAATACATCCGCAATAATTTTTAAAAACAGTTATTTGGTGTTATCCCATACCGTCTGACACAAATTTGTCCACACGGCAATATTTTTATTACACAAAATTCGAAAATAAAAACACCTTTTTTTCAGTTAGTTGTTTAAAATTTTTGCAAAACTTGCTTTTCGAGCTAAAAATAACTGTAACTGTACGACAGTTGGCATTTTTCGATTCATATTTATACGTATCGATAAAGAAAACAGACAGATAGACAGTAAGATCAGATGTATATTTTAAATGGCGAAAGTAAAATGGCGGCACAGGCAGGCGCAGAAGTGGTTGATCACTGCAGTGATCACTGAGTATTTAAGGGTTAATATATTCTACTTTCGAAATACATAATCAAAAAAAAATAATTTTTTGAAACTCGAACACCAGACTACATCCTCAAGGATTCATGCGGCTTCCGTTAAAAATGAAAATATATTTATTAGAAAATTTATTCACTTAGCTTAATTGAAAAATTAAAACATGCACGACATAGAGAACAATGAGAAAATACAAATCTCAATGAGTCCAACTAGTTCGCTCACAAAATATATCTATGCGCAAAATATCACGAAACGTCTCGGAGGTTTTCGCTCAAATGTGCAAAAGTACTGCAAAATTCTTCATGACATTTTGCAAAAACATCAAATCACTCTCATAAGTCTTCATTGAGGTGGTTGACAGGCATTCTTGAGCACTTATAAATTGTTCTGTATATTTAACTAAAGTCGTGGTATGAGAACCAGTCGTCAGTAGACAGTAGTAAAAATAAAATTTCAAAAATTAAATTATACAATAAACCCCTAAGTTATAAAAATTTTACATTATTGCTTTTATATATGTATGTATTTTATGCCACCATGCTTGTAAATTGTTTACAAACACAAATTTATTAAAACTTTAACTTATTTAATTTTCTACCCAAGCTCTAACTAACTACTTAAAATTTTCTTCAAGAATTTCAAAATATATATTTTGTTTTGTAACAGTTATCGAAAGGTTCGCTTTTGTTTGTTTTTTAATATTTAATAAGCAATTTCGGATTTTTTTATTTTTTTTTTTTTTGGTTGCTTTAAAGTTATGTAATAGTTTTTTTAGACACTTAAAAATAGAATAAGCGTGCAATTTTTGTTTTTGCTTAAGGCAGTGCAGTTCTTTAAAAAAAAAAAAATAAAACGAATAGGTACTCAAAACCTCAAACAAACAACATTTTTATGAAATAAATAAAAAAAAGGGAATTTTTGTTGCTTTTGATATGTTAGCGATTTTTTTTTCCTTACAGCTACGACATTAATTTTGTATAACTCACTGCTACTATTTTTGGTTTTGTTTTTGGTATGTAAATAAAAAACAAACAAAAAAAAAACAAAAAAAAAATCTTTATTTTTTAATAAAAAGCTTACGCGACTCTGCGTTTGTATAAAACACAGTGACGATCTCTAGTGTAAATATCTTGGCTAAAGTAATAAGTTCACATTTTATTTTAATATTGTTGTTTTTGTGTTCTTTTTATTTTAAATTAATAATAATAATATATTTCATATTTTAATTTTTTTTTTTTTTGTTTTGTCGTCTAAAATGTAATTCATTAGTTTTTTGTATTTTTTATTGCACAATGGCAATTGATATGTTTAGATTTCATGGTTGGTTGATATGTTTCCTAGTTTCTGGTTTGGTTTCATTTTGTGATATATTTTAACCGTTTTGTTTTAAGTATTTATTTACTTAGTTTTTAAAATTTAAAAGCTTAATTTTTATTTAAAATCCAAATTTAGGTTTTTACTCAAACTTACCGAATATGATTTAAATATTAAATTTTTTTTCTAAAGTTTTTTTTTTTTTACGCACTCATTTAATTCAGCAAAATTAAATATTTTTTTATTTTTTATACTTTATATGTATACCACACTATTTACGAATAAATGTATTTAAGTTTCTTATTAACTAGAAAATCACATTTAGTTGCTTAAAATTTTCTTAAATATAATAGTTTTTGCGTTTTCTTTTTTGTTTTTATTTTACATTTTACATTTTTCAGTTTTACAATTAAAATTTATTTTCTTTGAGATTTACTCTTTATAAGTTTTGTTTGATATGTAAAAGTTACTTTGAGTTGGAGTTTTGTTAATTAAAAAATTAAAAAAAAATATATTGCTTATTGGTTTGAATACATAATTTTGTTGTTATTTTTTTTAATATAACTTTCATTTTTAAATAAGAGCAAAAAAGCAAGAGGAAATATTTGTATGTGAATGAAATATTTGTAGTTGAGCATATTTCATTCATTTAATAAGTAGAAAAAAAACAAAGTAAGCAGAAATTTTCCAGACCCTGACCTATTTATCATGGAGTCAATCTTTAGAACGTGACTTTAAAGCTTGCTTTTTGAACAGAAATAGCTTTAAGCTCTTTAGTTCAAAGGCGATTAACTTTCTTGCCAAAAGCTGTTCAAATCAGGGCTTTGGAGCAACCAAATTTTGGGGTTGCTCTGTTCCAGCTCCACTCCGACCTCTTAAGTATAGCTCCGACTCCGCTGCGTGCTCCGCTCCGTGCTCCAACTATAGTACATATAATTTCCTCAATAAAAATCATTTTTTTTATTTTAAATTCGTTTATGTGTATCGCTACCTTAATTTGCTAAAGCCCTAACATCCATTTTCCGATTTTTACAGGAAAAACAAAAATTATTTGGAAATTTGAAGTACTGCTTCCAGAATTTGTAATTTGAGCTAAAGGAAGAGATCGTAAATTTTCGGTGTATATCTTCAAACTTTTCGGTACAGATGAAAGTGAGCACGACTTATCAGAATCCACCAAAAACTCGATATTGAAAAATTTGATGTTAGGTGACCAATTCAGGGAAGTTCCGAAAATACTCTTTATTTGGCTCAAAACTCGACATGTTTACCATACGAAAAAATATAATGCTAAGTTGTACAACAACTATATCGTTTTGAAGGCTGCTGTCACAAGAATAGAACCAGTTAAGATTGTGAACTCCTTATTCTTAGTGACATCTTTTAAAAACAATTAGGAATTATTAACACATATTAGCCCTATTCGCGATATGGTGTAAACGGTCTTGCATCATTGCAAATGCAAATTTGTATTGCATATATTTGTTATTGTGATAGCAGAACTATTTTGCATTTGCAATGATGCAAGACCATTTGCACGAAATCGTGAATAGGGCTATTGTAATTAAAATTGTACATTTCATTACTGCAATGCAAATGGCAAATCCCTTGCAATGAATTTGTAATTAATCAATAAATGTAATGAATTTATTTTAAGTAGTACTAATTCATTCCAATCGATTAGAACTCAGCATTGCCATTTGCATTGATTAATGGAGATGGTAATGGAAAAACCTCATTGCATGTAATTGCAAGTTTTCAAATATAATGTCAAGCAACAATAGTTGAAAAAATTATGAATCGGAGCAGCGGAGCGGTTAAATTTTCATTGCTCCAGCTCCAGCTCTAGCTCCGGTCAAAACAGAGTGCTCCACAGCTCCTTGCTCCTGCTCCGCAATCCGCTCCAAAGCCCTGGTTCAATTGATGCTCTCTCTTTTCTTCGTACATATTTTAGTGCAAAAGCTTTTTGAATAATTTATGCATTTTGTCAATTGTGTAAAATGGCTACTCACTGCTTTAAAGTTAAAAATTTTTAACCCTCATCGGTCCCCTGTATCCAATATGATACAATTTCAATATATTCAATCAAATATCTTCTACAGTTATTATCCGTTTTAAATAAAAAGAGGACTCATGTAGTTAATTTTGAAGAGGAATATAACGCTATGTAAAACAAGTATCTGTAATATATGTGCGACACTGTACAAAAAAACTTACAAATCGGTCCCTGTGTATCCAATATGATACATATTTATGAATATTTATGGAAATCGTGAAGAAAGTAATTTTTCATCAGCATCAGATGATGAAGATTTCGATTTTAATCTAAACACAAGCAGTTTAGAAGAAGAAAGCATGAGAAAGACAAGTGACATTGAAAATTTATAGCAAAATATCCGAGTTGAAATGGAAGCTGACGTAAGCACTGCGTATTTATCAAAGGATAAAACAATTCAATATTCTTATGAGCCAATTGATGTAAATGTTCAAGCTTCATATAGAAATAGTGCTGATTTTCCTTTCCTTTATTATATGCAATACATATAAAAATATGCGATGCTTGAAATGGTTTGCTGGGATGTGTCTTATTTATACATTTGCAGGTCCAAGAATGAGCGCCTACTCTAACATCGACAGCTGTGCTTCTTTCTGCATTCTTATTGTAACGCAGTTATGGGACGTTGAGAATGGGACAATGTCTCTCAGAAAATTCAAATTGATCCGCAATTGCATTCGATTCGATGGTAAAAACAATAATTGAAAGTCATTCTAAAATGCCTAGATCATCGCGCGCTCAAAAAATTGTTGAAAATATAAGGCTGGGTTCGAATCTTAATCTACAGCACCAACAGGTCGTTGTTTCAAATGTACATGACGACCTAGATAGTGTAGTGGTTAAAGCCGTATTTAGGGGGAGGTTTTGGGGTTCTGACCTCCCCCCGCTCCCCCCGAAATGTGGAACCTTTCTTCTATTTTTTTATATTAATTGCCAGTGGATGAAAAAAAAGTCAAAATCAAATCTATTAAACAGTTTTTAAATATTTTTTACTTCCATCGGTTTCTTTCAAATATAAAAAAATAAACTTGAAATCTTAGTTACACTATGCGACCAGATCCGATTTGTTTTTTTTTTTTTTTTTGACATGAGGTTTGACTTTGGATACAAAAAGAGAAGGTGATGCTGAGCAATTTTGCTTTTATAGTTTTTCTAGGTCAGTAACTGTTTTTGATTTACAGTTTCGGGTTTAGGGCTCATTTGGAAGGGCATGATTCAGCCTATAATTTCTGGATTTCAAAGTTTGTAGCACGCCAGTGTTCATTTTAAAAAAATTGCCAAAAATTCTCATTTTTTCTAAAACTTGGCGTGATGGGAAATTTTTGATCTCAGATTCGTGTTCAGTATAAAAAATTCATTCGCAAACACTAGGAACCATTTTATTCGCAAAGCCCATGTAGGGCAGTAGTAGTGGACCAAAGTTCTAGGGAACAATCTTAAAATGTAATTAATTCTTTAAACCATTATTGCTCAGAGCACCCCGACTCGGAAGACCTCTTTCAATGCCGTAACTGCACGAATTTTGGGAATATAAGCCAACCTCATACGGATTCCTTATCATGGCCCGAATTCCCACTGATAATCATTTGAAAAAAATGAGCCTCTGACTATTTTTGGTAATTGTTTTGAGGTCGGGCTCATCATCAGTAATGGCAAGTCAATGTCAATTTTCTTCGAATGAACAAAACAACAACAAAACGGGAACCACCAACCTAAAATTAAAAGCAAAGATCTTGAGGTCCATCAAAAGCAATCTCGGACTATCGGATAGCGATCGTGCCAAAAAATTCAATACCAGCAAAAGTACTGCTAGACGAATAGGCATAAAAGCTGGGCTAAAGTGCTATCGTGCTATAAAATATCCAAATAGAACAGACAAACAGAATTTGCGGGCCAAAAAACGTGCTCGTCTTCTTTATAATAATGTTTTGACCAAATTCAATGGATGCATTATTGTGGATGACGAATCATACGTAAAATTTGATCTTAAACAGCTTCCAGGTCAAAAATTGTATATGGCAACGAATCGTGGTAATGTACCCTCAAAATCCAAGTACATGAAAATGGATAAATTTGCAAAGAAAGCAATGGTGAGGCAGGCTATTTGCAGCTGTGGTCTCAAATCCAGGGCATTTGTGACATCCTCTTCTATGACGTCTGATATTTACATCAAAGAGTGCCTTTCGAAACGACTATTGCCATTTGTTCGTCACCACCATTCGCCAGTGAAGTTTTGGCCTGATTTAACCAGTTGCCACTACTCTAAGAAAACCATGGATTGGTATCAGACAAATAAAGTAGATGTAGTGCCCAAATATATGAATCCACCCTATTGCCCCCAGCTTCGACCGATCGAAAAGTACTGGGCTATTACAAAATATAAGTTGAAGAAAAATGCAGGTATTGTCAAAAACGTGAATTCAATGTTACTAAAATGGAACCGAATAGCCGCAAAAGTATCCAGAGCAGATGTTCAAAGGTTGATGGGGTCCATTAAAAGGAATACCCGGAACTTTTTGCACAACAAAGAAATTTAAATCTTTTAATATTATAGTATTAAAACACAATATTAAACTTATCATTTAATGCATTATTTGTTATTCTGAGTGTTCTGGTTAAAAAGATACAGCAACTTTTCTGCGTGCCAATTTTGCGTGAACCGCGATTTATTCTCTATCGATATGAGAGCGAATGTATGAGAATTATAAGAAAGTGTACAAGTTCACATCTTGGTAGAAAATGGCAAGGCAAAACCACCAATGTGATAAAAAATTGCCACACCGACGTTCGGAATCAAACTGTAGGTCCAACTATGTGGTATCACAATCGGCCGTTCAGGCCTAAGCGTGTCTCTAGATAGCCATCCCAACCCAACTATATGTACATGTAAAAACCTTCAAAATATGCACTTGGATCGCGGCATCCACATAATCGAAATAATATGCTAAAACACTTTACTATTCATTTTTCATTTATTTTCATTATAATTTGTCAGTAAAAAGACATTAAAAATATGAATTGATCTTTGATAATAAACATAGTAATCCTTTTTTATTAATTTATCATATAGGGACCGATGAGGGTTAAGAAATTCTTAAAAAAATTTCACGTAAAAAAATGTATATGCACAACTTTCGGCTTAAAGATTTCGGTACAGGTTTTCTACCGGAAAGCATTTAGTTTAAATTGTTTGCAATCATAATGATTATCAAATAAATACTTTGATTTCCATGCATAAGTGCACCATTCATTGAAAATGAGCTTACAGAATTTTTATTTCCCCCGCCCCCCTTTTCATTTTGCATTTATATGCCATCAAATGATAACGAGAAATCTGAACAAAAAAGTTTATTTAAAAGAATAAAAAAAAAATGGAAATGGGAAATATTGTTACTGCAAATAATTGAGCTGTCAGCTTAAATGGAAAAAATTTTACAAACGAATAAATTCAAAATGCACAAAAGTGTAAGCGCGAAAAGAGGAAAAAGTTGCCGCACAACATGCAATACGACGAATGTCAGACAGAATGCACATTAATGTTTTTTTTTTTTTCTTTTTTCAATTTCATTCACATAAAAACATTGAAATGCAAATATTATTTGCACATACACACATGCATATATATTCATAGACTAACGGACCCAAAGTTTACCGAAAAGGGGGCTTCTGATTTGATTTTGAAATGCTAAAAAATCTTCTAATTCAGAAGTCTGGATGCCTAGTGATATTTATCACCAACGGGCGAGAGTAGAGTTATCCTCTAAATACTCCCCTTGAATCTGCTAGTGTATTTACGCATATGTATGTGTTTTTATATATATATATAATGAAAAACAAAATTTTTAAATAATACATATTAAATTCCATACGAATTATTCAATTTTATGCATAATTTTTAATTTACGAGAATAATCATAAATTGTTGAGTACTTAATGGAATTTTATAATATTTAATGTTGCTTTTAAATGCGATTGAATGCGCATTCATACTCCCACTTCATACATACAGACTTTGCATCCACACATACATATATATATTGTATATACATTCAATAACTAATTTCCATACACGCTGAACATCATCCAAAAAAAAATGATAATACACAATTCAATTGCGTTTAATGTGCGCCAAATAATTTAACCCATTTCTTGCAATTTGCACTTCGTGAAACAATTTCGGATTTAAAATTGTGATTTAGAATAGTGACGGCCAATCGTGCAGTTTTGTTCAAGAAGAGCTGCGAGGGAATTGCAAACTAGTTCAGCATATTTTAACCCTCTAGTGCATAGCCAATATTTTTTTTTTTAGAGAAAATGCAGTTTCAATTTAAGTGTAAGTCACAAAACCACTAATCCGAAGTTAATTTTCTGATCAAAAGCAGATACAGCTTTGTAGACCCCAAAAAATGGAAACTTACGCAGATAGTTTTAAAAAATGTTATTTTGAAAATTCAAGAGGACAGATATTACGACTAAAAACAAACAAAAATAAGAATTTAGCATATACAGTAATTTTTGCACATACGTATACAGTAATCCCCAATTAATTGCGTTAAAAAATTTTACCTAAAATCATCACAAATTCCTCTATTAAATGCAATCCCTTTCAAAGTAAAATAATTTTTTGAATATAAAAACTAATTTTTCGTCATTCAACTAAAAAAATACTTCAAATGTGATGATGATGACGTAGAGACAAAAACAAGAAATAGTATCTGCAATATTTTTCATTTGCCTGTTATGTGCTTTTAAATTTTGCCCGTCTGTAGACGGTCATATAGTGTTAAGTAATAATTGGAAGATTTTTCAAAATATCGAAAGTGTTAAAAGTTTAATTACACTGTTCAACAGCCAAAAATGAGCAGAGACGGGACAAGTGTACTTAGCATAGTAGGGGGTCGCTGAGTCCGAATCCGAGAAAGTAACTTCAGAAAAAAGAAAATTTTTTGAACCTGGCTCAGGAACGGCTCAGCGACAAGGTGTCATATGCCACCGCTAGGCATGACTGGGTTAAGTAACAACGAGATAAAAGTGAACGATGATAACGAGGATGAAAAAAATTGCGAAAAAATTAATTAATTAAAAAAAGTTTTTTTAAGTTAAAAAATAAAAAAAATCGAAAAATTTTTTTTTGTATAAATGGATGTTTCGATGAAAAAAAATATGAACTGCATTTTTAATTTTTTTGTTGTTTCAATTTTAAGAAATTTGATGTCAATAACAAAAAATTGTGACGTAGCAGAGCAAAACGGACCAAGGATTCAGACTCAGCGACCCCCCATTACCCTGAGTGCATTTGTCTCATCTCTGCTCGTTTTTAAAATTTTCCATTTGTAGAACAGTGTTATCAATACTTTGTTGTAACACAGTCAAAACACAAAAAACCAAATTTGGGTGTCAAATACCGTAATTCAACATCAATACAAGTCTATGTAAAATGGGTTATGGCAAGAATTGGGTTAAGATTTATATTTACTTTATATTTCAAATAAAGTAATATAATTATCATTACCATTAGCATTATGTATACACCAATAATTCACATTTACATACTTTCAAACACTTTCATTTACACATTCATACATAAGTGCATTCATTTCCTTTTCAGGTTTTTTGCATTCGCTTGATATGTATTTGTTTATAATTGCTGAATGTTTGCTAGTGTGTGTTCATATATACCTTATAAATCATCACTTAATTATATGGTAGTACTTCAACAGACACTCATTAATATTCACATATAATTCTATAGTATATATACATACATATGTATGTTTATATCTGCATTTTCAAATAGACCTTCATTTAAATTATAAATTAAATAAATAAATTAAATTATCCATCAGTCCATAACTCTCAATTGCAGTGCAGCTGACATTGTATTAAAACATTTTCGCTTAATTTTTTTAATTTTTCCTGTTGGGTTTTTTTTTTTTAAGTTTTTCCCACATTTAAAGATTCTTCATTTTCTTCTTATAAGCCTTTATAATTGTTGTTGTTTTTGTATTCGTCGTAGCTATTTTCTCATTATTCTTCTGGCCAGCCTAAATCCTCACCGAGCAATTCGTAGAATCTTTGATTATGTTCAGCGAAAAATTTACGCAGCTTGGATACGACAACGGGATCAACATGCGGATGCTTGCGTCCTTTGGTCTCCCGCAAGCATCTATCACCATTATCATAGCGCAGGCAGTAAAATCCTTTGGTTTCGTTAAAATAAAAATGGCTACTGGTAACACGATGCTCAATGCCTGAAGGAAAGTGAAAGAAGAAAAGTACAAAAATAAAATTCAGTGTGGTAGCGATTACAAATTGAATGAAATTAAACTGGTTGTTGTTTTAATGAATAAATATTTAAATAAGAAAAACTATAATACGTAGTTGGTATTTTTATATTTTTAATTGCTGATTAAATTATGCTATTGGAAATGGATTTATGAATAAACATTCTTAGCTGGTCAAGTTATTTTTCTAGAAACTTAATTAACCCTTGCCTAACCCGATGTAATTACGTTTAAATCATTGAGGGTGAAATATGTTATTTACAGTAAAAAAAAAACTTTATGCTCTTTAATTCGTATACGTGCTTGCAAAAATCGGTTTTGCTGTCTCTGTTTCTTTTTTCGCACATTAAGTACCTACCAATCAGTGTTGCCATATTTTTTTGGGCATAAACTGTAAAAAGTAAAAACAAAAACTGTATTTTGAAAAAAAAACTATAACCTATAAAAACTAAAATTTTTAATTTGAAAAGTTTCTCAGTCACTTGCCCATCATTCCACCACACATTCAAAATCTAATAGGTCCAATAATATAATAGCTTCCGCATGTTTGGGAAGTTCCATATGGGACCGCTAGGCATTACGAGGTTAAACCAGTTCTTATAACACTTTCACCCAAAAAAATTTAAAAAAAAAATTAAGTTATTTGATTTGCGTTATTTATCATAACAACAACAATCGCCCATCAGATTGTTTTTGTTTGAAAAAATAGCGTTTGACTGGTATCAGATTCTATTCGCAAAAATGCTCTTAAATAGTTAAAATTAATTTATTTAAATAATTATATAATAATATTAATAAAATCAAAAAAACTGAAAAATTAAGTAAAATAAGTCAATAAAAAAAAAAAACTCATTTAAACAAGTAAAAACACATATATGTTATTATTATTATTAATAAGAAACACGAAATACCATTCTTGTTATGACTTGTTAAAAAATTAAATGAACGTTCCTCGGTCCGATTTTTTGAGTAGTCATAGTTCACCAGTAATCAATACAACAATTTTAAAAGCACTCAAATTGATGTCCTAAAATTTGTTCAATTTTATAATTTTTTTTAAGTAAGTCTTTTGTTCTTTTCAGCTTCTCATTCACATTCGTTACCTGCAATTGCTACCCAGAAATACAATTACATTTTTATGATAACCAAAACATATTTAAGTCAATTCTGCATATTATTGGAAAAACTGTAAAAACTGTAAAATTGGGGAATAAACTTTAATATTTGAGGGAAATCTGTAAGACTGTATGCCGACCGAAAAAACTGCAATTTACAGATAAATCTGTCAATATGGCACCGCTGCTACCAATAAAAAAAAATTGTTACTACCCCTCGTAAAAAGTGAAGTTTGACTTTTTTTATGAAGACTCCTAAAATATTTCACCTCTAGCAATAAACTGTCGTTAGCCGGCTCGTTTTGAAAAAATCTCTAAAAATCGTTTTTTCTATGAGGGCATTTTAGGTTTGGCTATTTTTCACATATAATAGAAATTTCGAAATGATACGCCATCGCATTCAAATATTTGAAAAAATCTGCTTAATAACTCGGAATATTCATATTACGTAACGCGCGAGGGGGAAGCGGAGGGGGGAGCGCGATCATCAACCGCGTTACGTAACGTCGATTTTATACCATCGAATATAGATGACTTCAAAATTATACTAGTTTATAAAATGAATTTTCTCTTACTGAATTCGAAAATCATGGCAAAATTTTTTTTTGTAGATCATTTTGTGAGATATTGCAATTTTTAAATTTTTTTATGATTTAAAAATTATATCTTGAGCTTGAAATGTCCGGTTGTTTTTAACCCTTTGACGCCAGAATTATAATGGAGCTTGAGAGAAACCTTTTGTTGTGAAATTATGGTTACTTAGGTCTTCCTCAATCATGACACCAAATTGATTTTTTAGTCCTTTATTAAAGGTTAAAAAAACAGTGCTATGGCTATGGAGCTTTAAACAACCACTGGATAACTCCTTTTCTGTGAAACATTTTATTTATGCCACATAAAAGTGAATGTTGCATATAAGCAACATTAAGTATAATATGTGAACGGTCACTTATGTCTTTTTAGTAATTTTTTGTTGCGGTTTCCATTGAATCAGTCAAAACTTTAAATAAAAGAACTGACACTATAATTTCCAAAGGCTTTAATGTAACATTTTTTATGAACTCCTATTGTGTACAATATTTTATTTTTCCTGACGTAACCTAATAAATTTCACAAATTTTTTTTTTTTTTTTTTTTCAAAATGATCTCACGAAAGTTTATCGCTAGAGCCGAAATATTTTGAAAATCTTCATAAAATAAACCAAATTTCAGTTTTAAAAAGAGGTAGTTCCAACTTTTTTCGTGAGGCATTTTAATGTGAATATGTATACAGTCAATAGTCATGTTTGGTCTATGCAAATTAAAACCCATATGGTTTAAAAAAAGACCGAAACGCATAGGAGGAAAGAAAAATTGAAGATTATCTTTAATTGTTTTAAAAAATCAACGACCAGAAAAGCCCGAATAAATCAAAAACACATATGCTTTTCGCCTACAAGCATATAAATAAAGCGGTAGATCTTGCTTTTTTGCATGTTTGCCTTTTTGTTATACTTTAAAGTATGATCTGTTGAGCTAGCTGAATGAGCATTATTTTGGAATTTTTTTTTATCTTTTTTTTAAGTTTAACAATCCGACATTTTTGTTTGTCAAGCAAATTTAAAATATTCTCTGCCATGACCAGAAATCAACACATTCAGTAAAATTACAAAAATTCAAATCTGTTGCAACAATATCGGTAGATGACAATCTTTTTTTTGAAGTTATATATAAACAGGTTAATGAACAAATGTAGTCATCACAACAATAATGTATATAAGGACGGGCAAATCAGACGGCCGTTTGAGAGTCCGCCACAATTCCTCATCTTAAAACAAATTGATAAAAAACTCATTTAACAGCAAATAATTTTAGGCGCTCAAACTTTTCTACTTCATAAAACCGTGCCCATTAGTTTTTTTTAGGTTTTTAAATCAGTTTATGATTTTTACGCCAATATTAATCAATTCCAATTTTTTTTTTTTGATCAATCAAAAATTTGGGAACTAGAGGGTTAAAAGTCAATTATAACAGTTAAAATTCATACAGCACTCCTTTTTTTTAATGTTTCCCTTAACTTTCTTCAAAATTTTAAGTGATTGATTAATATTTTCCTGACAAATGAGGCAGAATTATGAAAATAAATTCTAGCTTGCATAGTATCTCCTTTTCCTTTCACTTGAGCTATTTATATCATAACACACATTTTGATAATTTATTTATTTTGTCTTGTTTTTGAGAAATTAGCACAAATTCAGAAAACACTTTTAATTGAAATTAACATATTTACATGCATCTGCAGTTCACGTATGCAAGCACGCCGAAAGCATCATTAGGCATCACTTTATCGCTGAAGCCAAACATGTCATTTTATGCAAATTAAACTAATTGCTCATGCAAAAACCAGAGTTCAATTAGTGCGTATCTACTATCAAACGCAATGCACAAATGTTATCTATGAATTAATTGAATAAAATTAATTAGCCAAAGGTGAACATTGAAATTGATTGAAGATTACATCATCAAATTGTTCATTTCATGCTTAAAATTGCATTTATTTAAGATTAAAGTTATACAAAGTTGTACAATATCAAGTAAAAATTTTTTATAAAAAAAAAAATTCTATTATTCAAACATTCACGAAAAACTCGCACTTTAGAATACTGAAAAAACTTAAAATGGCACTTGGCAACACTACTTGCTTTTATTTAGGATTTACTTCATCACAGCAATGCATTTTAATTAACATAATTTTAAAAAATTATAAGTGCAACTTCATACATATTTGTAAAGTGAATTGAAGTTAAATTTAGCAACAAAAGGGTTGTCGCCATAGTCGGGGGTTTTCACACTTCATTTGAGCGGGTTAGGTTCTACTTTAGTTTAAACGTGGTTCAAATGTAATCACTCAACTTTTCAATAGAATGCATTATTAAAATGAAAGCGTTAATACATTAATATAAATTGAAAGTGCTGCCAAGTCTTGGAGACAAATATGAAGAAAAACATATTTATTAAAACGTAGAGGAATTGAAATGAAACTGTAACTAGCTTTCACCGTTGCTTAATTGCTGGTTTTATTATGCGTGCATTACTAAATAGATCAGGATCTTGGAAGAAAAAAAACGCACCGCAAATTAAATATCGGGCGGGGTAATCATTCTTGGATCTCAAAATACTTCTTCATTTCTCTCTTTTTTTAGGCTAAAAAACTACTTCCACATCAGTTATATCACCATACGTAGTTATGTTATTAAAATAAGCCGGCAAAGTCGGCTTTACAAATTTTGTATACAACTTGAGCAACCTTTTTGTTACTAACCGCTCGAATATGGATAGATAAAAAGACTGCAGTACTTAATAAGTTTCTCAAAAAGAATGAACAGTTAGAATCTGTTTATTTGAATGTCATGCCACTGGCACAAACATAGATATAAAAACCGGTATGTGTGAACATATGTTTATATGAATGTATGTATGTATGCATGCCAATTAAGTATCTATTTAATATTTGCAGCTACTCACCTAAAAACGTTTCGATGCGACGCAGCTGTGAGACGGGGTCCTCAATTAATCTATCACCGTTGACAACGAGTAATTGCTCACGCGGGAAGACTTCCAGCCATCGATGTAGGTGCAAGTGATACAGTGATATGGTGAGCGGTCGATATGATTCATTAACAGTCCCATTGGGAAATATGGCCAACTCTTCAAATGTTCTACGAATAAAGTGTGTATGAAATTAAATGACAACACATTTACTTTTTAATAATACATAACTCTACCTACTCATGTTCATTCGAAATTGTGGACAATGCAATTTAAGTTGGTAAATTAAAATGAATTTGTACACAGACACGGAGTCAGGCATGATAGCATTGTGCACATACCATACATACACTTTTATTATTGCAATAGCCATTCGGCTATTTGGTTTACATTTCATTTGCATGCAAAATGAAATAAAATTTCTTCTTTCTTCCCTCGTCTGTTCGCTTCACTATTTTATTATTTTTTTGTTTTTGTTTTTGTTTTTTAATTTTCCACTTACTTGGATGCAATTTGTGCTGCTGCTGCAGCGGCGGCAGCTGCTGCTGCAACATTCGATGGCGGTGTTGGTGTCGTTGTATAAAAATCACCGATGCCACCATATTGCCGATTGCCATTTCCGCCTCCGCTTTTGGGGCCACTACCTCCACTTCCACTTACAGCGACTCCCGCTCCACCAGCACCAATTGAGTTGTCATACACTTGCGCGGATGAATATGCCGCGTTCAATTTACCATAGAGCAGAGAATGCGACTTTTGCTGTGACATCGACAATGACCACGATGAACCATAGCCTGACCCGGCTGCCGTTCTGTGTGATTGTGGCTGGGCTTGTTGCTGCTGGTGTTGTTGCTGTGGTGGAGATGGTGATATTGGTCCATCTGCAAGCGGCAATGTTGCCGTAGCGGCATGACTCCGTAATTGTGTATAATCAGAAATTGCTCTCGTCACCGGTTCACGTACAATAAGCAAAAGTTTTATACTCGCATTCATGGCTCGCACACGTTCCGGTACCTGCAGCAACAAAAACAGTAACGAAAAACACACAAATTTATCAAATTTATAAAAATCCATTTGAATGTGTGCACAACCTCAATACATATACATGGATACAAACACATACATACACATCAGATACTCATTGTCTTTGTCCATACATTGTGGTCTAAAATTTTCAATTTTAACTCACTCGTTTTGTTGTTTGTATGAATTTAAGGTTTTTGGTTTTTTCAGTTTGATTTTCGAAACCGGAAATGCACAAACAAGCAATCTTCAATAATTTTAGCCTGTTTAAAAATAACAACAGCAACCGCATAATGCTCAATTTATCCCAACCATATTTCCTTCCATACATTTTGAGTGTATGTACAAAAATTTACAACTAATAAGATAAGAAATACAATTCATGGCCTCATATGCAGACAGGCGCAATTTGACTATTAGAATTGGAGAACTTAAGTAAAGCGCTTAAGACCTAAATCTTTGTTAAAATGCAGCATATGTAGATGAAAATGTTGGGTACTTAGCGTGTTATTTTAATTGTCCCGAATCCTATAAGATCAATTGCACGTCCGTCTTCCCTATCTAGTTTTAAAGCCCAGAATCCTTCAGTCCCTTCCAGTCCTATTTAAGGTCAGTCAGAAGACCAGCTAATAAACGCAACTTGTTTCTGTTGAGTAAAGAATGAATATCTTTCCTTATTTTAGTTATGCAAGCTTTTTGGCCCGCCTTAACCACTGAAGAATAGCAAATAGTTATTGAATTATGAACTGGAATATGGAAAAATCGGTCAACAATTGGTGTGTTTAAAAGCAGACTTTAAAGTTAGTATCAAAGAAAACTAAAATTTTTATTCGTAATCAAAAATCGTGCCTACCCTATCATCAGGAGTGTCCATTCACTCATTCAATTGATAACAAGTGTTGGTTAACTTTAAACCCTATTCGAAGTATAAACAACCAAGGAGATACTGTGTAAGAAAATATGTGCATACATATTGTATAAACCAAACTATTATATACTAGAAACTAATTGCTTTATAGAGCATGAAGTGTAAATAGATAAATGACAACTCTCAAGTATATAAATAGGCGCAACAAAAGGGCAACAAAATGAAGTGTTAAAAATTTAATTAAATAACATCAAAGAAGAAATAATTAATAGGGGGGAATATGCTCATCTATGCCAATATAAATGCAGATAATTTTTATAATTTAATTGAAGGCTAAGAAATGTATATGCATTAAAAATATTTAAAAAGACATATCGAATATATATCGTCAACTTAGTAATGAAATGATGCATAACATTTATACATCAGTTTTCAGCAACAACACCGTTTGATTTCCCACTGCCGTTTCTATCTAAATACTTACAATCTAACACACTAACAATCTCTTAACTATACTTTTGCATATGCATGCACATCATTTGATTACTAAGGTGACGATATATAGTTGCAATAAGCGTTGGGAGCCAAGTCTTTTTTTGGTCTGCCCAACCCAACTAATCAAATTAATCCCAGAACCAAAATCATTTGTAAAATCAGAAGCTCGCCTGAAAGACTGAGTGCTATTAACAATTTCATCATGACTTCAAGCATTACTGCAAGGATCGACCAAGCACCAACCTCCATAAATTAACTCTTCACTCATTCTACTTATGTTCAGGAGTATAGTGATGTCATATTAACATAACATTTTTACTTATTTGTTTTCACTTCAACCCATTGATAAGACCTCACTATACTAACTGTTACTAAATTTAAGAGCAATAAAAATTAATTAACATTACTCAGCGCGCCAAAAACTATGCAACAAAAAAAAATGCGCATAAAAGTTTTTTTTTGTTTTTAATGAATACATGCCAAATTCAAGTCAAAAGCGCAAAATCATGGTAAATTTTTTAAATAATAAAATAATAAATTTTCAATTGAAGAGGAAAAAGTTTAAGCAAAAACAAGGCAAAAGGAAAAATATATATGTGACTACATTGTAAATACAATTACAACCGAAAATTGCCATTGGCATAGCGCCAAAAAAAAAAACAAAATTCCTTTTCGTGCTTAAAGTGTTGACATTAAGAGCAACTTTAAATGAACTTTATTTTGGGAAACATTTTATAATTCTTTAAACTACATACTTTGGTGAAACAATTTAATGGTGAAACAAATAAATATGATATAAATCAAAAATATTATACAAATTATTTCCCTTAAGACTTTTCCTACACTTTGCTCTGCCTAACGCCTCATCTCCCTTACAATCGCATGCAATAAATGAAATATTAAACTTGCATTTATAAAAAGAAAAAATGTAATTCCATTTTATGTGCCATATACTTACGGTGACCAACCGTCTCGCATTTTCCGGGACAGTCCCGCTTTTCAGCAACATGACCCAGTGAACTATTTTTAAAATGAGACGTGTGAACGTCCCGCATTTTTGTCTTTTGGGTTCAAATATTTGATCACTTTATTCAAAAGCATTAATCTTTTAAAAATATTTTAAAAATTGTCAAGTTTAGTCTTTGCCTTTCGCCTCAAATGCATCTATTATTTTTAATTATAAATAACACTGGTCTGTAAAAAAAAAAATACTTTTTTTATCTCCTTACTATTATGAATGATTATTATAGATTTGATACTTCTGAATAGAAATATATGTAGTATTAAAAATTATGTATCACGTATATATTTTTTGTAATGGAATTTTTAAATAAAACGCTTTTTTTGCTTTAAATTTAAGTCATATATTTAATAACTGAGACAATATTAGATACAATTCGCTCCATTCAATCTAATCAATTCTTATTAATAGTATTTCTCTTTGTAGTTTTCTTCCCTGTCATATTTTCTACTGGAGTTTCGCGGCGAATCGACCAACAAAAATCTGCCAGCATTGCTTATGACCATTTCCCGTTATAACGCCCCTCTCTAGATGCAATATATCTTAATGAAAACTTTCATCGTGTTCACCTGATATATAGCCAAGAAGAAGAGGGAAATATATTCAAGTCAGAGTCCAAAAAAATGGACGTCTGGAGAATTTTTGCTAGTCCTTGGCATTTTATATCTACAATAATATTAAATTCCCTATAAAATCAGAACAGCGTTCACATAAGTTTTCACAGAATACACATAAGTTTTCTCAACATGTATCAATATAATTCAAAACTTACGAAAATATCCGCTATATAACAAAAACAACCACTATGTAACCTTTTAACGAACTGAACGCGAAATTGCGTATTTGTGTGTACAAATACGAGTGCGACATAAACTGAACAAATTTCCAAATTTGGCAGTTCAAATTTCTAATTAATTACTAAAATTAATAGGCTTTAAATGAACAATGATGCCAGAAGAATGTCAAAAAATTCATAGAACTAGCAGATCAGACGATCGTTTTAGAACCCGCTACGGTTCCTCATCTGTGATCTTTGTGATAGTTTCCTCATTTAAATAATCTATATAAATGAAAATATTGTAAAGTAAATGAGAAATACAAGACCAAATCACCTACGAAGCACCAATTTTCTACATACTAAAATTAATATAATTATTGGTAACATATTTAACACTATACAAGACAGATAATCTTTACTGAATAGTAAGTATTATTGAAAAGAACTACCACTACCGTTCTATATACTTTTTACCATTCTTCTTTAACACTTTCATTAATAAAGTAGCGTTAATGCAAGAACGGAAGAATTTTGAGCCATTAAAAAGAAATTAATTTGAAAAAAATATATACGTGATAGCTAAAAATTAAAAGCAGATCTAGATTAAACTCTTCATATTCATCATATTTTTATGTAAAGGAGGATTTCGTTATAGACCAGTGTAATATTTGAATGAGAAGCCCCAACTTAAAGTTGGAACGCTTAAAGCAATATTAATTTCAAAACTTAATTTTGATATAAATTGTACACAATTTCACTCATTTTCGAAAAATGAAATTGATATCCTGAAAACAAATTCACTCATGTGAAAAATATATGTAGAATACTGTTTTAGTTGTAAAGACTGTTTTATACTATAATGTAAATAAAATCTTTTTATTTTTATTTCATTTAACCCTTTCAGTACATCTTTTGTAATTGGAATCAATGGATACCTTTTGCATGAAATTCATGATTACTTAGGACTTCTTCAACAGACATAAAATAGTTTCATACCTATGCGTTTGTCCTTTATTAAAGTTTGAAAAGTTATATTTCTAAAACTATAGACAAAAACGGTTTAAATTTTTTTTTTAAATTTTTGATTTTTATATTCTCTTATCTTTCGCGAACATACTTGGAAAAAACCACTTAGCGATAAATGAATAATTTTTTTTACCAATCAATTGATAATCAATTTTGACATATAAATCTTTGACTTGACTTCAAAGACGAAAATCCTTAAAAAAAAAAAAAGTAGCATAAGCAAAAATTAAAAAAAAAGCAAAAAACCATGAAAAATACTTAACAGAACCGAATATATATAATGTTAATAGTAAAACCTGTTTTATGCCAGATAAAAGTGAACTAGTCGGTAAGGCCGCAGTAACTGGGGCTATTTTTTTTTTTTTTTTTTGCTCAAGAAATCTCTTTATGAAAAATCAAATATCAAAAGAGAACCAAACTACTCGTTGGTGTTTGTTTTGTTATTTGTGTATGCAGACAATTCGTTAGATAATTATGAGAAATGCCGTTACTCATGTCTTCTCTCTCTCATTTATTTATTCCCGCTTAAGCAATGATTTTTTCAATGATGAGTGCAATGCTTTGGTCAATGAGCGAATTTTTAAAAACTTCCGACGCTAATATTTTGGAATTGGCTTAACCGATTTTAAATCGGATAATTTTTGGCTAACCTACTCGTCAAGCTCTTTAAATTGATATATGATATGGTAGCACTTCTGGATCATCTGCAATAAAATTGTAGTTACACTAATAAATGTATAGATTAGGACATATGGCATAAAAATACCGAAAGGGTTGAAACAAACAAACAAACAGTTCCTGTTTTTTAGGCATGAGTAGGTATATATAAATTTTTTGCTCATGTTCTGTAATGAGAAGAAAAATATGCAGGTTTTCCTTTTGTATGCATGCTTTTGTATTAATGAAAAACGAATACAAATGAAGTTTGATTTAATGGTTTTATTTAAGGGTTAGTTTATTACAAAAACTATATTAATTTCGAGTACTCTACCCGGAATATAAAATTTATTGAAATATATAATATTGTCCCACATTTTGCTCCATGAATTCTGGTCACCGTTTGGAATTTCAATATACTATATATAATTTGATTTTGCGCACAAAAGTATGCAATTTTGTAAAAGGTTTCAATATCTATCTAGAACAAAAATAAAATCAGAAAATCAGTATCACTGCTATCACAGTTATTAAAATTAAGCCTTAGAAGTTTCAGAATTCCCCATTGGGATATCCTATTAAAAACTATTTTACCAATATAATTGCATGTTGTTTACATTTTAAAGTCATTTCTGTAATTATGGTGTCCGTTTTTTCCAATACTCCCCTACATTTATGCAGGAGCAGCTTTTTGTGTATGTGTCTGTACAAATACGGCATAACGTTTCAATCAAAAACACTCAAATATTTAATTATGTTAATTATTCATTGCACAAAAGTGCCATTCTAAAATAATTATTATATTTAAATGTAATTTTTGAATTGCATGTAAAAGTTTTTCAAGTGGTTAGGTACGGTGTGTGCCACAAACAAAACTTAGTTCGTTCACCTATCAATGCATGTGTTTTTGTTTAAGTTTTGAAAAGTAACTAGTAATACTTTATTCGTAAGCATAATTTCCCATAAGCGCTAAGTTTTAACTTGTCTATCTAATTGTCAATAAATATTAATAACCTCATGGTTAAAGAAGATTTATGAACGTCTACATTTATCTGCTAACTGGGAAATTCTACTCTCTACTTCACTTGCATTCACTTAAATAAACCAGTAGATGTGCAAGTAAGTATACAGTAAAAGTTACAACGTTGCATCAAAGTTTTTGTTTGCTGTCTCTATGTCTTCTCCTCTCACTTAACTTTATCGTATTTTCTCGTAACTTCTCGTAAAGCCTTTTTTATAATATGCAACATGTTTTATAAAATTCGTTAAACTTCATAGTGTATTTAACATTTTGTTAGCAGACAACAAGTAATTCAAATTTGTATAATTAATTTTTCTAAATGGTTTTAAAAAATTAGATATTTTCATCAAATTTTTAAATATCTTTAAATTTACAATAGAAATATGAGATTTTCGAGATTTTTCCGTATATAGCTTGAAATTTTAGACTATTTGTAAATGCAAATTGCTGCGGCCTAATGGTATGCATCACATCTAAATGTATTTATTCTAGTTATATATGTTAATGTATGTGTAGCTCCTTTTAAATGTAAATATGTATATTCACTTCAGCGCACTGGCTATGCATTTCATGGCTTTATTTCATGCTTCCAACCTGCTGCATGCAACTATAATTTATCATAAGATAGGAAGGGAGGGCAGAATGTTTTTGAAAAATACAAAACACTAAAACAAGTTGCAAGAAAAAATGTGCCATCAGTTTTATGTTGCTCCGTTCACTTTATGCTTCTCATTTATTTGCAGCAGTTTCTTTTCACTTTTTCAATATATTCCCTCTTATAACTTTATACAACCCTAGCAGTAAGATTTTTGTAAATGTTGCTCTATTTAAGCTCATAAAAATTCATCAAAATGTATGGTAAAATAACAGCAGCAACAACAAAAACAAGTGCATCTTTTAAATTCGCCTGCAATGGCAATTTGTGCAAGAAAAAAAAAAAAAACCAACGAGATCTAACATGAAAATGTTTTTTAAAGAACACTTAAGAAAAAACAATTTTCGAAATTACTGCAACTTCACTTTTTAAAGTTAAATTTATATGGCAATGACAACTATGTACCTACATATACAATATTCAGTTAATAGTGAACAGAAATGAAACGATATTAAGAGTGTGATTTCTTCTTGTCATCGAGAATGTTGAGTGGTGATTTCAGAAGAGTGTTAGCTCAGTAAGTAAGTAGTTTATACTCGACCTCGAATTATACTAGTAACTTTTTTATTCTAATAGAGGTCAGGAATTTAAAAATTCATGGCAGAGAACTTGCAGCAATAGTTTCCCAAAGTTTTAATTTAGTGCAGGACAATCTGCTTAAAGACGGAAATGTAACTCACTCAACGTATGTAGGATGGAATCCTGCCAACGCAGGGTTGATTCAATTACAATGTCGAAGTTTTTGGGGAGAATTTAGGGAATTCAGGAGCTAAGCGTTTCCGACATGTATATGTACTTTTTCTTCCTGGTATAGATTGATTTTTATGTTCATTCTATGTACAGCAAAATTTCTTTTTTCATCAGGTTTACAAAATGCAATTTATGAATACACACGCACAAAAATCCCGATTATAAATTCAAATAGTAATTTTAGCGAGTGATATGCAGAAAAAAGAAAATTGGTGTGAAATTTACAGGAATTCCCATTTAAAAAAAACCCATCATTTATGAATTATAAATGTTTAAGAAGTTATACGCAGTTAGAACTTAAAAAAAATGTATTTCTTGAAGTTACATGCATATTTGTAAAGCCAAATTCACTATAGTCTTATTCACGATTTAGTGCAAATGGTCTTGCATCATTGCAAATGCAAAAAATTACTGCCATCACAACAATAAATATATATATGCAATAAAAATTTGCAATGATGCAAGACCATTTGCACCAAATCGTCAATAGGGCTTATAAGTTGCAAATAGTTTTGCATCAATGCAAATGCAAATTTTTATTGCATATCGTCAATAGGGCTTATAAGTTACAATTAGTCTTGCATCATTGCAAATGCAAATTTGAATTGCATATCGCATATATTTGTTGTTCTGATAGATGAAATATTAGGCATTTGCAAAGATGCAAGACCATTTGCATCATATCGTGAATAGGGCTTATGTGTAAAAATATGTATGTAAAACATTATGTTAATCCAATAAAATGCCTTTTCATAAAAAATGCTTCAAAATCTTTTTTTCGGCCTCCTAAGTGCGCATAACCCCTTAATGGACAGCATCGACAAACAAAAAGAAAAATTTCAGCGGTTACACAGTGCTATAAATTTAAATAGAGAACTCATTTCTGGAATTTACACAAAAATATGGAAATCGGAAATCCGGATTTAAAGTTTATTGGTCCATTTAAATTTAAAATTTATTTGTATATTTAAATAAAAACAAACTGTTATGCATTCCTATTTTTGGTATGAGGAATCCAATTTTTATATTTATTTTGCTTATTATTTTATGTTTATAAAGCTTACTCTAGATGGCGCGGTGTTGTGATTTTTTATTATTCCTGTATGATTAATTAGAAAATAACTATTTTCAAAGAGAAATCCTAGAAACTGGCTATTCAAAAGGTTTGCGTGAAATATTACCACAAAGTAAATATCAAAAACAGATTTCTTATACCAAACAAATTTAAAATAACTATTTTTTAATTAAAAATACGTAAATAAAAAAAAAGTACCATTGCATCATCTGGCGTAGTTTTTACAATAAAATAAACATCAAAAATTAACTCTTCATATCGAAAAAAAACTTTATAAAATTTTTCCAAATTACCAAATTATTCTTTAATTTATCTTATCATCTTAAACAACAACCTCTACCGCAATTATATTAATCAATTTGAACTTAATATTAAGTCGAACCCAAAGGCTTTTTGGAGTTATATCAAGTCTAAAAAATCTTCCTCATCCATTCCTTCTACAGTTTTCCTCAATAGCAAGACTGCATGCTCCCCTGTTGGTGCTGCCAATCTCTTTGCTGAATTTTTTAAATCAAATTTTGATCATGATATTGATCTTGATGATAGTTTCATTTACAACTCTGTTAATTCGGTTGATTTTGGGTCCCTTACATTATCAGAAGATGATATTATTAAGAGTATTACCAATCTTCAATTATCAATACAGACTGACTTAGATGGTCTTTCTGGGTCAATCATAAAAAACTGCTGTTCGTCTATTGCTCTACCTTTAAAACTTATTTTCAATAAATCACTATCCTCTGGTGTCTTTATTGATGATTGGAAATTTGCAGCCATTACTTCAATCTTTAAAAGTGGAAACAAGAGTAATGTCTCGACCTATTTCGAAGCTATCCACTGTGTCAAATCTTTTTGAAAGTATCGTAAAAGACAAGCTTTACTTCGCCGTTAAGAACGTAATTTGTTGTAATCAGCATGGGTTTGTTCCGGGTCGCTCTACTACTTCCAACTTAGCCGTCTTCGCTGAAGATTGTATCTCTGTATTTCAAAATGGATATCAAATTGATACAATTTACACTGATTTCTCAAAAGCCTTTGATAAGATGTCTCATAATATTATGATCTTTAAATTAGCTATTTTGGGTATACACTCGGTTTTTTTTGGAGTGGATAAGGTCCTATTTAATCAATAGACAATCCGTTGTGGTTATTGATAATGTTGAATCAGCTCCTTTTATTGCTACCTCGGGTGTTCCGCAAGGTAGCATTCTAGGTCCTTTACTTTTTCTCTTATTTATTAACGATATTTCATGCTGCTTTCCAACTGCTAGATACCTATTATATGCCGACGACTTAAAAATATATTCTGTAATTAAAAATATCTCGGATTCTCAAATTCTACAGTCTGATTTAGATTTGTTTCTTATTTGGTGCTGCAAATTTCGGTTATCGCTAAATATCAACAAATGTTCCCATATGACTTTTGCCAAAGTTCATAATACTATCCCTACATCTTATCACATTGCCAATTCTACCTTAAAAACAGTGAGTGAAATAAAAGATCTTGGGGTTGTTTTCGATGTGAAGTTTTCTTTGGTTCCGCATTTAAATTGTATCATTCCTAAAGCGTATTCTATGTTAGCTTTTATCCGTCGCAATAGTTCAGAGTTTTCTGATCCTTTTACGCTCAAAATACTGTTTACTTCCTTAGTAAGATCTCGGTTAGAATATGCAGCATTTATATGGAGGCCTCATTATCTCTGTCATATTAATAGACTTGAGCGGATTCAAAAAGTCTTTATTCGATTTGCATTGCGTTGTCTTCATTTTGCCGAGCCCATTCCCGCTTACAATGCTCGTTGCATGCTCATCGATCTAAAGTCCTTGAACAACAGAAGAACTATCTTGTCTCTCATGTTTGTTTACGACATCATTGTTGGTTTTGTTGATTGTCCTGCTCTTCTAGAACTAATCAATTTTAATATTCCAACTAGAGATTTGCGTCATTCAGCTTTATTTTATGTTGGGTTGCAACGATCAAATTATGCCTCTTTTGCTCCTATTTCTAGAGCCTTAACTGAGTTTAATTCTATTTCTAATTCCTTGGTTTTAGATTTCTCGGTTACTAAAGTTTCATTTAAAAGCCTACTCAATGAATTCTATCCTTAAGCTTGTCTTAAATCTATTTTAATTTTTAATTAATTTTAAGTTACTATTGTTTTAGTCTGTAAGGAATTTTTTATAATTTCCATTGACTCAATGAAATAAATAAATAAATTTAATTTATTTGGAGTGAAATTTAGCCACCATCCCGTGAAAATTCCAGATGTAAGTTTTCTATTTATGGTTCAAGTTTTCTCATCTTAAAAACATTGTCGCACTGTGTTATCGTTTTAATATTTATTACAACAATTATTCACTGCTTGGGAATCCAACCTGAGGCAGCTGGGTCTCCTGATGGGTCTAGCAGCCTATCATCAGGTTACCAATGTGGCTTAGAATGATGCACTCACACTTATATTTACGCCCACAGCACACCATTCTGTGCTTCCTTTTGTTATTCTATAAATCTTGCAGATTTAATAAGAACTCTGATTAGATCCAGAACTGTCAAAAAGCACAATGGTTGGTGTTTCAACATTACAATTTTATATTTAACTTAGCAGTAAATGGGCCAGAAAACTGGCACATCTCTTCAGTTTTCTCCCGGACCGCAGACCACTGTGGCTCAGAACATTTATATTTCAATGTTTATTCCAAAGAAAATTGCCTGTATATAATGCCGGCAATCCTTTCTATTGAGTGATAACAGAAAGTTCAATGTATAAATTTTTTAGCTATGCTTTTAAATTTTTTAGCTATGAATTAAATTTCAAATTTACTCACTTTTCAATTATCTCAAATTAGATTAAAAAAAAGTTATTACTTTGAGTGATTAAGTTCCACAATTATATGTATGTATGTATATATAACTATATATATATGCATAAATATATGTATGTATGTATGTATAATTAGACTGAAATTTGAGGAATAAATATTTACTTGTAATTAAATAATTGCCCATTACGCATCCAACTATAAACTCAACGGAGTACATAAGTACAACCCAAAATAAAAAAGAAATAAGTTAAATAAAAAATTTCCAATCAAATTACTACCACCATTACACACCCTTTTCCCCTTCATCTTTTCACATTTTCTCTTATCGTATATTACTTACCTCTGGTGAAACAAAATAGCTGGGACTCTTTTCGATGGTAATTTGCCCACGAAATGAATGTGGCATCTTCTTGCGATACCATTCCAGGCCCTTCATGTAATTCTCATCGCGATCAAAGAAATGTACTTCTCCGCCAGCTTTTTGTATGCGCGGATGCAGATACAACATTTCCAGCAATGCACGTGTTCCACATTTGCGAATGCCAATTATAAGTGCCTATTTCGTGTTGGGCAAGGTTGGACGGTTGAACGGGTGGGCGGCGTTGATTAACACATTTCAAATGGTAAAACGTAGAGAAAGAAAGAGAAAGCAAAAAGTACAAATTATTGCAATTACTTGTATGGGAGTTGCGAAAAAAAAAAAACGAAATGGAATACATAAAATCAGCAATTAAATTCATTAATTAAATCTTTTCAATGTAAAACGGAAAGGGAAATTACTATTGAGCACGTGAGTGAAAAACTTATTTAATTTGTAATAAAAATTTTATATTATTTTTGCACTTTTTGAAAGCAATTATGAGTTTTGAATCGATAGCACGATGTGATCACAAAAATTATAACAAGAAATCTGTCGCCGTGGTTTGGTAGAGGCATTGGCTCTGTTAGCAAAATGGTAGGAATCACAAATTGTGAGATTCGTGGGTAGTGAAATTTTTAAATTCCTGATGTATACCATTCAAAAGGTCAATATTACAAGTGTATAGTAAAATTTTACTTTTTCTTTTTTACTTCTTGGTTAGGTTTACCCAATAAGAAAAAATAATTCGAGTTCAACATCATAAGCTACAGTAGAAAATGACTTCTGCGGTTCTTGAGTAGGACTAAAAAAACAAAAATCTAAAATCGATTTCTCCATGTTCTAACGACATCCAGTAGCTGAACTGTTTGTGCTATAACCGGAACAAAGGCAATAGATTCTTTGTAACATTAAAATCTCTTACACCGTGTTAATCGATTCTAATATAAAGGTTAGGTTAAGTGGCTGCCCAGGGGCACACTTAGGCCAGAATGGCACTTTGTGATACCACATAGTTGGACCTACAGTTTAACGCCGGTTCCGAACGGCGGTGTGGTAATTTGTTATCAGCGAGAGGTTTTGCCATTGCCTACCAGGAGCTGTACTTGTACACTTTCTTATAATTCTCATTCACTTTATATCGATAGTGAATATAAGAAGGTTCTCAGATTTAACCACCAGACCAAGACAGGAATCAAACCTGGAACCTCTCAGGTGAAAGTCTAGTGCAGTACCCACTACATAGATATATACTATACAAGTTGGAACCCTAATTGAATTTGTATAAATAATCGTAATGAAAACGATTTAAAATTAACAAAAAACTTTAAATTAATTTGTTTGACTTCAATTTGTGAATTTATTGATTGAAATGTAAACTCAGGGTAAGATGATTTAACCCACTTTCAGACATAGTTTTGAAATAAAAAAATGGAATATTTGTTATTGGTTGTTAACAGTGAAAAGTGTTGGACTCTAAATTAAATAAATTGCTGGTCAAGTATTGTTCTATATTTCCAGTTTCATTTCGGAGCTGAATTTTAGGAATTTAAAGTTTGAACCGCAAAGAGACTTGTCTCTGCTGTTTGACAAATATTGTATTAAGAAATATATTAGGCATATATTGGGTTAATTTAAATTGCTCTTTCTTTTAAATTTTTAATAAGCAAAACTGCTCAAATGCCAACTTGAATAATATATAATTTTTTTAATTTAAAATCATTGAAATTATAGTTTTCTATTTCAAATTAATGTCAACCCAATTAATCCGACATATTTACTGGTATTTATAACACTTCAGAGGGTTATTCATGCATATATATATTTACAAAAAAAAAATGATAAAAAAAGAATATATTGTATGCAAAAATGTGTTAAATGGCATGGCATACAGTAACCCCCGCTTTATTGTGTCAATGAAAATATACAATTTCGTGTTCAATTTAATAGGAAATGTAATAAACCAAGCAATTTGAGTACATTTTAAAAGAAAAAACTAAAATTTCTACCGCATTTAAACGGGAAACGCGGCAAGCGTTGTTCAATTAACCGGGGATTACTGTATTCGTATATATACAATGTGTGTATGCACTAGCGTGTCCCGAAACCCCGCTCTTGAGTCCGCTAATGTGTGTATGTTGAAATAAATAATTAATAAAACAAAAAATGTCCCTCTTTAATAAAATCGTCCCTAATTCAATTACACTGAATGTTTATATTTAACATACCTACAAATATACGGACATACTTATGTATATATGTAGTATGTTTATGCACTCACCTGTGGTAATCGGCGACTTGTTTTAGGAAAATGCACCCTATTCGATGGAAATACCATTGGGTGACTTATCTGATTTGACGACGACGAAGCTGCCGCCGATGATGACGATGACAGTGACAATACACCGACAGCTGCTTTACTATTAGTAAATGTTGCTTCTGGCACACGATTATTGCTTAACATGGTCAAGCGATGATGTTCCGACACGGCCTGGGCGGCTTGTATATTATAGACGGCACTGTCGTAGAGCACATGAAATGTCAGGAATAATGATATTAGCATAACGGTTAAGAACACTACTGCTAATTTCGGACGGGAAACACCGACAACCAAAATGCAGTCGGTGTGTGAAGTTTCGGGCCCAACTGGCCGCATTGCCGATTTTGGTAACCATCTATGTATTGCAAAAAAAAAAAAAAAAAACACACAAAAAGAAGAGAAAAAGAAGAAAAGAGAAGAGGAAAAACAAAACAAATTATAAATGTCAATGTGAATAAAGGTGAACAAGGAGGAATGAGAAAAGTAAGAGAGAAATTAATGGAGTTTTCGTTTGCGTTGGATTTAAATAAATGATTTTTCGATTTCGAACGTTGTATTTCGAAGTGTATAAAAGTATCTCCCCTACTGCATAAATATGTATGGGTTGATGTTATTGTTGTGGCAGAAGAATTGGGTGGGAACGTTGACGGCGGCAATGTAGATATAATCTTCAACGTGTGTGTATAAGTATGTATGTGTTTTTTTTTTGTGTACATGTGTTTGTATATGGATATGTATGTGTAGGTATGTGCATGTGTTTACTAATTATTTTAATGGATTGTTTCGTTGATATTTCAGACATTTTATATTTACTTTTTCGCTAAGCCAATTAGAAATGAAACCAAAGTCAATGCAAAGTTAAGCAAATCCATTTTGGTAATTAATTTTTTAATTTCGATGGGGATTTAATTTACAGAATCAAATTACAATTAAAGTTTGATTGAAGTTCCCATATATATATGTATGTGTGCACACTCAGCATAATAACTAAAATATGTTCTGATTCCAATAGTTTTTAAAAGAGTACGAGACCGCAAGTTTTGTGTGTGGATTAGCATTTTTTTAACTTACTTAGTAGTTAATTTGTACAGCAAAGCTTCAGGATTAACAGCGCAGATATTTATGGCGCAGTCAACACTTATCTCAACGATATTGCACACTTTTTTACATGGCGTAACCTTCAACTGTCCGCAGAGAAATCCACCGTCACTCTCTTTACCTATTAAACTAAAGAAGAAGGCAGACCGATACCAACGGTTAGACACCCTGAAATTCTCGGAGCTACAATCGACAGACTGCACACTTTCTCCGCACATGCAGCCAATTTTTACCACCGAATGAGATCACGCCAAGGCCGTATTTAGGGGGAGGTTTTGGGGGTTCTGACCCCCCTCAAAATGTGGAAACTTTATTCTAATTTTTGAGATTAATTGCCAATGGATGGAAAAAAAGTCAAAATAAAATCTATTTAACGATATTTTTTACTTCCATCGGTTTTTTATCTAAAAAGTCGAATATAAAAAATAAATTTGAAATCTTAGTTACACTATGCGATCAAATCCGCTTTGTTTTCTTCGACATGAGGTTTGACTACGGATTCAAAAAGAGAAGGTGATACTGAGCACTCCTGCATTCATAGTTTTTCTAGGTCAGTAACTGTTTTTAATTTAAGGTTTCGTCCTGAATCAGTTTGAAAAGTTTAAAAATTAATAAAAATAGAAAAAATTATCGTATCCTTGTAAAATAAGACTTGCTTGAACCCCATTTTTTTCCTAAAACGTTACGTGATTCGAAGTTTTTGACCTCAGATTCGTGTTCAACGTGAAAAATTCTTTTGCAAAAAATCCATATTATTAGCAAAACCCATCTTAAAATTAATTTTATAACGCATCATTGCTCAGAGCACCACGTCTAGAAATATCTCTTTCAATGCTGTGACTTCACGAATTTAGGGAATATAAGCCAACCTCATCCGGGTTCCTTATCATTGATAATGGCTCAAATTCCCAATGAAACCCATTTGAAAAAAATGAGCCTCTACTATTTTTGATAATTTTTTTGAGGTTGGGTACATCATCAGAAGTGGGAAGTCAATGAGTTAATGAAATTATGTCCCTCACGATAAAAAATGCAATAGAATGCACATTGAATAATATTTATTTGAAAAAATTTAATTTTATTATTCTGTGAATTTTTTTTCACTTTTGACCATTTTTTTGAGGTTAAGATTAAAAAAATTGGAAAATTGTTCCTAAAATTTTAATTTTGTAGGGTCCATCAAATGTATGTATCATCGATTTAATTTATTATATTTAAAAATCAGTTTGATAAAAATTATTTATGAATATTTTCTTCGAATGAAAACCCCCACCCCCCCGAAAAAAATTTCTGGCTACGGCCCTGGATCACGCAACAACTTCCTCAAATCGCTGACGGCAATCGCATCATGTAGCATGATTAAAGAGACACTACTCACAAAAAAACAGGGCTAGAAACAATACAGAAGTTGCAAAACAACATAGTAGTTAAATGCCGTCCGCCAGCTTTACCAGACATACATACCTTGATCAAAAAGTTCCTGAAATTTATTCAGAAAATTAAAAATACAAGTTTATTCATCTAAATCTATATTGTCCCCTTCAAAGAAATCCTCATCGACTGCAACACACTTATGCCAGCGCTTGATCCAATCCTCGAAACATTTTTTTATATACGTTTTTCGGTACGTCCATCAGTGCTTCCTGCGATTTTCCATTACTTCTTCTCGGCTGCTGAAACGCGTTCCTCGTAATGGTTTTTTAACTCGATTGAACAGAAAGAAGTCACAGGGAGCCAAATCAGGTGAACTCGGTGGCTGTTGGATGGTATTTGTTGCATTTTTCGTCAAAAAATTACGAATAATGATGGCACTGTGCGACGGTGCATTATCATAGTGCAAAATCCACGAGTTTTCTGTTCACAATTCTGGTCTTCTCTTTCGGCGAATTGCTTCACGCAAACGCCTCATAACGTTCAAATAATACTCTCTGATGGTAAATTTGCGGTTGTTGACCAAAATTTCTTTTACTTTATCAACGTTTTCGTCGGTTTTCGATGTCGATGGTCTGCCACTACGTTCATCATCTTCGATTGACTAACGGCTCAGCCGCTCGTGCCACTGGTAAACGACCGCTTTCTTTAGAGAATCGTTGCCGAAACACTTTTTCAACATTCGCGCACCATTAAATTCGTTTTTTACGCAAAATTAAATACAATACAATTTAATAAAATTGTAAAAAATCGCCAACACACACAGAGATAGATGTACTCTTGGCTACGTAACTTTTGCAAATGTCAAGCTATGACGCTAAGATTAAGGAATATCAACAACAGATGTACCAACTTAACAAAAAAAAAACAGAACTCAAATC
Organism: Toxonevra muliebris; assembly: GCA_963691655.1. Classification (NCBI taxonomy): domain Eukaryota; kingdom Metazoa; phylum Arthropoda; class Insecta; order Diptera; family Pallopteridae; genus Toxonevra; species Toxonevra muliebris. Next base: position 16,988,779 of record OY829328.1, read on the forward strand.
GGAACGATGGCAGCGCCACACGGCGGTTTTTCCGGGAACTTTTTGATCAAGATGGAGGTATGTACCTTCTATATAATTGTAATCTTCAAAAAATAATATCGAAAGATAAATCAAATTGAATCACATTTGTTGCACATCATTTTAATAGCAACGATGCAAAAACATTTGCATCAAATCGTGAATAGGGCTATTATGTTTACGGTGCATTACATTTGTTTATTGAAATGTCTCCGCGCAACCCTGTCTATCCCCCTACCCCAAAGGGTGGCATGCCCTCCACTTGAGAACCACTGAACTACAATAACTATTATAAAATTTTTCAGTCCAGAATAAAAACTCCGCCCATTTCCCATACATGTAAAATCTTCGAAATATAGATAAGAATTCAATACATTTTTTTTGGGATGTAGGGAGTTAGAAATTTTGTATAAAGAAGAAAGGACTTAGCTTTCCATCTTGTAGAAATTAAGTTCAAACCTAAATTAACAAAGATTCAAGAAACCGCATTATCGCCAGTGGAACTTGCTTAATTTCCATTTCCAGGTTTGAAATCAACAATTCGTCAGTGAAATTCTAAACCTCAGGATGCCAAATTAAAAAACCCAAATGCAAAGTAACATCATTACCTCAAATTATGCTTTTCACACACATTACATACATACATGCATTTTAACTTTAATTACTGCAATAGAATTTGTGTTATTATGTCACAGTAGCGCATATGGTAGCAATAGCAATCCAAAGCAACGTCTGCATCAGTTTTGCTTCCAGTTCATTCTCTCGCTTTGTACACATATAATTAATGCTGTAATAAATGCTCCATCCTTACCCTCAATCATCGTATATGTACCTACATACATACATAAATATATAGATGCATATATGCATAAAGACGACGAAAATGAGGACTAAAACGAAAGCGAATAGAACAAAAAGCGTATACCTACGACAAGTATGTGTGTTAAATGCTTTTAGCGACACATTTTTTAACTCAACCCTAATGGATGACTTCATCATTGCACTTTGCTTTAAGCTGTACTATACTGCACTGCACGGCACTGCACTGCAATACTTCTACTACCTACCGTAATAAGATATCTAACAGGTATCCATATATATATACTTACATATATTGTATATAAGTATGTTTGTATGTAAATATGTATGACATACATCGGTATATGTGCCTAGTTACATACATGCCATGAATTACTTAAGCAGTGAGTGCTCTAAATTCTTTTGCTACCACTCTTTAAAGCAAACGAAGCAAACACGAGCCAGCTCACAAGGAGCTGGAGTAAAAAAAGAAGTAGGTAGAAGAAGAAATTATCCCAGAACCACCACCGTCATTCACTTTCACGCTACTCTACTCCACTTCACTTTAGTCATTGTATTGTATGTGTCCTCTTTGTATGCGAATGTAAGCAAATGAAGTATATGCATTTTACCATACCTTCCATTACGTATATGTATATGTATGTATTTGTGTGTATATATAATTGTCATTCGGCGGGTATTAAACAAAAGGGGTGCACGCAAGAAAGAACTGAAGAAAGAATCCAGTAGGCAGCACTTGACTTATTTGTGTTTTAAATGAACCGCCATTGTTGTCGTTAGTGTTGTTTGCTTTCATGGTTGCCAACTCACCACTACACTATTGTTCTTTCTTGTTCATCCACCTGTCGGCATCCATCACACACAAACACACACACACACATTTTATTTGTCGCCTGCTTAAAACAGTTTGACGCGCTAAACAAAAGTGCCAGAAATGTTTTACGCGATAAGAACATGTTATTTGAAATAATCATGCTTTTAAAAAATATCACTCACTAACCAAAAAGCAAACAAACAAGAAAAAAGACTTAAATAAATATGCATATCAAAATATATATACAGGTGTATTTGTGGCATGCAACACTTTGTAAATTGATTTAAATTGTGGTAACTTTTCCGCAGTAAAAATAAGCAAAAAGAAATGTATGTATGTGTTAGCATGGCGTCTTTAATACATAACGTTAACGCATTCTTTTTTGTCATTGTGTACAGGAAATTGACTTAAGCTCTTAATAGGTTTAACAGGTTTAAGTCTTTATATTTTCAAAAGTTTTCAATCTTGTTTAAACAATGTTTGAATGCGGAGAATGGATTCGAATATTGAATGAATTTGTGTATTGAAAAAGATCTTCCTCTCAATGAGAATTGCATCAATTGAATCGAATAGAGCCGTTTGGAATACACCTCTTAGTTTCAAAAGGTTGGCAATTTATGAGAAGCAGAACCATTCTTCACTTTCACTGTTCCATCTGAAATTATTACATCAAATCTAAGTAGACTTCTGCTCTGACATTAAGCAACTTTCATGTATATTACTTAAAAATTTCACAAAAATTCAATTTAACTTAACAGTAATAATAATAAAAAAATCAAGAAAATGGAGAACAACAATGTGGAACCATCTCACATGGATAAGAGAAACAGAGTCAGCTCTCGTTGTTTTGGTAATGGAATAAAAGTTTTTTCTCATTAAAACGAAACAACAACGAAATTGCATGTCACTAACAAACAGGATACATAAACTGACCTTTTTCTTCATGCTGAAAGCAATACACACTCACACACACAGACACATACACATGCAAAAGTTTAAGAACATTTTAGACTCATCTAATGATGGCAAACATTTTACAACTATTTGTATGGAGTATAAATTTTAAGCATGCAGCTGTGATATGAAATACATACATACAAACATCAGTTATTCAATGGCTGATCCACCGAGGCGGAGGGGGAGGGGTAAAGGGGGTTGCTTGAATATAAATACATACAGTTATATGACGTGGAATAGAGAAAGAAGGAAGAAGGTTAACGACCAGGCATTCCCAGGTTCTGGGAATTGTACCACTAAAAAGAGGATGAAATGTTCCATAAGATTCCCTCGAAACCTGAAAACCAGTTTTGTATTTGTGAAATTGAAATCAAAATAGTCCGATTCAAGTTTCCCCAAATTTCAATTTCACGATTTAAAATTTTATTCCATTTCCATACTTATCTCTTTTATTCTTTTTTTCACTAGAAATAATTCGAATTTCAGAGGTCAGCTTTATAAAATTTCGAATTATGGAGATAAAAACAATATAAAATAGTTCGAATTGAAGAATATTTTAATTCGAAATATGAAGGATTTCGAGCTCAAACGCCAGGAAATGAAAAAAATCCTCCGAGTTATAGAATTTTAGAATTATAATACGGAATGAAAATGTGTTGCATGGGTTTGATGTGAATTTTATGCTTCTGCATTTTTAAAGTTAAGATAACTTAGGCTCTTAAGAAGGTGCTTGATTGAGATTCTTTTGAAATCGTTTAAGCTTTCATCAGTATTTTTATGCGTAAAATATTTGAACTGAGATCTGCGGGACCAAAAAAGAGTTTAGGATTAAAGAGAGATAACTAAGCACGTTTGGCGTTTAAATTTCCTTCATACCCGGTATTTAATCTAGATGATATCTAATGAAGTATATTGAATTGAAATCAAAAAATAGGAAGACCCGAAAATCGGCCCATGAGATCTCTTATTAAAGAAGAAGAAAAATAAGAAATACCTCAGAGATAAGAGTCTAGCACGCTAATGGCAGAAGTTTCAATGATTTCTGTAAATGATTCGAATAGACATGGATTGGAAATACAATCGCTTTCATTAATATATAAATCACATATCCATGCCACACCTGTACTGAATGGTTATTGAAAATAGTGAATTTTAAAAATATTTTTTTAATTATTCATATAAAGCGTACAACAATCTTAAGATCATTGCAAAATCTTGTTAAGTCTTATTGCAGTATTTCGTGAATTAGAGGCTAACCGGAAAGTAAACTTCATTTGCAACTAATAAGGTCACCCCAGTAGTTCAGTTTCAATTTTTAGATAGGGATGAATTTCGTCACAAAAAAAAAAAAAAAACTACTATAGTTGACTAAAGTCGGTTTTTGGGATGCAAGTTATCCCTGTTTTCGTTCCTCTCTCATTACTGATAAATATTTTGATCGTTGTAACTACACTAAAAAAAAGTGCAATGTAAAATTGATATTTTTGTAATGTTATTTTCAATGTGAAAACAAAAATGATAGTTCTACGGCAAAAAATATCAGATTGATCTCTTTTGTGTTGTATTAACATTAAAACTATCATATTGATAATAATTGGTCTAATTATAATATTAAAATTACGTTAAAAATGTTCTCATTACTTAATACGTTTTTCATATAAAATTGATATTATTCTGTGTAAATTTAATATTCAAAATATAAACTAGATAGCATTGAAAATTAAGACTGGTAATACTTTTTTAATAAGTATAACATAAAAAATTAAAACTGACAACACTTTTTAATTGTGAAATAATTTTGCGTTTCGTCGTGTGAGAGTAATGGTATAAACACAACCAAGGCAGCTGGCCTCTAACCGCTTACTTCTTCTGAGAGAATAAACACAATAAAAGCGTCAACCTCTAGCGTCAAGAATATGTAAAAGGAAAACAAAACAAAAGAAGTTGGATTTGATTATTGTTTCAACAACTAATTTTTTTTTATTTAAGTTATCAATTATCAAAAAATAAAAGGAAAACTTCAAAATTCTGTAATTGTTTAAATAAAAACAGTGTGAAAAAAAAATTTGTGAAAAAGTGTTCAAATAATAATAAAAGAAAATAAAATAAACTAAAACGTGTCTTAAAAATTTTACTTTTTCAGAATTATTTACGTTTATATATTATTATTATTAATTATTATTACAGAAATTAAATTATATAAAATGCAAAAAACTTCTTTATTGTGTTTTATTTTACATTTTGAGTTTTCAATTCTACGTTAAATTTATATCAAATTTACATTTTGCATCTACACGGACAGCCAAGCAGCCAATCAAGTCCCTTGCCGATGTTTTCACTACATCAAAGCTTGTTCTCGACTGCCGATCTTCACTCAACATTTTGTCGAGTCACTCGCAGGTCCACATATATTGGGTACCTGGACGGACATATGAATATTTCAGGAAACTGCGGTGCCGACGAGTTATCAAAACAGGGCTCGCAGCTTATAGATATATCACCTTCCTGCACCATTGGTGTCCCTCTTACGTCTATTAAATTAGCCATTAAGTAAAACTACCTTAAGGAAGCAAAAAGATCCTGGGTAGCGGAGCATACTTGTGGTATTACCAGGCTAACATGGACCACTATGGACAATAGACGAACTAGACAGCTACTCAACCTTAGCAGAAACTCCATCAGCATTACGACTTCGGTGCTCACGGGACACTGCATAATGGGAAGACATGCTGCACGACTAGGACTACCATTCAATGACTTCTATCGGGGCTGCGGCTCTGAGGTGGAGGAAGAAACAGTCCTCAATTTCATGTGCGAATGCCCATCTCTGGCCAGGAAGAGACTAAAACTCCTGGGCTCACCTTTCTTCACTAGTCTGTCCGAGCTATCATCCGTAAATATTAAGGACATAGCCAGATTCATTATGGAATCCTCATGGTTCTCCAATCCGTAAATGGGGGAGTCGCGCCGTACTGTGGTATCACAATGAGCCTAAATGTGCTTAAGTGTGCTTTCAAGCAGAAGGCTGCCACTCTAACCTAACCTAACCTACAATTTGCAATATCAGTTATACATTGTTGTCATGCCAATTCAACATTATTGTCATATCAACATTACATTAAAATAATGTATTTCTTTTACATTTTTAATGTTAAAATTGCATTGTTTTCGCATCATTTATACATTTTTCAGTAATGTTGTAATTACATTTAGTAATGTCAATTTTGATATTTTTTAATGTTGGCTGAATATTGTAAGCAAAAAATGTTATTTTTACAGCTGTTTCATGTACTTTTTATTTGAGTTTTTTGAGTGTAAGGAATGGACAAATTAAAAGCCCCCTTAAACAATTTTTGGATCCGCTTGTGCATGCATGTGTGTATGTATATATGAATTTTTATGTACATGTGCATGACTGAAAAACCAAATCTATGTATAGCAAAGGGAAAAGCAGCACCCATAAAAAGACCTATTTTTGCCGTCGACATTTGTGATATACACCGCAGGCTTATTTGAAAAACATTTTAGTACCAGTACTTTGTAACTAATAAAAAAAAGCGAAAAAAAAACTTTCCCTTCGTTTTTGCAATGCACATAAAAAAATGTTGCTTATACACATGAACACACACACATATATACAAAACGAATATTATGTTGCATTTGTCGCACTCAACTTCACATGAAAGACTTTCTAAGGAAGTTGCTGAAAAGTTATAAAAACGAGAAAAATCGAAATAAAAGAAATATTTATGCAAAATACAAGATGGGTACTTCAATGCATTCTGCAGATATAAGCATGTATGTATGAATGTGAGCGAATGTATTTGAATGTGTGCTGGAGCATTTTTCCCCTGCTATGAGCTGCCGCCATTTACCACTGTTAAGTACTGGTACTGGTGGATGGAATTGCGTGCTGCACAAATGAATAATATTAGCAAAGAAAATAACAATATTTTAATGTGTGAAAAACTTGCTTAACAAAAAATCATTATTGTTGCTAGTTTGCTATATCGTATGCGAGTAAAAAACGATAAGCGTGCGAAACTCTAATTTTATACATTCACTGTAAACTCTGCACAGTATGGCAAAAAGTAATAAAACTCAGCTAAAGCATATAAACTGAATTTAAAAAAAAGTGAAAGAATTCATCTGCAAAACTTTTGCTAAAATTTGGGGTAACACTTTTGTTTGTCCTTTATACGTTTTCAGAATCTTAACCAAATCACGTAAACCTAAACGCTGATCTTTGCATATAGCTCTAATACTTTTTAGAAACCAATTACAGTACTGAAATTTGATAAAAAAAAAGGCATTGGTAGGCAATACTGGAAATATTGATAAGATTGGAAAAGGGAGCTTGACACCTTCCATATAATGTGGATTTCCATTATGGGATATTACAAGGACGTTAGTTGACAATGTCATGCTACAGGAAAAAAGTGGGAGGAATTGGAAAATGGGGCTTGGCACAAATGGAACGGCATTCTTCTTTATTTCTATATCTAAGTTTAATTTTCTTATTACCCGAAATTTACTAGGATCAGTTTGGGATAGGTCCAGGGAGACTGGCCAGTTAATTATGAAATAAAATTACATTTACATAGCCATTCCTAAAGTTACCTGCAAATAAAAGCAGAATTTTGATGAAAGTTTTTGTGAAGCATCATTTCTAATAAACTATAAAAGTATTAAGTATCTCAGTCTATTTATTTGCTTTAAATTCTGTGCCCATTTTTTAGCATTTCAGCACACTCTGTATGCACTGTGTGGACTCTTTTTTCCTCTTGCCTTATTTCACATATTATGTATGTAGTTTATGAGCTACCTCATGTAGCTATGGAAATCTTAATTATTATGTAATGCACAGGAATATTAAGAAATCATCAAAAAGTTAAATGCATCAGTAAAAGTAAAAATATGTTAATGCAAAACTTTCTACAATTGCCACCAGTTAAAAATAATTTGCCTTCAACCCAAAAAAAAAAAATAAATAAAAAAAGAAGTATTTGTAACTTTATTTTCTGTTTAATACATAGGAATAAAGTTGAAGCTTCATTTAAATTAAATTATTTTCTTTCATTAATACATTTGAGATTTTTACAAGAGTTTAATTTTGTATTAAGCATGCAAAATCTTCAAAGTTTCATACTCTATATATTTTTAAGGAGTTTGTTTTTTTTCCCCAAACTTTACAGTCACGCCCACTTAAAAGTATTAGCGCAAAATTGTAAGCCAAAAGCAAATAAAAATTTAATTTTTATAGTGAAATAAATACGTGCTCGTTATTGTTCAAATTGCGTATGTGTGAATTTGATTAAAATTTGTGTGTGGATGAATGAGTCGGTGGGAATATTTTGAATATATGTATGCTTTAAGGTCATTCGAAGAAAATATTCATAAAAATTTTTTATCAAACTGATTTTTAAATACTATAAATTAAATCAATGATACATTTGATGGACCCTATAAAATTAAAATTTTAGGAAAAATTTTCCGATTTTTTTTAATCTTAACCTCAAAAAAATGGCCAAAACTGACAAAAAATTCACAGAATAATCAAATTAAATTTTTTCAAATAAATATTATTCAATGTGCATTCTAGTGCATTTTTTTTTATCGTGAGGGACATAATTTCATTTTTTTCAAATGATCATCATTGGGAATTTGAGCCATTATCAATGATAAGGAACCCGGATGAGGTTGGCTTATATATTCCCTGAATTCGTGAAGTCACAACATTGAAAGAGACCTTTCTAGTCGTGGTGCTCTGAGCAATGATGCGTTATAAAATTAATTTTAAGATGGGTTTTGCTAATAATATGGAGTTTTTGCAAAAGAATTTTTCACGTTGAACACGAATATGAGGTCAAAAACTTCGAATCACGTAACGTTTTAGGAAAAAAATGGGGTTCAAGCAAGTCTTATTTTACAAGGATACGATAATTTTTTCTATTTTTATTAATTTTTAAACTTTTCAAACTGATTCAGGACGAAACTTTAAATCAAAAAGAGTTACTGACCTAGAAAAACTATGAATGGAGGAGTGCTCAGTATCACCTTCTCTTTTTGAATCCGTAGTCAAACCTCATGTCGAAGAAAACAAAGCGGATTTGATCGCATAGTCTAACTAAGATTTCAAATTTATTTTTTATATTAGACTTTTTAGATAAAAAAAACCGATGGAAGTAAAAAATATCGTTAAATAGATTTTATTTTGACTTTTTTTCCATCCATTGGCAATTAATTTAAAAAATTAGAATAAAGTTTCCACATTTCGGGGGAGGGGGGTCAGAACCCTTCCCCCCCCCCACTCCTCCCCCCCCCCTAAATACGGCCTTGATATATACGTTCCTTAGGCCTGTTATACATTACCTAAATTAACTAAAAACATGAAACAGTAGTCACAACTTTGAAAATTAACAACTAGATTTCATTTTCATTTTCTACAAAAAACTTAATGAAATGTCTTTAAATTAGGCTAAGGTTAAGCTATAATGGCGGCAAATTACCTCGCATAGATCATATTGGTTCTATGGAGATAAAACAATTCTCTTTTTAGCTTTATGTGTTTACAGCTGATATTCTTTCAAGCTTTTTATCAAATTTGAAAGTTTCAGTTTTCAATGTCAATTCTTTTAAATTAGAGACAATAGTTCAATGTGAGCAATCTCTTTCAATGATGAAAAGTAGGCTCAAAAAATTCATTCTTTGTCTAGCTATCACTGAACTAAGACAGACATCAGATGATGAAATCTCTGAGCTTCAGCAAGCACAGGTTCCTTTTACTAATTCCCCAACTTGTTCGGCGAAGATTTGAAGTTTATTAAAATGTTTAGTACTTACAGAATATCCAGTGGTAATTTTACCGAGCAATCTCGCAGCGTTGGTTGTTGTTGCTGATGGTGGTGGTGGTGATGGTGTTGTTGATGATGTTGTTGCTGCTGGTGGTGGTGCTGTTGCTGCTGCTGTTGCTGTTGAGTATGATTGTGGTGTGGATGATGATAGTAGAGCTGTGGATGTTGTTGTTGTTGCTGCTGCTGCTGGTGTTGCTGTTGTTCATCGGTACCATTTGTGGCGCCACTACTTGCGCGTCTTTTCGCCGCAGTCATCAGTATGGGGCGGGGGGGAAAAGAAATTATGTGATATGCAACTACAATTTATATATTTTTGGAGCAATGAATTACAAATATACTGGTAGATCGTATAGCAGCAATTGAATTACGAAATGCCAACAGCAACTGTCAAATTTCCTTATTGCTGTCTTTTTAACTTAAATGAAATGAAAAATGTTCATTTGTACGTGTGTGCATGAGGAGGGTGCGCTGCCTGCACCCTGCAATGTGCAGGCAAATGCAAAATCTTTTAATTATTTTTATTTTATTTTTTAGTTTAAAAATTGTAATTCTGCTAAACTTATAATTTTCCTTTTAGAATAATCTTTTAAGCAGCTTGGAAAGCTACTACGCTTTAACTTTTTGCTTTGTAAAATATTTGAAAATGTCTCGCAATTTCTGATAATATTTTATAATTGTTATTGCAATTTGAATTCAACTCATAAATTTTCTTAATTGAAGTCAACATCTATGCATGCTCCTGTATATTTCCTTTCCATTTTCGATGCACCACTATCAATAGCAGTAGCAGAAATTGGTTAAATGGTTTTTTAATATCCGTCAACTATTTCCGCTTTCAAGAAAATTGCATTAATGGCAACAACAATAAAATGTGATGCGATAGTCCCATAGATAGATATGTGCATGTAGGAGACATCTATCGTTTACATATTTGTGTCTGAATCTATGTATGTATGTGTGTACATATTTAGTTGACAATATTGACGGAAACACATGCCACTTTACTTCACGTGCTCTAGCTGCAATCTCATCAAAGCGCTTGCTGGTATTTGTTTTTGTTGTGTTAGCTTCTGCTGTTGTCGTTGGGTAATTAGATTTTGTGCTTTTATTATTTTATATTTCTATGGTTCGCTCCGCATATATTTCGCTTTATTGCTATCTTTATCTTCATAAGTCGCTCCTTCTCTCTCTCTCCCTTTCTCTTTCTCTCCCTCTCTCTCTCTCTCTCTCTATCTCTCTCTCCCTCACTGGCGTCGTTGCGCCAATTGTTGATGACAATATTCAACAAGACTTTACTGTTGCTTCTTGAATGTTGTTGTCATTTCTCGTCGCAATTATGATTTTCCTTTTTGCTGATGTTGGCAATTTGTTTTGTTTGCCGTTGCTGTTACTGCCGCTATTGTTGTTGTTGTTGCTACTGTTGCAATTTCCGTTTTTGTGATTGTTATCCTTATTGCTGCTGTTGATGCTTTTACTGTTTTTGTAGTTTCTATTGTTGTTGTTATTTTCCTGCTTGTTATTTGTCATTATTGTTTGCAACCGCATTTGAATTGTCATGCAATTATATAGTTGTTTTTGTTGTTTTGTTATTGTTGTTATTCTGCTTCTACTTATTCTATTCGCACTATGTTCTTCTGTTTGTTTGTTTTGTATATAAAAATTTGCTGCCGTAGCTTCTTATTTGAATTCATTTTAATTTCCGTTTATGACAAAATAAATTAATTATTCATTTATTTTATACTGGCACTTTTTGATATGTTTTTGTGTTATGTTCCCCTTATGTTTTAACTTTTCATGGACTGGTCGTTTAGAAGCATATGCTGCAAATTAGCTCTTTCATTGAAATTGTACTTTTGTTGATCTTTGTCCTTTGTGTATTGGAGAGCTGTAAATAAGCAAAATGTTAAGGAAATTTTATTAACATGTGAATAATTGTGGAAATTTTTTTAAACTGTTTTTTTATTTAAAATTACACAGTCCAACAAATTAAGTCTTCAAATTAAGACTGCAACAGAATAGCCACCCTATAATCCTGAAAGAGTATGTTATATAGACCATAAAGGCGGGGACACTGGCATTTTCTACGTCCATGACTTGGATTGAACCGGCAGATCACATACCAAACGAGTGCTTGTTCTGAGTAAATTACAATTTTGATAGAAGTAAAAAATTATCTCCTTTTATCAGGCATTAACCGTTATAAATATGTATGGTGACCCCTAGTGAAATTTTCTGGCAAATATTTTTGTGGAATATTTTAATCCTTAAATGTCTCTTTTGAAAAGACTTTTCAGGTTTTCATCAAAAACGGCGTTAAATTGTCCCATTAAGAGGGGAACTAAAGGGTTAAAATGTTCTACAGAAATGACCCTCGTAAAATTCGACTGTACAACTTTGCCAATAAGATTTTTCTCAGGCATCAATTTATAACACTTTTTGCACTTTGTTTTCAGCTCCCTTTCACCAAAATAAGAAAACTTTGACTCAATGTAAAAAAAAAACTGAGACGTGCTGGACTATAAGTTTGTTTAAAAAAAATGGTCTACACAACATACTGTTTCAGGATTATAGGGTGGCTATTCTGTTGCAAAAATGCTGTTGCCTTGTGTTATTATTATTTGATATAGTTTTAATTGTAGTTTTAATTTCACATAATACTTAGTATTGTGAGAGTTTATCCTCAGGTGCAAAAAACAAAATAAAATTTGTTGGTTTTCGCGATGATAAATCGATGATTGCACATAAAGACTACTACGGCGTAATAGGTCCAAAATAGAAAAATTTGTAGTTTCTGAACCCAAGCCCCTTGCGCAGCAGTCCAGCACATAACTTCTACGCCACTGCGACCACTTATACTCCGACCTAACTACCTGAACATTTTTAGAGACATTAACACCAAAAATTTCATAAAACAGGTATACAGAGAAGAGATGGAGGGTTGATGTTGTAACCAAAAATATTTAGCTTTTCATAAAGAATAACTTTACCTCGGATATCAAAATTGTTGGACCTCAAAGTAATAAAATTTCCCAATGACTCCCATGAGCAATGCATCATGACCTTGAGCCTTCCGTGAAAATAGATTATGGCGCAGTAGCATATAAATGTTTCCGGAAAAATTAATCAGGGCAGTTTTCTCTTTAAAATTTTGTCCATTCATCGTCGCCAAGCTAACTGCATAAGAGCTGAATTCTCAATTAATAAGCAAACATATTTCGGAGTCCATAGAGATTTGATTAATTACTATAAGGGTATCTTATGTACTGGGACCAATGCGATCTATTGTTATAACAATTCTTTGAAGCTTTAGTATAAGCTTTCAACTAAGTTATTCTTCCTGAGATATTTACCGAGTGAACCTAGAATATGGAATGATTTTATTCGGCTTACACATATGCATACTCCATTGTTTTGAGGGCGAAAGAGATCAAACTAATAAATCTGAAAGATGATGGTCTTATTTGATATAAATATAAAGAGATTTCGTATTTTGAATAAATTGAGCTTAATTTAATCTATTTTTTAACCAGAAAAGAAAACCACAAGCTACCTTCAAGCAAAATTAGCTTAACTTAAATATATTTGTTAACATTGAAACTATTCAATTGTTAAAGCCTAAAGAGAGTTTATGCAGTACAAAAAAGACATACACATGTTTTTTCACCACTTCTTTATACCATTCATTCTTAATTTGGTAATACCTACTTTTATTTCAAAAAGAAATCAGAAAAACTATACAAGATGTAGTTGCCAATAGCGCTGCGGTGGTAAAGAGGATTTCCGCTCACACGCTCCTCAATTGCCATGAAACATATTGACTTGGTTTAAATTGCATTTGGTGTATTGCCATTGTTTCTGGCATATATACTTGTGCACACACACACACACACACACACACACACACAAGTAAACAAAAATTCAATTGTTGTCGGTAGCTAAAAAGCAAAAAGGGAACAAAAACAAAAACAGAATACAATAAATATCCGGCTTTACTAAAGCAACGAATGCTCAGAGCAAGTGCAGCAAAATGCATCACATATCGAATGCACACACACACAAATACACATTGCACACTTACAGCTTTTTTTTCGTTTTCATTGGCAATGTCTTCTTTCTTATTTTTCTGCTCGTTTGTCGTTTACCGTTTTCGTACTTTTTTCCTTTTATTGTATTTGTATTCGTAATCTCTTATGGTAGAATATGTTTTTTTTTTTTTTTTTTGGTTTTTGCGCTTTTATTCCTGCTGCTGTCTGTTTTTGTTATCATGTTAGCAAGTAAAAGATTCCAAAGATTTTATGTTGCATGCAACCAACTTCAGTATAAAAGTATCTAAGCTCATAGTTGCGCTTTAACATGTGGTGTTGCCACCTTAATGTCATGCTGCTGCCGCTTTTCATTTGTATCCTTTTTTCTTTTTACTTGATATTGTTGCAATTGTGCATATGTGTGAATGTATGTATAATATACATTGTATATGTATGTATGAGAGTGTTTATGTGTATGTAGTTTGCTTTAACACAATGGTTTATTGTACACTTAAGTCAATATACTTGGTATTGTGGGCGTTTTGGTTTTTATACTATATACACAGACATAAAAACATACAGTGTCGGACAAAACTAAAGCACGAACTCTTCCTTGTAAACATTTAGTTCAATAAAATTTATGCACATATTTTTTTGTTTTATAAATTTATGATAGTTATGCACTTGTTGAAACAAAATAACATTAAAAACTGCGTAACATTACTCAATATGCCTAAACCTACCGCGACAAAACTAAAGTGCATAATCTTTCTCGCTTACTGTTACAATCAATTGTTAAAAATAAATAACAACAACCATCTTTAAACTAGAAACCCATTATTTTGAAAAACAAAAAGCATGTTTTAAAGAAAGTTGGATGCATATACAAGTTGTTGGTTATTATTCACCGCCACCGTTCGCATTTCAAAATTTTGTTTCCCAAAATGGCTCGAAATAAGTATTCTGCGCAATTTAAAGAAAATATTCTGTGTGGATTTAATAAAGTTGAATGAGTGATATGCATTGTAAAAAAATTTTGTATTCGCTATTGCGTTAATTCCCAAGCTATAAGCCGTTTTCGCGCTTCCAATTTTTTATATACTAAATATGGAGGTGGAAGACCGCGGGGCATAACCAAATGTGAAGATCAGGCAATCTTTTAGATTGTAAAAAAATATCCTTGATATAATCTTGAAAATAAATTGCGTTTAAGCAATTCATATAAGTTTATTCTACGACGAGCTGTGGAGGGTGGCTTAGCACCACACCAAAGCTTGAAAATGCCATTTATTTCTCGAAAGAATCGACAGGCAAGGCTCGAATTTGTAACCGCGTACTTTAGCTGGGCAACTGCCAAATGAAAGACCGTGCTTCTTACCGATGAATCTATATTTAACATGAAGGGTTGCGACGGATTGAAGCTGGTGCGCAGACCAGAAGGGCAACGATGAAATTCGCGTTATTTTAAAAGCACCGTATGATACGAGCGAGGCAACGTAATGGTCTGGTGATTTTTTTCGGCCATGCAATTGGTTCAACTCATAAAATGAGAGGTATAATGGACCGTCTGATGTGCAAAGATATTCCCCAGAATGTTATGTTACCTTATACGGAGGAATATCTGCTGTTAATGCAAGTCTACCAGCACGATGACGATCCCAGCACGGTGTGTAAAAGAGTGGTTTGATGCCAATAAGATCGGGATTTGATAGAGGACCACATATGAAATATATACCAAATTATAGATTGGAAAATTCATCGCATAAAAGATAAAAACAAGGATTCCATTTTCTACCAATAGGAGATTGCATGGAAGGACATTTCTGCAGACGCTATGGGCAATTTTATTGAGTTCATTCCACGAAAATGTGCAACAGCTTTGAAAAAAAATGGATACGCTACAAAATCGCTGGAGAAATCAAACTTTTCTATTAACATATTCCATATGTGCTTTAGTTTTGTTGCGCCAGTTTTATGCATTTTGTTATTTTTGAGTTAATATTTTTATTTTATATGAAAAATAATATTATATTTCTTATATTTTATTATAACGAGTGCACTACATTCATAAAAAAATTTCAGTCCAAGCTTCTTTTACAATATTACTGAACAAAATGCAAACAGTGAAGAATCCGTGCTTTAGTTTTGTCCGACACTGTACATATACACATGCAGTCGGTATTTATGCTTACACTATCGGATCCTAAGAGAGTGAGGGGTTTCGTACTTAAGACCCCCTCCCCCCTTACCGATAAAAGGTCATAAATCGAACAGATATGATAAAGGAATGAAAAAATTAAAACTCCCCTGGGGAAATCCCAAGATCCACTAGTAATTGTAAATATGTGCATCGAGTCCCATATAAAAAAATAAAGGCTTTGCTGTGTCTTCCGTTCCCCCCTCTCGCTAAAAATTAACTTTGGCTTAATAATGACATATGTACATAATATTTTGGTTCTAAAGATCACAGTTTGAGAAATGCTGGGTCGTTTTTAAAAACCTCTTAAAATCAAATTTTCTTTATGTTACTTTTAGCCTAAGAAAATATACTTAAAACTGCTTGGGTTGTGCCTCAGTTTTATTTGTGATAATTTTAATGCATTTTCTCATACGACTCCTAATTAAAATAATTTCGTAATTTTTTCTTCAATTTGTTAGCAGATTTTCCATCTATTTTGACGCAGAACCTAATCATTTTTGGCATGCAGAAAAATGTTCCCAAACAAAAGTCGATTTTTAGAAGTTTTGTTCAAAACGACCCAGCTCACGAACGGTAGTCACTAAAGCCGAAATATTTCGAGAACCATCATTAAATCTTATTTTTAGAGAGATGCAGTGAGGCACCTTAATGTACATATGTACATGTGGATGCATATTAAAATGAAAATTGGATAACTGTGAAAAATTGTTGTGACAGATATGGAAATGTTGGCTGTGATGAAATTATATAAGCATCATATTTGCCTCGGTAGTTACACATTCATTTAGTCATTAGAGATGTCGATCCCGAACACTTTTCGAAATTAAAACTTCAATTCCGGGATAAATCCCGTGATTGATTGATAAAAATTGAAAAATTATTGGTAAGATGCAAATTATAACGAACATAAATTAATGTCTATTTCAGTATATGTATGTAAATTAGAATAGAGCACTTTTGCAATCATAGCATGGAAATCAAAACGCATCTTGTGTTTGCTATCTTTGAGTCGAAAGAAAATTTTTTCCTAATCGTTCATTGTTTGAATCTCGGAATCCCGGATTGTCGGTGATTTAATAAAGGATTTAGGATTGGCATCCCTAGTATGCATACATGCATCTCTATTTGTGTTACTTTAACAGACAGACTCATTTGATATAAGCAAGTATTGATTTTAGACTATTTCCACTTAAGCTCGTTTGAAAGCTACACCCCTTGAGACAGCCTAAAAATTTCAAGCCACGACAATCGATTTTTAAAATAAATTTGAAAAATTTGGTTAAAATAATGGATGTATACAACACGAAAACACCTGCATTTGCATTAAAACGATAATCTTATCCACATGCATGCACAGCCGACATTATAACACATTCTTTCACACATACACTGACAGGCATCCGAATGAATCAATTGCTAGTCTCCTCTCTCCCTCTCACTTCAACCACCATTTTACTTATTGTAATATTTATCGGCATAATTACTTTTAAGTTATGCTCACTGAATATATTAAAAAAGTTGCTGTTTAAAATGAAATTATCGTAATTTTTGCTATATTATTCATATGTAGTTTCTGTAACCAAACCACTTTTTCTACATTTTCCGACTTTTTTTCCTGCAGCCAGTGTGAAAAGTTTTGCTTGGTGTTTATTTTCATGCCACATAAATTTAATTTCATTATTTTTTTATAATCACCAACAAAAGTTTTCGTTACTAATTTTTTTCCCCCTTTTTTTGTGAGGCAGGAGTTAATAATGAAAGGTAATAATTTGGGTTGTTTTAAGTTCATTCAACTATTTACAATTTCAAACCTCAGCCAAGAAAGATGGTGTAATCTCAGTCCAGCTGGACTAGTAATCGATCCTGTAATCTAAAAGTAAATAATTTCTTCAAAAAAACACAACAATTTTTTCATATTTTAAAATGATTTTTTATTCTCCAAAAAGATCAACTATAAAATTATAGCCATGCCCACGTTTGCTGGTGAAATGTAATTTAACATATGTCATGCCAGGTCCACCGCTAGTTAATGTACAAACACCACCCTTGTCATTGCTATACTGATCGGTGACAACCACTTGAGTTAAAATTTTGGGATTCGGAATATTCTAAATTATTAAAAAAGAATTTATGTATTTTCAATTAGAGGAAATAAGTGAACGTGTAACCTTTTGGTCGAAAACATAATCCGCTGAAGCTTTACGCAAGAATCGCGATTTCTCAAACACAACTTCACGTTTCAAATGGGCATCTTTGAAGGTTCGTGCGCCTAAATTTAGGTTATGACTTTGTGCATGCAGCGCAGCAGCCAAAAATGCAACAATAAAAATGGCGTAGAAATGGGATTTCATTTTTCTGGTTTTTTGTTTTTATTTTATATTATTAAATTCTTCACTTTACTTAACACATGAAATGTTCGAAAATAACTGCGTTATTGCAAAATATTATTAACTAATTTAACAGATAGGTTTTAAATAAACTTGTGAAATTTTGAATTATTTGCGTTGTTACCAAACCAGAAACCAAAACAAACATATTAAACAGTTCAGCAGCAGCTGTTTAAATAGCCAGCGGTAGCTGAGTGGTATCTGTTTTTCCCCCTTCGTTTTAATCAAATTTATCAGTGTGTGCTGTAGGTGCATTAGGGTGGGGTGAAATTTTTTTTCAAAAGATCGAATTTTTACAGTGCGGAAAAATTGCGTTGTTGAACAAGTAAAGCAAATTGCAAAATTTCAGGTCGATCGAAAATTATAATCTATTGCCTGCAGAAAAACACAAAACAAAAAAATTAAATAAAAACAAAATATAAAAAAGCAGGAGTCCGAAGTGCAGCCACCTCCAAGTGGTGGGTTCTGCGGTTTTTCTTTCCAAGCAAAAATTTACCCATTTGTTTACCAACTGCATGGATGTCTAATCCTTGCATAAAGTGATTTAAATTAGTTTAGAATTCCCTTTTCTCTTATAGAAGATATTCTTGAACTTGTATATGATGTTGTAAATTTTAAAGATTTTTACTAAAATTTCAACAATTGAAATGAATAAATTCTGCTGGCGGGAGAAAATATATTTCGATCAGGCTGAAATTTTTGCACACACTTAACTGATTTTGCGCACTATTAGAATCCGATCCTCGAAAGTAACACTTTTCGATACACCCTAATGCACATGCATATGTATGTATGGTGTATAATATTTTCTTACTTGTGGCTTAAATGAGAGCACAAAAAAACGAATATATTACCTACATATGTAAAGATGGTGAGTCATTTACTGAATTAAATTTTGAATAAATATTTTTCTATAATTAAGATAAATGTATGGAAAAATCCCCTTGAGTAAATGCAAACATCATAATATTGGTTAAATGGAAAATATAAAATATACGAATATATTTTTTCTCTCTTTATAACTAGAAGTTTCAGTTATGATAAAGGAAGACACGTCAACCACAAGGGAACAACTGCAGATCCTTTGACCTCTCAGTTACATTTAAATTTTGCAGGTCACTTTGCCAATGTTAGCCAGTTTTCCAAAAACGTCATAACTACATACATAATTATGATTCTGGTTGTACAGTTATATACTTGTAATACATTATATAGATCAAGAACAATCTTATTTATATTATATACATAAGTTGAAAACATAATTTTAAATATAAGCCTTAAAGTATGCAAAGCATACTTTTGACTACACAATAGCAAGTAAATCCAGCAAAATGGTTACTACAATTTGTAGGCTTTTTAATCACTCCTTAAATTGTATCAAATAATGCTTTTCTTAATATTGTTAGATTGACCGACAGTTCTCAGTCATTGATTTGGGTCAGTTTGATGTGCAGATATCCTCTTTAGTCCTCTTCCCCAGTAAATCGTACATATACATTAAAGTACATCGAGCCCCATTAAAAAAAGTTTTTGTTGTTCCACTTAAAAATTTAACGTTGGTTTATTTAATGATGGCTCCCAAAATATTTCGTTTCTAACGATTACCATTCGTGACCCAGATCATTTTGAAGAAACCTTCGTAAATCGTCTTTTGCCTAGGAATAATTTTCGATAAGCTACTTTTAGCCAAATATAAGATCATTATTAATAGATAACCCTGTACAACTATGTCAGGGGTCATCTCGTAAAACAAGAAATGGTTTTCATGGGATTCAAGTACAAGCGTAATATAGTCAAACTCCCAAAGATTTTTTCAGATTGGCTCGAAAATTAAAATGGTGGTCTTTCGAATTTTTCGCGGGGTTAGAATTTCAAAAGATGGACAAAAACATAAGGCGTTAAAATATTTTTTTTTTTATAAATTTAAAATTCAGATGGTTTTCACATTGCTAATCACGAATCAATTAAAATTTTCAAAAACAATAGAGAATAATGTTTTTTTGAAGTTTTTTTTTTAACCAAGCTCACGAACAGTTATTGCTAAAATAGAAATATTTAGGGAATTATCATAAAAGACACCGCGGTTAATTTTTGGAGGGGTTCAGCTACATTTGTTTTTTGTTGTGAAGCATCTTAATTTACATATAATACCTTAATCTGGTCAGAGGTATTATTTATACTAAATGAAAAATGAGACTAAAAAAATAATGTGAAAACACTGAGACGTCAATCTCCTTACTGATCAACTAGCAATGGCATCAAGTGTAGCACTTTTAGAATTGGAACATTTTTACAACAATAGTTTTTTCCGTTTTTTCAATCATAATGTACAGTCTTTTCAACAAGAGCGTGTTCGGCTTAATTATACGAAAAAGTTTAAGTATCAAGTTAGACTTTATTTTCAACATTCAACATTTTATCGCAATAACAATTGCGTTGTATAAGCAATTTTTTAAATCGAGCTCCGTGTGTGCAAAACATCTTTAAGCTATCATTTTTTGCTCACATCCAAGGGAATCCGAAATGTCCTAGGGAGGTGCTGCAAATACCTTAAGAAGTTGAAGGCAATCGTAAAGAAATGGAACCAGCTTTTTTAAGACACCAGAATGTTTACAACTTACAAAATCATGTGCTTCTAGAGCAACATCAAAGCAGTAGAATTCGGTGATAGCATGAGTTTTAGAAGCCAATTCTACCATTACACTTGAAGCAGCCCAACAAAAACTGGTCATTAATTAATTAGTCGTTTAAGTGAATTTCAAATTGAATTTTGAGCTACCATAACCAAAACCTTACTGACGGCAAAATAAACAAAAAAAATGCCAGGTGTGGACTGTCAAACATAAGGATAATGATTGGATCGATGTAGCCTTTATAGACGAATCTTTTCTTGGTCGGTAGGTACCACAAAACGAGCCTTGTCCATTAAAGGCAGTAAAATGGTTCTGAGATAAGTTAAGCATCTAGGAAAAGCTTATGCATGGGGATGCTTTTCAAAACAGAGTTTCGACAGGATAATCATGTTTACGAGAAATTTGGATATCCAGTACATGATCCATTCTTCTGCCAACAACTGGTTTGGGAATGGAAATCGAAATTGAGTGCTTTAAGAGCGCAGAACCCTAAAAATCAAAGTCACTTGTTCAGTAAATGAAAAGAAGAAAAAAGGACAAGAATTATGGAATGCGCCTCTCATATGCTAACCACATTGATAATTTTTGAGCAACTATTAAGCTTAAGATGAGCAGAAAAAATGTTAAGAGCATTGCCCAATTGAAACGACAGCTTAAGTCAAAACGGCGGAGTTTGCCGCAATCGTATGCCGAAAAGCTAAAAATAATATGACCTTGCGTTACCCTGAAATTACTCAAAATTGTGGATACTGGATACTATATTAATATGTCAGTGCATTGGACAAAAAAAAATGTTTAAAAATAATGTGGGATATTTTTTTTTTTATTGTGGTATTTTTTGAAAGACTTAGGCCGTACACGCTCTTGTTGAAAAGACTGTATATAATGATACTTTCTCATCAAGTAGCTTTTTGGCGGATATCTATATTATAGCCTTTAAAAATCCAAATCAAACCAAGGTTTCCAAACCCACAGTCTACTTTTAGTTCGGGACTAAAAAGGAAATAATCATATACGAATTCTGAAATATCAGCTGATCTTTTTAATTATTATGATTCATTTACTTCACTCATTCGTTCTACTGAAGCTGGTTGGCTGTCAGTAGCATTATTGCTTTATTATCGAAAATTCTTGTGCATTTTATATAACGTTTTTACTTAACTATTGAAACATTTCTTTCCTTTTTTCCACTTATTTGACAATGTTTTGCTGTTGTTTGTATGTGAACTTTATAAACTTTTGACCTCAAAAATCATTGCTCACGTTTACTGCACTAAAGCGTAAAATCTCGTGCAGCTATAAGATTATATTTACACACACACACACATACATGCATACTTATATATACATACATATATGTATGAGAGCACTAGCGGATCTTAAGAGGGGGTTTTGGGGATAAATCCCTTTCCCCTCTTCACGATGAAAATCTCATACACTCTTTATCGTTGGTCATGAACCTAAAAGAAATATGAGAAGGCAAAAAAATTAAATCTCCTCTTCGGAAATCTCTGGATCTGCTGGCATATGTGAATATAATATACTAAATAACAGTTTGGTGTAAATCGCAAAGGACGTGGCACAGAGTTTTATTATTGAGTAAATGTGTATGCATATGTATAGAAATATGCAATTATGTATGTGTGTGTACGTTTCTATCTACATTTCGTATATTTATGGATGCATTTTATATATCCTTTATAAAATATAATGAAAAATAAATAAATAATTTTAAAAATTAAAGTAGAAACATATTTTGTGATATCCCAACATAAAACAACGAATCGCTCTCTTCTGTATTTTTATAGTTGCAAGTATAAAAATTTAAATTTAGCTTGGTATTTATTGATTTTTATTTTATGGGCATGTATTGTATGTGTGTGTGTTTGTGTGCTTTTTATTACTGAGTTTAGTTTTTGCTCTCCTTTGAGAATAGAGATCAACAATAAATTGATGAGAAAAAATTTACCTAATGTCTTCTGTGTTTGAAAATGTTGAAAATATTTTTAAAGATTTATCGAAAACATATATTATGAAGTGTACTACCTTGATCAAAAAGTTCCCGAAATTTATTCAGAAAATTAAAAATACAAGTTTATTCATCTAAATCTATATTGCCCCCTTCAAAGTAACCCCCATCGACTGCAACACACTTATGCCAGCGCTTGATCCAATCCTCGAAACATTTTTTTATATTCGGTTTTCGGTATGTCCATCAGTGCTTCCTGCGATTTTTCCATTACTTCCTCTCGGCTGCTGAAACGCGTTCCCCGTAATGGTTTTTTAACTCGATTGAACAGAAAGAAGTCACAGGGAGCCAAATCAGGTGAACTCGGTGGCTGTTGGATGGTATTAGTTGCATTTTTCGTCACTGTGTGACGTTGCATTATCATGGTGCAAAATCCACGAGTTTCCTGTCCACAATTCTGGTCTCTTTCGGCGAATTGCTTCACGCAAACGCCTCATAACGCCCAAATAATACTCATTGTTTGCTGTCTGACCTTCTGGCCATGAATTCATGATACACTACACCGTTGTAATCCATGAAAACCGTGAGCATCGCCTTCTTTTTTGATTGAAAACGACGTGGTCTTTTTGGTATCGGCTCATTTGGTGAACGCCATTCACTTGCCTGATGTCTGGATTGTATTGTATTGTATTGTATTATAGAGGTTTCTGTCGTTGTACCGCGACCTATAAGATCTATTGTACGTCCCTCTTTTCTATCTAGTCTAATCTGCCTAGAGTACCTCATCCAGTCCAGTCTCCCTCAAGAATTTGAGTATTGCGCCCGGATCTATGGATGCCAGTTCGGTACTGGGCACTTGGTGCATGCCCAGACATTTCCTTCTTTTGTGGATCAGTGCTCCACATTGAGCTAAAATATGTTCTGATGATTCGTCTTCCTCATTACAAAACCTACAAATTGAGCTTTGCTCAACCCCTTTCTTGCAAAGGTGTTCTCTGAGCCCGCAATGCCCAGTCAGAATACCAGCTAATATGCGCAAACTGGTTTTGTTGAGACCAATGCAGAATGCGTATCTACTCTTATTATAATTACCTAAAATCGCTTTGGATTGCCTCAGTCCCGTAAGATTGGTAAAGAGTTCTTGCCTCTTGTTCCTCTCTTCTTGCCTGAGTAATTCCCTGATTACGCTATCTCTTATTCCACAGAAGGGTTCAGGTCCCACGAAAGTGGCTGCTGCCCCCTTTCTTGCAAGCTCGTCTGCCTGCTCATTACCCTCAATTCCTGCGTGTCCAGGGACCCAACATAGAGCGACTTTGTTGATGTCTGGATTGCGTGTCGTACTCATAAACCCACGTCTCATTTTCAGTAATGATCCTTTAGGTGAATGTGGGATCATTTTTTACGTTCGTAGTTCGTTGTTGCAAATTTAAATCCATTTCTAAAATTGTAAAAAATTGCCAACACACAGAGGTAGATGTACTCTTGGCTACGTAACTTTTGCAAATCTCAAGCTATGACGCTAAGATTTAGAGGGAATATCAACAACAGATGTACCAACTTAACAAACAGAACTCAAATCGTAACGATGGCGATTATTCCGGGAACTTTTTAATCAAGGTGGTATATTGCTACTGTAACGCATGCACAACAATTTTTTGATCTTTTTTCAAATATGAGTAGAAGGAGATACGATTAGGTATTCCTTACTCAATTGAAGGATAATATCTCAATAATCTGTAGAATTTTGCGACTGATATATTAATAAACTGATAAGACTTTTTGTTGCTATTAGTTACCGAAGAAAACTAAAATTCTGTTCGTATATTTGTAAAAATCATAAACATTATGGCTACGTCACGTTTCCAAGTCTTAAATATTATACAAATTAGAAAATAAGCTTTAAATTGAGATATTTAATGAGAATGAAAAAAACTTATTGCAAAATTGTATTTTTACTGTCTCGGTTTTGAAGGGTATTCTCTAAATAACGCACATATACACACACACACACACACACAATGTGCACCACGCACGTAAATGTTATAATTTACAATTCATTTGTAATTTGAATTTAAACTCATTGTTCGTGTGTATCTTTGTGTACATAGATATTTCCATTTATACAATAATTTTGAGATTATAACCACAACAGCATCATTTAAATTGCAAATTGCAAATCAATGCGGTTTAAGATAAGTGCTCACATTAATATACGATATATCTTAATATTGATAAACGATAAATCAATCAATTAGTTGCTATCGGGCACTTTTGCTCAGTTTTTGGCAATAGATATGTTCATACGTATATCAAGATTAAATTTGTACTTTAATTACATATGCATATTTACATTAACAATTAATATTTCCTAGTTTAACACGCCTTCATGATCTGTCTCGTGACTACCCGTGAGTATTATTTTTGACATATCGCTCATTTACTAAAAGACTGTCATAAGTCAAAAAACACGATTTTTGAGTTAATGATGCAGAATTATTCATTATGTCACGCTTCATATTGTGTAAAAATTTCTTATTAATTTCTTGTATACTCTGCGCTTGAGAGTTATAAGATTTCTTCTTTTCTCTGCAAAGTGGGAGTCAATTGAAAACTTTAAACGCGTTTTCTGCAAAATTGCGTTTTTTGAGTTATGACAGTCTTTTAGTAAATGAGCAATATCTATTTTCAATCCACCCCATAACTAAAAGTTTTTGGTTTTGAATTTTAAAATAATGTATTTCATTTTTAATATATATATATATGTAAATTGAAGCAATGCTTTTCCTTTTACAATATTTCTTCATTAATTTTTCTTGTCATAATTCAATAATACCACAGGGAAATTATATTTTCTTTCTGTCTAACAATGTTTTTACTCGAAAACTAAAAATATAACAACAAAAAAAGACCCCTTGGCAACAGATTGCAATTGATGTTGCTTACAGTTGCTATGAAAATTGCATGTTTGAATGCAATTTGCAGCTTATTTCTTTTGTAGCTGTTATTGTTATATGAGACACTTGTGGCTCTTATATATTTCTATACATATATACCTGTATATATGTATGCGAATTTATGTACAAATACAACCAATAGAAAATATGTAAAGCACATTGGCCTTTAGCAGAAAGCACAAATAAACAAATAAGAAAATGTCATAATGCAATAGAAATTGCATATGATGCAGAAAAATGTTCAAAAACTATTCAGATTTGATTTTCAGTGTATGTAAATGCTGCTTCTTTTATTTGTATAATAATTTATTATTGTATAAATTTTAATAAATAAATAAATAAAAAAATAAAATTGAATTAGAAATTGAATTTTTATTTAGATTATTAAAAAAAAAACCTTAGAGAATTATCTAAACCAACAACATAATCGCATAAACGCTTCAACTGAAACATATCATCACCAAATTTAATTTAGTACGTCATTAAAATTTTCAAAGCAGTCAATAAGGATCCAAAAAAAAAAATGTTTTCTTGACTTAATAATTTCTGTTTGAACGCTCACGAAATACTGATTTCTTTTTTTGAAAAATGTTCATAAATGTATTTTTAAGGAGTTTTCAAAGTTACTGATATGAAAACGCAAATAGGCTAATCGTTACATCAAACGTTATACTTATGTATATTTTAATTAGTTAATTATAACATTGATATTTTAGAGTATTTGCATGCAAATATGTTAATGTAATTAAAAATTAATGCAATCTAAATAATGATAAATTATAATTAATGATAATGAAATTAATCGCTCAAACTGGAGACATTTCGTTTATAAAGAAATGGTGATTGAGTAGGTAGTTTGTTTGTTTTTTTTTTTATATTTTTTTTTTGTTTTCTGTTTTGGAATACAATAATTACAAGTTAATTAAATTTAATGTGAAGTTTATTTTGTTAAAAAATTTGTATGTGGGTAAAATAATTTTAAGCAAATTATGTGCCTACAAATCAAATTAAAAATGAATATGCGAAATGCCTGACTAGTCGACCAGTAATTTTAAAAATTTATTGCATTGGCGTAATTAGGTACCGCCCACCCCAGCTGGCTCCAGGCCGCCCCCCAGAAATAATATGGCAAGAAAGTTAAGTCCAAAGAAAATGATTAACTTAAAGATTATATAAAAACTTGCATTCATTAAAAAAAAAATTTGAATATCTATTAAAAAAAGAACAAATTTTTGTTTACTTTTCGAGTTTTTGCTTTTGCAGCAAAGGCTATGATGAATACTTAAAGCAGTAACAGATTATTAGTTTCTACAACGAAATTTATAACATTTCTTTATTCTAGTAGACATAGGGTAGCCAGACCTACTGATTTGATTAGGACATGTCCTGATTTTTTTTTTAAATACTGATACTTTGAAATTTCGAATTTCAGTACGAAAATGAACTGATTTTTGTATTTTGTACTGGTTTTTTCAAATTAACCTTTAAACGCCCAATACGTCCGATTTCAATTAAAAACATACCCAGAGGTAGTATTTGTGATTTCGAACAACGTTTGTTCTACGTGTTTGCAAATAAATTAGTTTGAGGTGCAGTTATTTTAATTTACATGGTTGACCTGTGTAGTAACCTATGGCGATTATCTGGAGAATAAATTAAAATACATTCGCAATAATTTTTAAAAACAGTTATTTGGTATTATCCCATACCGTCTGACACAAATTTGTCCACACGGCAATATTTTTATTACACAAAATTCGAAAATAAAAACACCTTTTTTTCAGTTAGTTGCTTAAAATTTTTGCAAAACATGCTTTTCGAGCTAAAAATAACTGTAACTGTACGACAGTTGGCATTTTTCCATTCTTATTTATACGTATCGATAAAGAAAACTTTAGATAGTAAGATCAGATGTTTATTCTTAATGGCGAACGTAAAATGACGGCACAGGCAGCCGCGGAAGTGGTTGGTCACTGCAGTGACCAGTGGGTATTTAAGGGTTAATATCTTAAGAATTTTTGTGATTAGCCTTAATGGTCTTAAAATCGTTTTTGCAGACAGTCTCACACTGTTTGTTTCTTTTTCTGTTTGTTCACCAAATAAAATACATATGCGTTACTGCTATCGAGAGGAGAAAAGCAATATTTACTTGAAAAAAGTGGGTTAACATCAGTTTTTAGCACTCTCAGCATGTTCGCACACATGTGTGTACATGAATTTGAAAATTTTTTCGATTTTTTCCTACCACGGACACATTATCCTGAAAGGGTTAAGTGAATGAAAGGAATTTATTATTAATTGAATTTAATTAGTGTCTTTAGCTCTCACAGTCCTCTATATATGGAAACTGATATCAACATTAGGTCCGTTCCTGTACTTTTTGGGTAAAGTCTTGTAAACTGAGAGTAAACGAAAAATGCTCTCTCTGATACACAAAAATGAGCAAAAGAAAAAAAGTGCGGGCTATTTCGTACAAGAAGAAGAAGACAACTAATCTCTCATCTCTGCTCTCATTTGCAAGTTTTTTGTGTGCGGGAACGCTTTCTGGGCTGTTTTGGGCGAACGCGTTCACCCGCGTTGTAGTACGGGAACGGACCTATTGTCTGCTGAAACAAATGTAAAACGAAACATACAAAATCGGAGAAAGAGTTACATTGAAATTACTAGGTAATAAAACAAAAAAAAATTGTACTGATTTGTACTGATTTTCACTGCTTTCCAACGTCTAATGTGCTGATTTCGCGGTTCAAAAATTTGGCTACTCTAATTAAGACAACACTTATTCATTATGCGAAGGTTATGCAAGCAATTTTTTGATTGTCCAACCAAAATGTTTGATGTGTAAACATATTTTCATGTACCCGGGGAGTAATTTTGAAATCCTATTACGCTTGAGCTGTCCCATTATAAATACTTTAGTTAAGAGCAACCATATTACAGGAAAGGTTTTCAAATATATCAATTATTAACAGTGAAAACCAATTTGTTAAAAAAAAAATTGTTAAATATATTTTCTGGGCCGCCAGCCCCCCCAGAGAACAATCCTAGTTACGCCAATGCTTAAAGGTCAGATGAACATATTTTTTTGGAAGGTGATTTTGAAAATCAAAAAATAAAAAAAATAAAATAGTAAAATTAATTATTTTGCATTTAAAATAAAAAATTTACCTAGATAAAATATCAAACTTGATGCAGAAATTATAACTTCACAGGTCTGCATACATTTTTAAGAGGCTACAGTTGACCAAACTTTTATTAAAAAATATTTCCTGTTTTTAGCTGACAATAGCTTCTAAAATACTGTGTAAAATATATTTGATACCAAAAAATTATGTATTCTACTCATGATGTGGCGTAAAAATATTTTAAATTTCTCTTACATCTGGCCACCTTATTTTCTTGGGGAAGCTAAAAACTACTACACTCTTGAAAATTCAGAAATAGATTTATTTTATTTTTTTAAGTACTAATATATGGAAATTGTGTTTTGAAAATTTTCAAATTTGAATCATAGCATTTAGTAAGGGGCCAAAATGAGTTAAGTTGAATAAATAATAAGCTTATAGAAAATCGTTGTTATACAAAAATCAAAATATACTTAAA
The DNA here is from genome assembly GCA_963691655.1 of Toxonevra muliebris. Taxonomy (NCBI): domain Eukaryota; kingdom Metazoa; phylum Arthropoda; class Insecta; order Diptera; family Pallopteridae; genus Toxonevra; species Toxonevra muliebris. Next base: position 17,018,012 of record OY829328.1, read on the forward strand.
TGTATATACAGAATAATTCTGAAAATATTTGAATGACACATAACTCAGTTCCAACTTATTTTCCTCAGGTGGATTTTGCAAGTATACTTCTCTATCTCCTATCTCTCGTTTCGCTGCAAAAACGCTTTACTATTGTTCTCTTTTGGTATTTATTGAAGGATATATTTTGTGTGATTAGACAGACAGTCATTTTTGTGTATGCATGAGTTTCCAAAATGATATTCAAAAGAATTTTTTTTTTTATATTTAAATTTGTTCTCGATACTTCTTTAAATTTTATTTCAATAGGTCGTCGTTTATTCAGAGCCTTTCCTGTTTCTCTTCTCATTACGTTCTTCAATATTCAATAGTCTTTCAACTCTCTATACTTGCTAGGTCTTCCTCAGAACGCTATAAATAACATTCAATCTAAGATATACTTATAAACTCTAAGTCTATAGATAGCAAGATTTTAATTAACTTGTGTAAAGCTTGTAACTATTTTCTCTCATTATGCAATAAATTGAAGAATTGAAAATAAACAACTTCCTAACATTTTTCCAAACTGCTTTAAATAATTTCAAGTTGTTTTAAAATCCGTAGTAAAATGCATACATAGTAGCAGAAACCTTATTATGAAGATATCACATATAAAATATTTATGTATAAGTAAAAAGTGTGAAATTTAAGAGAAACTGTTGTTGCTGCTATTGTTGTTGCTGCTACCATGCAGCATTTTCAGCAAATTAAAATTTCTATTACTATAAGAAAACTTTCATTCCCACAGCAGCTATAGCGACAGCTATTCAATGAATGTATGTGTTCCTCCTTTTTTGCTGTTGTTGTTTTGTTAAACAATTTTAAGCAAAATTTCTAAAAATAAAAACTTCAAAAGATTCACTTGCACACATACACACTTTTTCATTGCAGCAACTATGTATGTATGTTGGCTCAGTTGATATTATTATCGTTTGTTTGAAACTTTATTCTTCTTCTCCTCTTCTGTAGTTCTCCTCCTCAACGATAAAAAAAAAAGTATGAGTAGGTACTTCTATTCATAAACTGCATCGAAACGTTAATAAAGTTTTGTCGCAAACATAATAATAAACAACAAAACAGAAAGAAAGGAGAAAGTAGAAATTCTTCGGCTGCTTCCTGCTTTGTGTATAGTGCAGCAGGAGCAGCAGAAGCGTCAGCGACGCCAGCTGCAAGTTTATAATTTAATTAAGAAATTGCTGTGGTTCGACCTGCATGGCAACCGAGAACCAACAAGCAACGTCGTACAAAGTAAGTAAACAATTTTGTATGGTGTAAATTGTGAAAGCAATATTGTAATATTTGCAATGTGTTTTGCGTGAAAAAGAGAAAAGGAAAAAATTGAAGAAAAATCTTATTAATTTTGCAGCGTTTATATAAATATTTATTAGATTTATTTGGTATTTGCAAAGTAAATTAAACCGCATATATAGCTATATAAAACTTACAAAATATTTCTGCGATATACAATTAAAATTTGTACTTGCAATGATGCAAGACCATTTGCACCATATCGTAAATCGGGTTATTGTTTTTAAATTCTGAAATTAGATCACGAGTTCTGGTACCTGTTCGACTTAGAAATATAGTTACTTCCATCGTCAAAATTGATTAAAACCTCATATACAATAACTTTATCACATAGCGGGTGTAAGCGAAATTTCTTCCATACAATTTGGCCCACCCTAACTCTCATATATATGTACATATTTTTAATACAAGTCTGAACAGCAGGACTGAATTGCATGCAGTGCATTCCGAGTAAATTTCAACCTGATTGAGTTTTTTTAATATGCCGAGTTTTTTCACAGTGTAAAGTGCTACAGCAATTTGTAGTATTATGTTTTGCTTCATCATTATTTGTTATTTTAATCAAATATTATTTCAATTGTTCAATAAAAAATCGGAATAAAACAAAAATATTGATTTAATATTAAATGAATATTTTTTATTTTATTTTAATTTTCATTTATATGTATTTAAGTACACAATTCATTTTAATTTTGTTGTAAATCTTTTGAATTATTAATGTTGTTTCTAGCTGTTACTGACAATCACATATACTTTGTTGTTGCTGGCCGTTGGAGGTTTTTGTATTTTCGGCAACACTTTGATATGAATGAGCAATTCAATTGTGGAGTTGATTGAAAGGTTTGTTGGCAGTTGAATCAATATTTGTATTAAATAAAAAACATTTTCAAATATTTAAAAAAATGCTATTGTTACAATTATAATTGCATGAACAAGTTTAATTTTAAGTATACATTAAAAAGCTTTACTTTTTAAAATATTCTATTGTGGGCGTGATCCCAACTAAAAATCGATCAGCATTTAAATAATGAAACTCGAGCTACTAAATTAGAAATTTCTACTATATAAAAACTTATTTTGAATGCTTTAAAAAAAACAACCAATCAGCTAGCGCCCCCTATTCGTCATATTTTGAACTTTTGTTGACTTACCAATGCACTTTATATCAAGCCCATTAAGTTTTTACTACTTTGAATTCACCCAATAGTCATAAAAGCAACCCATCCATTTGATTATTAAAGCAACGCAGCGGAAAGAAAAAACCTAGTGGTGGAGTGGTTTGTTTACATTCTTTTCAGACAAATGCCAGCCAGGCATGTGTACATGCTCGTAATGAAGCTAATGACAATGATGAAATCGGCAAACAGATTCAGCAATGCCAGCACAATGTCACAATCACTCATGGCCATAGTTTATTGCACTTGTGAAATATAAACAGACATAAAAATGTATACCATATGTAAATGCACACAGGCGGACCTAAAGAGGACAGGAAGGTTGGTCATAAATTAAAGGAAAAATTTAAGGGGCGAAAAGATAAAAGCATCCCCCCTTAGAAAATTTCTGTATTCGCTAATGTATGTACATATGAGGACGAGAATCTAGGAACTGCAGACAGAAATATTAAAATTAATTTTGAGAAACCTTGAGAAAAGGAAAAGTTCCTTTTTAGGAACATTAAAAAATAAATTTAAAATTTCAAGAAAATTTTCTATAACTCTTTTTTTTTTCTTTGCACATGCTAAAGTATATTACACAGTCCAACAAATTAAGACCGTTATATATATGACTTTTATGTCTTTGGTGACACCTAGTGAAATTTTCTGGCAAATATTTTTGTGGAATATTTTAATCTTTAAATGTCTCTTTTGAAAGGACTTTTCAGGTTTTCATCAAAAACGGCGTTAAATTGTCCCATTAAGAGGGGAACTAAAGGGTTAAAATGTTCTACAGAAATGACCCTCGTAAAATTCAACTGTACAACTTTGCCAATCAGATTTTTCTCAGACATCAATTTATAACACTTTTTGCACTTAGTATTCAGCTCCCTTCGACCAAAATAAGAAAACTTTGACCCAATGTAAAAAAAAAACTGAGACATGCTGGACTATAAGTTTGTTTTACAAAAATGGTCTATACAACATTACCTTTCAGGATTATAGGGTGGCTATTCTGTTGCAAAAATTCTGTTGGACTGTGTTATTAAAAACAAATCAATTTGTCTGCAATATTGTTGTAAGTTAAAGAAGCTCTACTCCATTGTTAAATCTAACCAAGAGTATGAAATGAACTCAACAATGGCGTCAACTGTTTCACGCATGTTGAAGCTACATAGAATAAATTTTAATATTGCATGGCACTACCAGACACAGCCTGAATTACATACACATGTACATATGAACATGAAACACCAAAGAAACTTTTCAATGTCATTTGGGTTCATTGTTGTTGGAATATTCAATATGTGTTTCATTCTTTTCAATAGTATAATCGTGAAATATTGCCTTAAGGAATGAAAGGCAGCGCCAATAATATTTCTACTGCCTGTCGAAGGACATTATGAGTCGAATACTGAGTTTTGCGCATAAATATTTATGTGCCATATACCATCGAATTTACACATGTATACATTAGGGTGGCCATTTTTGGCAAAAGTCAGTTTTTTTTCGTCTCTTTAAATCGCTCTTAAAACAAATATGCAATTTTTATTTTTCATGTAACACTGTGTGACAGTGAAAATATACTTTCCTCGAGACATAGCTCAAATTGTAGGTATAGTCAAGCAGAAAAAAACTGCATACTCAGAATTTTGAATCAACCCGCAAAATCTGGACTTAGGGCTAAAAAGCCCATTTTTGATAGGTTAAAACATATACAAGTTCGTAACTTTGTTTTTAATTATTCAATGAGTAAGTATTTACATGTAATTTAAAAGAGGATATTTAGCTGCTTACAACGATATACTAAATGGTGATATATCTTAAAAAATACCGGAGTTAGAGGAAAAATATACGGAAAATTTAAAAAAAATTTATATTTTTTCATTTTGAATGGCGTTTTAAAAGAATATTTGTTTCACCAGTGTATAAATAAAAAATAAAAAAAAGACTACATTTAATTCTGTTTCCAACCAGCTATAAATTTTTAAAATCCATTGAGTTTTGACTTAGATATTCGACCTCAAGCTGCTGTTATGTATTCTTAAATAGTTGGAGTATTACTCGGATATAAATATTTACGTATTGAGTTTTTTTGTGCATCAAACCTCAATGGATTTTGAAAATATAGCTTGTTGAAAACAAAATAAAACGTAGTTTGTTCTCATATACTTTTTTATACACACTGGTAAGCAAAATAGTACTTTGAAACGCTATCCAATTTAAAAAAAATGTAAAAAGATTTTAAATTTTCCGTATATTTTGCCCTCTAATTCCGGTATCCCTTAACCCATTAAGTCGGAGAGCAAACCGATTAAAAAACGAAAAATTTTCAATCACACGTCTTTATCGTCACAAATTCAAGCAGCAAATGGTATTATCGAGTTTTTTTATTTTTTTTAAGTTTCTCTCTTAGCGTGATAGGGATTACGTATTCCGGTAACTTTTTTTATCTGCATTAAAATATACTCCTTTGGAATGCGTTTACGCATCATTAGGACTTAATGAGTCAAGATATATTACCAATTTATATATTGTCTTATTTTGAATGACATATAAAACCTACTCCTGGAATAAATAAAAATAAGGTTACGGGCAAGTATCCTATCAAAAATGGGGTTTTCGGCCCTAAATCTAGATTTTGAGGGTCAATTCAAAATTCTGAGTATGCAGTTTTTTTCTGCTTGACTATGCCTACAATTTGAGCTTTGTCTCATGGAAAGTATATTATCACTGTCACACAATGTTACATGAGAAACAAAAATTAAATAACTTTTTTCTCCTTTACAGAGAGATAATTGCCTTTTATTAGCAATAAAATGATAAATAGTAGACGTAAAAAAATGTTCAACCACATTTTGGAAAGGTAAAATTACATAAATAGGCCAGTTTTATAGTAACTTAACTATTTTAGATTTTAAGAGTGATTTAAATTATTTATTTTTTAAATTATTAAAATGAAAAACATTTTATATTTCTTAGTTTGTTATCGATTCGAATATTTTCAGACCGTGAGACCGAGAATACACGTTCAAAATTTTTTTCCCCATACATTAAATGGCCACCCTAGTATACATATACATTCACTTATAAAATAGCCGAATTGAATATATGTTGCATACTTTTCAGAGCTTGTATGAAGTTCTTTTACTTAAAAATTTGCCAAACAAGCTATTAGTCTTGAATATGAGCACAATAAGTATGTAAGTCTTGTGGATCGTGCGAAGAATGAATGTTCCTGCTTTTGTCTGGGCAAAAAAAAAAATTATTAAGCCTCACTTAGCTTAAATACCTTGTGCAAGAAAGATAAAGGGATGCTTATAGTTTTACTTTCTTTTACCGTTTTACCATTTGATCCGAGGATGTCCACATGTATTACTTAAGTTAAAGAAGCTCTACTTTATGCATACAATACAATACGAAAAAACTGCTTTGTAATTTTGCACCACTTTAAAAATTGCGTTAGATACTTGATCTTGTCTTTTTTTTATTACAGATTTAACAATATTTTAAATGAATAGAAATACTGCTTCACATAAATTCGGGATAGTACAGGGACATCATTTTGTCGTTGAAATTGAACATTCTAAGATAAAAGAAGCGTATTCAGGCTACACTGCTAATTATAATTATAATAAATTTTAAATTCAAAGTTAGCTCAGCGCAACATTATTTTCAATTTTTCGTAGTGTTGGCTGGATGGTCTTTGCCATGGTTTGAACGACCGAAATCTCAACTTTTTTCTGCCAATTAACTGATGCTCAGTTTTGGTCTCTCAGGCAACGTATAGTAGTACACCAAAAACGTACCTGGAACGTGCCTGGGAGACATTCGTAGGGCTGTCTTCTTTCGGAACTACAGGTATGTTTAGGCCAAATTTGATCAATTTAGTTGTACGACCACTTTTTGGGTTATTTGCCATCTGCATCCTTCAAAACACGAAATATAAATCGGTGTGATATTGGCTTCTCCCTGCAGATGTTCAAAAGTTCAGAGCTAGACAGTCGTCCACGTCGGCGACGCTCATTTGCAAATCCAATTTTTAAAACATTGCTGTTGCGAATAATGGGACCACTTTGTTTTCGACAACTAACTACATGAATCACACAAATCACGTTATAACTGAACAAAAATTAAATGCTATAACGAACACTTTTTGAGTTCGATCGTCTGTGTTGATAGCAGCATCCTATTCCGTGCGTACCAACATTTATTCGGAAAAGTTGAAAGGATTCAAAAAGCATTTATATTACATATTTTATGTATTCTTAAAGTAATTCAAAGACATTTAAACGAAAAAAAAACTCTTGAAATATTTTATGAGCTGACATTTTCTAATTCATAAATTCACATAATATTAAATTATGGAAACACAAGAATACATTTCTCTAGACAGAAATTATGTAGGTATACCTACTTATGTATGTTTTCTCCGTTTTACTTATTTTTATTAGGAATAATTTTAAATTCTATGAATGTTGTATCGTACATAATTTCCATTCGAATTAACCTTTGAATTTAGAATTACATATGTATGTGGGTACACTCAAAGAACAAAGTGCATATTTCATTTTTTATTTCTTGCATGTATTCGCTAACGCTCATAGGGGGGAGGGGGTTCGGGGGGTAAAACAACCTTATACATGAGTGAAAAAAAGATTTTAAAGGGGCGAAAAAAAAGAACCCCCGGATGTGTCTGGACCCGCTAGAGTATGTACTTATAAAAATAAATTATAAAGTTATGGTGAAAAGCAGGTAAAGGGCTCATGTGAATATGAGTAACAATACTTGTTATTCCAAAGGTCCGTCATTGTTCATTGTTAATTAAAGTTTTGAAGAGAAGATTGACTGAGAACAATGAAAAAATCTGTGAACACTCAGTTTTGTGGGAAGCATTACACTGACATTTTTTATTTGTAGTATTTTCCTTGAAAGTATGGGACGACCTAGACGACCTCGATAGTCTAGTGGGTAGTGCACTAGTCTTTTATCTGGGAGGTTCGGGTTCGATTCTTGTCTTCGTCTGGTGGTTAATTTTCATAACTTTCTTATATTCACTATCAATATGAAGTGTATGAGAATTATAAGATAGTGTACAAGTACACACATTGGTTGGTAATGGCAAAACCACCAAGCCGATAAAAAATTGCCACACCGCCGTTCGGAATCGGCGTTAAACTGTAGGTCCAACTATGTGGTATCACAATGGGCCGTTCAGGCCTAAGTGTGTCTCTCGACAGCCACTCCAACCTAACCTAACCTATGGGAATTACATTAGATTCGTAAATCTATACGAAAAGTAAAATCGGTTCATACATACAACACATTTTTCCAAAACTTAGAAGGGAAATTTATATTTCACTGAAATAATTTGTCGAAATTTGCCTGTTGCTAATAACTTTATTAAACATATTCCCTCACATTAGCATAACTAATTTTTTGAGTGTATCTATGTAAACTTACATATGTGAAAACATCCACGTAAGGGTATTTATTTATTTGAGAGCTTCTTTCTATTGAAACTGAAAAAAATATTTCGCATGTTAATGTTAATTCATGCGTAAATTACCGCATAAAAACCGTCGAGACGATTGAATCACCAAATTCGATGCAATAAAATAATATTTTCGAGGTTTTAGGGCAATATTCTGTTTTAATATTAATACATGCAAACAAACTGAGCATATGAATAACACAAATACCAACAAAAATATATGAATATATATTTTATTTATGTTTATATGTATATTTAAAATTGCTTTGGAAAAGCAAAACAAAATGAAAACGAAAACAGAACAAATATTTGTTGTTGTATAAACTTTGCTGCACATTGTCGTAAAAAATATACAGCATTTACATAAATCAGAAACTTAAAAAAGCAATCAATAAAAATATATATATATTCAAGGTTCATTGATGACTTTCATACCCTTAAAAATTTCAAACTACTTTAATACGTACACACACATACACATACAGAAAACATAAGCACACGCACACAAATACACACTGACGCGTACTCAAATTTTATTAAAAGCATAAAATTCATGTATAATATATATGGTAAAAGTTGTAGTAGTATTAGATACGCAGTATCCTTGTGTATCCTTTTTCTTTTTCGTACAATTTCATTTCGCCTTGGCATATAATTTGAACATTCACGCTTCATTGTGTTCATTTGGCATTGGTATACACACTCAAGGGAATATGTTGGCAATACAACTATATTCACAAACACACACACACGCACACACATTTAATACATGCTTTTACAAGTATAGGTATACGAAATAACATCAGAATAGAAAATAGAAAATATTAGGGTATCCTACAGCAACAGTACCACCAACAACAACAACAATAACCAGAAAATTGTATATGTATGAAATGAGTTTGTGTCTACGCTTTGTTAAATTTAATGGTATACGTAGTTTATGTCTGCATTACCTGAGGGCAAATGCTGTTATTTTAACCTTGCTACTTCTTTTTGTTTTTTTTTTTCTTTTTGGAGGCTTCCCTTCTCAATTCACTCCTCTGCCCAAAAATAAATATTGATATTAGAAAAACAAAAAAAAAAAAAAAACAAAGCAGAAGAGAAAAACAGAATGAAAGGATTTTATAGATTTACAAGGAATAAAAGTATTTCCCAAGCATACAATAAATATATTTATAATAAACGTAAATTAAAGTTTACTCAGTTTAATAAATATTACAAAGGGGAAGGGCAAGTTGACACGCAAACAATAAAATACAAACAACAAATTTACATTCTAATTATTGTTCATGGTTGAGGCTACTTGAAACTGTTATAAATTCACATGAAGTTTGAAACTTTCGTTGTATTGCACAGTAGTAGAGTTCACAAAAAGCGAGGAAAACTTAGGCCAATAAAGGGTGATTTTATTGCTATTTGTTTTTTTCAATGTAGAATTTTCGGCACTTCCCTTATGATTCGTGACATGTTCCAAAGTCAAACATGCTCAGTTTGTATTGCCATTTAATTATGGAAAGACTAACAACCGAACAACGCTTACAATTTATTGAATTTTACTATCGAAATTTGTGCTCTTTTTTGGTCGTCATAATCGACCTACATATTGAGCAAGCAGTTCAAGCTGTAGCAACAAAATTTTGCACCAATTTTAAGCTATTGGATATCAATCCACCTGCCCTTGTGCGTACAGACAGAAATAATACGCAAGGATCTTGGTCTAAAGGTGTATAAAATGCAGTTCGCTCAAGAACTGAAGCTGGGCGACCAACCACACCATTAAATTTTCGGTGAGTGATCCTTAAGAAAGCTATGGTTCTATAATTTCGAGCTGTTTTTCCCCCTCAAAATATATGACCTGAATTTTGTCGACATATGGTTTCATCAATCATCTATGCCGATAAACCAGCGTCAATTTCAGTTTTGGAAATAACATTATACGTGTTATTAGTGAAATACCAGCAGCCCTGGTCGAAAAAATGGTTAAAAATTAGACTTCTCGCATGGACCACTTATTATTATTATTATTAGTATTAGAGGAGCCCAACCAGGCAGGCACTGCGACCTAAAAGATCTTTTGTGCCATTCCCCATTTTATGACAAAAGACGTTCGGCTGACCTAATAAAAGTCAAGACATCTTTCGTTGAAGAAGATTTCATGTGATCAGCCGTCAAAAACGAATAATCAAAGATTCTTCCTCTGAGCCGAGCCAAGGCCGGACACTCACACAGAATGTGAAGTGTCGTCTCGTCATCTTCCATACATAGACGACATTCTGTCTCATTGGACAGACCTATTTTGCTTAGGTGATATCTGAGCCCATGGTGTCCAGACATGTAGCCCACCAATAGCCTAAGGTCAGGTTTGGAATAAGAAATGGGCTGATTTTGGGCAAGCGGAATGGTGAGAGCTTTTGCCTGTCTTAAACCCGGGATAGAGTTCCAATACTCTAGCCATTTTGCCTTAGACCACTCCTCAACGATAGATTTCGTAGAGGCCCAGCCGATTCCGCAAAACGGATCGGGGCCGAAGTGCTTGGTAGATGAACCTTGCCTAGCCAGTTCATCGGCGGCTTCATTACCAGCGATGTCACGGTGGCCGGGTACCCAACAAAGCGTAACTTTGTTACGGGTAGACAAGCGCTGGAGACTATCAAAACACTCTTTCACCAGTTTAGATGAAAAACTCCATGAAGAGAGTGCTAAGAGAGCCGCCTGGCTATCTGAGAAAATTACAATATTTGCGCCTTTAAGACCTTTATACAGGTTTAAATTAGCGCAGGTCTCAATTGCGTATATTTCGGCTTGAAAGACACTGGGCCAAATACCCAGAGGGATTGAGATTCTAGTATTGGGTCCAGCAACTCCGGCACCAGAACCACAGTCATGGACCACTTACATCGTAGTTGATTGACTTAAATAAGAACTTTATTCAGCTTTTCTGTTTTTTATTCAATTAAAAACCAAGCAATTAAAAAATAATCCTTTGTTAGAGTACACAAAAAGTGAGGAACCTTTTAGACTCAAAAGCCCATTTTACTTCGTCCCGATTGGAGAATTACTTAGGCAGCTACCAAAGCTTCTGCAAACCTTAGTTCAGATAAATCAAGATTTTCAAAATCTTTTGTTAAGAAGGTCGCACATCTCGGTCGAAAGAAATCAAGATCAAGTTCCCTAATATTGGTTTATCTTAGAATATCGTTTAAAATCGTATGAAACTTGTAACTAGCCCCACAATGGATCTAAAAGCACATCTTTGTAGATATATCTTGTATTGCCTAGCATATTAACACTTTAAAGTATCGGTAGATTCCATTAAATTCTTAAGGAAAATAAGGCTGCAACCAATAACAGGCGGTTGGTAAGCAAAAATAATAGTTGTCCTTTTCCGGCATGCATGTCTGCTAACTCGTTGCCTAGAATGCCTGCGTAGCCAGATAATCATGCCAGTATTATTCAATATTTAGTTGTAACTCTGTTGTTAACCATAGCTTCGAGTACGAATTCCGAGGCAACAGTGTAACCCGAACAGATTTCATTAGCCGCTTCGTTCTCCAGGCAGTAATTACCTAATGCGGTTGGCTATTCGACACTGATGGTTTTAGAATAGACAAAAGCTCCAATTTGGTTGTCAATTAAGGATCCATCAATATTGAAGTTATTGCACTCAAAATGAAAACAAGTCCATCCTTCACTATCACAGAGAATATAAAAAGCAATTTTGGCAAATGAGTAGGTTCAACCTTAAATCGTCATCGCACCAACTCCGATCAAAAAGTAATGGTTTAGTAAGTTCTGTATAGTGATGTAACGGATGTCTGCATTCGCATTATATGAAATTGAAGCCCCAAAGTGCATAATTTTGTTATTCGCTTCTTTTTTTTAATATAGTTTACCACTACTTATATTCAGTGTTGTCGTTTTGAAAGTTTTAAGGGGAGGAATTTTTTCTTTCAAGCGAAGGATTTTGCTTTACAGGGGAGGAATTTCACAAAATGTCTTACAAGTTTTCAAATAAGTATTACTTAGATAATTGCAAACAGTTGCACTAATGTATAGAAATTTTATTAGAAAAAAATACAATTTTTTATTCACAGCTTTTTTGTTACAACTTCAGTCATACCAAAAGCTAAAAAATTTATGAAAATAAAACAAATTCATATAAAAGCCAAATGTTCCTTCTTTGGAAACAAACGGTAGTATCAGTAAATATATTTAGGAATATCAGTAAATAATAATAAAAAAAAGCAAAAATGATTAAAAAACTACAACAAACTTATCTTCCTTCTCCTCAAAACCGGGTAAAAAAAGTAGAATGTTATGTGTGGTACTTTGAACCAGCTCAATCGGAGGTGCCTAGTTGGAGTCATCATTTTTTTTACTTTTTTTTTTTGTAGCTTTTCTTACCAACCATTACTGCATTAACAGTTGCAGTCAGCAAGCAATTGAGAAAAAATTCTATTTGCCGCTGCACTGCTATGTGGAAAACTTAAAATTGTTCCAATAAATTTTTCCAGTTTTAAAAGCATTTTTTCTTTTAAAGCATTCTTTAAATGAAAAATTTCACATCAAAATTCTTCCAACTCCAAATCTAATATATATATATATAAATTCATTACTAATTTATTGATATTTATTAAATATGCAAACTTACTTTTACGCGATTTTTCTACTATTGATTTCAATTGTCAAAAATTGCAAGCATTAACACAAAGACAAGCAAAAGCTTCTGGAAATGGAACATGAAGTTTTGAATTTTGTCTGTAATCCAGCCATAAATAAAGTAATAAAATATTTCACAGACAGAAACTAAAATAACCCAACAGAACATATTTAGTTTGATTTACGTTTACAACCAAAAATTCAAGAATTCAACCCAAAAACTCAAGAATATGAAATAGGAGGATTTTTTCCGATTGGGGAGGACAGGAGAATTGAGATTTGAGCGGAGTACGAATACTCCGATCGGAGTACCTTCGGCAGCACTGCTTACATTCTAAATTGATCCAAATATTTTCTTAAATAATCTGGAAATAAATATAATTTTAAATTTCATATTCACAAACGCGAATGCCGACTTTGACATTCGTATCCGCATCCGCCGAACTGACATCCGTTACATCACTAGTTTTGTATATTATCAGCCTTACATTCCCCATCAAATATTCAACCTTCCAATACGGCACAAATATTTTGGGGCTTTATTTTCGTTTAATTGCTATGAAGATAAATACAGAAGCATCTGAAGTGCCTAGCAGTGGTAAGCATCTCCGTTATCACCTCTGTGATGCCAATACAAGTATGATGCTCAACCTACCCAGCAGACGTTTTGGTTACCACATGATACCATTATAAAGGAATTATGGCCCGATAATACGTAGGTATATACAGTAAAGTACCTCGGCATTAAGTCTCCTAGTATAACATTAACAATAATATGAAATTGGAGAACTAACCCCAAGTAATTGGCCCTATATAAAGGTAGAAACTGGTTGTTGAAGTTTATGGATGCTTCTTTATATTTGCAAGATTGATTCATAGTGCCTATTCACAATTGCAGCTCTCTACACCATTTAGTGTGGATTTCATCTGCATACATAACAAAATCAATTTTGAAAGTGCCGCATAACTCTGAATCTCTAGAAAGCCACTGAGGAAGGCAAATCTCGAATGTGTTGCTGGAGTAGAACTTCAAATATTTTATGGAATAGGAACATTATTTAAAAGTGTAGATTCGAACAAAATTATTATGAACTCGATTTGATTTGTGTTGTGTTGTGTTTACTTAAAGCTTATTCAAAACAAAATACACAACAAATTCAAACATGAAAAAGGACAAAATGTTTATATCTGGGCACAGTATCTACTTGCAAAACAACAACAACAACCAATTATCAAGAGACTCATTTGTATGAGTAATAATTTGAAGAATAGGTACCAAAAAAAAATCCACCACCAACGCTAACGCTAGTATCCAAAAATTGCAGCTGCTTTATAAAAATTACCCTCCCCGGGCATTTGTGGCTAATGGTTTTACAGAATACAAAACGAAAAACGAAAAATTTTCCATATAATTTGTTTTGACATTTGCATGCTAAATGTGCGACTACTTTGTCTGTCTGTCCGTCCTATTACAGTGTTTTCTGCTTTCTCATCATCCCATTCCATCCACCTTTTAATTTAACTAAAGCTGTAAATTCTACTTTAAATTCTATGTAAAATAGACAAATAAACATTTTCTGCTAAAAAATTATTTCTTATACCCCGAAAATTTTACTGCTGACTTTTTGTTTGTTCTTTTGTTGAGTCTGTTGTTGTTGTTGTTGTGGTTGTTTGAAAAATATGACAAGCGGCATTTACTAGAGGCCGTTCACTTAGAAATTCATGCTTTCGTAATTACATTTAATGTTTTCAATGCTAAAAGGCATTCATAGGTGGGCGGACTAGTAGGTAGGTCGGATGCCTACCTCTTTACAAGTATAAAACGCAAAAACACGAGAAACGGAAATGGAGCAGAACAAAAAAATGGGAAGCATGTTTATTGAGCGGAGAAAATACGGCAGACTTGAGTTCTTGAATTAAATTTTCCATTAAGATATGAACCATGTATTTATTTGAATATTTGAATGAATTGTTTAAATAATTTCAAAGCTCTTTAACAAAACGAATTTTCAAGATTTGTGTTTTATGGAAAAAAAGCATTAAGCCGCGTAACTTAAAGTCAATTCAACCAAAACTCGAAACTTTCAAATCGGAATGCATAATCTTAGTTTTTGTCATTTTTATTGTGGTTGTTTCGAGTTCGGTTCGATTACGGGCGCAAAATGCCAAAGTTTTTAAACGTGCAATTAAAATGCGAACTACGTTATCAGAGAATAAGATTTTTTTATTAAAAAAAAACAGGTTTTTATTATTTGGCGTGCCTAACAATACCACAAAATTTGTAATCTACTCACTTTTTTCCAAAAAAAAAAAAAATAATTTTACAAAAAATATTCTGAACAACCATTGAAGTCTTAACTCCGGACTGTTCACAACAGAACACTAAATTGATATTATCCAGCTCGTATTGAGGGATACAACATCTTCTCGACTTCCTAGGCTCAAATCTAAGAGCAATAGTTTCAAAAACTTGGGAGATACCCCCTGAATATGAGACTTCTTTCAACAAAATTTAGCAAAAAAAGGAAGGTACTTCCAGCGGGATTAATAATAGCTTAAACTCTGACGAATTATCGTCGGAAATGCAAATCGTAGCGGAAGATCGAGTGTTTGAGAACCTATAAAATATACTGTTTTATTTAATATAAATACATAAAATTATCATATCATATTTTTGGAAAAAATTAATTGCTTGTGAACTTTTAAGCTCCAACAGTTTAATCCAATACCAGCTGACATATCAATTTTTCTAAGGGTTGAGCTTGAAGTTGGATTTTGACACAATTTGCCATAGGTAAAATTTTGTTAATTAGCAATTCACAAGGTATCCTCTCATTTGTCATACAACAGTATATGACAGCTTGAGAATCGGCCAAAAGTTTTCTTAAATCATAATGTATAGAATTTTATATGATGCAAATATTATTGGATTTTATTATATTTTTAATATTAAAGAAAAGTCGGCAGAAAATGAAACCGAACTTTAAAATATTCTCGCAGTTCGGATTAGGGCTCGTTTTAAATTTGCATTTATAACGGACCATATTTGCCGTTCGCTCGAAATTCGTTTTAAGCGAAACACACTGTAATTAATGTATACATGGTTATGAAATTTGGAAAATCTTAATAGTTTATAATAAAAATTTCAAATATTTCAGACTAAGAAAGCGTGGAAAGATCACACCAAATCATAAAATTTATTTCAAAGCTTTTTTTTCATTTTTATTATGTACATAATTATCGTAAAAGTCGTAATTGTGATTATTTTAACCTTTCCCTTGTTTCATTTCAATTATTATTTATGTTTATGATTTATTTTTTCGCTTTACAGCTCACAAAAAAATATCAATAAATTTTTTATTATCAGTTTTCAGTAACACGCAAATTTCCTTCTTAGCAAGTATAAAAAATGCATGCAACATTTTCATACAGAATACAAAAAAAGTTGCCCTTTAAAAAATTGTATACTTTGTTGTTAACAATAATAGCAAAAAAAAATAACCAAATTTACAAAAGTTATTGCACTTTTGACATGTTCTTTTATTTGTATTCAGATTTATTCATATTATTGTCAATGGCTTTATACAATAGAGGTATGTGTTTGTGTGTATGTATGTATGTGCATGTATGCACGAATGCTGGGTGAATTTTTGTATGTGTATAATACGTAACAAAAACGAAAAAAAATGAGTTAAATAAAATGCTGCAGGGCACTTTACAAAAATAGCAACAAATTTGAGATACTCCATTTATGCATACTCATACAAAGCCACACACATACTTGTACAATTTACAAATATGAGTATGAGTTTGATGTTGTTGTTATCCTTCTTTTATGTATTTCATTTTAGTGGTTATTGTGGTACAATCTTAGAAGTACATCTGTATGTATTAGTGAGTGCACATGTGTGTGTGTGGTTGGAGAACAGAAAAAAGAAAAGTAAATATTTTACAATAAAACATATTTGCTGTTCATTTATATATGTATATTGTGTGTATATGTATGTGCATGAATTTGTAGGTGTGTGCGTGTGTGTGTGTGTGTGTACGGTATTTGGATGCTGAGGGCATTTTGTTGGACAAGTGTTTGCATAAGTGCTATAGATGTCCTCATAAGTGTAAGATGGGATTTCTGTGTGTATTTTGAAATGTAGTACAAATATTTTAAGTTATAAACGGATTTCTCTAAAGCATTTGTGAGTAGCGAATGCAATATTCTATTGCGGAAATCTAGAGCAGTTTTTATCTTCTCGATAGTTGCAATCTTAAAGCAATGTATAACTTTCAGATTCTAATGTAAAATGCTAAAGGCAACAATTAAATTCACTAGCTCTCGCTTTCATTTTAGCTGAAGTATTTTTTTAATTTAATTTTTTTTTTTTTTTTTTTGCTTTAAAAATTTATTTACATATTTCAGAGAAGGTTCCCATGGAAATTATTTTATCTTGGAAAGAAAAAAAGGTAAAATTAATCTAACTATTTATTTTAAAAAATGTTATAAGGTTAAATGTGAATTTTTGGCTTATTCATTAATTGACATAATCTAATGTTGACCTTCATACCTAAAGTTGCCATCATATCCATGTTTATTAATATGTATATGTGTGACTGCTACCAATACTACTATTATTATGTCGCATCAGCTCATGCAGGGCCTAGACCGAGTTCTCCGCTGCTTGTACATTTGTATGTATAGCCATATTTAAGCCGACTTAGTAGCTACTTCCCCATGCAAGATCTAAGGCCACATCAAGAGAATATGAGGATAACATAACCTAAATAGATTCACGAGTACGATTGCATACATACATAAATATACATATTTAATATCACGAAAAATTAGATGAGATGAGTTTAAATTAGCTTCTTGCATTTCTTTTCCGTTCTATTATTTTAACCTGTGACCTTAAGGATAATGTTTGCTGATTAGATAATGTCACAGCAATATAAAAAAAAAAACGAAGACAAAAATTGATAATTTTATGTCAAAATTTGACATTCACTTCAAACACTGACGCTAAAGTAAACAACTTGACAAATCTTCAAAAAGCACAGTAGCACGAATATAACGGAAAAATAAAATAAAATAAATGTATGTATGTATCTAGGTACGGTTAAACCTGACCTTGATCTGAAATACGACAACGACTAACAGCAAGTAGCTGCATGCAAATGGAAGTGGCAAGTAGGAAGTAGCAAGTGTTATTGACACTATTTTTGCCAACCAACGCATCGCTACTTCGTTGCCACATTCACTTGCAATATTTTCTCCTCCCACTTGCGTTCGCATTAAAAACAACAACAAATAAAAACGTCGTTCTACAAAATAGCAAACACAAAAGAAAAAAACAAAAAGTGAACAAAAATAAATAAAACGAAGAAGCAAAAAAAAGAAGAAAAAAAAACAAAAACAAAAGCGGCAAAAACGTAATGAATTTTGATGTAATTGGCAACATTAAGAGGAAACGAAGCGTGCTCTTGCATAATCATCAGCATGACGCATCAAATGAGCAGCGGCAGGCAACTCCAAAAAGCATACGGCGCGCATTTTTTGAAAGGGGCGCACCATGTCGCCCCTCCCCTCTCTTCCGTTGTTGCACACACAAACAAATATGACAACACGATGATGATGATAATGATTATAGTGATGATGTTTAGAATCGCTAAACTCGAACGAAGAGCGGAACTAAAATGTAAACACACTCGTAAACATAGATTTCGACACACACAAACAAGCGAACAACAAAGCGATTTTCAAAATGCTTGTGAACAGGAAGATTCGCATAAGCGGCAAAATCCTCAAAAGCGGGAAAATCCTCATCATGTAGAAGGCTACAATGCACAGTGGGATAAGTTACTCAATTTTTAGGCACTAAGTTCAGAAAAATACTTTTAAATATTACATTAAATGATAACACTCAGTTAAAGAAAGAAATCACATTTATTTGTGTTGGGCTTCTCGATAATGTTGCGTTTATGTACTCGGTACAGCATGAGTAGAAACACTAATTTCAATTATTTTTTCACAAATATGGTATTCGTTATGAAAAGGTGTTTATTAACAACTAAAACTATCAGCCACAAGTATTTTCATGATGATTTTTTGAATAAAAATTTATTGTAAACGGTAGGTATTTATATAAATATTTTTATTGTTTTCTATTAAAATATTCCAAAAAATTAGTATTTTCCACAAATCCGGCCTCAACTTTTTTATATTTTAAAAAAATAGATCTTTACCTAAGTGCTGACAAAAAAACTTAAGTTAAATTGTAAGCAAATTGCTGGCAATGTCTAACCACCAATACAAAAATTGCCTTGAAAAGCGTTTCATTTCCCCAGATCCCTTCTATTCGTGTATAATTGTAATATAACCAGCACAAAATGATTAGATGCGAAAAGCTGGGCCTATTTCCTCAATGAGCCATTGTATTATGATAGTACTACTTAATAGTATATTTAAGTCAAATTGAAAAGCAAACGATGAATATGAAATCAATGACGAATTTTATTCTATCTGAAAGAAAAACTTAATTAAATAATTTTGATAGGATTCGCTAAAAACTATCAGTGTTTGATTGAACACCGGGTAATCTGCTCCACTGTATGACGCCAGAACACTACAGCGAAAATAATTGAGCTATTGAGTAAGAGTAGGTGTGAGTGCGTGTGTGGGTGAGGATAAGAGTGTTAGTGGAAAAATGATTTAGCAAGCGCGCAGAAATGAAATTTTTAATTAGAAAAGAATTGGGAAGCGAAAACAGTTTGGTTGACTAAAAGTCAGTGTGATGATAGCAAAATGAAGAAATATACAAAATATATACATAGTTACAGCTCGAAAATATATTGAGGTAACGAGTATGCGGTAACATAAGTGGATTAAAAGGTGTTTGAGAGGAGTTTAGAAGCAATTAGGGAATTAAAATAGAGCTTGAAAAATATACAATATCTAATGCATAAATATACACATGAAAAGCAATTTAAATAAATTATGAAAAGAAAAAAAAGAAGAGATTAAGTTCAATAGAGTTAGAAAGGTTTTAAGATATTTGTTTTCTCAATGCTACAATTAAGATATTTTTAAGAAAATTAGTAGATATAGGTATTTTTATACATAAGTATGTGCATATGTGTGGCAAGCTTTCTAAATTTATTTCTTATATATATATAAGGAGTGAGATCGAAAAAATCTTACCATTTATAAAATTCAATAATTTTTAAACGGTTGATCTTAGAGTTTTGATTTTTTTTATTTAATTGATAATATTTTACAAATTACAGAAAAATATAACTTTTATAATTCTAACCACTATTTATGAACTCGTGGACCTTTTCTGGTAAGCCTTCCATTAGAGATTTGATAGTTGTTTTAGACACCTTTTTGGAACAGTTCGCCCATCTCCTTTTAAAAATCTTCGATATTTTGGGACACCTTTTTTGTGCTCTTTAAGTTTCTTTTCACAAGAGCACAATATCTCTCCACTGGTCTTAGCTCCGGACAATTTTGAGGATTGGTCTCTCTTGGTACAAAAACTATGTTATTACTTTGGTACCACTTCAGAGCTTTCTTGCCATAGTGAATAGTGACATGATGCCAAATCGGTCCAAAAATATGTGGACACATTGTACTCTCTTATGAAAGGAAGAAGTCTTTTTTTCAAACATTCTTTGATATATATTTCGGTATTTATAGAGCCCACTGTAACAAATGACTTCAAACCTGCATTGGCTTTAAGTTTTCCCACCAAATAGTCAGAGCACTGGGCTAACCGGGCAGCTTTTCTACCAGATGTGTTTGGAGATCTTTTCAATAAGCTTTCTATTTTCTTTGCTTTCCCAATATCATGTGGTCATTGTTTTCTTCCCGAACCAGGTTTCCTATCAATGGTCAAATTCTCCTGAAACTGTTTAATAACACTGGAAACGGTTTGACGGCAAACCTTCAATTCTTTGGCCAATTTTTTGTAGGACCAATTTGGATTTTTTTGAAAATTTTTAATAATTTTAAGACGTACTTCTTTTTCTTCACTCATTTTGATCAAACTCTTAATAAATCAACATGTTTGTCATTAAAAATAACAACTGACATATTTTTCAAAGATAATTAGATCAAAGAAATTTTTATATTTTACACTCAAAAAAAATTATTAGGTAAAACGTGTGTTAAGATTTTTTCAATCTCACTCCTTAGTTCAACGATGTAATTTTTTCCACACCGAAATGACTGCTGGTGCAATTTATTCCGTAAATGCAAAGCACCAGACACAAATTCTGATTTACATTTGTAGTATCATCAACTAAATATACGAATATTTAGATGTGAATTTTTGGCATATATCCAAGTAATATCACACAAAAATAAAATTGACTACGACATCAAGAGTTCAAGTAACTTTGAGCAGATACAAAAATAAATAAAAAATTGTATTTAATATTTTTTTCAAGAATTTAGAAAATACTAGCATATTTATAATAATAAATGCTATCTCGAAATATATATGGAGAAGTTTGTATGTAGGTTTAACATTTTAATTTAATAATTATTTTATTTCTTTAATGTCATATATTATAGTTCAATTTGTAATTTCACATTAAACAATTGATTAAAATTCCATATCGAGTTTTTAAACAGTAAATTAAATTTTCAATATTAATTGCAGGAAATTTTTTTTCTAAATAGGTCATGAAAACTAAAACTTCCCAAATAAAAAGAACAAATATTTTGCGTCGACTCTTCCTACGATAAAACACCCGCAGAAATTGTTACTCGGTAAATTGTGAAACCCCTGCGCATTGATCAGATAATAAGTCACTTCTGAATACTTATACTCCAATTTTTCAGATCTTTGCAAGGTGTGGACGGGGGTTAAAAAAATTAAAAACTGAAATTGGCATTTCATATTAAAGATGTTTACTTGTAATACAGTTATTAACTAGAAACTATTTGCTATTTTGGCAGAATTTTTTCGAAAATTTTTTTTGCAAAAATTTTTTTTTATTAAAATTGAAATTTTTTTTTTGTCACCCGAATTATGGTATATCGCATTCATTATCATTTTTAAAGCAAAAGACGCTAGTACAAACCTAATATAATTTTCATCTGTACAGAGAATGTTATATTGATTAGGATTGGAAAAGTGGGTGTGGTACTTTCCATACAAACCAGAATTTTCATCTCAGAAACTGTTTATAGTACAGTACTAAGATTTGGTAAGAAAGTAATATTTGTTCACGGCATTCTGATTTTTTTCATCGCGAAATTCGCGTCTGAAAATTTGCAAAAAAATTCCAAATATAAACCAAAAAATCACTGTGAATTTTTTCAGATTTTCCCTATGACTAGTTGGGCTAAAAAACGCGAACAACGAAATTTATAAAATCCACCATAACTCATTACAAATTGCAGATAATGGTCTGAAAATTTAGCCGAATCATTCTTAAATCAATTGCTCAAAAAGGTCTATGCAAAACTTGATTGGGTTTGGGGACATTTTTGACATGGAAACCCGGCTATGCCCTTTAGTATTTTGTAAATCTACAATTTTGATAACTGAAGCAAAGTTTCTTGTGGTTTCTATTTCCTCTCTGCACCCTTCTGTTCAAACTCCCGAACAAAGACAAATTATTCTAAATATGTTCCTAGAAGGTAAACGGCTTGAAATTTAAATAAATAATTTCTTTAGCAGTAATGTTTTCCACAAAAAAGTAAAGAAGGCAATCGGCAGTATCCTGTACTTATGCATATTCGTGAAAGTAATCTGGGTCACCATCAAATACCATAAGTTAGTCTAAACTCTATAGAAGTAGAATCTAAACTAAAATTTCTATCGGAGGCTGGACTGAAAATACTATACCTCTATGATGGGACACAATGGTGCATAATCATAGTCAAAAATAAAGTATGGTTTAAGTAAAATATAGTTTAATGCCGAAAGAATTACATGGCATTAAAGTATGAATATATCTAATAGGTAGCACTGGATTCCGAGAAGGTTGACTATTATTTTTTTCAAAAAATCATCAATGAACCTAGAGATTTATTATAGTTTTAGGGATTATGGTTTGCTTTTCAAATATTATTTTGATTGCAACCATGTGCAAAAAAATCTTTACCCATTGCATTTAGTAGTACATATCTTTATGCAACGCCAAGACTAAAACAATTATGTAATATAACGTCGCAGTTTACGCATCAAAATTACCTTGGAATTTTAAGAGGTGCGTAACAACTATTTACCATACATACTTATTTTGAAAGTTTTTTCCGAGACTCGTAAAATTACGAAGTTTTCACGCTTTACATGATTTTTTTTTTTTGCATTTTTATGATTTCGTTTCCCAGTTATTAATCGACAGGAGTTGTTGTTGTTGTTAAAGTGGCGGTTCGTGCCACGAACTCAATTAGCGCTAATGCGCCGTTTCGATACCACATACTCATCCGTTTTTTTTTTTTTTGTACGATTTTATAGTTCAGGCGGAGGAATCAGATCCATCCCTACTGATTTATGAAGCTTAGTAGTTCGTTTGGACTTATTTCACCTAGTTCCGCAAGATTGTTGAAGTAAGGTTTGCCTAGAGTTTTCATCCTGGTTCGTCCCAGAGCGGGGCATTCACAGAGAAAGTGAGAGATAGTCTCTTTTTCCTCCGGATAATCGCAGCTGCGGCAAGTGGTGTTGTGTGGAATTCTCTTTTTGGCTGCTTGCTCACCAATGAGCCAGAAATCCGTCATGACCGTCGTCAGTCTTGAGATGTCCTTCCAGTTTTTGTGTATGAGTTGCACTGTTTTTTTTCCTGTCTACGACTGGCCATATTGCTCTGCTTATTTTGCAGGTCGGCAACCTGGTCCATCTACTATTGGCTCTTGCGACGTTTTTTGTAGAGATTTCTCGCTTGACCGAGTTTATTGATGTGAGTACCTGCTCAGCCAAGGATTCCTGCTGATAGAGCCATTACAGGCTAGCTCGTCAGCCATTTCATTACCCTCAATGTTCCGGTGACCCGGGACCCATATCAGGGTAATGTTGTACTGTCGGACTAGGTCCACAAGACTATCTTCGCATTGCATTACCAGGTTAAATGATATGACGGCCGAATCAAGAGCCCAGATTGCGGCCTGGCTATCCGGAAAGAGAGCGATACGTGCCTTAAAGGTGTGATCTGTCTTAAGCATCCTACTTGCCTCCCTTATTGCTTGCATTTCAGCGTGAAATACACTAGCAAAGTTAGGGAGGCGGACAGATCGATTAAAGCCTAGTTTTCCCGAAAAGATTCCTGCCCCCACACCACAGTTCATCTAGGATCCGTCCGTAAATACTGTGGTGTCAAAGTTATTTACTATCATACCGTTGTTCCATTCATTCCGCGATGGTATCCATACCGACAGCAGTAAGTCAGAAAAATGGGCATTATGTTTAACCTAAACTTACTGTTAAGTCTTTAACATCAGTGTTAAAAAGTTAAAGCTCTATGAAAAATTCTATTTCCCAAAAATTAATATTTAATTTCTAGTATTTTCGTAAAAACTCCCCTGAGCATTCAATCCTTTAATCCTATTTTCTTGATTAAAAATTCTAAGCCCTTATGATTTTAGTACTATGTATTTTATTTTTATAATTAAATGTAAGTAGAATACCACAAATACGTACTTATTTCATTTTTCCATAATTCTTTAAGTATGGAATTAATATGCACACTAACTTTCGTTTTCAAAATTTATATACTCAAACTATTCCATGTTAAGTTAATCTATCAATCAAACACCACCTAAGGACACAAAACTACACATTCATACACACAAATAAACAAACAAACAAACACATACATACATATTTATTTACACTCAAGAGCATGCAAATATATAAATACGTGTGAGCATATACGTACATACATACATATATGTAGGTAGTATGTATGTGTTTATGTGCAAATGTGTGTGTATAAGAATACGCAAAGTAAAGTTGACAGCACGCTGACACTTTGCGGCATTCACACTTTCCATATTTACACTTTAAATGGTATTTATAACATACTCTTCTTCTTCTTCTTCCACTGTTTTCACTGCTGTGTATGTATGTGTGAAATGTTTGTGTGGTACTTAAGTAATATTTATTAAAAAACAAAATATATATGTGGTATAAACGAAAACACACATACACACGTGTGTAATCTTAAAGTGGCAGGCAGTAGAAAGTACAACACTAAACTGGTGGCAAATGCTAGTGAGAACGACAGTATCGCCTGGGTAAAATAAAAGAGCTACTGCAGTAGTGAGTGGTGTAGGTTTATATATATATGTATATATATCATTTATGACTATATATGTTTAATTGTAGGTATTTACATACGAGTATCTGTGTGTGTGTGTGTGTGTGTGTGTGTTATTCTTAAGCAATAAAATTTAATGTTGCTTCACTTTCACTTTTATCACCAACAACAGTAGCAGGCTACGACAGAGCATCGTCCTAGTCTGCCGTCTTCTTTATCAACGATGGCATCATCAACACCATTATATCTTGTTGTCTCTATTTCGCATGTTCTTCCTCTCTCCTTCTTTCTCAATTTGCGGTATTAGTGAGTGGTTTTGCTATGTTGTGTTCTGTGGTTTCATCATTTCAGCCACCACACTTGTTGTTTGTCTTGCTGGCTGGCTGGCTGGCTGGCTGGCTTGTTATGTTATTATTATTGTTGGAGGGCTGGTTGTTGTTGCTGGCAATGGTAGAGGTGTAGGTGTTAGTGTGATTGGCCATCTATAAAAGCCTTTGGTGCCATATTTACTGTATTTTCTTTTCTTATTTTTTTACTTACTTGCCCTTGCATGTGTGGAGCTCGATGATTTTCCTTTTGTAGACTTATTGTTTTATTATTTTCATTTTGGTTTAATGCTTTTGTGTGAAGTGTTTCTTTTTTTTTTGTGTTACATTTTGTTTTTTTTTTGTTTGTTTTTTATTGCCTGTCTGCACACTTGACATCCCAAGTTGACAGTCGGATATTCATAATGCCATTTGCTGAAGTATAGCATTACAAAATGTTTTGATCCACACATGCATGCAAAGAAGACATGAATTTCCATTTAAAAGTCATAAAGTCTTAATGTTAAACGTCGCGTCGCGATTATAGGTGCGATTTACAGTATACCAAGCGTGTGAAGTGTAGGCGGAGAATTCATAATTACATTAGGATTTTGCATTGAAGCAAAGTAGAAAAGTAGAATAAAGAGATTTGTGAAAATTACTTTCTTAAAAAATTGTAATTTTTCGAAAGAATTAGTAGAGCAAATTTCGTTGGGCCGCAATTGTTTGAGTTTGTATTTCTCTAAATAAGTTCAGTTATATTAAATACAGGAAATTTTAAGTTTTCACTAACAAAAGTGTGTACATACTTGCAAAGTAAAGTTTCGTCTTCAACTTGTTGCTATATACTCAAAACTGAAATAAACAAGAGGAAGATGTTGAAATTATTATGGCATAAGAAAATGGAAAAACTTTGTCAATAACTTTGTGCCAAAAACTCTCAGTTTGTTTGGTAGGTACTTTCTCATAGAGCTACATGCAAATGTAGTTTGTTTGTATGTATATACACATATATATATATATATATATAAACACATACACGCTAAAAATAAAGCAAAATCACAAACTGTTGATGTCAGCGAATGCCATTCTCGAAGAGAAAGACATTTATAAAATTTGAAAATTTCTCACTGCATATGTAGATATAAGTTTTAGCATCTACGATAGCTTAAAACAATTTCTAAAATTTTCATTTGCTATCGAAAATTAAATTAGAATGTTTTATTTGAGATAAGGCATGTTATGAAAATTTAAATTTTGTTTTTATTGAATTTTTTATTTCCATGAGCGTTACATACGCTTTACAATTGCAAATTTAAATCAATGTCGGCCAAGGGGAGGGGAATATTTTGGGGTCAGACCACTCCTATTACCTCTTAACCAATGAAAATCTCATGCATTTTAAAAATTTAGTCATGAATTAAGAAAAAAAATTTAAAGAGACAAAAAACTGAAAACCGGTCGTTGTGGAAATGTTTGAATTTTATGCACTAAAATATGTACAAAAAAGAAGCAGTGGCAAAGTTCTCGCTGTTTTTTTATAAAAATGCAACTTTATTGTCAAAAAATGGTTACAAATGAATCTTTCGAAGTATTGTCCCTTGCTAGCTACCACTTTCCCCATCTTTCTGGCAGAACTCGAATACCTTCACGGAAGAAGTGTTCGTCTTTTGAGGCTATCCATAAATCAAGCCATTTTGTGGTGTCTTCATGTGAGTGGAACTGCTGACCAGCCAGACCATGTTCCATCGAACGAAACAAGTGGTAATCGGAAGGAGTAATATCTGGGGAATACGGCGGGTGGGATAGGATTTGCCATTGGAGTGTTTCCAAGTAGGTTTTAACGGATTTGGCAACGTAAGGCCGAGTGTTGTCATGCAGCAGAATAACCTTATCGTGCCTCTGCACGTATTGTTGCCGTTTTTCGCGCAATTTTCGGCTCCATCGCATCAGTTGAGTTCGATACCGTTCCCCAGTGATGGTTTCGTTCGATTTCAGCAGTTCGTAATAAATAACACCGACCTGGTCCCACCAAATACACAACATAACCTTCGAAGCGTGAATATTTGGCCGAGAAGACGACGTAGAAGCATGACCAGGCAGTCCGACAAGATTTTTTTTTCTTTGGATTGCTGTAATGAACCCATTTTTCATCACCCGTAACAATGCGATGAAGAAAACCTTTTCTTTTTTACCGCTGGATCAGTTGTTCACAGGTCAAAAAACGACGCTCAACATCTCTTGGCTTCAAATCATAAGGAACCCAAGTTCCTTGCTTTTGAATCATTCCCAACGCATGCAATCGCTTGGAAATACTTTGGCGGGTAACTCCCAATGCTGAAGCAAGCTCTTCTTGCATTTGGGACGAATCCTCATCGAGCAATGCCACCAATTCATCGTATTTGTAGGTTTTTGGCCTTCCTTTTGGCACCTCTGTAAACTTTTGGAGTTCCCAGTGCGCGTCAGCTGCTGTTTTCTTCGATTGATAGAAGAAAATCAACACTTCCCGCAAATGACGATTATTTGACACAAAATCAGACATTTTTAAACAACCAAAAGCGAAAACTCTAATGTGTCAAAGCGGTTTGTTTACTATATGTTTAACGTCTGTTCACGACGTTTTGGATATGTCAAAATCGACCAGCTGTTACTGCTAGAGCCATCTATCGACAAACAAAGCGAGAACTTAGTTGCGCAAAATTTTTTATATTTTTTATAATACTTCTTATTTTCATTCATTGCCTCAGAGCAGCTTGATGAATGTGCCTTTAGATGGCATTTCCCACTTTTATTTCCCTCTTATCTCTCTCAGGTCAACCCTGATTTGGAAGTGGTACCCACCCACTGTGCGTTTCGAGGTCCTAAAGTATGTTTCAAGGAGTTGAGCTCAGATGGTAGTGACAACCTATGAAGGTCGAACCCGTTTTGACCAAACTTATGATAAATTATTTCCAAGTAGCCATTTTCTATGCAGAAATCCTTATTTGCAATTTTTAGGTTTCTTTTTATACTTTACAATATATCTCTATATATACATATATTCTCTGGCAATGGGAGACCGCCTCCCCCCCTGTCCAAAATTGGTTAAAGTATTTTTGGGCATGTTTGGGTTCAAATGAAAGCTTATCTCTAGTCTCGAATGCAACAAGGCTTTTTTTTATTTTGCATGATGGCGGACCAATATGGCAGCTGCAAGTCTACCACCTCAACTTAAAGTAATAGTTTTATCAAGCGTACGCTTACCCAAGTCATCATAAAAAAACAGATAAACAGATAAAAAAATAAAAAAATCCCAAAAAACTTTTTTTCGTATCTCACGTGTCCCAAGTCATCAGAAATCTTCCCAAAAATGCCCTAAAATATCTTAACCAATTTTGGACAGGGGGGGAGGGGTCTCCCATTGACAGAGAATGCCCCATATATACACATATTTTTAACATACATATATCCATATATCATTAAAATCAGATGAAATATTGAGCTATCTTTGATAGTACAAAGTTGTGCACTTTCTCGGAAAATGTAAAAATTTGCAACCATTTGCCCCTAAACGAAATCATGTTTTGACAAAATTTAAACGCAAATTTATTAAAGCTACCTGCGTGCCAGATTTGAAGAAATCGAAAGATTTTAACTTCTAGGTATTTCCTTAATTTTCATTTAAAAATTTGGAAACCTCTGTCACCATTTTTGGTATTGTAAGTATTGTTTGTGCTCAACTATGAATTGCACATTTTCATTAACCACAATTGATAGCTGTGCCTAACCACCAATTACAACCACAAAATTGTCTAGGCTATGACATATGACACTTTATTGCACAAATTTACATACATATATCCATACATACATATGTAGATATTTACATATACACAATTCCATTGAAAATTTTCAAAGTTACCGACTGGAAGTGGTAAAATTATAATTTTAGGGTTTTTGCATTTTCATTGCAATTGAAAGTTTCTCACTGTCGTGTGCGCACTATGGATGTATCCTTGTTGCATGTTGCAATAACACCACAGTTCATTCAAATGGGTTACCTTGAATTGACATAAAAAAAAAACACAAGCTGTGTAAAATATCATTATACAGTTGAGCTCTTATGTAACTAAACAATGTAACCACCATCGAATTAAATCTACGTATTTCGTATGAAACTCTGTGTATTTGTATGTATGTAACAAAGATGGCAATTTCTGTCAATGGCATGGCATGATGGCATTACATTGCATGACATTGTTGTACTCATGCACAACACATACATACATTAATAATAATGTTTGCTTTATCATTGCAACATTTTCTATATGTATGTATGTGTTGCAACAGTTATACACATACATTTAAAATGTTAATTTAAATTACATTTGAGGCACTTTTTCATAATTTATTCTCTTAACTTTTACGACTTTTAATGAATTTCACATTATTCATTCATTTATTCATATTGACACAGCGTTTGCTTTGCAAGATATGATTGTGTTGTTGGCAATGTATAAAAATACAATTGCAATGCACATGCACGTGCTTATTTATTTATATGTTTACAGTAGTCCCTGGTTAATTGCTTTAATGGTTCAATTAACCGTGGAATTTGAGTACATTGCGAACAAAAACCTTAGAGTTTGTGGCGCAATCAAACGGGAAACGCAATTATATTAGAATTACTTTATATACATATGTGTATACATATTTTTATGTGTTAAGAACTATATTTTCTGCTGGTTTTGTATTAAAACTTGAGCTGGCAGAGTTTTCTTTCTTTTATACTTTTTTCTCATTTAACCGAGAAAATGCAACAGCTCTGTAAAAACTGAATTTTTCAAGTAATATTATCATTACATATTTAATATTAATTAAATGTAGGTATCATTTTTACTTAATTGCAAAAATGTGGGAGCCTGATTGCAACATAATTCGGAGAATTTCTCATTAAGATGGTGTACCTACTATTTCATATAATAATTCAATGTCAGTAGTTTTCGTTTTTCAATACTGACTTCCAAGTTTTGAAGTTTGTTCTCTTACTCGTATAAAGCAATCAATAGGTATAGCAGGAAATGTTAACATCTTTAATTTCCTTCATCGTTTTTAATTTACAAACAAAAAAAACGATATCATCAAAGGTCGTTACTTTCATTGAAAGGACCTACCAACATATGTTCAAAATATTGAAAATGAGTTATCAAAAAACTGTTTACTTTGTACCTAAATGATTTTTGAACGTATGTAGACGTGAAACTCGCTTTATCCGCTTTTGACCTAAGTTTTGGTCTGAATATCGGGAAAACTATTGGTCTGATTATAATCTGAATTTTGGTCTGATTTTCAGTCAGAATTTGGTCAGTTTTCTATATTTTTAGTAGACTATGTTAATTTTCAAAATCTTGACTACTCTGCTCATGTCTAGTTTTTATTTCAAGTACTGTACAACAGGCTAAATGAACGTATGTAGTCATCATAGAAATAGTGCATAAAGAGGCGGACAAATTAAACGGCAGTTTCGGAATCCACCACGATTCTTTGTGATAGTTCTTAGCCTTTCAACATCTTATATGAGCTATTAGTATTTGAAATCGGAACCCAGAATTACAAAATTGATTTCAAATATCTTCACTGAATAAACAACCACTACCGTTCTATATACTTACTTTGTTGTTGTGTTTTCTCGTTGTAACTAGTTTTTTGTTTTGAATATTGATCTGATTTTGATAAAATTTTTGGTCTGAAAATTGAAATTATTTTTACTCCGAATATTGAATTGATTTTTGGTCAAAGTTTTAGTCATATTTTTTAGTTTGAATTTTGTTTCGGTTGTGATATAAGTTTTGATCTGAATATTGAAATAATTTTTTGTCTAAATTTGGTCGGATTTTATCTGTGTTTCGGTTTGGGTTTTATTCTGAATTTTTATATGAATTTTGACCTGAGTTTGGTCCACATTTGGTTTGAATTTTTGCCTGACTATTGAGATGAGTTTCCGTCTGAGTTTTGGTTTGAGTTTTGTGCTGAATTGTGGTCCACTTTTGATCTAAATTTTGATCTGAATCAAGTTTTTTTTATAATTTTTTGTTTAAGTTTAGGTCAAAATTTTGGTCCGCTTTTTTTTTTTGATTTGAATATTTAAATAATTTTTTGTCCGAATATTGAGCTAATTTTTGATTAAAATTCTAGTCTCATTGAGTTTAGCTCAGAATTCTGAATTTTGGACCGTTTTGATGTTTTGGTCTGATTTAGATTTATGTTTTGGTTTGGGGACTTTTGAGTTTTGATATGATTTTTGTTTTAAGTTTGGTCCACTTTTGATTAACATTTTGAGGTGATTTTTTGGTGTGCTTTGAGTGATTTTTGAGCTTTTGTCTGAATGTTGAAATGATTTTTGGCCTGCGTTTTCGTCTGAGTTTTAATCCTAGCCTAAGTTTTATTCTAAATTTTGGTCCGCTTTTGATATGAACCAAGTTTTTTCGATTTTTAGTTTGAGTTTATGTCAGAATTTTCACTTGTTTTTTTTTTTGGTGTAGGTTTTTGATCTAAATTTAGTCTGATTTTAATCTAAGTTTTTTTGATTTTTGGTTTGAGTTTATTATTATGCCAGAATTTTTACTTGGTTTTTTTTTTTTTTGGTTTGAATTTTGGTCCCCTTTTGGTGTAGGTTTTGATCTGAATATCCGAATGGTTATTGATATAAATTTGATCTGATTTTAATCTGAGTTTTTGTCCGGATTTCGTTCTGAATGAATGTAAGTTTTCGTTTAAATATTGGGAAGATTTTCGATCTGAATCTGTCCTGTTTTAATTCAGTTTTTAGTGAGCTAGCTTTTCTATTATGCTTTAGAAATATATATTCCATATTTTCCTTAATATAGCATATGAATATGTATTTGTTCCAGATCTGGACTTGCTGTATTTTTGGTTGTAAATAAATTGAGTGGTGCTAAAAAGAAAAGTTTCAAAATTGTCTCTAAAATGTAGAAATAACATTTAAATTTAGTCATACCAACAATAATAAAACCTCAAATTTGTAACACAGTGTAATTAAATTGTAAATGGTTTACTTGGCATTGTCTATAATATTAATATATAAATAAATAATATTATTATTGCGTAAACATATAACAACAATTACAGATGTCTGCATGTAGTTTTGTAGTTGTAAGTGTATTAAAATTAATCCCTCACATACATACACATGTATAAATGTAAAGAAAAAAAAGGAGAAAATAATAGAAACCCAATAAAGTGCTTAAGTATTCTCATAATAGCAACACGATCGTATACAGAAATATAAGTCAAGAATCAACAAACACACACACATGCATGTATGTAAGTAGGTGTATAGAAAAAGCATGAAAGCTCACACACACACATGCAGTTTCTCACTAACAAACCTACTCGAGAATCGTATAAATAAATTCATACAAAAATACAGACGTATGTACCAATGTAACCAAAGTGAATGAACTTTTTTTTTTCATATATTATTATTACAACATTGTTGTGAGCGTAATAGTGAGAGCTTCCTGCTGCCACATCATGAGACTCAAATCTCATACCATATTCGGTATAATATTCTTCATCTGACATTTATAATATACTCTACTCATAGAGCGTTAGTTTTGCTACGTGCTTAAGTATATGTATATATTTTCAGCAATGTGGCAGCATTTGCTGCAACTTGTTAGCGACAAAATTGTTGGTTTGTTTTTGGTTTGCGTTGGCTTGAAAACTCGAAAATGGTTTTGGTGTGGTTTTTATTTGAAAATTTTTGGAATTGTTGTTAATTGAAAGAAAACAAAAACTAAATGTGTGCAACATAAAGTGTTTGTTAAATAAATGATGTCAGTTTAAGCTATTTTTGCTGTTGCTGTTTTTGGTCCACATTCATATATTTCCATCTCTCTTGCTTGCTCTCTACATATATAACAGTTGTTAATGGAACTTACTTCATTCATTTTTAATTAGTAAATATTTGCTAGTCTATACAACGTTTTTGTCAACAGTGCGTATGAGTGATATTATTATTATCGTTATTAAAGTGCACTATAAATACTCGACTGTTTATATGAAGTATGTTACAGCTCTCATCGATAATGCGTATATAATTGGATGGAAAATTATAATAATAACTGAAGAGAATATTATATGTACATTTTGTATTCAATGGACTTGATGGGAGATAATAATTAGGCTTCATTGAATCTTTGGGGAAAAGTGAAGACATAAGCTACAAATTACACATGCTGACATAAGAGTATTAAAAGTTATTATTTGTTCAAATTATGTATATATCAAAAAATTTGGAAATAAATAAAAACAACTTGAGTCTACTTTTTTTCGCTTGACAAATTTCGGGAATTGAACTATTTTAAAGTTTC
Organism: Toxonevra muliebris; assembly: GCA_963691655.1. Taxonomy (NCBI): domain Eukaryota; kingdom Metazoa; phylum Arthropoda; class Insecta; order Diptera; family Pallopteridae; genus Toxonevra; species Toxonevra muliebris. Next base: position 17,051,592 of record OY829328.1, read on the forward strand.
AGATTTGATGTCAGAAATGTATAATGAAGGCACAACTTTGGTTAAAGGTTTTGCGTGGGATATCGTGATTTCAGCGCTAAGCTTAGATCTACTAAATTGAAGTTTTTATATTTGCAGGCCTGACTTCATTAATTTTGTTAAGAGAATTTTGAATTACCTATTGCAGTGAAGACTCTAAAATCAGATCTGTGTTTAGAATAATTATTCGCCTTTTCTTTTTCAAAGTTTGTGTTGTTTGTATTAAAATTTTGAATAGTGAAAATCATTATTACAGTAAGTAAAAAAGAAACAACAGAAATAAGTTGAAAATCTTTTCAAAAACTTTGTAAAAATTACAAAATGAACTTTAAACATAAAACTAATCGATAAATATGTAAACTATTTGATATTCTGTATTCCAGAAATGCTTGCAACTTTGAAGCTTACAACAATATTACAACGAACACGTACTTTAAAAAGTACATTTTGAGAAATTTTAACAAAGTCAAACAAAATAGAAAAAAACAAAAGAAAAAAAATTAGTTTCTCCAACGTAGTATGAAAACTTCAGAATCCGCTGTATGCTATGAGTTCTTAAGACTAATACATACACGCACATATACATAGATACACTCATTGACACATACAACAAAACTGCTCGATACATAGCAGAGCGGAACAATATGCAAAACAGCAAGAACAAACAAACAAAGTTAAATGCTATGCAAAAATTTTAGTTCTTAAACTTGTATTAAATTCAGCAATAGCAACAACAACTGCAAAAACAAAATTACATAAAAAGGAATAACAACAACAAAAACCAATTCACAAACTTTTGCACAATTTTCACAATTTTTCCTTGAAATTGAAATTTGGTTTGTTTTCTTTTTACATCACGAAATAAATTCAAGCATAGCAACAAAAAAAAACGAGCACAGAAAGAAATTTAAAAAAATGGCTTTAAGGTCCTAATCCAATGTTTTCCCTCATCTCAAGCACACCAGCATGAGCACACAGTCATACAGAAACTCACACGCAAGCAGACACACACACATACACGCCTCTAAAAACTCAGCGCCTTGCATACAACATTTGTAGCTGTACTTTTTGGTGGAAGGTTCTTTCTTCTATTTTGGTTTCCGTTTCCGGTGACTGGTGTTCGTGGTTGTGGCGTTTTTTATTCTGCTTCGTTTCATTTTTTTTTTTTGCGTTTTCGCTAGTTATTCATTTCATGGTATTCATTGTATTGTTGTTATTATATTATTTTGTCTGCGTCCTTGTGTATGTGTGTGTGTTTGTGTGTGGCAGCGTTTAATCGAAAGTCGTGACTAAGTGTCCAGGGCATGATTCAGACACGTAAAGAGCAAGGAAGAGGAGAAGAAGGAGGAGAAAGAAAGCTACAGAGTCAAGTAGAAAAACAAAAATGAAAGTCAATGAAATTCTCATCAATTTGCCATTTTCAAATTAAGCAAGGAAAAAAACTGTTTCCTACACACATTCGTCAACTTTGTGCGGGTAGTTTTACTTAGCTTCTTGCATTCATTCACCCATCCATCGTTCTACCTTCCTGTTCCACTCCATTATGCACATTCAGTTTCTTTTTGTTATATACTATTTGAAATTGTTGCATAACTGTCTCACAACTATGACGCACTACCACACAGCAAACTCCTAACACACACACAAGGTGAAAGTGTCATTGAAAGTTTAGTCTTCTGTTGCGTCTTCTTCTTTAGGTTTCGTTGTTGTTGGTTTTTTGTTGTTGCAAATACAATCGAAGTTCGTAACGTTTTATTATTATTTTTTTTTTAATTTTATTTTCTGTTTCTTGTTCAACCATACAAAATAGTATTGGAACACGCTAACGATACACTTGGCCTTAGCGCTTCCTTCGGCAGCTACCAAGCCAAAACCAAAACCCACAAACTCACACACATACACACTGCCAGCCAGCAGAAAACAACTAGTCATCCAACCAAGTAACTAGTTACATGAAACAACCAACATGCCATAAGCATTGTTTAAGTTTAACAACTAAAAAGCATACAAAATTACCAGCACAATAAAAAATGGGTTAAGTGCTTGTTTTACTCGCCTTGACATTTCGACAGAACAAAAGTTTCGTTTTTTTCCTTCAACGCATTGAAAGCAAAAAGCAAGTCAAATAAATACAAAAAAAAAAAGAAGAAAAAATAAAAATTTTAATTGAACATTTTACAGTCAAGCGTTCGCTCAAGAATGCAATGAAATTATCGTTCTGATTAATTGATTACATTTCAAGTGCATGGTATGAAAGTATGATTGAATAACAAGTTGGATGAAAAAATCCGATTGAGCATGAGCTGATATAATAGAATTACTATAAGAGTAGGGTTTTGTACCCTATTTTTATTAAACTGAATATAAAAAGTTACTCCCTGCGTATGAGTGATATTAATATAATTTTTATTAAATACATATACATATAAACCTAAATATAAACAACAATTTGAAAGAGAGTTATGAATTCGAATGAGACTGATTCCATTTTTCCCACCCAATGGGTTGCAAATTTTGAAGTTCGTTTTTCCAAACTAAAAGATTACATTATTAAAAACACAAAAAACACATACCTATTTCATTGAAGTTTTTCCGTAATCCCAAAGGACGCAGTAACCTGTAAATAAATGTCAAAAATATTAAAACTAAAACTTAATCAAAACATTAAATACACATTAAAAAATAACGATTATAAAATACGATTAAAAATTGTATACATAATTAATTCAAAATATCATAAAAATTACTAAGGCTTTTCCGTTTTAATACCAACACGAGTTTAAAACATTTTAATTAATATGCCATTATGTAAATATCACAAATATTTTCATTTAATTAAATAAATATTTTAAAGAAAAAAAATGCAATCACAAAATCCTATAACTTAACTTAAGTTAAAAGAGAAATATTCATGAGGTGAAATAGTAACTTTACAAATTAAACTGAAGCAACAACAACACAAATGCAAAAACTTTTACATAACTTTATATGCTCTGCTAACAACAAAGTTTTGTTACTACAGTGTAAAAGCATAAAAGTTGCAAAACTTTTATGAGCAAATCAATTTTTGTACTTTAGCTGAAGTGTTACATTGGCAACACTAACGATATTTTAATACAAGTATTCCCCCCCCCCCCCCCACCACCCCACCCCCTTTCTTCTTTTTTCAAATTGGAAAAACGAACTCAAATAAGAAATTCATATAAAGGAATAGATTTTAAATTTTTAATAGAAAATAAGTTTCATAGAACTACTTCGCTTCATTTGCTGCTATCAAAATATAGAAAATTATATTTAAATTGTGTACTTTAAAAAATTTAAGTAAAATTTACGTTTTTCTTTAATATATTGAAAAACCAACAAAATGTAATAAATTTTCAACCAATTTTCAGATAGCAATAAATACATAGCAATAAATATATGTTTATACAGTGGAGTACGACTAAAGTGAAATTTAAAGGACCTTGCAAATATTTCGTGTTATTCCGTCTTAAGAGAAATAATTTTCTTTTTCTTTATCTGGAGGGACATGAGCTAATGCGCCGTCATGTGTGGTTCTTAGAAGATACTGTTATCTGTTGCCTCAGTCCCGCAGTCCATCAGCTAATCTAAGCAACTCTTCCAAGGGAGTTCCCTTCCGGTATTGATACGGTTGATGCTGCCGTCATCTTTACTACAAGTGTGTTCTATCTCCTTTTACTACTTTTGTTTTCTAAACCCGACATATAGAGGTTCGATATGTTGTGCACCCAAACGACTCCTGATTACATATCAAAATTTGAAGACCGCTTGAATAAAGTTTGCATTGCACCGGAAAGACAACTGATTTAATTTAAATAACGAAACTTTCAGGCTGGTGCTCAAATTCTTATCATGCTAAAAACCACCGCTCTTATATTTCTGAAAACCAAACTCCTCTCACAACAGCAACTTTACTTACTTTCAAGGTAATTAAAACTATTCTGGGATCCTGAACACTCTGGAATCTCATGAAATAAATTAATAGATCAGAAAGGGTTCAGAAACTGGTTTCATGGAACCAGAACCCGTGCTCTCTTTATCGTCTACAGTAATCAAGACTACCATTAATGAATGGATCAATTTAGCCAACAATCGTAAATAAGAGGAACTGAGGTGTTGTAAACAGAGAAAGATTATATTGCTTGTTATTTCATTGCGCCTAACAGATTTTCTGTTCTCACTTAATGGAAAGAGTTGTATGCAGCTGGTGGAATTATATACAGTTCATTTCTTTTGAGCCAAACATTTGGCCTTGAAAGTGATGCCCGACTACTTTCTTAGTGTCTGTCTCACTTTCTGTCTAACCATAGTTAGCATATTTGGTACTGCAGTCTTGAAAGATGAACAACTGAGTTCTTTGGCACCGCACCATCTAATCAGGTTTATTAATAGATCTGATAGATTTAAAGAATAGCAAAAAAGTACACAGGATACAATACAATGGACGTAAAACTAGCCTGAATGCTGAGTTCACACCTTCTGTTGCTGTATGATCTTTCAGGTATGGTGTTATGCCATCTAAATTTCCAACAAAATCGTTCTGTAGACGTTTTGTCACCTATATATTTATCTCCTTAAAATGTAGTGCTTTTCTTTTAGGGAAGACAGCTAAAAATATAACGAATTGATTAGTCTCACAAAATGGTTGGCAAAATTGTGAAACTTGCTTCGCTTTGCTCCAAACATTCCAACCATTCTGCTTCTAGTTATTTTAGTGTAATGAAGGGTTAAGTTTAGGTTAGGTTAGGTTAGGTTGGAGTGGCAGCCTTCTGCTTGAAAGCACACTTAAGCACATTTAGGTTCATTGTGATGCCACAGTACGGCGCGACTCCCCCATTTACGGATTGGAGAACCATGAGGATTCCATAATGAATCTGGCTATGTCCTTAATATTTACGGATGATAGCTCGGACAGACTAGTGAAGAAAGGTGAGCCCAGGAGTTTTAGTCTCCTCCTGGCCATGAAGGGTTAAACAGAGTTGCAATTTAGTGTTATCTGTACCAATTGACACCAATTTCTTTTAAAGTTACTGAAATGACTATTCGTGTAGGCAATTTTTGTGTTAAATTATTCCTGAAAAATTCGTGAACAAACAAAAATTGCAACTTAAACGTGCTTATCGTAAGCATACACTACTGTATTTACAATTTGGTTAGCTTCTTTTGTTTTTTTTTTAATTAATAGCCTAAGTAATCTTATATGTATATAGTTGGGTGAGAGTTAATTGCTTTTGGTGCTGTTGAAATTTCATTTGTAAACTACTAAAAGAAAATTTTCCTGTATGAAGTCAATTTTTCACAATATTTTATGTGAGAAGTGCAAAAAAAAAACACAGTTGCAAGGGAAATGTACGAATTGTGGAAGGTGGCAAAGGACCGAAGGTGGAATGAAATGAAGAAATAGTTGGAAACTGGAGTTTAAATGAATGAACTTGCAATGTGTAATTACAGAAAGAAAATTTGTTATTTTCATAGTTTCTCTTCATTTTTGTTTTTGGAATGAAATATTTAACCTTAGCCAAACATTGCTTATTTCCAAACTTAAAGTAAAAGTAGGAAAATTTAGTAAAATCTCAGATCTAATTTTCAGATTTCCACCAGTTACGGCGACTCAAGCATAATAAAACTAACTCAATCGTTCTATAGCAGATCGAACACTATTCCAAAACCTACCATTTAAATTTATAGAATTTTATTATTCTACAACAAAAAGAAAATGAAATCAAATTCAAATTACGTTTTTTCAATTGCCTGCCAAGTGATTAATTAAAAACTATTTGAGATTCTTTGTGAGAACACAAAAATTCTGTATGCGGCATCAGCTATGTGCCTCTGGTATATTTTCTTCCTTTACTACTAACTAATCGTTATCTTTCTTTCTTTTCACGATATCCACTTCAAGTTTGTGCACATCATTTTCATTAAAGGTAAAAAACAAAACAAAAAAAAAAACTTTCGTTCTTTTTTTCATTTTCACTTGTTTTCTTTCTTTTCTCCCTTCGTTCCATTTCTTCTTCAGCTAAGAATTTTGTATTAAAAATTAAACTCAGTTGGGTGTTATTTTTCTACTAAATTTTTTTTCTTTTTCGTTTTTGTTCTGTTTTGTTTTTACTTGTAAACACAAAATTTCATTTGGAAGTTTTAAAGTAATTTCCGGCATCTTTGAGTTACCTGAGCATACTAATTTATAAAATTAAAGAACATACACAAGCACATATATACAACACACTGTCAGCAGAGGGGGAAAAATGTAATGATAACTTTTTTCTTCTTGTTCCTAGCAACAGGTACCGAAGACTTGTTGATTTTAAATTTAAAATGAATTCTATGAAAAATATTTCACTTTTTTGAAATGATATATAGCATGTATTTTAATGCCATGGCCTGCAGAGGTTCATTTGAAAAAAAAAATAAACAAAAAATGCCAGTTCACACTAGAAATGAAATGAGCAATTTCCCATAGTTTACATACATTTAAGGAAGAGCAAAAATATTTGTTTTATAAATTGCGTTTAAGAGGGTGTTTACTTTTTTGATATAGAAATCTGAAGAAGAAAAACAAAAGGAATTAAATAAACGTGCTAGGTGCAAATGAAAACGTTTGCCCTACCAACGTCTAGTTTCTATAAGATTTTAAATATCTTCTTCAAAGTGTGTTGGCGGAAAACCTAAGAAAATTAGACGAACTCAGCAAAAAATAAAATCGTAATGTGGAGGAATAAAAAATGTATGAACTATACACAAGAAAAAAATCATAGTATTCATTGTAATTAAAAAGTGAAAGCTAGAGGTGTGCAAGAGTCTGGTGGAAGTTATACTAATAAACCAATCATCTCTTTCAATTCATACCCCCACTCTCCTTAACCGAAGTACATTGACTTAAGCCGTCAAAGACCCTAGACCCGATAAGGGATTCGAGTACTTACTTCAGTTGTCAGTGAGTTTGGTCCCCCCAAAAAATTTCGAGCAGCCAGATCAAGACTTGAGCTCGGATTTGGAGGTGCTGAGCTCATGCCTACTCTAAAAAACAAGAATTTAGTGCAAAACTAGTTCCAATAATCTGAAATTAGAATATGTATTGCGAAAGCATGATTATTTGTGCAATGAAAATGATTCGGTCTTTTCAGATAAAAAAAAACAACAAACATTAGTAAAAAAGGAGAAGAAGATATTAACGTATTTTATTCTTCTATCAATGGAGAGTAAATTCAAGTTTTATGTTTAAAAAATATCAAAAATGGCGGTTCCAGCTACCATCAAATAAAGCCATACAGGGCGTGTTTGGGTTTGCGCCCCCTAGTTACAGTTCATCTGAAACAAAAACTAATGAAAAATTTTCAATCTCAACTAAATTTGGGAGTTTTCTGAGCACCTGGTTTACAAAATTACAAAAAAAAAAAATATTTATCAATTAATTTATATTATTTTATTTTTATTTAAAAATATTTATAAATTAATTTTTGACAAAAATTGGTTCCTGACAGATGTGAATCAGTTCATCAGTTGAAGCTATAGAGCACCCCACGCGCAGAAAAATGAAAGCTCAAAATTATAAAGGTACGTAATTAATCTTTGTTCTTGATCCCACTCACCCACGTGTTGTAAACACTTTAAGAATGCAAACTATCATCCTCATGAACGGTAACTTCCCCTTAAACTGACCGTACACTGAACACAATTTAGGCTAATGCAGCAGAAAACAACTCTGCTCTCTTCCTCTTTTATCACAATTATTATTTTGCGTTTACCCGCTTCACTTCGTACTAATTCAAGTAAAAAGTGAACACTAAATACATTTAATTGAAAAATAAATCAAAATCTTATACTTCCAATGTCAAAATATAAGAGAGGTACAGAAAAGAATGTTTTATTCAGATAGATCACAGACCAGAGACAGAGAGAAAGAGAAAGAAGAGTGAATCCAATTTGCATATATCATCGAGTAGAATTGTGTTTTTGCCAGTGTCATGTGTTTACGAGTAGTAGCAATTTGTTAAGTCTTTAGGCGAGAGAAAGGGAGAAAAGAAAGAATACAGTGAACGACAACACTAGATGGAAACAGAGTTAAGTAGTAATGATTCTTTTAAGAAATAAATTCCATCTCCATTCCAATTACAAGGAATTGTAATTGGTACTTTAATGTTTTCAATTCCTTGTAATCGGTAATTACAATTTTTAAATTCCTAGGTAATAGAATTGCACAAATTTTCGATTCCATTAAAATGAATTGTATTTTGAAATTAAAAATATATCGATTCCTTAAAGGAATTGAAAATGTAATTGAATAGAAAGGAATTAAATTCCAATTTAGTTGGAGTGATTCCTAAAAAGTAATTGACTCCCTTTTAGTTCAATTCCAAAAAAGAAAAAAATAAATTTTTTTCGGAAAATATTGTAAAACGCTTCTAATAAGTCGTTACGAGCGAATCAGTATAAAATGCGGGTCACTTCTCTCGTAACGGCTTATTAGAAGCATTTTAAAATATTTTCCGAAATTTTTGTTTTTGTTTGCTTTTTTGGAATTGAACTAAAAGGGAATCAATTACTTTCAAGAAATCATATTGGAGTTAAATTCCAAGAAAGTAAATAAATTTCTTTATTTTCAATTACAATTTCAATTCCTTGTAATGGAATAATGGAAATTTTTCCAATTCCAACACCTAGAAATTTAAAAATTTTAATTTCCCATTACAATTCCTTGTTAGGAATTGAAAACATTAAAGTACCAATTACAATTCCCTGTAATTGGAATTGTGATTGTAATTTAATTGAATTTACCCAGCTCTAGGTGGAAGTAACTGCCTTATCTAAAAGAGAACTGAAGGCGAATTCACCGACCGAGTGCCGCACTTTCTTTTCGTTTTTTTATATGAAGTTTTTAGCTCTCTTAAATTAAAAGCTTGAAATTAAAAAAAAAATATGTAACAGATATGCCCACTTCAGAAATGTTTGACTTAGATTAAATGAGAATATATTCATTCAAAATTAGAAGTTTATAGTGTATAGGCCTTGAGGCATATCTGTATTAAGTTTCTAATTTCAAGAGAATTTTATATGAGACAGGGTTGCTGTTATAACAACCAAAGCATAAAACATAAGGGCAAAGAACTTTTGGACAATTCGTGAAAGTTTCCGAATTTGATCAAAAATAGTTTTTTTTTCTTTGACTTCTTTTACAAAAATAATTGTGCTCGAAAGTAATGCAATAACCATCTTTTCATAAATTTTGTCCACTCCAAAGATTTTAATTTTATACTCGATCAACTTTTTTGTCACATGTAGTGTGGAACCAAATATTAAAACGCAAAATTTGACAGTCATATTTAAAAATTCATTAGCCGCATTTTATTCGCCACTTGCTTCTAGTTATATATAACTAGCAGCGATAATTGTATTGGAAAACAACAACAAAGCGGCAACGTATAATTGTAACTTGTATGAATACTTAACAAGTTGTTTAACTACATTAAATTCTATTGTGAACTGCTATTAGCGAAACAAGAAGCATGATAGTTTGACAAAAAACAGAAAAAAAAAATATTTGAAATGTCTTGCGGTGAAAATAAGTTATCCCTTCGATGGGCACCTGGGCTTTTTTAGGCCCATTTTGAGTTTAAACACGTATATCTTTTTTGTTTCTTGATGAATCGTTCTGAAACTCCATGACTTCTTGCGCCAATGTTTTCTGAGCACAAAAAAATAAAATTTGTTTCAATCGGAATAAGTTGATAGAAAATTTTTTTTTTTATTGTCTCAACCTCTTAAGTTACCCTCTGGGCCTAAAAAAGCTCAGGTGTTTATTTTGTGTATTGGTAAAATTAATAACAAATTATTTTGAATTTGAGGTTTATTTAGATGCAAAATGTAGTTTTGGGGCTTAAGGAAAATATATATAAAAAAATGTATGTATGTATGCGTAAATACATACATACAAATTATTGCCACATCTATGTGTTTTGCTTATATAATCATAAACCGTTTATCTGACCTTAATCAAATTTGGTGCAGGTGGGCTATAAAATGTGACCGTATCTCAAAGTGGGCGTTGCATTTTCGCAAAAATCCAATATCTTCGAATATCAAAGAAATAAAATTTAATATGGAGACTTACTTGTTCCACACCAAACCAATTCTCAAATATTGGATTGATAATGGGCGTATCAACTTTGGCCCCCTAACCACCCTCCCCCCCAGCTTCCTCTCTCCCCCGCCCCTTTCCTTACTAATAAGAATTTAATGCATTTGATAATTAGCCAAAATTAAAAAAAAAATAAGGAATGAAAAAATGATAACCCTCTTAACCCTAGGATGGTTGCCATGACTTCTTGCTCCAATATTTTCTAAGCACAAAGAAACACAATTTGTGTCGATCGGAATATGTTGGTAGAAGAAATTTTTTTTTATTGTCTTGACATCGTTGTTACTTTTTGTGTGTTAGTATTAGCAGCTACGCATATATTGTATTTGAATGTGTTTGTTTATGTTTGTAATGCAAAGTAGGCATTGAATGGCGTTGCTGCTCAGTATGTGATCACCGTTCATTGCGTCAACAAGGATTATTGAGCTCAATTAAAAAAAAATCTACCAAATTTTATTTCTATGTTTGAAATATTGGAGTATGAATGTATAAACTCGTAATTGTGACTAACTTCATATCTATCATACGCGCCATTTTTTTGACATTGACAGCTAATCTATCTTGAAGAGTGCCAAAAATACTATAAGAATTGATCTGTCAAATAATTTTCATAATTTTACAAAAGTGTTTTACTATACCTGAAAATTTCGAATTTCGTGCCAACAAAACAACATTTGCGGGCAGTTTTAATTTTCTCTTCCATTTAAAGAAAAACGCAACTAAAGCACATCGTTTACTCACTGAAGCTTATCCTGACTGTGCTATAGACGTTAGAATGTGTCAGGTGTGGTATGCCCGTTTCAAAAGTGGTGATTTTGATGTTGAAGACTGGGAACGTTCAGGCGGCCCGAAAATGTTCGAAGATGAAGAATTGAAGGCATTACTCGAAGAAGATTCATGTCAAAAGCAACAAGAACTTGCAGAATCTTTAAGAGTTGATCAATCAACCATTTCCAAACGATTAAAAGCATTGGAAATTATTCAAAAGCAAGGAAATTGGGTGCCGTACGAATTGAAGCCGAGAGACGTCGAAGGACGATTTTACACATGTGAACTGCTGATTGAACGACAGAAAAGAAAGGGTTTTCTGCATCTTATTGTGACTGGCGATGAAAAGTGGATACGTTACGATAACCCAAAGCGTAAAAAAACATGGGGACCGCCCGGACATGCATCAACATCAACGGCAAAGCCGAACATCCATGGACCCAAACTTATGCTGTGTATTTGGTGGGATATGAAAGGTGTCGTGTATTATGAGCTATTGAAACCGAATGACACGATCACTGGCGACCACTACCGACTACAATTGATGCGTTTGAGTCCAGCATTAAAGGATAAAAGGCCAAAATATGAGAATAGACACGACGAAGTTATTCTTCAGCACGACAATGCTCGGCCGCATGTTGCAAGGCAAGTAAAAACATACTTGGAAACGCTGAAATGGGAAGTGCTACTCCACCCGCCGTATTCTCCAGACATTACTTCTTCTGATTACCACTTCCGTTCTTTCGAAGAACTCAAAAAATGGGTCGATTCGTGGATAGCCTCAAAAGATGAGGAGCTCTTTCGACGAGGAATCCGTTTGCTACCAGAAAGATGGGAAAAGGTTGTGGCTAACGATGGACAATACTTTAAAGAATAAATTTATAATCACTTTTTCACAATAAATGTCCAAATTACGAAAAAAATACGAGTTTATACATTCATACTCACAATATATTTCTTGTTTTTGGTAATATTTTCTTTTGTCTTTATTCAGTGGCATTTTTATGCATAAATTGTGTCTGGTATTATTAGCGTATGTTACTATAAATGCAATAGTTGCAACCAATTTGTGTGCCGCACACATAGTAAAGTTTCTGCACGGGCTATTTGCAATGCCTGTCCTCGCCAGGATTGAAATTATTTATTGCACACACATAAATGTACATACATTTTTATATATATTGATTAATACAATAAAAGATATGGTTTACCTAAAGTAAAAAAAAAAAAAGAGATCTTCCGATCCGATCGATCCGAATTATATGCAAGTAGAAAAACGCATGCTGGTAATTCGGATCGATTTTAAAAGTCAATTTTTTTCTTAGCATGTTTTCTAAAATGGTGCTTATTTTTACCAAACTATAGCAGAATGCTTAGTGAACAAAACCCTATATAAATTATATAAATATACTTACCAGCACAAAAATTATTATTGTTATAAAATTTGTGGGTTTCTTATATTGTTTGCTAAAGCTTTGTATGAAAATACGCTCACTCTTTGTTTTTTTCGCTCACAACTGATTAATTTGAAATAATTAGAAAGAGGAAATAATTCTCGTTCAAAAAAAGGACGTAATTTTAAAAAGTACTAACGAAAAGCTATTAGCAAAACAATACAAAATCAAACCGAATCATAGACATCGATCCGAATTACCCTCATTTACGTTATGCTTTCTGAAAAGGTGCTTATTTTTACCAAACTATAGTCGAATATTTAGTGAACAAAACCCTATATAAATTTTGCGCAATAACATGCTGTAATAGGCCATAACTATCGTTTTATTCGCTGGACCTAATAAAGCCCAGGGGGTAATGTTAGCGCCTCCTAAAGAGATGCCCACCGAAGGGTTAAAACCATCGTTAAATATTCTTAGAAAGAGTAAAAACTAAAAACAATGCCCGCGATTGACCGCAATTACAATGTTTCAGCTCTAGCTGCTGAGCAGTTCCATTGTGAATAACATTATAGCGAAGAAGAGACTTAACAACTTGGTCGTTTTATTCGCACATGTTAAATTGACTGGCGAATAAAACACAGCCATTATAAGATAATGTCGAGTCGTGTGGAAACATCTCAAGGTCTTTGAAACACACACTCGACAAGAATGCGTCAAATGCGTCTCAAGAAATTACATTTGTTGATAGCTGACCCTTTATCTTCTAATTCTAATAAATATCACATATTTATATCATATTTCAGTGACACAATTATCATTTTTAGCTGCAAATTAAATAAAAAAAGAAACTATATATTTTCATAATAAACAATTGTACTGTAACAATAATTCAAAATAGTTCTTTATATGACAAAAAAAGTGTTTGTTTTATTAACTTTAACGTTTTCTTACAATATATTTTCATCTAAAAGTAATGCAAAGTATTCAGTAAAAGCAAAAGCAGCTTTAAAAACTAAAGTAATCAAAAACAAAAATAGAACAATTGTGCAAATTTGACTACATACAAAAATAACTAAAACAAGAAAAGAAGAAGAAACAAAGGAAGAAAAAAAAAACGGAAACAGGAAATAAATGTCTGGGATTCTATGCACATACAAATTGCACAAAGGTAACTTTAACAATAGCACGAAGAAACACAATGCAGGAATAGAACAGTGGAATGCAAACCAAAAATAGAAAGTAAAATAAAAAGCAAATTAAAATTGGAGCATGGTTAATTATATAAAAAATTTATTATGAAAATTGTATTTTTATTCATAGTAGTAATTGCTGTTTGTTACGGAAAGAAAAAATAAATTGCTCGTTTGCAGAAAGAAAAACTTAATATCAAATTTCAAAGCGTAGCATACACTTACGTTTACCTTGAGGCAATTCATTCAAAGTTTTTCTTCTTTCCTTTGCTATTTTGAATAAACCGAAAAACAAAAAACCCACATACAAAAAAAGATTGTTAAAACTAAAATTATTCTATGATACTTAGCAGGGGACCGAATATATAATATGACGGTATCACATTGAAAACAAAAGAAAATTAGTAGATTTTTTTAATTTTAGTAACCTGCCGGCCTACACTTCTCGTACTCTCTTTTAATTACCCTAAAGCAATTTAAAAACTAAAATGTCAGTGACATAGTCAAAGTTAATATTTACCGTGTGCTCAGTATTGCGGAAATGAAAATAAGAGAAGCAAACAGACACGAACAAATAAACAAACAAACAAATACACAAATATGTTTTTGTGACATTTCGTTGAAATATAGTCATTGCAAAAATTACATCAACAACAAAAAAGCGAACATTTTATAGAAAATAAGGAAGAAAACTGTGAATGAAAAATCATTAAAATGACAACAGTGTAAAATTTTATGAGAGAAAACAGGAAGAAAAATAGCACGAGATGTGTGGATATGTGTGTATGCTTTTAAATACATGTATTGTGGACATATGAATGTAAGGAAAACGAAAAGAAAGACGAAGGAAACGAAGAAGACGAAGGAAACGAAGAAGACGAAGAAGACTCATTGTAAGACAATGAAAAAGTGACACAAAAGTCATAAAGTTAAAATAAAGTATTTGTTGAAATATACATACAAAGTCAAATGTTTGATTCTAAAAAACACTCATAGACAGACATGCACAGACTGAAACACACTTAGGCACATACACATCTTAAATGATACATATGTCGCTTAACACTGTACGTATGTATGCTGGTGGTATTCAGCTCTACATACTTGTAATAGTTTCCAACATAAAATAAAATATGTATTCTAAAGCATACTTTTAGGTGTCACTCACATTTTCACACTTATGGTGCACATACATACATATATACAGGTAAATATGTGTGTAGTGTTAAATATATGTGCTTTAACACAAATTTTAATATGTATAGAAGTAAAAACAAATAGCAAAAAATAAACAGAAAAATTACAAAACCCCCCGCCCCCCCCCAAAAAAAAAAACCTTATTGCTGCATAATGAAATTATTATTAAGTTGTTTTCGTGCAAATATTTTGGCATTCATTTTGTAGCGTCAACAAGAAAGAGATAACGAGAGCGAGAAAGAGCGACAAACGAATATTGAAGCGGTTTTTCTCTGAATGCAGCAAACAGCAGAAAAGTATGCTACACATTTTCTCTTATTGTTTGCTTACTTTTATTTGATGGCACAAGCAATATTTTTGCACTTGGCAAATAAATGAAAATCTTCGCTTGAAGGCGTAAAGAAATAATAAAAGTGTTTTGTGTGCACGTTTCTTTATTTCATTTATATTCAACCTACACTGAGAGAAAGTGATAAAGTGTGAGTGAAGAGAAAGGGGAAAAAAAACACACAGTAGAGAGAACGCAATCAAAGAAGAAGAAGAAGACAATCAGGACTAACAGCAAAAATATATGAATTTTAGTAGCAGGTGCGTGTGTGTAGTAAGCGTTACAAATGTATGTATACATATATATGTGTGTGTATATACATATATATGTAGAAAAATAAAGCAATAAAAATTGTTTTATGAGCAACAAATTTTCGTGTTAACATTACAATGTAAGACTCTTTAAAGTGTGTGCATATCTC
Source organism: Toxonevra muliebris (assembly GCA_963691655.1). Taxonomy (NCBI): domain Eukaryota; kingdom Metazoa; phylum Arthropoda; class Insecta; order Diptera; family Pallopteridae; genus Toxonevra; species Toxonevra muliebris. The sequence continues at coordinate 17,067,070 of OY829328.1, forward strand.
TATGCATTGAACTCTGTAAATCGTTGTGCTTTAAAGTGAGGAGAAACAAATATTATAGGTACAATCATTTTGGATTTTCTGGTACTGAATAATATTTAAAATGTTGCTTTTAAATATAAATTTATTATATTGAAATCAACAACTGATGCTGTATTTAAATTTTAAAACAATTCAAATGAAATATAAGTAGTTGTGCGACACAAAAGTATAACTTTAGTTGCCAACTCGTTGTAATCTTGAGATTTATATTTAACATTTCAATGAGATTGGTGGAGCTGAAAAATTGCTGTGAGCTTTTGACAATTTCAGGTTGTATATTCTTCTGATGAATAGGGCCAATCTTTATTAGATTATTTGCTGCTAATACTAATCACCCAAAAAGGATTCTATTAGAAAATGGATTCACCAATGGAAATGGACTTGAATGCCAATAGGTTCCATAAACTTTGAGAAAATAGCCCACGCATTGCTTGAAAATTTATAACAGAAACTCGAAGCAATAACATCACTCAAACCACTGCATTAGAAATAATAAAATTTTTTGACGATTTTTTCTACCATTTCAACACACTGTCCAATAATGACTATGCGACATTTGTTTTACAACATTCTGCCATTTTTCCAAAACAATCTAAACAACAAAATAAAACTTTACACAATATTCAAACATACATAAAGTAATACATATGTACATATGTCGGTATATCAAAAAATGGGGATGCGATTACATTCCAGCAGCGCCAGTAAAATCATTTCCGTCATCGTCAGCAGCAAAACATTGGCAACATGTGCTCGCTCGCTCGCTTGTTGCAACATACAACCAAAAGCAAAAACCATCAACAGGAGCTATAAAGTTGATGAAGTTCCTTGCTTGCTTGCTTGCTTCCTTGACTTTACCGTCAGCCACTGCAGATTAGCAGTTTATTTTTTATTACTATACCATGTTCACATATGCATGTGTGTATAGTATGCATTGCTTATGTTATGATGTTACTTGAAACTTAAATGGCGGAAGGAAGAGTTTCACATGCAGCACTTGCTGCAACACTTCAACAATTTTACTTGCTATGACGACAACGCTGTAACTCCGCCTTGTGAACTTCCGCAATGTTGTAGCTTGGCATTGTATTCACTGCATTCACATTTGCTCACTCCTACTCATATTTATATGTACTATAAATGAAGCAATTTCAACTACTACAACTTCTGCCGCTGCTGTTTCTGCTGCTTCAACATTTAGTTTTATATTTCTTTTATGATTTTCTTCTTTTTTAACGTTGTATTTAATTTTATTGTTAACTACTTCTTTACGTGGATTTATCAGGTTTTAAATAGATTAAGTAATTCATAGTAAAGATTTTAAATTCTATAACAAAAAACAGAATGCAAATAAGTTACATACAACTCTTTAAATGAAAATAAATGAAAATATTAGGTAAATAAATTTTTTGAAAAAAGTCGATGCTGTTTTATTACCGAAGGGAATATACTGTTAAGGGACGATTTTACCCAATCAGAACACCCTTGAATAAGAAATTCATTACCTAGACAAATGCCCAAAATTGTGCTTCACCAGTTGCTACTAGATGGCCCCTTCAATTGGTCGTTCTTTAGACTTCAAGTGGTATTGTAAGTAGAGTTGTTTTGATACCCATATAGAATCGATACTTTTGCTCATTACTTGTATCGAATAAAAGTATCGATGCCATCGAAAATATCGGAAAAATGTATCGAGTATGTACTTGTATCAAATACTCGTTGAAAGAGACTCAACACGAAATTGGTTTCAGGTACTTAATACGTTATTTCTCTGATCAAGATGGCGTATTCAGTTTTCACCTTTACGTCATGTTTTTGAGATATTTCTACTAGAAATGAAGTATATATGAGCTGCCTGACGTAAAAGAAAGGTCCAATTTGTTGAGTAGTGTTAACTTATATGATGTTTATTATGTTTAGATACAAACCAACCGATTATGGTTTGCTACAAATATTTTATTTTAATGAAAAGATTCCTATTTACATTATATGCCGCCCACGCGGCAATATTTTCTAAAACTTCAATACTGTACTGCAATATTTTCAAACATTGGAATATTGCAATATGAACTGAAATATTTTGAAAATGCATTTTGAATAATTTACAGAATTTTCAAATATAATATTAATTCCTGTAAAATATTGCAATACAATCCTAAATATTGTATAGCAATATTTCAGTTCTGTAAATCAATGTTTTCCAAAATTATCGAGTATCCGATACTGAACGTTCTTGTCGATACCAAGTAAAATACTTATGGTATAGCATCGAGTAAAAAAAATACTTGAATCGATCAAAAAGTATCGAGTATTTACTCGTATTTACTTGTATCGAATCATCACTAATTGTAAGCGAAAGCAACACTCAGCTTAAAGCACACAGTGCTGAGTCCACAATCCGGCATTTGGGTGATTTATCAAGAGAGTGAGCGGTTCAGCGCCATAGCAAACATTTATTGTCTCAACCTCTTACTGACATTCTAGCCTTACCCTTCTTTCATCGTACTTTGAAAATTTCGAGGTACTTTTAAAAAACAGAAGCCTCTGAAAAATGCAAAAAGGACAAAGTACGAAATCTGAGCTCGACAGGTTTAGTTTTGACACAAAGGGCGCAATCCTAGTCCATTCAACAAATCTACAATGGTTGGTATAGATTAACTTTGCGCACCTAAGATAACAATAAAAAGTGAAAGATCCAGGGAGCTGCAACCCGAAAAAAAAATTGAAACTTATTTTTTCTTTTTGGTTGAATTTGTGTGTGATGATGATGTGAGTTTTAATCTGATTTTTAGTCTGAACTTTGATCTGATTTCTAACAAAATTTCGGTCCAATTCTCGATCTGGGTTTGCATATTGGTCTGGTTTTTTATTTGAATTTTGCTATAATAATTCGGTAATTTTTTGGGCTGAGTTTTGACCTGATTGTGGTCAGAAGTTTGTTCCGATTCTTATTTGATTTTAAGCCTAACTTTGTTCTGAGTTTTGGTTTACTTTGAGTTTGAATTTTTCTCTGTATTAAACAGAGAATATTCATCAGGTTTTGATATGAATTATGATGTGGTTAGTGATGTGATTTTTTTCTTTTTTTTCTTCTTCTTTGTTCTGGATTTTGATCCACATAAATCCATTTCCATTTTTCCCTATTTATTATATTTTCCAACAGTCTCTAACTATATTGGAGTACGTAGAGAAGAAACTATACCTAATCCAACGGCTTTATGAAATTAATCAATGAATTACTACAATTTTCTGTAGTTTTTTTATATGATTAAATAAAACACACATAAATAAAGTTTCTGTTGGAAAAATTCCTTTAGCATTAGACAGTCTTAAATATAAAATCATACTTTGATATAAGTATTGAAGAAATAACGTATTCCTTTATAATGCCGTAAAACTAATAAAACTACAAATTCACACAAGCTCAAAAGTGAAAGAATTCTACGCCCAGCAACAACTAATTAGACCTACACAACAAATACTTATAGTAAGTATTTAATAACAATAATAAAATTCCACACATATCTACTGTCATGGCAATAAATATTTACTCAGTGTAGAATAAACGCGTAATTAAGAATTTATTTGCCATTAACACCTTCTTGATTCACGCCGCACATACATAAATAAATGTTTGAGTGATTCGTCTTTGGTCTAATGGTTAATACTACAAAATGAAGTACACATTGGCTTTTGAACTTGAAATAATTGAGTGAATTTTGAAGTAATGTGCCAATCAAAAGCTGTCAAATAAAATTTAAGGGCATTTAAAGCACTCTAATTGGTAGCTAAAACGTTGAAATGTCAAGTCTGTTGCCGACCAAGGTAACAACAAACATATCCTAACAATTACATAAAACTCGGAGTAAAAACTACTTTCAAAGTTTATCAGTATCATCAGCCTTTATTCTACACTGAACAGAGAAACACTGTAGAATTAGCTTAATTTACGCCGAACTTCATTCTCAGTTTGCTAAAGTTTAATAAAAAAAAATGGAATAAAAATCATCATCATAAAAATAGAATAGAACCAGAAAAGGGGGAAAATAGGAAACTTTGGCAGCAGGACACCTTTATTTACTACTATTAAATACCATAGCAAGCCAATGAGAAAAAAGTTTGGGAAGCCTACCATAGCACAGACACAAAGAATTTGATGACGCATTTTAGCACTTTTAGTTGAAGCAGCAGAAGGCAACAACTGAAAAAATAAAAGCCAAACAGTTTCAAGATTAAAATCAACACCACGCTTTATATGTCTCGCTTACACACAAAGATCAGATCAGTGTTGTTTGCCTTATGTGTATCTGCTTTTTCTTTTCTTTTTTCTTGCTTTTATAAATTTGTTCTTTTTTTTTGGTTATTATAAGCTTATATAGCAAACGGCGTTGAACGGCGCTGGCAAGAAGCTGCGGGTAATAACCCGGAGTTTTTTTTTCATCTCTCCTTATTCCTTCCTCCACTTACCTTCACAATATTTCTAGCTATGGTTTCGTTAATAAGCACAACAACAACCAAAATGTCTTAAAGTTTCATTATCTTAACAGTGGATGTCATGTTGAGCGTTTATACATATATATATTTTTTCTCCATGAAGCTTTTTGAAATCCGGAAGGATAATGGAGCATTCACCCACATAGTCACACAAACACACACTCATACACTCAAACCCTTATTAAGAAATTTATATCGAAAATGAAAATCTTAATCATTGCCAAAGTTCTGACAGCACCTCTAAAAAAATAATGGAAAAGGAAAAAGAGAAAGTGCTTTAATATATGAGGGGAATATAAAAGGGATTTTATCTCAAAGTGGAAAGCCAAAAGCGAGTAATATAAATTGTCTGCATGATGTGGTCAAATATAAAAGGAGCAACTGTTTTAATTGCTACCGCAGAATTTTCACTAGGCTGGCGCATTTACTTTACTACATATAGCGAAACAAATGGAAAATTTTTCTCATCAAAGTTCTTTCCAAAAGTCAACTAAGCTTACAAGATTTTTACTCGAATATCAAAAATTATAATTGTACATCATATTCTACTTTATGCACTCTGTATAAAAATTTTAGGGTGCAGTAAAATGAGAAATATTTTATTTCCCAAATTTTTCTAAACTCGACTTAAAATTCAACCCCAAAATCATGTATAGTAGTAAGCATTAAGGTAGATCATTCAATCATTCAAAAAATTCCAACTTTTCCTAGTTTCCTAAAATAACCTAGAAATTTAAAAAAATACTAATTTTAAAAGCCTTCGTCATTTCTCTCGGTTTTTTATGGAAAACTACTTTAGTTTTCCTCTAAACCTACAGAACACAACCTATAGCCAGGCAAGATCCAAATATTTCCCGAAACATACACAGACAAGTTTTATTATTGTGTAATAGGGCCGAAAATATTCTATTCAGTCCTGATATCTTGAAAATTGTGCGGTCCATAAAAACATATTTTCACTGCCCTTTATGCAGTCCAGCACTCTTCAGATAGAAAGTAACCAGAAATATGCACTTCCATTAGAGACTGCAGAGATACCTCCATCATTGCCGTCTTGGTTCCGTCCCAGCCAGACGCATTAAGCCCAATTTCGAAACCGGACGGAATTTCATGAAAATTTCGATCTACGGCACAGTTTGAAGACCAATGGTCTAGAAGACAAGCTATAATCGGGGCAGCTTTGGTCATGACTGAATGAGTCTTTATATTCAATGTTACTCTGAGTCTATTACAAGACTCAACTGGAAGCTTATTCTAAAGTAATTATTTTGGAGTTCTTTTGGGAATTCTTATCATCCTGTTATCGAAATGCATTGAGCTATGGTCCAACATTATTATTATTTACCCTCTTGTCCAATTTCTCCCTCTGCCATTGTTGAGAGTTATGTCTGTGACCTCACTTCTTCATGCATCTACGAAGGCAGATTCCATAGACGTTCAGTGGAATCGTTAGCTATTACTGACCAACATTTTTTTTTTCTCACAGAAGTTCAGAAAATTCCTACTAAGAAGTGGCTTAGGTGAGTCGTGATATTTAAAAAGGAACCTGAGCCATTCCCCATCTGAACAATTGTAAGATCTATTGGGCTTTAGTACAGGTTGCACTCTTTGTCTTACTAAAATACAGGTGTTTATCTTGCCGTACGTATGTGTTCGAACTCAAGTTAAATTTAAAACCATATAAAAATTGCATTAAATTGATGGTACAAAATCTAACCTATGTGTAAGGAAGCTGTCAAAATTTGAAGAAACTACTTAGCAAAAGAAGAACAGAAAAATCGATTTGGCTTACTGAAACTATAAGGTGAAAAATTAAGAATTCAATTTAAAAATATACATACACACACACAACTGCAAGTGATGGTATACATACATATATACATACATAAGTATAAACTATATAGAAAGAAAGGGTTGACATTTCTAACAATGGCAGCTTGTTATTATTGTTGTCTTCTTTATTTGTCTGCTTGTCCGTCCGTCTGTCAATCTGTCTGGTTCTCTGCCTGTCTGTCTGCTGACATTTTCAATTCAAATTCTATACAATTGAATGTTGAAGTTATTTTTTGACATTACATTTATCTTTTTATCTTTTACAAAAGGAGACTCCACGTCATTGTTATACAAAAGTATACAACAATACATAAACATACAAACACCTACACACACACACACACACATTCATAAGTATAAAATAAAACGTAGAATACTTGCAAATTAATAGTTGGAAAAATAAATTTTTCATTTTTGCCTCGCAAACCCTTTCACATTGTGTCAGAATGTACCTAAATAAATATTGTAGTTGTCTTATTGTCGTTCATTGATTCACTTGAAGTAATAATGACTAACAAAAACTGAAGGGGATGGGTTACAAAAATGGGGATGGGACTAACTTTACTTCCATTCAATTATTTCCCTTGCTGTTTTTGAATGAAATTGTATTTAAATTTAAAGTATAAGTTGAGTGTTTAATTATAGAGAAAAGTTTATTGTCGAGCAAATAAATCAAAAATACATGGATATTTATAAATTATTTAATAATAGATAAATAATAAATCATTCTATAAAATTGAAATTAAAAACTATGATTTTAGGTTCACAATATGCCTATAATAAAAAGAAATCAACAGAGACCGAACTTAACTCATTGATCAATTATAAAAAAGTCACAATTGCATTTCTTGATATATTTAGAAGCCAAACACTCAAGAATATGAAAGTAGAAACTGTTAGTAAGTGCAAGGTTCGTGGATTAAGGAAATGGTCATATTGCGCTATCATCTGCTGTCAGGGGACAAATCCTCAAAATACGGAATTGGTACTTACTCTATACTAGAAAATAAAAAATTCTTTAGACCCATCAAATTTTATGGGAACATACTTTAATTGCTAGAAAATGTCAATACCTGAGCTTTTTCCTAAAGCAGAAAACTAGTTGGAATTAGAGCTGTAAAATTTCAAGTGTAAGTACCAGTAATTGAAAAAATTCAAGTTCAGTACTTTGGTCATCCCTGAACTTATATGGCATTCGGTCACTACTTTTAGTTTACAAAAGTTTTAGAGGGCACAGTGTCTAGCATCACATTCAAAATATGGTCCATTTGGCTATCCATTTTCCACGTGTAGTATATGAAAATACTTGAAAGGACTTAAAATACTTGAAAGTACTTAAAATTGAAATACTAAGTACTGTTACTTAAAAAACTACTACTACTGACTTTTTTCAAATACCAAGCCAAGTGCCTCGGCTTTCTAAAGCGGTGTAAGAAAAACTTCACTCCGTCTGATCTCCGCATTATCTACACCACCTACATCCGCCCCAAAATGGAGTATAATTCGCACCTATGGGCAGGAGCTTCACGAACGCAACTAGAGTTCCTGGACCGTATTCAACATCGTGCGATAAAGCTAATAGGAGACAGTAGGATTTCCAGCTCTATTGACTACTTGGAACACCGTAGAAACGTGGCTTGTGTGACTCTGTTCTATGTAAATGTTCAGCTGAGATAAGGAATTTGATTCCACCAGTTCATGTGTTCACCAGAACTACTCGAACTCCAAGCGGTAGTCACGCATTCCACGTGGATATGGGACCCCAACGCACCACGCATTACAGAGATAGTTCTTTTCTCTGCCGTACCCCGCGTATATGAAATAAGCTCCCTGCAACCATTTTTCCTGACTTTTACTACATTTCCAAATTTAAAACAAACGTTCACAACTTTTTCTCCCTCTTTCCTCCTACCACTAATCTATCTTCATTCCTCAATCAACGCAATGCTTTTCATTCACAGGGGTACCCCCTGAGTGTTGATTGCTTAAATAAAAAAGTAACAAAAAGAAAGAGTACCAGTACAAATACTGGTCTAGTACCAGTTGAACAGGTACTTCAAAATACTCAAGTACTTTATAGCTGTAGTTAGAATATCAGTCTCTTTCAACAAGCACAACTATGTTCTAGTGGTTGTTCATCATATATATGAATGTTATAAAGAGTGCAAAGCTTTATTCCCACTGTAACACTAGATATTCATTTCATATTTGTATATCCAGCAGTTGTATATCCTCTTTTTCTGAATTTGTAGTAATCAATACGATCGGGATAGTGGTCCATGAACCTGCTCTTTTTAGACAGATCTCATATCTGTAATAATTGATAAAGACAAAAAAGGCAGAATTTATTTACCAATGACTTTTCTAAAAACTGCAGAGACGAATTTAAAGTGGATTCGATCTCCCATCTCATTTGAACATGTCCATCGGTTTAGTTCAAACGTTTTTAAATATTCCGAATAAAAACTTAGAGTAAAACCAAAATCTTTAAGGTCTTGAACTTCATTAGAAGCTCTGAAAGGCTTAAGACTTAAGGCTTATAGCCCTTAAAATAAATTTGTTTTCAAAAAACCTTTGTCGATTTTCTATCATATCAACCCTGCACATAAAGTAAGTATCATCATCAGCATCCTTGTTTTGCAATCCCCAGTCAGGCAGGACACGGACTTCCACTTCACTGATATGATATACCTTGCTTCAATATTTTTGTAGTTCTTTGGTATGGCATTTAACCCTTAAATACCCACTGGTCACTGCAGTGATCAACCACTTCCGCGGCTGCCAGTGCCGCCATTTTACGTCCGCCTTTTAAAATAAACATCTGGTCTTACTGTCTAAAGTTTTCTTTATCGATACGTATAAATAAGACTGGAAAAATGACAACTGTCGTACAGTTACAGTTATTTTTAGCTCGAAAAGCATATTTTGCAAAAAAAAATTTTAAACAACTAACTAAAAAAAGGTGTTTTTATTTTCGAATTTTGTGTAATAAATATATTGCCGTGTGGACAAATTTGTGTCAGACGGTATGGGATAACACCAAATAACTGTTTTTAAAAATTATTGCGAATGTATTTTAATTTATTCTCCAGATAATCGCCATAGGTTACTACACAGGTCAACCATGTAAATTAAAATAACTGCACCTTAAACTAATTTATTGAAAAACACTTAGAACAAACGTTGTTCGGAATCACAAATACTACCTCTGGGTATGTTTTTAATTGAAATCGGACGTATTGGGCGTTTAAGGGTTAAGATTTTAGCTTGCCCGTCACTTTCGGTTTCGCTCCGGTAATGTTGGTGATTTCCTTCTACCCACAGCTTTAGATTTTGTTTGAAATTCACCATCGTAAAACTCAATAAAAGAATTAGACGATTTTTTTCTAGCTAAATATTCTGCCATTTTATTTCCAAAGTGACTACTATGTCTTTGCACCCGAATTGGATTAACTTTATAAAGGTTGGCAAGATTTACTACAAGCTGCAGGCAATCCCAAACGAGTTTGGATATTATTTTAAATGATTTATTTTGAGCAAATAAATAAATTCTAGCTGCTGTCGGAAAAGATGTTAATGTTCTATTGCAGTCTAAAAGTTTTCTCATTTCGGTGTGAGATACTGAGTTTCTCTTAATTTTTTGGTTTGAACCCAAAAATATCCACTTTGCTCCCTTCTCGAAGCCATCCCTTCTCGAAGCCATAACAGTTGATAATCTCCATGGAATTTTGGTTTTGCCGGTTCCCAGAAACACTAAACATTCACAAATTCTCACTAGTTATTTTTCATGTTCTTATACCCTGACTACTGGATGCTGGCAATGTTTTCAATAATATTCCTTTAAAATCATTGATTTATGTCTATTGCAGTCAACACCAAATTTGTTTCAAGGCATTTTATTTTATTTCATTTAATTTTTTCATTAAATCAACTGAATGGAATTGACCAAATCATTTTGGGAAATTCAAATTCACTAGTTAAACTGAGTTCAAAAATTTAATAAAACGTTTTCAGCTTTAAATTTTTGCTTTTGCAAGATTTCATATACCTATACAAAAACTCATTCCTATTGTAAATAAAAAAAAAATCATTTTTAACGATGAACATTTAAATGCGAAATTCTCATTTGCAAGCAAAAATCACAAAAACACAAAAACTGAAAAAAGCAAAAATTACAACAACTGCCAAAAAAAAAAAAGAAAGCAAAAATGCACACGTAATAAACAGTTCCATATATTGTACTGCAAAACGTGTTTAGATCATATTCTGCTCGCTCTGACCATAGAGATCTAAGATGCATGCTGTAAAATATGAACAAGAAAAAAATATATAAACCAAAACTTGTTGACGTTGATATACTGACTATGTACTACAGCTAGAAGCGAAGTTAGTTACTAGCGAATGAACGATGAAGGAGCGTTATAACGTTGCAGTCCAACTTGCTTAGGTAAAATGTATGCACAAAAAAGCAAAAGCAAACAAGTAAACAAACAAACAAACATTATTCTCGAATGATATCAACAATGAAGATACAGCAATTTACTGCATTTATCTAGCAACAGCAAATACGTTGCAATGGAATGTGATGCGTTACGGCAATGCGATGGGAAGTGATGCGATATGATGCTGCAAAAAGCATCGACTTGATGGAAAGACGGACACTCCGATATACCCTCTACAAAATATTGTTGAAAACTAAGCGAAAAATTCGTTTCCTACGAAAATAAATGAACTTTTTCCAGATAAACTATGTGCATGCATACATTACATTTTTAACATTTTACATACATAAAAGTATACAAGGACCTACATATCTAGATACTACAACAACAATATATACGAGCACGACTCCTACCGTCACTGTTGATTGCAACATTTTGATGCATAAATTGAACAACTTGTTGTTATTTTTACGAAATTTTCCTATTTTACATTTGTTGCTTTTATTCCATGTATATTTTTTCTACATATACTCTAAAGTGTGTGTGTTTATGTTTTCCTTATTCGAAGGTTTTGAATTGTACAGCAATTCCAGAAAAATATTTTAGAGCTTGCTCCATATGCAATTTATAAAACGTAGTTACTTTCGTAGTAGTAGCATTTTAAGCAAAATGAAATTATTGTTGTTTGTTCTACTTTTCTCTGGGTTTTTTTTTGTCGTTTTGAAGAACAAAAAACATAAATCAAATAATAGAAAATATTTTTTCAAGTGACAGCAACATTTTTATTTGTTCCTGTTATATTTCCATTTATTATAGCCTTGTATGTATCTTTGTTTTATTATTGCTGAATTTTATTTTCTTTTATTATTAAATGCATTCAAATTTCCGGTTCTGTACCTTTTTGCATCCGTTTTTGTTATGCGCATTTTGTGTACGCAATTTTATTTTTATGCAACACTGAAAACGGAAACGTGTATTTTCTTTTAATGCAAATATAAATTGTTTATATTTTTTAGTTTTCATGCGGAAATTTGTTTCCTGTCAAAGAGTTATATATTTACCTGTGTTTATATTATACAACTAACTAAGTATATTTTAGTTTTCTTCTTTCTAACCCTAGAAAAATAAAATAAAATATGCACACAATCAATTACTACTACTACTAGTGCCTAGTCCAAACTGTTCCCATCTATACGTGTTCCGCAAATTATATTTATACATAAATAAACAGAGCGTATGTACATCAAATTTTTTGCCAAAATGACAAAGAGAAAAGCAATTTTATTAACCCTTGAACCCATTGTTAAGTTCCATTTTTGATTTTTAGACTATTCGCTAATGCGTCTGGCACATATCTTCAAATCATGATGTTTTTTAATGTCATTCCGTTTTTGTCTTGTCTTCTAAAAGTAGTGAAAAAGTACTTTCGAGGGGTCAACGTATGGGCATCGATAAGTATATTCCACAACCATTTTTAATACATAAATTATATGTTGCATAGTTTTGGGCTTATTGTATCCTATTTTTAATATTAAGAATTCACCTTTTTCAATCTGTTCATACTAATAATAAGACAGCATACTTACGGGGTGCACTTCACTACCCATCACCTGGCGGTACGAAAGTTTAACATACCCGGCAATATACGAGATACTTTAAAAGTCTTATTTTTAATATTAAAAAGCTCACCGTAATCTGTTTATACTAATAATAAGACAGCATACTTGCAGGGTGGAGTTTACCACCCATCACCATGCGGTACAAAAGTTTAACATAACCACCACTATATTTACATACAATGGTTTTAACTTTTCTAAAGCCTTTGATAGAGTTTCTCATCAAATTTTAATAAAAAAAAACTAGCATCTCTTGGTTTTCACTCCATTTTTCTTGAATGGATTAAATCATACTTAAGTAATCGCCAATGCGTCGTTGTCGTTGACAATGTACTTTCTCTTCCGTTTGTCGCCTCATCTGGAGTTCCACAAGGAAGTATCTTGGGTCCTTTGTTTCTCATTCTATTTATAAATGATATAAGTAGTTGCTTTTCCTTTGCTAAGTTTCCTTTGTTTGTGTGCTGATGATTTAAAAGTTTATGCTATAAACAAAAATGCATTCGTTTGCTCCAGGTAGATCTAAACAATCTTCATTTGTGATGTGGGAAAAATCGTTTTATCCTTAAACATCAGTAAATGCTCTCACGTAACATACTCTAAGTGGTTTACTGTCCTACAAACATACTACCATTTTTCCCTTGTATATCGGTTAATGAAATCAAAGATTTGGGAGTCATTTTTGATTCTAAGTTCAGTTTTTCTAGCCATATTAATTTAATCATTTCCAAGTCTTATGCTATGTTAGCCTTTGTCAGACGTAATAGTTCTAATTTCTCAAATCCATATACCTTAAAGTTACTTTACACTGCTTTTGCCCGTCCTAAGGTAGAATATACATCGTTTATTTGGAGACCACATCATTCCCGTTATATAAGCCGCTTAGAACGAATCCAAAAGGTTTTCTCTTCATTTCAATGAACCAATTCCATTATACACTTCACGTTGTATGCTAATAAATTTAAAATCAATAAGTAATAGTGGAACTGTCCTTTCCTTGTCCTTCGTTTTCGTTATAATTTTTGGTAATGTAGATTGCTCCTCTCTTCAATACTCCAATTAAAGTTCTTCGTAGCTTTGATACATTTAATATTGGCTTCATAAAAACTGTATATGGTTTAAATGCTCCTATTGCAAGAGCTGTTACTGAATTTAATCGAATAAAAAATTTAGTGGAGATTGATTTTTCATCTAACAAAACTGTGTTTTTTAAATTTGTTAAAACCTTCTTATGATTAATTTCTTATTTTTCTTTTAATTTATAGTTAAGTTTCCTATTAGTCTGTAGGAATATTAAATTTGTTCATAGACTAAAATTATATAAATAAATAAAAATAATAAAAGTGCGGTATATTTTCAGGGTCCTATTTTTAATATTAAAAATTTACCTTTCTTAATCTGTTTGTGCTAATAATAAGACAGCATACATTCGGGGTGCGATTCACCACACTCCACCGGCACTATATTTAGACATAATAATAAATGTGCGGTATACTTTTAGGGTCTTATTTTTAATATTAAAAATTCACCACTCCATATTAAAAATTCGCTCTCTCTTTCTGAACAGAAAAATAGTCTGTCTGTGAACAGTCACTTCCCATAATGACAGCAACGGCAGTGCAATTTGCATTTTTGCTGGAAATGTTTACCAGATTTGCAAATCAGTTGTTTTGTTCCCCTAAAACTTTACTTGTCTAATCTATTTAGTTGGTGACCAAACTGTTTAGACAACACACATTTACAGTAAAGTAAATTAAGTAAATGTTTGTTAAGTGAAAACATGGTTAAAAAATTGTTTGAAAAGTTTTTTTTTTAATTTTTTTAATCGTCCAGTTTCGTTTGTCTTTGGTTTTTTCCATAAAGCTAGTTATATTTCAAAATAGCTCCAAAATTCTAATCCGACACATCTTATGTCTTGAATATGGTATATCCTTTTTAATGTATTTTTTTTTTTATCTGTTTCAAATGCAGATGTCGATTTTTTCATAATTTTCACAAAAACATTGACTACAAATCAAACGCAAAATAATTCTGTCAAATGCAGCAAATGCGAGAAAACAGTGCATTTGAAATATGTCAATATGAAGAACGGATTCTACATACGCATACACAGCTAATCAGAGTATAGTAATGTAGAAATCTATCGAAGACAGAACTGAAATAATTGAGATGATGTGGCATTTCGCAACATTACGAGACTTCACGATGCGTTTGCATAGTCATTCCTTAAGGTGACGAAAATTATTAAGATTATTAACTCAAATTAAATATTTTTTATATATATATACCTAAATTTTGTTCATATATTTTCTCAAAAATGTTTTCATAATCATTCAAAATCAATCGTGTTCGAGTTATTATTTTCATTCTAATGTGTCATGTTACACTGAATGTTTTGGAAGTGGCACACATAAAGAACTTCCAAATTTTTTAATCAAACCTAAGATGGAAAAATCCAGTATCTATGGTTTCTATGCTTTCAGATTTAATTTATTCTTGGGTAAAATTGTGTTTTTTCTTGCGCAAAAAAAATCAAAATGCTGGTCACTTGCGACATGATCCCTTACTTCATTTCCAATTAATTGTACCCGCTTAATTACTTTTCCCATTCAATTGCAAAATAAGTTTTATCTTGCTAATTCAATATGTACTAAAATTTTTCTGTTAATTGCATTATTTGGTTAATTGGACTGAAAAATTGTAGATTTCCATCGAAGCAATTAAACGGAGATTACTGTAACTTTATAAACATTTTCAGCTGTTTCTCTGTTTCAGTTTCAAAAAAAAAAATGAATTTGTTTATTTATAACCAGGGATCGGATTTTGTTGACCAGAAAAAAATTACTAAAAATAACTAAGCTATTAAAAATTTTCTAAAAATTGTTGAATTAAAAAAAAAAACTGTAAAAAATGTTTGTATTCCATTTTTATTCCATTGTATTAATAAATAATGGCCAATCCTCAGTCCGTACATTTTTGTACATCGAGAAACTTCGCCCAACATTGACACTGACAAAGGGGGCAAATTAAATAAAACTATATCGCTGGAGCTTAATTAAAATTCACCAGAAAGAAATTTTGCAATCGGGCATAAACTTTTAAAGCCAACATTTTGTTTGTGCTACAATTATTTCAAATTGCATAATCTGGAATTTTTAATTTTATTTTGACAATTGGCAACATAAATAAAATCAAAATGAATTATAAAAACAAAAATTAAGTCCAACTGCATTTGTTTTGTTTTTCTTTGACATATTCTTGACTTTTTCCGGAAGAAGTCGGAGGTTATTTGGTTGTGTTTTAAACACAAATCCAAAGTTTATAGGACGAAATTTTTAAACGCACATACAAATGAAATGGAATGTTGGACTGAAAAAGAAGATCAATTTAAAATATTTCCATTACATAAAGTTAATGTCACATTTTGTCACATTTTAATGTCACATTTTTAAAATTCGAAAAAATTAAAATTTAATATAATTGGATAAAATTGTCCAACAAATGCCCCGAAAATAGAAAAAAATACCTAAAAACTAAAAACATCTAAAATTTACGAAAATTTTTTCAGATTTTGAATTTAAAGGTCATGAACGGAGTTTATATGCAGCGTATAGCTTTCTCCTATACGTGATCTGTTTATAGTATTATTTAATTTGGTTATCGATCAAAACGATTTAAAATTTTTTCAAACCTACCACAAATCGCTCTTATATCAAATCGGATCTTAGGCTACTAGTAGTCGGCTATATGCCTGGGCATTAAAGACAGATTGTCACTTTTGTTTGGAAGATGACGAGACGATAATTTACATTATGTATGAATGTCAAGCAGTGGCTCGTTCAAAAGGAAAATTTTAGCCTTTTAGTCTTTTGTTTTTCGTTATTAATGTAAAATTTTCTTCTACAAAAAATATGCTGGCCTTAGTTCAGTTGATCGTCTTTTGTCCTAAATATATCTTTCAGGTCAAAGTGCCTGCCACGTTGGGAACTCCAAATTACTTTAATAAATATTTCAAATCGTTTAAATCTATCGACTTCCAATTTCAATAACATTTTAAATGCAATCAATGTAAATGTAAAAAAAAAAACAATTTTTTTTAATTTCTAACTAATTTTTAACAATTTCGAATTTCGTTTTCAGTTTAAAATAGCAACTTTTCTAATTTGTGTAACACAATGAGTGGCTAGTTTCAAAGTAATTGTTGTTGAAAAGCATTTGAGTTACCCCTAATTATTTAAAATCTCTTGCTAACGTAAAAAAAAAATATAAGGACAATGATTAATACCTAATGTAACTAGTTTTTCCTTAATGGGCTACGACCACAATTTATTTATATTGTGCTTCCGTATATGAAAAGCAGTGGTAGTATAAAATACTCGCATGAAACATTAAAACAAACACTTGTGGTCAGATCTGCAAGCATTTTATTACAGGTATATACCGTACATAGATATATGCTGTACAGTGTACACACGAATCAAGAGTTTATTCACATTTGATATAAATTCAGCAATAAATGCTGGATTTATAATCTACTTTTCTGTAACATTTACTTCCCAAAACATAGCTTTAAAAAAAGTTGATAGCATAACATGTAAAAGTCGGTGTAGATCAAGTGGAGTGTATATATTTATATATATTTTTTTTTTTGCTTTTGATTTTATAAATGCACACTCTAATGAGAAAAGCAGGAAAAGTTTTGTTGCTAGTTTGGTTGTTCTATTGCTGTGGTTGAGATTGTTTTTGCTGCTATCGCTGCATTTCATTTTATGCTTCTTCAAGTGCACCAATTTTTTTGTTATTTTTGTTTGTGTTCTGTTATTTTCACTTTGTCATGTTTCCGAACGAATGTGCAAAACTTTCGAATAAAACATTTTCACAACTACAAGCAAGTACAAGTATGTGTTTGTGTGTGTGTGTGAGAGAGTTTTTGTTGGGGTATTTGAGTGGCTTTCAAGCGTAAAATGGCGCGTAACAAAAGTTCTTCTTGAGCTAAAAAGTATAAAGGAAAGGAGAGAAAAAAATGAAATAAAAAATATATATTTTTATATATATTTGTGGTATGTGCTCCTTCATTATTTGCATGTAAATATACATAAATATATATGGTATATATATATATGTGTGTGTATGTGTAATGCTATCAACATTTTGAGTAAAATTTAGTAGTTGCATTTATTACTTTCAAATGTATGCTATACAATGAAAGAAAAAGAGTGTGTGAACACTTTAATAAAAAAAGAAGAAATACCTTTAATTAGACTCTCAACTTTCCAGGCTTATTTCATTATTCAATACTTCCTACTTACTACTACTTTGCACGCAATCAAGTATAAATTATAATACAATTACTAGAACCAGAACAACAAAACCTTCATTGGGTACCGTGTCAAATAATTCATAATTAACATATTTCTAAGCGGATATTTAATGCGCGGATATTTAATGCTCTTAAATGTACAATAATTGCTGCAATATTTTCATTAAAATTGTTTGTTTACACATTACACACCATTACGTTTCTTGTTATTCAATTTTGAAAATAGTTGTAAGTGCTCTGTGCCCATAATGTATTAGGAACACGTGCTTCATGCTTAATTATTACGCTTATTCAGGCAATTTGAACGTTATTTGCTGTTGATTTTTGTACATTAACTTTTCAAATATATGAGAGCACAAATTTAGTTTTTACGATTTTTTTTGGAAATATAAAAAAATTATAAAAAAGCTACCACGTAGAAAACCAAAATGTACGGAATGATTAGATATTACGATATTTTAGTATTAATTGTTTTCCAATCCAAAACAAGTATGAGTTAATGTACAACATAAGACTTGAATCTAATTGTGCTACCACAATTCTAAATATATATAAATAAACTACCTGACCTGGCAAACGTTGCTCTGCCTTTTCTGCGAAAAAGCGCGAAAATTAAAAAAAAATGAAGTATTTGATATTTAAAATTAAACATTTGTAATGACAATTTAGGTTTCCATTGAATTTGCAAAAAAAAATTATAGATTTAAAAATGTGAATGTGTCTTATTATTGACACAATTGACATTTTCAAAAGTATTTAATTTGCAGAACAGTACATTAAAAACAAAGAATCATTATAAATGAAAATCTCAAATCAATATAACATTGCGTCTGGACGATCAGAAAATGACTCATTTTTATTGTATTATCACCGATATGAACTCAACGACGTCTACGACTACAACTACAACTCAAGTCTGATACTTAGCAAAGAACCTAGTGGATAATCACAAAAAAAAAAAAAAAAATACCAGTGAGTGGCCTTTGACAAAAACAAAGCCATATCGGCTGATGATACCATTTGAGGAAAATTATTAACCCAGTTGATGCTAATGGGGTCATTCAGCAGTTATATAGAAATTCCAGCATATCTGGAATATAAGGAATAACTTTAAATTTTTTTTGTTGAACAATTTTATTAGACTTCAGTTGAATTATAGAAACAATATTTCAAGAGGTTTTATATTCATATCAAAGACCATTCTTGAAATTATATCTAAAAATTATAATTATAAATTATATTCCAAAATTATTTAAAAATTTGAAACAAATATCAAATTATTATAAATATAGCATTTGTTACAGCGCCACCTAAGGGATAAGACAGCGAAGCAGGGTCTTAAGATATTTCATAAAGTAGTAGAAATAATAGTAGAAAAAAGAATGGAAAAAGTAGTAGAAAATAGCAGTAAAAAAGTAGAAGAAAATAGTATTAGAAAAGATGGTATGAAAAAGAATAGAAAATAATATTAAAAAAAGTAAAAAAAGGTACCAGAAAAAGTAGCATAAAAATATTTCAACGTAGTAGTACAAAAATAGTAAAAATGGAGTAGAAAGAGTGGTAGAAATAATAATAAAAAATAGTAGTAGAAAAAATTGGTAAAAAGTTGTAAAAAATAGTAGAAAGTAATGGTACAAAATAAAAATTGTAGAAAAAATGTATTAAAGAGGTAGTAGAAAAAAGTAGTAAAATAGTAGTAGAGAATAAGAAGAAATTGTAGAAAAAAGTAGTAGAGAATAGTAGAAGAAAAGATAGTAGGAAAAAGAATAGAAAATAATATTAAAAAAAGTAGAAAAAAGGTACCAGAAAAAGTAGTAGAAAAATATTTAAACACAGTAGTACAAAAATAGTAAAAATGGAGTAGAAAGAGTGGTAGAAATATTAATAAAAAATAGTTGTAGAAAAAATTGGTAAAAGTTGTAAAAAATAGAAGTAAAAAATAGTAGAAAGTAATGGTACAAAATAAAAAGAAATTGTAGAAAAAATGTATTTAAAAGGTAGTAGAAAAAAGAAGTAAAATAGTAGTGGAAAAAATTGGTTAAGAAAGTAGTAGAAAATTTTAGTTGAAAAAGTAGTAGAAAATAAGAAGAAATTGTAGAAAAAAGTAATAGAAATAATAGTAGAAATTGAAGTAGAAAATAAAAGTGAAGCATGGTGCCACACCCACTAATCCAAAAAACTGAAACAATCAACATTTTTGTACCGTCCCATAAATGCCTCCTAAGATATCTCATTATGGAAATTCAGGTTATATGGAAAGTGCCACACCCCCTTTGTCAATCCCACCAATATTTTTGTTGTAACATGGCATTGTCAATTCTCGTTATTGTACCTAATGCCTGTACTGTGCTATAAATGGTTCTTGAGATATACCCAAAAAACTATTAGGATTGTATGGGAGGGCCACGCCCACTTTACTAAAAGCCATTATAAATAGCTATGATCCATCCTTCCGCCTAAGAAAATATATTCTGGAAATATGATTTCAATCGATCCAGTCGTTCAGAAGTTACACGATGTCATACACACAAAACTCTACGATTTTATATATAAAGATAATGGAAATCACGGTTTTTATACTAACAGCATCACTTCAAAAAATATGAGAAGCGGTGAAGCAGCACAGAATTCCTAACTCAACAATGCAGCTATACATTTAAATATTTATATTGGATTAGCTATATACAAATGAGATCAACTTTTGATTTAATTTTAGCATATAGAATCCGTCTGTTTGCCTTGTTCTTAATTCCTTTTGGTCCCTGTGCAGAATAAAACCTCAACAAAACGTTTATAATGGTTTCGGTCTTTCACAATATTTTTGATTTCTTACTTTTTTGTTCTTTTTCAAATGTGATTTGATTGATGTGATTTGTTTTTTTAGTCAGTAGTCATATAGAGGACTCTGCATTTAGATCTCGGAATCTCGGCCATGTGGCGGACTAAACAGTTTTTGTTTTTCACATTTTTCGTATTGACTACTTAACGATAATTTTAGTATATTTTTCAGATCTCAGAGCGATTCTCTCCTTCCAATCAGCCTTCCTCATAGTTGACGAACCAGCATCATATATCTTTCACTTTGAAAGAAACCTTGATTGAACAAAAGATTCAGTGTTCTTGTTGAAAAAGAAGAAAATAAGATAAGCAAGAAAGCAGGCATGAGAACCCACACACATAGACCTGTTTTTATAGAAGTAGTAAGACAAGTCCAGCAGATATGCAGGCGCTCTATGAAATTATACGTGAAATTGTGGGACAACTATATTATTTCCACTAAAATTTTTCGGATATTAAATTTTATTTAATTTAATCCACATTAGTATACTTCGTATATGTTGGTAACTTTAAATGAGTTTCTTTCTTTAAGCATAAATAAAACTTTACAAAAAAAAAAAAAAATTCATTACCCAACATTGAAATTAATTTCAATAAAAATAAACCAACAAGCGAAATGAAACTTTCTCCTACATACAAACACCCACATTCTCACTTTCACACACTCAGACAAACAATTGTAAATTTCATATCCAATGAGACTCAGACCAATACATCCAAACATACACATACAAATGCAATAAGACATAAAAAAAAACTCTCATTTAGAAATCTAATTTG
This sequence comes from Toxonevra muliebris, assembly GCA_963691655.1. NCBI lineage: Eukaryota > Metazoa > Arthropoda > Insecta > Diptera > Pallopteridae > Toxonevra > Toxonevra muliebris. Next base: position 17,088,429 of record OY829328.1, read on the forward strand.
CTGATAATCCCATTTACCACACATACACATGAACACGAGCTCACACACACACACACTTCAATATGTTTGTAGAAAGTCTTACAGCAACTTCAAAACAAAAGTTTAAAAACTTTTCCTTTTGTATGTGTAGGTAGATGTGTGTCTGTATGCTTCACACCAAAATCCATGTACTCCCTCACCAATTTCCCCACTCAACAGATTCAGAAGTTGAAAAAATTTTTCAGATATTGTTGGAATTTTATTCCATTGCTATTTAGAATCTGAAAAATAAACTCAATTTTTATGTTTTCTTTTTTTTAAAAAAGAAAATTTAAATTTTCTTTTTTTTTATTCTTTAATTTTAAGAATTACAGCATGCAATCAAGAAAAAATCCCAATTTTTATTCGAAAAAAAAAAAATAAACATTTACACATAATATTCAGTTATCTTCAACTAATTAAATATTACACAAATATAAAATTAATATTGTCTAAGAAAAAATGTTTCCTTTGAAGAAACAAAAAAGGATTAATTGCCGACGATATATTTATATACTTTTTACATGCCTTTACTACAAATCACAATCATCTCAATCACAGTTCTTTGTACACTGAAACCATTTGGGAAAATAAAAAGCCAAGTCTAAGAATAAACATTTTACTACCAAAAACTGTGCCGCTCCTGCTACACCATTACTTAACTTTTTATCGAAAACGCCAGAAGGTATACTTACTCTTTTCAATTGAGACTTTGTGCTTTTTCTGTTGCATATATATCTATCTACCATAGTAAACTAGTTATCGTGAATTTAAATCAGTTACACGTAATGAGTGTTTCAATTTATCAAACCAACCATTACAAACCGCCACACAAACGTTTTTTTATTTCTGCTACTTTAACTGAAAAGGCGAATAAGGAGAATTCAAAGTAAATTACATCAAGTTTGTAAGTATCCCTAAAAGTTTGCAAGTAAAAAGATAGCCAAAAAAGGAAAATTTATCCTTCATGTTCATGCACAGACTTATTTTTTGTGTGTGCAGTTTTCGTTTTGTGCGTTTTCCGTTTATTATAAGTTTTCTGTTTTTTTTTACTGATAAGCAAAAACTACATTTTTAATACACTATTCACCTAAAAGTATGCTTTAAAAACAGCAAAAAGTTTCTATTAGGAAATAAATTGCAAATTTTTCATTTCAAATTAACTTACAACAATATTTTCTTATTTTATCTATGCATTTTGTATGCATACATACATATATACATATTTAAATTATCATTTCCCTTAGAAAAATTTAATTTCCAACACAAATTTGGAATCTTTTCTTTTGCTGATTTTAGACAACGCAAATTGGTTTCTGAATAACATCGCATAAATCAAAAGTAAACGCAACATCACAAAAAGCTTTTGCAGTTTAAATTTACAAGAAAAATACGAATAAAGAAGCAACAGAAGAATGAATATTAAATTTTATAACTCTCATCTACTTTCATCAGGAAACTCTAAGAAATGGAGTAAAAAATAAATACCTAGTAAATTCCATTTATTTCAAACTCTTTGCAAGCAAAAACCAAAAAATAATTTTCAACTGCAGCGATGCATTTTCTTGAAAAACTAAAATACTTACATTGAAATTTGTAAATTTTTCTACTTTTTGTTTGTTTTTGCAATTTTTTTCTGTTTTCGTTGCATTTGAATTCAATTTGTGTTCATGGATAAATATGTTTTTAAGGTTACAACTATAAAAATGCTAATTTTTTCTTAAACAGTTGTGATACTTTTGGGAAAGCTGTGAAAATTGTTAGAAATTCAGTGTTTTTTGGATGAGCATCGGTAAGTTGAGGCTTTTTCGAACAAAAAACTTTTGCACACCTTTAACATAACTAAAAGTTTTTCAGGTTACAACCTCATGACATTGGCATTCGTTTAGTGAGTTAAGTCTTCAACCCACATATTTTAAAAATTGTCACTCCTCAGTAAAATTATGTGAGAGAATAAGTCACATATTATTAATAGATTTAAAAACGTTTTCTCTTTAAAATAATTGACTTAATTCTCAAAATTTCAAATTATACCATACTTTTTTAGCTATACAAAAGATTAAGATTAGGTATACGGGTCGTATACGTAATATTGAATTGTAATACAAAAGTTGACACACTTTTAAAGGAAAATCTATTTTACAAATTGCTCTAATGCGAATAAAATAAATAAAATGCTATTCAATTAATGCCCTTAAACTTCTGACATACTCATACACGGAGCAACAACAGAACAAATTCAAAAAGCGAAAAAATCTAATATTTGCTTTAACAAATTCTCGATAAGCTTATGAAAATCGATTGACACGTGTGTGTACTTACAGGAATTACATACAGATACATATATGTAAACATATGCACATATATTAAGCTACCTCAAGCCCCAAACTAAAAAAAAATTTGTTGTTACCCTCTCCAAAAGATTAACCTTGGTTTATTTTATGATAATTTTCAAAATATTTAATCTCTAGCGGTAAAAGCTGTTGTGAGCTGGATTGATTTTAAAAAAAAGAAAATCGTTTTTGTGCGGGAAAATTTTTCCTTAGACTATTCTATACCAAATGAAAGTCCACCACGAAAAATGGGAAAATTTTTTATTTTGGAAATCTTCATAACAAATTTTTTCTCATGATGCACCTTAATGTGTATAAATACATACATATATATATATGTATATATATATATATATATATATATATATATATATAAGATGCACTAAGCCATGTATCTAGGAGTACATATGAATACACATGCATGTACTTATCTCTATGTCTGCCTGAAAACTTCGATTAAACAACCAGAGCAAAATCGCAAAGAAACAAAAACAAAAATGAAAAACGAGAGGAGAAAACACGAAGGCGGATAAAAATCTTTTCAATACCAGAACAAACATGCCTACAGCAAATTAAAGCATAATATATATGTATAGCACAGGAATACATACACACCAATATAAAACGCCCACACTTAAATATTTCGCATATATTGACAAAATACAAAACCATAGCGTTAATGTGATTCAGACATGTAATATTGTAATGTCAAATAGTAGCAGCAAATTATATTGAATTAAAATTGTCTGCTTTTATTTACTATAAGCTCTCAATGATATGGCACACCTAAAATACTTTCACACACACACAGACACATATATATATATATAAACTGTCAGACATATATTTTCAACAAAAGCGTGTAAATAAATAATATAGAACTACATATATTTTGTGGCGTGAAGTTATATGCAGCATACATATAAATGTATAAAAACTTAAATGAATTGCATATTTAGTTGCTTGAAAGATCCTATAATTCTTAGCTCCAAAATCAGCAAAAATTTCCATAGAAATTCACAAGCCAATGAATATTTTTTACTTTGGGTAATCTCCTAATCTTTTAATTTGTTTCGTTTTCACTGCAAGCCGTATTCCTTGTGTCGTTCTTGCGCTGAGATATCATTTGATTTCACTAGATCTGTGCACATACAAAAAATTGTTAACAATTGTTAATAGTTTTCACTCGAAAAACTTTCAACGAGAGAGAAAAACGAAAGCATATGAATGTGAGAGAGAAAAATGTAATTGAAAGTTTCTGAAAGTAAAATTTTTACTTTCACAAATTTTCAGCTGCCGAAAAAAAACAGCTGTCAAATATAAAAATGCCAACAATAATTTTGGCTGTGTTAAATTTGTTAAAGTGAATTTGTGATTTTGAAAATGTAAATATATGTGAATGGGAGAAATGGGAACAAATTTCACTTTAAATTAATTAAATTAAACTACAAATTAACTGTCAAAACTACGGATCAGCTGTTTAGTTGAAAGTTTTTAATAATTTTCTTTCACGTACTTTTTCTCACAGTTTCTCTTTGTGACAATTTTTCTCAATCTTTCTTTTACTCTCTCCTTGAAAGTTTTTGATGGAAAAGTACGTGAACAGAGCTACTTTTGCTCTTATAAAAATTCTAACCCGTTTTTGCTCTCGGTTTCTCAAATATACACTGTTTGGCATGAATGAAATAATAAATAAAATGGTCTAAGAAATACTTCTTACAATATAAAAGTTATCAATAGAGGAAAATAGAATTCTTCACATACACTCATTATAAATAGAGGTAAAATCCATTTCTTATTAAGTAAAAATTATTATGGAATGCAGAACATATTTCCCACTTATAATAGTTATAAGTGGAAGAAAAAAATATTTCTTACCCAATAAAATTAATTGGTATCAAAAAAAAAACGTGCACCCGTGCTGTTTATGAGTGGGCGTAAAAATTAATTACAACAAAAAAATAATTATGAGCAACAATAAAAATGTAAGTAGTGTTGCAATATTTTTCTTGAAAAACTTATAACTAATATGCATTTAGAATAAAGCTATGGAAAGAAAACACCTCAATCAATAAAATACTTAAACGTTGAATCAAAATAGTTTTTTCCAGTTTTTTTTCAAAAGTTATTGCATAAATTTAAATTTTTTTATAAAAGTTATAAGTAATTTTTACCTATTTGACGGCACCAGGGTGATCTAAAGTAAAAAATCATTAACAATTTTTATACCTTTTGCCCAAATACCTCAAATTTGCAATCTTTTGTGGGAAAACAATTTACACAAACATATTTTTCAATTGTTTGTTATTAGTAAATGAAATGGGAATCAGAAAATACGAGTCCGGACTTAGTTTTGAGCTATCCGGATGGTCAAGAAAATGTTAAATAACGATTTAATAGTTAAGGACTTGGACTATCTCCAAAACAAAATTCCCTAAAATGAAAATGTACTGTAAAAGTTCCATGCAAAATGTTCATTGAGGACCACAGTGTCACCTGTGATCCTTCTTTAAAGTTTAATCCCTTTGGAGGCAATAAATGACAGTAAAAAAATACGAGCCCTGACTAGGTTTAGTATTATCTCCTCCAGGTTTGTTACTGTCCCCAAAGGGTTCAAAAAAAAAGTATCTTCATTCCATTTTCCACGATTTATACCAAATTTTATTATTATATTCCTTACACTGAAAACAGTGTATGAAAACAGTTTTTCATTAATCAAAATTATATTCTTAGTATATAGTTAAAATTTCATGTTCCAAAAACTCACATTGAACTTCAACTTAGAATTTTACATGTTTTCTATATTATAATAAAAAGGAAAATTGGCAAAATTGCATGGTCATGAAAAGTTTAACAAGGGCATTTCGTCATAAAAAATATGTAAGCACATACAAACATACACCCACCTAGATAGATGCATATACACACATCTTCATAGACATATAATATTAATACCATAAAATATAATTATTGCACCACATAGACGTAGACAGACAGACAGAGAGCGCGTCGATAACTGCTGCTTTACACTGCTCGGTTGCGTAATATGCGTTTCCACATTGTTACAACTGCTGTATGACTAACTGACGTTGTTGGTTTTGTTGGTTGTCTTTGTTGCACACATAGTATTTCTCATAGTAGCTATAATAAAATGCCGCACAAAATCAATAATACCGCTCGCTGCCTCAAGGACATTCAATGCAAAAAACAAAAACAAAAAAACAAAAAAACAGAAGAAAGGAGAAGAACAAAAAATCATGAACCAAAATATAACAAAACAATGAGTTTTACATTAGTATTGGTAATTATGATCCCAATTGCAAAGAGATGCGCATCAAAATGCATTCTAACGCACATTAGTGGAAGAATTTAAGCAAAAATGTCCGGGAAAAGTTTTTGCTTCCGAAAGAAGCGCACTGGAAAAGAGAAATTTTGACGTAAACTTCTTTTTCATCCTGCTAATTAGTGAAGATCAAGTTAAAATAAATACAAATTGCAATATAAAAACTAACTAAATAAGACTTGCATAGCAATTACTTCGATTAAATTCACTTCTATTATGTGTTAAATATTGCTTTTTCGTGCATATGTTTGTACCAAAGAAACCAGACTTATTTTAATTTCATTGACTCGTATATACCAAACTCATGATCTTCCCAAAAGATGCGCATTAAAGTGCACACAAACTGGAAGGTCATAAAATTTTGCCATTAAGCAATATGTATGAATATGCGTGTATCTGTGTATGTTGTTGAGTGTGTAAAATCTGTCGATGTGTATGTAGTATTTTCAGATTTCGTAACGTAAAGTTATCCTTGAACTATAGTTTCTCAATGTTCTATGTATCATCAATGTGCATTTTAAATGTTTTCTTTTCTTATGAAGAATTTTAAGTTTACAGTTTTCTACTTTCTCTTCTTATTTTTTCTTTTTTTTTTTTCTTCTTCTTTTTCTGTTTAACCCTCGGATTAGTGGTAAGATTTTTTTGTTAAAAAAGTAATAAGGTCCGTAGGGACTTATGAGCAATTGTATGGAAATTTCATTTGACTACATTAATTTATGCTCATTTAAATAACTCAAATCATTGGGTACAATTGAATTATCAACAAAGGGACGAATATTTCTGTTTGTTCATTGTGTTTATACATTATTTTATTAAAAAATCAGATTTTAAAATGAATTGTTATTCTTGTTGTTCTATACTTGAGGCTAAAGTACAAGTATTCAACCTATGCAAATTGTTTTGAATCTTTAATGCAAACCGCTTTTTCAAAATTACAGCAGAAAGCTCGTTTTTCGTTGATGATTGTTCTGCTAACGACACAAATAGCATGAAGGTCTATTGGACCGCTCTGCAAAGTTGATGTGCACGTCCTTGTACTAGCTGTCTGCTTGCGATAACTACTCCAAAAGACATCATAGCGTTCGTGGCCCGATCTCCAATATTTTTTGTTGCCAATTGCGTGATGAATAAATGTAGGAAATCAAATCTAAGGGCCTTGAGTGGTTCCTGATCAATTTTGTGAGTCATTGTATATATAGGCTCAATATTACTTAATTTTATACTTTTGGGGCATAATTGACCGGTTTTAGTCGATTTTTAGGGGTTGCCTATGTTCAGCAAAATTATAACCAGGTAAAAGAGGAACATATTCATTGTTTTCACTTAAACGATTTTAAAAGAAATGATACAAAACCTACGGAATCATGCATTTAGTGTCAAATTCCTCACCCTGTATTAACTTTTTGCTGCTACAGTGCTCTGCAATATTGTAGACCTGTTTTAGAGACCCAATTTTGCCTAAAACATCAATCCGAAATTCCTGGTGGTTAATGAGTTAAGCGAATTTATATTTATGACCTCTATTACAGACTTTGACCTCGAAAAAATCGCTTATTTAACCTGAAGTAGCAAAACGCTTTGGCAATATTATTAAGTGGTCCTAGTGCTATTGGAAACCGTTGAGAGAATTGGATTCATATTTTTGGTGTCGCACAGTGTTATGATAGGTCCCAGCGGACCTTATCACTAATCCGCGCCCTTAACACATAAAAACCGCCATAAAATCTGAACCAATCCAAGAATCGCTTTGTAAATGGCTTTAAACGAAGCATACCTTGGCCGAAATATAAGCAATTTTCAATTAGAAATCAAAAAGGTCCCCAGAGGTCTTACCACTAATCCGAGGGTTAAAAAGTATTTTCAGTTTAAAATTTGGTACACTTCGTTGTCTTTTTCATTGTTGCAAAGACCGAAGTTAGTTTAAGCTCATGATGTTGTTCATAAGTGCTAAATTGGAAATTGTCTCAGGCTAATATAATTTGAGAACAAATTTAGGCTATTTTTAGTTTATTTGAACGTTTTTGCTTTACTATGGCGGGGATTAAAAGTCATGCATTTAGCTCAAGAGAATTGTTGAACTAGTTTACGTTCATGAGCTTTTAGATTATTATCATTAACACAAATCCTAGCAGGTAAAAAATCTGCCAAAGCAGGAATAGATTGCGGTCTCCCTCTGTCGGATGGCAGCTATGAAATCAATTCAATTTCGTATAATTAAATCAAAGGCGGTATCGAAATATCGGAAATCACGAAACAAACTGTGTAATCACACTGAAATCAAACTTTGTTGGGTTCCCGGACATGGTATTCCAACGCACCACACATTACAGAGATAGTTCTTTCTTCTGTCGTACTGTACGGTTATGGAACAGGCTCCCTGTAAATACTTTTCTTGATTGTTATGATCTATGCAAATTTAAAACAAACGTTGACAGATACTTTTCCCTCTTTCTTCCTCCCATTAACCTATCTTCCTTTCCCAATCAACACAATGCTCTCCGTTTATAGGGAAAATATCCATGTGTGTTGATTATATTATTGAAAAAAAAAATAACGATATGAAAAGGAACACTAGAGGCACCGATGCTGCCGGTGATGGGACAGTTATACACTGTAATTGATAATACAGTGAAAACTGTGAAATTGATAATTCAGTGAAAACTGTGAAATCTCGATCGTTATAGCTGGAGCTAAACAAAACAGAATAAAGAGTATCCTGAAGCCTGACAGACTATCAATTGCATGGTGTCTGAAGTGATCACGGAACAATATGCCATTGAAACTATGCTCCAAAAATGGCAGCCATAATTGAACGATTGCTGCGTAAAGGTTTTTTGATAACTTGGCAGATATATCCGGAGTAAAAATACTTGATTTGGTGAAAATGGTAAAAACTACAAACTGGTTTTAGTTTGGTTCGTAGTAGTACTTTAAAAACACAAAACGCAGGGAATTACAAAAGACTGCAATTGGTTTTCGAGTGGAAATTATTAATAAGATCAAAGACCTGGTCCAACCAATTGACGCAGGAAAACTCCTTCTTGAAAAAAAAAAATATCTGTGGAAGGAAAGACTCAAATAATTCTGCATCAGTTAACTACTAACTACTGATAATAAATTTCTTCAATATAATTTTATATTCCAAATTTTACAGCTTCTTGTAAACTACTCGGAGACCAAAAAAAAATCAGAACTTCTAATTTTCATTCGTGCACAATTTTTTAATATTCAAATTTTTTTTCTTTTCGCGTCATGTGGGAATATTTTATGCATTCATTTTACTTTCCATTACATTCAAAATATTTCACCTGTGAATGTTGCTGCAAAACCAAATGAAAACAATAACTACAACATTAAACAAAAGTAAAAAAATATCGTCTGGGAAAAGTAAAATGTAACAAGAAAAACTAAATATTCATAAGTACATAAAAAAGGCATACAACTCATATAAATACACACACACATACACATACACATAGAAGCGAACCATACCGAGACCGAGAATTTTTCATGTCCAGCCGAAATAAAAATGGCGGGCGGATGTATGTATTTGTGGTTGTTGGTTTGTGCCCTCGTAGTGTATGTGAAAAGAGAAATATAAAAATATCGTGTTGAAAGCAGCACTCATTTTCATGCTATAAAAAAATACAAAGGAAAGAAAATCAACAGAATATTAATAGTGTGCAATGAAAAAAAAAAAAAAAAAATAACTACGAAAAAATATGAACATTGAAATTGGCATGAAAAGATGAGATTTCGTAAAGGTAACAATAAATGAGCAAACGATATTTGAGTTTGAGCATTTTGGCGTGCTTTTGAACTATTTCCTAATATTCTTTTGTTTTTCTGTTTCCTTTGTTTTATTTTGTTTTGTTTTATGTTCAGAATGTTTTGTTATATATAACGAATTCCGCCACAAAATGAAATGAACGCATAACACTCTTTTTTCTATTTTTCGCGCTCTCTCTCTCTTTAACTTCTTCCCTTTCTACCTCGCACATAAGGTTTAAGCAAATGTGTGCGGAAAATGGAATCTAAGGATATTTTATACGTATTCAAGTTTATTATATTTTTATAGTGCCTGTATGAATGTTTTCATTATTGTACGTATATGTTCGAGTTGTTGCTTTTCTTTTAATTTTTTTTTATTCATATACTTTTTTGTTTTTCTTAGTTTTCCTTTACGTTTTCTTCGTACGACGGAACTCGTTGAAACTTTCAAGGCTAAAAGTGCGTATTGAATTTCATTTTCTTTCGTTCTCTCTGCTTTGTTCCTACAGTTTTTCTCTTTCTCTCTTTGGCTCTGTTTCTTTTCGCTTTTTTCTCTCTCTCTCACTCTCCCTCTCTCTTATTATTTCTTTCTATCATCTGTTTTGGTACTTTTGTGTAAGGATATTTAAATTTAATGGCATTTTCATTTAAAGTTATTTTATGTTTGTTTATTTTATAAGAACATTGCAGCAAGTTTCATATTTCAGGAAAGTTGAAAGTGGCTTATAAAGAAAATTAAAATTATCGTAAAATATTTTTGAGTGCATACAACTAAATCAATGGATAAAGGGGGGGAAATCAATGTTATTAGTACAGAGACTAAAGAAAAAGAGAAGTAAGTTCAGTTAAAAGCAACAGATTCAAAAGTTTTTCAACACTTTTGAACTCCTCTATAAGCAACACAAACTATTTAAATTTAAAATTACAAAAAATACAGTTATTGTGAAATATAGTAGATTAGAGAATATTTAGAGTTAAACAACCACATTCTATAAATATTAGTTCAATTTTTTATGTCTGATATGCAGGAAGATGTGAGTCCTGGCTCTGCCTTGACGTCACTATTCGAATTGAATGTCTGCAACTATTAAGATCATATTAGCAACTTTATATCAATATCATATTATATTTTTTTTTTTAAAAGCACATAAAGCCCTACTATAAAATGCTTCATAAATGCACGAAGTTACAGCAAATATCAAATAGAATATATAACCACTTAAAACATACAAAAACTTTTGAAATAACATTTGAAAGAAAATGCTATTTCATTGCTCCTTTTTCCATTTTTTACTCACACACACAAACAACCTACTTAAATACCGAAATGCATACAGCAAATTTTTAAGAATATTTAACCAAGCACATAAAACTATGCAACACATTTAAAATATGAGCACAGCACTGCGCAGCATAGCAACCGCAACTTTCAATTAAACTTTGACACAAACTTTGCCACTTTTAACGTGTTCTTTGAAACATCTGCACAAAACAGCACCAGCTGAAACAGAACGATAGAAGCCCTTGCGCTAAAAAATATGCACACTGCAACTACATTTACTTCTTCCTTTGATATATTTCACATGTGACTTTACTTTACTTACTCACCTTTCACTTTAGCATAATGTGTTTCTTTCTTTTTTGTTCGTTCTCTTTCTTTTTGTATGTTGTATGACGTTCAATTTCACAATTTTAACTTGGTTTATTTTTCTGTTTTTTATTTATTTTTTTTGTATTTTTTTTTATTTTTCGTTTTCTTGCTTTCAAATTGTCGCGCGCTCACAGAAACTGACCCAGTTTCTTTGCATGTTTATCTCAAATACACGTTGCATACTTTTGAGTGTTATAGCAAAAAGGTGTTTTATCCCCACTGGTGACCGACTTAAAACAAAAAAAACGATGCGATGTCGCAGTCTTATTGCAATTTGTCTGCATTACTTACATTGAAAGTGTAGGATGCGAAAGATGGAGGATGAAGAACGTTGTAAGCTCTTAAAAGCATCGCAGATAAAATTTTAAATTATACTTTATAATACGCCTAAAAGTATGCCACAGCATTTACTTGTATATCGCTCTAGTATTTACATTTCTAACGTTTTTCTTTTGACATAAATTTCTTTTCATTCGCCTATTCGTTTGTCCGTCCAGCCAATTCAATTGAGTAACTTCATTTTACTTAATTTTTTGTTTTTTCATGCGTTTTGAGACGGAGTATGAGTGCAAGAGAATCGTTATTTATTTTTGCTTTCGCTTTTCGTTATACATATACTTTCGTGAATAATTATTTTACGTTATCCTTTGATTTAATTGATTCAATAATGCTTTCCTTTCTTTGTAATGCAATAATCCTTTAATACTTTTCGTTATTTCCTTTCTTTCTTTTTTTTTTTTGTAAATTGCGCCGAGTTTTTTTTATTTTCCTATAGAAAATATTTTCGCGCGCTTCGTTTCGTTTCGTTTGTAAAACAATAAATATGTGTGTATACAATATGCACAGTAAATATATAATAAATTAGAAAATGTTCAATTGGAACAGAAATTATCCGCGATACGCAACCATTCGCAGCGAATTTTCACACACTTCTACTTTTGTGCGATGCAAACGAGCGAACAAATGAGCGGGTGAGCCAGTGAGCGTATTAGCGGCAAAATGGCAGCAGTAGCAGCAGCAGTAAATTTTCTCACTCGCTGAGTGCATCTCATTTGAATTTCCCTCAAGTTTGTAGAGGCGCCAGAATGTCTACACATAAAAATAGAGCAAATAAAAAGTAAAAGGGAAATTTCACTCCGATTTAAATTTCGTATTATCTTTGTGACTAAGAGAAAACTCCGTGAATTGTTTCCAGTTTGTAAATATCTATAGTTATTGCAAAGTGTATATTTTCAACCTAGCCCTAGCTAAATTTGAACAGTGGCGAAGAATATGCTCCAAACTTTCTTTCTGTATCAAGGTCATTAGAGTTCTTACAGAGTTCGTGTTCTGCTATAAGCAATTATATTTGAATTTTTGTAACAATAAAAATCATTTGTATGTCATATTTTTTAGATAATGCTTCTTTCAATAGCCATGAATGTACTTTATTTGGGCGCTTAATATAATAAAGTATTGAACTTGTTCTTTAATTTAAATCATTCAATAAACTTTATTTAACTTTTCAACATCATAAAAATATCTTAAGTTTTCCTTCAATTTGAATTACTGAACACACTGTGCTACTTTTAAACCTTCACTGAATACACTGCAAACTAAAATTTCCCTCTTATAGGCTATTATTTTTTCCCATAATATGTCTGGGAAATTTTAATGCGCAAGTGTATTTTCAAAATCCACCCCCCTCGCCCCAAATAAAATACATTTCCTCTCGCACAATGAAAAAGGAAAAGCGTAACAAATGTCAAAAAACATTCTCAATTTTCGACGGCAACGGAATTATAGTATACACATATACAAAAGTCACGTGACAAGCATTTCACAGAAATTTCATAATATTCATTCATTCATTATCGTACTCGATGTCATTGAAATATTCCCCATTTTCTTTCTTTTTTGGCGAAGCAGCACCACGAGTTATTTGTTGAAAATTGAAAATGAGATATGAGAAAATTGATGTGATGTGATTTTGAATTTCTTGGGGCAATTTGTGGCATTTTGTGGCATCAATTTCATATTATTCCTATTTATGGTATGTAGATAACAAAACTATACTGATAAATCATACATGCATGCATGCATGCACGTTGCTGGTGATGAACATGATGATAATGACATTTGCCATGCGGTTTCAAGGTTCAACAATGCAAATACAATAGCATAAAAACAATATTTCAATGCATTTGAAAGAAATAAAATGTCATAAGTGAAAATGAAACAGTGAAGGATAACGTTATTCAATCCAAAATATCAAAAGCAACCAAAAAAAATTAAATTTTTATCATGATTGAATTCATGATTAAATTGTATTTCAACTATAAACTAAATGAAACAAATCTGTTATCTACTTGCATTTTGAGTAAATTAAGTTATAGCCAATATTTTATTTTTTTAATGACTTAAAATTCAGTACAACAGAATTCAGCAAAGTACTATATCAGAAATCAGATTATAAATCAATCAAACATCATGTCAATAACGAACCCAAAATCCAGAACGAAAAGCAGATCTAGTCCATAATCAGACCGAATTTCCGATCGTAATTAGACAGACAGATAGGGAGACAAAGAATTAAGCTAAAAATCAGTTCATAAACCAAAGCTAAATAAAATCAGGCCATAATTCCAATCCCAACTCCAAATAAAATTCAGACAAAACTTGAACCAAAAAGTAAAATTCAGACAAAAATTCACACCAAAAATCAGATCAAAACTGCGACTGAAAATTCAAACGAAAGTTCAACCAAAAACCATCACAAAAATTAGTTCGAAATTCTAACGAAAGTCCGGACTCAATCGTAATGCAGGCAGTGGCGGTTCTAGGATTTGGGTTTAGGGGCGGGGGGGGGGGGGGGCTGATTTCACTAAATTAAAAGTTAAATATCAGACTCACTATCGACCAAAACCCAGACCTAGACCAGAAACTGGTGCAAACATTTAATCAAATACAGGTTAAAAATTAAAAAATAACTGGAACAAAACTGAGACCAAAATTCAAACTAAAATCGGATAGAAATTTAGGAGGAAATTTTGACCAAATTTCAAACTAAAATTCAAATTTTTTCAGATCGAAGTTCAAACCAAGGAAAAAAACAAATTCTGATCATAAATCTAGATCAAAATGAAACCAAATTCAGATCAAAATAAATGATCAGTTTTGAGAAAACAATTTGAAGGAAATTATAATTTCTTTTGAGAAAAAATTTTGATGGAACAATTTGAACATCTCCATTTTTTGGGTAATTTTTGGTCGAAACAAAAACCCCAAAAAAAATTAAATTCTTTAAACGAATTTTTAAAATATATATTTATATCACTCTTAGCATCGATATCGCTATTAATATCGGCCTGGTGGTGAGTTTACGATCTCACAACTTCATAACCAAGCACTTCATTTTTTTGAAAGTGTTATACATTACTTAAAATGTAAATATATCATAATTTGACCAAAAAGCCAATACGTTTTAAATTTCAACGAGATCCATACACGATTTCAGTTACCGGGCGGTGAAAAAAATGTTCAGACCACGAATTGGGACAAAATTCCAACAAAAATAGACCAAAATGAGATCAAATTCAGGTCAAAACTCAGAATAAAAACCCAACAACTCAAACCAATAGTTAGACAAAACTTTAGGCCAAAAGGACACCAAATATCGAACGAAAGTAACCCAAAACTCAGACCAAAAACTAGTAGGAATATCTGATAAATATTTACATCTTAAAATTTTACCTTAAATAAAAACTAAACTAAAATTCCCGACGAGTTCAGCCAAATTTTAAAACAAAATTCAGACCGATTTCGGACCGAAACTCAGACCAAAATAGTATCAAAGTCAAGCCGAATCAGACAAAAATATTAACCCCAACTCAAACAAAGAATTAGATTAAAACTGAGGCTAAAAAGACGCCAAATACAAATTAAAAGCAAACCAAAATTTAGACCAGAAATCTGATCAAACGCTAGTCTCCAAACGCTGGAAAGCAAATCAAAATTTAGACCAAACATGGATTAAAACTCAAACCAAATTCAAATTAAAATAAAACAAAATTCTGACTTACAATCTAAACAGAATTTAGATCAAAAATGGGCAAAAACGGAAAAGTTAAACCAATATCAGACTAAAATTCAGTACAAAATTCAATCCAAAAACTATTTAGACCATTATCAAGCTAGTCTGAATGTATTTAATAACCAGTTCCACTGTAACGTGCATCCTATTGGCACGCCAGCATGGCGGCTAATCAGAATTAATTCAAATATCTGACCTCATTTTAATATTTATATTAAATTATTATTATTAAAATAATATATAATATAAAATAATATTTTAAATCTTAAAGTTTTTCGTTTGTTGAAAGTATATATTTTTTACTGCTGATGGCTTTTTTTTTTTTGGAAAAATCTAAATATTTTTGGTTTCTCAAAAATGACTGTTTACTATGAGATTGTCGGGTTCTGGGGGGGGGGGGGGGCGGAGAGGTCATCCCCTATAGCCCCTCCACTGAATACGCTACTGAATGCAGGTCAATAATCAAAACCGATATTAGAACAAAGGTAGATCACAATTTAAACCAAAACGCTGTCCGTCAAAAATTCACTTTTTCAAAAATAAAAAAGTTCTGAAATTGGATTCTGGTAGACGTTCCAGTTTATGTTTTCCATTTGACGACCTCGATAGCCTAGTGGATAGTGCACTAGACTTTCATCTGGGAGGTTCGGGTTCGATTCCTGTCTTCGTCTGGTGGTTAATTTTCATTACTTTCTTATATTCACTATCAATATGAAGTGCATGAGAATTACCATATAAGATAGTGTACAAGTACACACATTGGTTGGTAATGGCAAAACCACCAAGCCGATAAAAAAATTGCCACACCGCCGTTCGGAATCGGCGTTAAACTGTAGGTCCAACTATGTGGTATCACAATGGGCCGTTCAGTCCTAAGTGTGTCTCTCGACAGCCACTCCAACCTAACCTAACCTAAGTTTTCCATTTTTTACGATTTTGGTACAATAAAACTAAAGTTACCTTGATTAGTTTGCTGGTTTGAACATTCAACGACATACCATATAGTAAAATTATTGATAGAATATTTTACTGAAACATGCTAGCCATTTAGTATCTACAATTCTGGGTTTTTTTTAGTTTTTTCAAAAAAAATTATTTTTTTAATCTAGGAGGAATGATATGTTGCAGAAAAATGTTAACACCTAAATTTTTTAAAGTAAATTAACCAAATCAACTTTAAAACCATATAATTTTCTTTATAGTTTTTAGGAGACTATGAAAATTAAATCTAGAGGTTAATTTTCAAAGTCATGACTTAAGTTCATGTCAATTTCGTTATTTGAAGTTATATATAAACAGGTTAATATAATTTTTTATTTTTCGTGTAAGTGTAAAACTAATAAGATCGGCGCATGACGCGATTGAAATCGGTGTTAGATACTTAAAAATTAAACTCCTAAATTTCTATGTTTATTTATTTTTTATATTCAAATCCATCGATATTTTGGTTTGAAAAATTCTTTTAAAAAAAGTAATTTAACGTTCATTAATATTGTAAGTCTTATTTTTTTATACTAAAATTAAATTTGTTGATTTCTGGTGTTCAGTAACCTTTTGTAAGATTTTATGAGCAACATTTCTCAACTGTCTTTGGATGTATTTAAAAGGTTCAAAATACAAATTCTGGGTGTAAGAAGCAAAATAAAAATATTTTGCAGCTAAAATAAAAAACTAAATAAGTCGCTGAACATCCAAATCATCTTAGCTGAGAAATTAACTATGATATTTGAGTCGATACAAATCAAAATCGCTTAAAGAAATTTTCGGAGATCTTCGGTGAAATCAAAACCATTTATATACATAAGCCCAGAAGTTTTTCCTTTAATAATATCAAAAAAGTCTAAGTCTAAAATAAAAAAAAGTTTTTCTATTAATTTTTCTTCACAAAACATTTTTTTCATAAAATATTTTCTAAATATTTTTGCAATTTGAAAACAGCTACACCACAAGGACTGAAAGAAAAGTAAAAATTATCTTTTCACAAAATTCATTTATGTGTGATTTATCGATTTTAGATTTATATCGACTCATTTTAGGTTTTATTGTACCAAAATAATAAAAACTGGACAAACTTTAAGCCTGGGTAAGAAAAAAAGATTTTGATTTACCGCTAATGCTAACGGATATACTTATGACACTTCAATTAAACATTTAAACAATGCATTAAATTCTATTAACTTTGGCAACATTAACTATTAATATTGAGCAATAAATAATAGCTTAAATTTATTTTTTTAATTGATTTATTTTTATAATAAATCTATGCTATAAATTTTCAAATCCTTTCATAAAGTATCGAAATATTTCACATAACTTTCCACACGTTTCATATTTATTGAAATTTTCTGAAACTCTTTCTCATCGATGTATTTATGTATTTATGAATATATGTGTACATATACATACACATGTATATCAATCGCATAAACATGATTTATATGCTAAAAATTTAAGTTAAAATAGACAATTGCATGCAACAGTGCACACTTAGTTATATATTTGAGGACATTTCTTCACCTACATACTACGTATTTATGAACAAAAACATCATGGGTTCAAATACGACACAAACAACAACAGCATATAATGTGTTATACTTTATTTTCACTACAAAGTAAATTTTATAAAAATATTTGTAATACTTGTGTGTGTGTGCGTGTGTGTGGATAAAAAAGGCGACCGAAACTACACTAGAAAATTCAAAAAAATACCAAAATATAACTTATTTATATACACTCACATGTGTATATATATTTATACATATGTATATGTAAAAAAAAAGTCAGCAATCCTTTAAATTCCTGTAAATTGCACGATTTAACTTGGATTTGTTATTGCTTATTTTCAATTGTTTCCTTTTTTCTGCATTACTCTCAGAATTAAAGGTTTTGGGTAGGATCCTTGAAAATTTGAAGGAGATATGCATAAGTAACTTCCATGGGAGATTTAAATAAACGAAAATCAAATAACGCAAAGAAACTCAAAGAGTAAGTGAGTGATGACAACCTATTACTCAACCATATATATATATTTTTTTTTTTCGATTAAAGGTCTTACAACTAAAAACACAAAATACAAATTAACATTGTGCATTCACACCATTATCATCACTTCCTCTGTAGTGACACCAAAACGAGAAATCCCTCTGTCTGAAAGTAAACATCCTCTATTATTCTTACCCAATTGTCTTTTTTGTTTTTGCTTTTTTGCAGGTGGCATTCAAGACACTAAACAAAATGGAAAGAAAATTCTGATTTCACTAAACAAATCGACTAACTTTTGCATATTGGTAAAAATATGTGAAATAAAAAACATTTGCATTGTTGATGTTTGACTGTTGCTGTTGTCGGCACATTCAGTTTAAAGAAGAACAGTCAAAAAGGAGATAGGAGAAGGTGGGGAAATATATATATAAATTAATGTTCGTTTTTATGAGACTTATAGAATCAGTAACTGCTAAACAGATTAAGCGCTGGTTATATATTTATTTTGATGTCTAAAAGGTTTAAAACAATTATTTAAAATGAATAGGCTTCAAATGAACAATGATGCCAGAAGAATACCAAAAAGTCATAGAACTAGCAGATCAGACAATCGCTTTGGAATCTGCTACGGTTCCTCCTCGGTGATCTTTGTGAAAGTTCCCTCATTTCAACAATCTATATATAAGTGACAACTGAAAACATTATAAAGTAGATGAGAATTACAAAACAAATATTTTCACTAAACAGTATTATTGAAAAAAACTACCACTACTGTTCTATATACTTTTTGCTATTCTTCTTTGACACTTTTACTATACAATGGTCAGGTTTACTGACATTTAATATGAACAGTGCCAGTTTTTCATATAGACAAACTTAAAAAAAACAAATCAAGTCAAATTTCGTTTAAAAATTTGCACAGAGGCTTTTCATTTATTTCAACTTCTGGTTTCCTTTCTCCATTTTCAAGTGTATTTCAGCTTTTTCTTTCGTTTGCAGGTTCTTTTCAATTATTTATATCCATATCTCATTGAATTTCTATGGTGTGCCGACCTAGACTGCATGTTCCGACCTTGATCAGAACTTTTTCTTTTCAAATGCCCATAACTTCTAAACTAGTGATCCAATCATTTTCTAAATTTAACACAATTTTGCAAGATCTTTCCAACCATTTTTCGCGAAATTCGGTCTATATCGGAAATTATGCCAAAAGTCAAAAAGTGCTCCAATCTAGACGACATTCGCCTATATATTTTAGCAGAGCGTAAAATACTGAATATCTCAGAAACTATTAACGGAATAACCATTAAATTGGGTGCTGGGATGTAAGTTGCTAATATCAATCACTGAGCTGAAAGCGGGTGGAATTGTTTCTTTGGGCGTAGCATCTATTTAAGGAACGCCCACTAAATTTTATGCGAAGATGCAGGTTACTAATGCCAATGACAGGACAGAAAGCAGGACTGCTCGATGTTGCTTGGCACCTCACATTTAAACAAAATATTTAATACTGATTTTCTTATCTAAAGAACAACTACTAAATTTGGTCACGGAATGGACGTTTCTAATCCCGATCACTGAACAGAAAGCATGCGGAATTGGTCGAGTTGATATATCACCTCCATATAAGTTGTGGTTGTCTTGGGTCTCAAATGTTGGAGTTTTGTACATTTTTGTCATTACAAATGGTCTGGTACGATTTTCTAATCCATTACATTTACCAAAATAAATTATATTCTATATAAAAAATGAAGACAGACTAGATCCATATAATATCGTTTCATTTCCATAGCTACACTAAAGATAAAGAAGGGAGGAGAAATCCAAAGAAAGTTTATTCATGTGAGGCGAAAAAAAACCCACAAATCTGCATCTATTGATACCAACAATTGCATTTATACTCATGGAATCCCCGAACAGGTCCTAAAGATTGTTCCAGTATTAATGGGGATCCATACCAAAGAAGATAATAACAGTTTGTTTTGGTAAAACTTTATGTCAATATTAGTAGTAACGGGCAACGCCGGGTATTTTCGGGCATGTTATAAATAAACAAACAAACCAGTAGGCAAACAAGTGAAAAATTACAACAACAACAACAATTTAATTTGTATGGATACAAAACGAAAAGGATATACAATTGAATGAATGGATTGGCTCAACCGGAGAATTACATTTTTGTGTAAATCACTACTGCTACAAATGCATGTATGTATTTTTATGCATGTTTGTATGTGTTAATATGTGTTTATGAATATGTGTGTAAAAGGATGTGTGAATATGAATTCATGGGGCAGAGGTTTTGATTGCGAATATGATGATATGGTTCTTTACTCTTTCATTTTGTTTTACGATTTTCCTAAGTTCTAGCTGGTTTTTACGGAGATGATATTTTATTGTTGATGGTTCTCACTACCTTTTTTAGGCTTAGATTTTTGATGACTTAGATAGAATTATTTAAAACAAAATACTTCAGTGGAATAATTAATTTCTACTTATAATTTATTTACTTAAACGACATTTTTGATTAACGAGTATGTACTATATAGCACACCTACTTATGTATTTCAGTTTAATTTTCTGTTCAAGTAAGAACAACGATTTACAGATGAATTTTTTTTTTTTTTGAATTCTAGATTACAGTATAAGAAACAGCTAGTGGATACAAGAAGAAGGGCTATAAGTAGAAGCTCCAAATACGCGAAAAGCCGCAGAGCCCAGTACTGTCTTCCACACTTTTCCGTATTTTTAGCAATCTCTGGATCTGCTAGTCTTTTGGAACAACAAAAGAAGTATTCAAGAATACAGCACTCAGTCAGGTTTAACGTCCATTGTACTGTATCCTGTGTTTTCTTTTCCTATACTGCGGTGTTAAATAGCTCACAGAAGGCACTAGCTCCCAGGCCAATCATATGCAAATGTTTGGCCCAAGAGAAGTGACCTTTAAATAATTCCACCAGTTGCCTACAGCTCTTTCTGTTAAGTGATAACAGAAAGTCTGTTAGACGCGTCTAAAGCCCCTTAGTTCCTCCCATTTACGATTGTGGATCGAATCGACCCACTCATTAATGGTGGTCTTGATAGCTGTAGAGAGTACAGGTTCTGGGCCCAGGAAACCAGTTTTCGAACCTCTTCTGGTCAGAAAGTCAGCAGATTCATTTCCTGAAAATCCTGAGTACCCAAGAACCCATAACAACAGCAGGCTATTATGTTTTCCAACACAATCAAGCCTGGACTTACAATACATAACCAGTTTAGATGTGGTTAGAGGATTAAGCAAGGATTTAAGCACAGCCTGACTGCCACTAAATACACAGATACTCCTCTCTCTCCAACCATTATCAATAACATAGTCCACTGCCTTGATGATTGCTAAAATTTCTGCTTGAAAAACAGAAACATACAACCCGAGAGCGAAGTGTAGGTGCACTCCATCATTTTCAATGAAAACCCCAGAACTCGAACCGAATTCTGTTCTGGAGCCATCAGTGAAAATACGCTTACAATCAACTTCCGGCCCAGGTCCCGGCAAAAACCAAGTTTGGACCTATGGAATTTTTATTGTATAGCGCTGTTTTAAAACTGGAATTATTGGCATTGATAGAACTGTTAGGTCCATATTAGTATCTTCAACAATGTCACCAATATCCTAGCAAGTGTCATACCAATAACCATTGCGTTTAAGCCTACAGATGACTTTGACAGCCTCTCCTTTAGCAAAAATATCAAGGGATGGTAAGTTGAGCACAACAAATGGCCACAGTCCTTTGAAGTCTGGCAAGAGCTTTTGTAACGCTGTCAACATTAAGTCTGCTCCACCAGACTATGGATGCATAAGTGATGATGGGTCTAATCATAGCCTTATAGAGCCATAAGACTTTATAAGGTGATAGACCCCATTTTTTGCCAAAAACAGCCTTACTTTGGCAAAAAGCTGTCAGTGCCTTGGATACCTTTAGCTCAACATGAGAGCGCCATAGAAGTTTACTATCTAGAATGACTCCTAGATATTTTACTTCATGGGATAGCGGAATAGTGATTCCTATGAGTACAGGTAAAATGAGACCATTAATTTTCCTTCTCCTAGTGAAAAGAATAACACCAGTTTTAAGGGGATTAACCGATAGCCCGTTTGAGCAGCACCAAAAGCCAATCATATTCAAAAGCAATTTGGGCCTTCCTACAAACATACCCGACGATTGGCCAGTAATTAAGCTGACAACGTCATCGGCATAGGGCCTGTATGTAGATACCCAACTCATTTAGGGAAACAGGTAGAGAGTCAAGCAGCAGACACCATAGCCATGGAGAGAATACGCCCTCTTTGGGACATCCTCTATTCGCACCGCACTTATATGTAGTATACATTTGTTTTGTGATTTATTTCTACATAATATGTAAATTATTTCTATGAGTAATATCTTGACAATTTCAATCAGTACACCCCAACCAAATATTTGTAATTAATTAGCGTTACATTGAATATTAGCGCCAAATCCTATGAGCTTGCATAACTGCCATGTCAATCCACACAATTATATAATAGATATAATCAAATGACGTATACAAATGTAACAAAATTTGATATAATTTCCTCAAATAACATTTCATCAACTCAAACAAACACAGAAAGCGAAAATCCAAAAATCCTTAAAGCAATTAAACTCACGACATCGAAGCAAACACTCCAGCGTTTTTTGTTTCGCCCTTTCGTTTCACTGCACTACAGGAAATTGTTAACAAATCCATGTCAAAAGGACTTTTCATTATCCGTTTTCATTTATGTACACAAATTGACATGCGGGCACACAAATGGTCATTGTGACCTCAACGACAACAACGGCAAACGAACATAAAAATGTTTATGTGTATGTTATTTTTGTTTTTTTTCTTTCTGTAATGTTGCTGACTTTTAGGCGCTTTATACTTATGTATGTACTTATGTATTTCATAGAAAGAAAAAAAATGGCTGGCTGATGTTATCAACTAAATGAAAGTCAATCGAATTGTGGAACATTATGTTTAAATGGGCTCAGGTTTAAAATAACAACACAATAGCAATAGCATAATAAAATTAAAAAAGAAAATAAAACGGATATCTAGAAATAAAAGCTCGTTTGAAAAAATTTATGAGTTCTGTGGTGACAAGGCATAACAGCATAAGTCAGTTTTTTGAATTTTACAGGAGAGTACTTCAA
This sequence comes from Toxonevra muliebris, assembly GCA_963691655.1. NCBI lineage: Eukaryota > Metazoa > Arthropoda > Insecta > Diptera > Pallopteridae > Toxonevra > Toxonevra muliebris. The sequence goes on from OY829328.1 coordinate 17,111,799, forward strand.
AGATTGAAATACTAATAGAAATCAATTTTGAGTTGTGTTGTTTTTCCTTTAATATCTCGTAAACCACTAAACCGATACTCATAAAATATGAAATTGGATATGAAGATTTTAATTATAATAACAACTCGAATTCGACAAAACTCGAGTTGTGTTGTTATGCCTTGTGACCACAGAGTTTTAGAATATGGAAAAAAGATATTTATTCAAGTAGTTGGAAAATATAGGTATAATTATTCTGAGGAAATATAATAAAATAAAATATGTTGACTCCTTATGCGCAACTCTAAAATTACAATATGAAGCACAGATGTGGGTGACTTGAAGTTCAAAATTTCTTTCTTGCAAATATTTTCAGATAAAAAAAAACAGAAAATACCGAAAATATTATTGAGCTTTACAATTTCAATGTAAAAGAAAATACAAAACAAATTTTATTAAAAGACAACCATCGACTTATTCTACAAAAAAACAAAAAAAAACCTTTGATTACAAAAAAAATTTAATACATGTTAAAAATAATATATGAGCACATGTACCTAAGAAAAAAATTTTTATTTCTATCATGAATTGAATGCATAAAAACAAAAATTTCATAACGCATAAAATACGAGTATGAAATTTTTCATTGCATAATTTTCTGCGTAAGATCCTTGGAAATGTAATTTTTCATATTCTATTTTGCGAGTAAGTGCCATTTCCTACAACTTGAGTTTATTTCAAATAAACAAAAAAGTTAAAAGATACTTGACAGCATTCAAAAATAGCAAAAACAATAAAAAATTTTATATGTAAACTCGTAATTTCCTCTACATAATTCAAACTTTCAGTGAAATTTATTGTTCACACATTTTTCAGGTCAGGGACAGCAAATAGATTTTCGGTTACTGACATTTACATGTTTTTTCTATTTTTGCGTGTATGTGTGTTACTAGTTATTTCCGTATTTAAAACATGTGTGGGATACATAGACGTCTGTGTGTTTACCTACACACACATAGCTACATTGTATACTGTAATCAAATAGAGAAAAACACATTTTCCCACGCATTGTTCAGTAAGTGCATAGTGTGCCAAATTAGAAACGAGTTTGAATTTAAAATATTACATGAATGTATAACAGTTGATTTCATTTGGTTCCACTGTTACTAGCTAACTACTGTACTTGCTCCATTATTGTAAGAATGAATGTAGGTGTTGCAATTTTTTTTATTGCTACTGCAGGTAGCTCTACTTTTTGCCATCAGTCAAGCTCTACCAACAAAAGAAAAAAAGGAGAGCAGAAACATAAAACGTAAATTTAGATTTGGTAAAAGAAACGATGAAAAAAAATTTCTATATAACCATAAAAAGGAAATAAAAATTATTTCAAACATTTATTTTTATTACTGCGTACACGAGTTCATGACCACAACAAACAAACAAATCAAATCTATGTATTTCGCAGGACAAAATTTATAAACTCTAATAAAATATACAGCAAAAGACAACTGCAGCACTGTTGCCAGATTAAAGGAAACTTTCATAACAAATTAATAATTAATATTTTACATTTTGAAAAATTTTAATTTGAATTTTTAATTATGTAATTAATTATCTTTTTCAATTAGCATTTCAAGGACTGATATTTTCATTTCATACATTGGAGCTAATTTCTCATTTATAACCGACTTAAAAAACAAAAGCAACGCAAAAAACTAACAAGCGCTGCTGAAATTCACTATATGTTTCCAAAGATTAGCCATCCTGTTGTGTTTGTAGCAACCATCAATCAAGTTTTTTCAGATAGACCAATACCAATACCAAAAGCCTGCGATAAATAAATTTTGTCCGTGTTTTTTCCATTTTTTAGTATCAAAACTAAATATGCGAAAACTCATATCCGAATAAATCTATAGAATTTGGCGCACGCAAACTTCAATATTGCAGTACTATCTCATATCCGAGCCACAACTTCTTAATAGCCTTCTGGTTACGGGTGCTATGGGTACTGCGTAATCGCCGCGGGCATGCCCATTCTTTTTGTGACATGTAAGAAGCCTAAAATTACCAAAGCTTTCTAAAGCGATGTAGGAAAGTTTTTGTTACATCAGTTACAATCGACCAAAAATTGAGTTCAAGTTGTATCTATGAACAGGGTTTTCGCATACTTCAACACAAACCGATAATGCTGATAATGCGAAAATGAAAATATATCAAAGTTTATCACCACCGGGTCCGAATTTTCTCTCGACGGCCCTGTTTCCAGGTGTTTTGTTTATATTCAAATCTTAACTAATTATTTGTGAGCAAAAAAAAAAATAAAAATAGACTAAAATCTTATAATAATTTTGTGTAGTAAAAAAAATTACTGTAAATTTTTATTTTTGAAAATATAAATAAAAATCTAGAAGTTGATATTACTAACATGATTGATTTTAACTTATAGTCTTCAATAAATAAATATTAAAACTGTTTTTTGTATTTATTCCTCGAATATAGCTATTATCGAAAATGGAAGTTCATAAAAATTACAGTTTTCAAATCATGGTATATTTTGAAAGAACCCACCGAAAGCTTTAGGTACAACTTGACGACCAGTTATTACCTCTGAGTTTTTAATGTAAAAATTTGAAAATAATTATTATTTTTGGTTCCTGCTATATACGATTATGAACACAATGGAGGTTCGTTGATATTTTATCCTTTTAACTTCAGAGTGCTTTATAAACCCGGTGAACTTTTGATTAAAGAAAAAAATTTTTTGAAAATCTTGGTGGAAATTAAAAAATTTATCTGGCAACACTAATCGGCAGCGAATTGTCAAAATATTTTTGATATTTTGCTAACAATTTGTTTTGTTTTTGTATTAATTCGAAACACACTCACAATTTTCTGCCTCATTAAATTTTATATTTTTTGCTACAACACCCAAAAGTATGACAATATTTTCTTTCTTTTTTTTTGTATAATAAATACGTAATCGTTTATTTCGTTATGTCAATTTTCAGTTGATTGATTTGCCCTCCCAAATGCCTCATAATTTATATACCTACTTCACGCACATCAGCAACGTTGACAATTTTTAACTAGTAACAATTCGAATTCTCATAAATAGAATATTCACGCTTACAAATACTCATAGATACTTCTGAGCTTTACATTTTAGTGTGCACGTATTTTAAATTAAAATGATACATTTTAGTATGCATATAAACATAGGGTGTAAATATCGCTTATGGGCAATAATAACTAGTAAACGAAAAACATCATAGAGCATTGGTGTCCCTGCTATAGCAAGCCAATGTAGTTCTTGTGGGGGTGGACTGCAACGAATTTCTTAATTGTGTTGACTACAGTCTTCACTTTCAGATAGTGATCATTAAATGCCATGGGTCCATATTGAGTTTCTGAGTTGATTATATAACAGTGTCGTAACTATAGCCGATTTGGGGGGTTAGGTTATCCGGGGCGCCCAAAATTATGAACCGTCAAATTAAAAGTTGACAAAGGCGAATGTTCAATGCCCATATTGTATCACTGGGTTAGTTAATATGTGAACAAGGCTAATCTTTTGATAGTCGAGCACGCTGCTTTATCTGCCAGCTTTCCAGAAGTATACACAGTTTAAATTTTGTTTCTGATTATTCCAGTTAATAAAACATTATTTGCGCAACAGCTTGACTCAAGAACGCTTGAGTAATTTGAGTATCAAATCGCAAATTGATTTCGATAATATTATCGACACCTTTGCCGAAACAAAAATTCGCAAGAAACAATTCTAAAAATTAAATTATCAAAAAATTTTATTCATTTAGATTTGCTTTAAGCCGCTAGAAGCGTGAATAAAATGTATGTTCATTATATTTTTCAATAGCTTTTTATTTCTGTTTGATTCATTCAGTATGTCCATATATATATAAGGTTCGGTTGAGGGCCGCCTTGAAACTTGTGGCCCAGGGCCCCTTGCTTCGTTGTTACGCCACTGTTATATAACTAATCTGTTGCTAATGGAGTGTACTGAACTTCTAGCAATGGGCTTGTCATATTTCTAAATTTAATATGGAGTTCATCTTGTTTCTTTTTGATGAATTTTTTCTAGCGTTACTTAACATCTAGAGTCATGCCTCAGTACCTTGCTAAGTTTGAGTATGAAATTTTTGTGTTCAAGATTATTATCGTGAACTATACTAATTATTTGTAAAATCTACGTACACTTTGTGATGTACAGCATTTCGTTAATACTCTGGCAAAAAGGAATAACAGCTAAACTCAATAATGTAGAATAAAAACCTGCTGCGTATTTTTTATTATAAATCCCAAAATGTTGAAAATTTTTTTAAAAAAATTGCAATTTAGCAGTCTCCATAGTTTTTTATTAATTAAACTCTAGTAATTATTTAAAAACTTACAATATTTTGGGTTTTATAATGAAAAATACGCAACCATTTTTAGTCGACTTTTGAGTTTGGCTGTTATTCCTTATTGCTACAGAATAGCTGTCTGTAATTTTTTTTTAGATTCTTCCATGTTGTTGACGTCTAATCCTTCATACTAGACTATGTCGAAACACTATTTTTCTCATTTAGAGGCTTTTCAAAGGCATTATTTATACTACAATCCATTTTATACTTAAATATACTTTTTTTAAATTTCTTTAAATTCTTCCTTTAACCAAGACAATTAAAGAAACGTGATTTTCCTGAGTTTCATAACTATATATATTTTTTTATATTTAGAAGACGGTTGAACCTTTCTTTTCTCCAAACGCAAAGTCTGTTTGGCATGTTCCTCACTTTTTTTATTGAGGTCCTTCGAAATTTTAGACCGACTGGAATCAACCGCTGTTCCTAGCTTAGACACATTGTTGTTCTACCCGTTACCGGCGTAAGCCTTTTCTACTTTACTCCCCTAAATGTGTTCAGTAGAGTTTGGGGCAGGTAAGCTAGGTAGCCAAGAACACTAACACCATTCCCACTATGCCACGAATTTTTGGTCCTGGTCACATGGATGGTGGCACTATACTATAGGAAACTCCATCCTTCCAAACTCCTACTTGCCACCACTTTGTCATACTAGCAGTGGTTACCGTCATTTAAAAACCATTTCTTTGCTTAATTCGTGATCACGGGAATATTCTGCAAAGGTTATTCCTATATTCTTTTGTAATATTTTCATATTTTTGCTACACCCTAATATACATAGACTACGAAACTAGTATAATACAACATACCAATTTAAGCCAAATAGAAAAGCTATTCACTAAATCTATGAAAAATAATTTGATAGTAATCAAGTATGCATGGTCTATTTAAAAATATTATTAACAAATCCGCAACAATTTATCATATAAAACTGACCGGAAAGTAAAATTATCATATTTGAATAGAAAATACGGAAATGAATTCACCGTAAACTTAAGCCGATATTAGAGCTCAATATAACTTTATCTATTATAAAAACAGCCACAAAGTCAGCAACACCAACAACAAAACCAATCCATACATATATGTTCATTTGAGTAAATGTGTAAATTAAATAGCAACAGTTATAAAACACCATCACCAGCTCCATGAACAACAACAAAAGCCATGAGCAACGGAAACCACATTGCAGCATCATAGATGGCACTAATATTAGTTCAGTAGATAGACATGCCACCAATGGTTTAATACAACAACAACAATTGGCATTTTTAAATTTTATGCGTTTGTAATGTTGGTTCATTTATCGGTATCGTTGAGTGACTATCAGAACAATGAATGTGGAAAGATTTGTTGTTTTCATAAAACATATTTTTAATTTTTTTTTTTTTTTTGACACTTTAAAAATTGCATCTAAATTGGGAGTTTAACACAAAATAAATTTTAGAATATCAAACCTAAACTATGCATTTGCTAATTTTAGAGTGCATGACACATTTCTACGTAAAAGTGTTAAAAACACACATTCGTGGTACTGGCAGTTATCCGACGATACACATTTGTGCGCAATAGACATTCATGCTGCAAAATAGGATTGTCAACTATTTACACGATTGCACCATTTCAATTGGAAAATGGCAGAATTTTTAAGCCCCAAATCGGTAAGAATTACTTATTACACATATGTGTAAAAAATATTCATGGCATTCAAGATGAACATAAATATATGCATATGTATAAATGCATACACTTGTGTGTGTGTGTGTTTGTGTTCCTATGTGGCATTCGTATCGATTTCCTTATCTTCAAATTTTTTTCATGATACTATCATGAACGCTATAATGCTTGTAAGGAAATCAAAAAATAAAATAAATACGCGCTGATTGTCATCTATGCTGGTTGCTGTTGCTGTTGGCATTGACTCGAAGGCACATAAGCAAATGTACATAGATACATAGAGCTAGATAGCATACATACATATGTGATTGACACTTAGAAATCCTTTTAACATAAACATTAAAAATTCAAAAGTCTCTTTGCAGCATTCTTCGATATCATCATCAATGTGGATCGTTGTTGTATGTAGTTGTGGTTGTTGTTGTTGTTACTGCTTTTGCGCACATTTGAATTTCAATCTAAAATTGATGTCATATGCTATTCCAATGAATGAATGTCTTATGTACTCGTATATTGAGGTTAAGTTATCTCTGCAGTATCATTTGGAACGATTAAAAATTCATTAAAGATATGTTGCATTTACTTGTGTGGAATTGCATTATTCATTTATTTACAGAGCTTTGAAGGAGTGTACAAGACCCCGAAATAAATAAGCTTGCAAATTCTAGTAATTTAATAATTTAAACCTTATCTGATAAAACATGTTGGGTTGCAATTATAATACAACGGCCATTAATCGCAACTTCAATTCGAAAATATAGTCCTCCGATTTACGATTGACCGCGATTGTTTAGTATAAGCAACACAGAATCACAGCTGAAAGGAAAGTAAAAAACGGTTTAGTAAAAGTTAGTTCAAAAATTAAATTAGAAACAAATCAATCGGGCACCGATCCGTTCGTTACGCGGATGCGCCCCTCGTGCGGCTGGGCGGGTAAGTGGGTCCGTTGGGATTCGTCGAAAGCCATGACATTCAATGCCATTAGACGAAATAATAAGATTTCATTTCCTGAGGGCAATACCACCATAAACAGAAGAAGTAAAAATATTGCCCAAAAACGCTTCCAAATCAATCATCACCTCATTAAAATAGTCTGAAATGGATCACTTTAACCGTGAAACTTGAATCATACTCGTACTTATATTTACTGTCTAAATACATTAAAAACTGTGAATCGCAAAAACCTTACACGAAAAATGAACTAAACCACTAACTAACAATTCTCTCTCAGGTTTGATTGATTTCATACTTCGTAAGTTTTCTGCAAAGGGCAAACTTAAGTATGTATGCCACACTTTCAATCGGGCACCGATCCGTTCGTTACGCGGATGCGCCCCTCGTGCGGCTGGGCGGGTAAGTGGGTCCGTTGGGATTCGTCGAAAGCCATGACATTCAATGCCATTAGACGAAATAATAAGATTTCATTTCCTGAGGGCAATACCACCATAAACAGAAGAAGTAAAAATATTGCCCAAAAACGCTTCCAAATCAATCATCACCTCATTAAAATAGTCTGAAATGGATCACTTTAACCGTGAAACTTGAATCATACTCGTACTTATATTTACTGTCTAAATACATTAAAAACTGTGAATCGCAAAAACCTTACACGAAAAATGAACTAAACCACTAACTAACAATTCTCTCTCAGGTTTGATTGATTTCATACTTCGTAAGTTTTCTGCAAAGGGCAAACTTAAGTATGTATGCCACACTTTCATTTCAATTGAATTTCATCCATGAAAATATGAATATCGATCATTTCTTCAGTCACTCTAATAAATAATATTCTTACAACAATAATTTTTATGCTTCACAATGCACATTCATAGACTTGAGTGCAGAGCAAACTCCTTTATACTACAAAATAAAAATTATGTCATTCATCTTTATTTATTCAAGCGACTTACACTCATTCACTCACCTTCATTCGCTGCAACACGATTGATACAGAGAAGGAAAACTGAACTCAGATGAAAAGGAAAACCGTAGACAATGTGACGTGTCAGGATTCAAAATTCAATTCTGATGGAATGAAATAAAATGAAGTAAAATAAATCTGTGCCTATACACCAACGATACGAGCGCCAGTTTGAAATGTTTTAAATTGCACGCACATCGATCACGCACAGAATTTTTAAGTGGTTAACATTTATTTGCAATGGTAAATGTTAAATGAAATGATGCCACCAGCATCACGTCACCACTACCAAACAATAACAGCAACATTACACCATATAACAGCCAAATATTTTGCGGTTTGTGATTGTCTCTTTCTTGGTGGTTTAAACGCTCGTGTTGTTATTGTTCTTAATTTTATCACAATATCTACCAAGTACGAGTATCCAAGTATGCATTCCTAAACCTACGAGTATCGTATCAACAATACTCATTTTTAAATCTAAAACAAATAAAAGAAAGAACAGTAACGTTTCAACTCTCTCGAGAATTGTTTGCTTGTCATAAAACGTGCGTCACATATCGAGCAACAACTAAACTCAACTGAACTGACAAAATTATATTTTTCTATGAGTATTTAACCGTTTCTCTGGGTGGCAAAAAAAAAACGCCTTTTCTTGGGTGACGAAGGTACAAAAATCTAATTTAATTAAAATTAGAATTGCATCAAAAATTTAAGTAGCTATAACTTTTGAAGTGAAACTTCTTTTCTCTTGTCCTAGAGTAAAACCAACCGGATGTGACGTCGCACGTAAGTTTGCAATGCGACATAATTTTGTCGAACAATGTGCATGAGGGGCTAAATATTAATATTCCGTAACTGAATTCACGAGCAAACTATATAATAGACAATTCATAAATAGTTTTAATTCAATATAACATTTTAATTACACACACACTCACACACGCCTATGGCAGAAAGAACAATGTGTAGCGTCGCCATCTTAAAGTTTATGACAGTTATACATTTCACATACAGATGGCGCAAATGTCCAAGGAATTACATGAAGATGTCGCACACAAAAATAGTTCGCTACAATTGTTATCGAAGTTACCGGTATAGAGTTGCAATTTTTGTTCTAGCATTAATCCCAAAAAAAAGTGATCTTGTGTGTTAACGAACACAAGGCAGAAGTGAAACTTCTGGTGAACTAAACGAAACACAAGCAAATGAAATTAAAAATTGGTTGTATATTAACGAACACAAGGCAGAAGTGAAACTTCTTGTGAACTAAACGAAACACAAGCAAATAATAAGCAAATGAAATCAAAAAACACAAGCCAATAAAGTAAATAATTTAGAGATTGAAAAATCGGACATCAAATACCAAAGTTATGATGAAAAAATCATTTTGGCTGTTTTTAGGGTGGTCCAAAAAATTTTTTTTTTCGGGATACTCTCCACATAAGCTTTCAAATAGGGGGTGGACTTTTCAAACTTTTTTCATCGTTCCGTCCTACTGCCCATAATAAGAATTTTACGTTTGATATTCGACCATCGATTACCAGCAAAGATCGAACATCGAAAACAGCTCATAATCAGGACCATAAATTTTATTTTGCCTTTTTTACTATTTTTCAAAGTTTTGGACTTTTTTCTAATTTTTGTTGCCTTTTTTCTAAGTACTCAACACCTTTTTTTGGGATTTTCTACCCATTGTGTCTTTTTAATAACTAACTATTTTTAATGGCCAATTTTTTGTGCATGGAATTTTTAGCACAAATTGAAACATTTTTTTGCAGGACGTAAAGCGATAGAAATTTGGTAAATCAAAAAAAGACGGCGAAATTATAACTTCTGAGGCAAAACAAATTAATGAATGCTGACGTTGGAAATACCGTTGAAATTTCAAATGCTGTTTTGGGAAATAATGTGCATAAAGAAGAAAGTTTCCGATGAGTTCACAGTACGAAAAAATTGTGTTCCGAAATTAGGGAAAAACCTATTCTCGTTTCTATTAATTAAACGGCCAACATACCTGGACGTCATATTTCCAAGGCCATTGATGCTCCATTGTTTGATAATGGAAGTGTGTTTACTTTAGCTGTAGACATTTTGGAAAAGGTGAACGCATCAGCAAATTTATTTGTCGACTCCATACACCTTTTGTTTGCTTTTTCTAACTGCCGCAGTGCCATACATGAAAAAATGTGCGAATTTGTTAACCTGCTTATTCAAACTTAATTTGATTTGCCCGTCTCTGTATACACTGTTGTTGTGATGACTACACATACACGTTCTTTAAGCTTGTTACACACAAGGTCCATACAAATTTTATGAAAATATAACATTTTTCGACCAGCATTGTACGTAATAGTATGGCATTCTCCGTAAACATAAATATAATAATATAATAATACAAAGGTAAATTTTGGGGATGCTCAAAGGTGGCATGATGATACCTGGCACCGAGTTTACATTAGGTCTGTTCGAGTACACAATAACCATTACTAGTTTTAATATTTTTAACATTTTTGAAGTGAAACTTCTTTAGCGAGAGTAAATTGAAAATTTTGCAACGGAAATCGCGTTGTTGTTGCACTCATACGAAACTACGAAATAAGAAACGAAGCTATGCGGTTGCGTTTCACTTCTACCGTGAGTGCCTGCAGACACATAATTTTTCTCTTTTTTATTCATGAAATCACAAAATTTACATGAAAGTTGTTCAATATTTTTGTTTAAATTATCAAAGAAAATCATATTTTCATATTATTTTCAATCATAATTTCTAATACAAGTAATGCGGGATTGTTTACTATATTTGAATGATTAGAATTTGTTGTTTTCTCTCTCAATATTTTGTGATTTCTCTCCATTTATTTAAAAACTTTTCAATGCCGTCCCTTAAAAATTTTCAGGCCTTAAGGCTCTGGCACATAGAGTCCATTGTGTACGTGAGATCGACTGACAAGAAGGAAATGAAGGAGAGAAGCGACACAATGCATACTTCGCCAACGGATATACTATCGCACACATCATGCACAAAATTAATCATCTGCTAGCTGCCACACTCACAACTCCCTCTCAACGTATGGTAAAATTGAGAGTTGCTCAACTTCTTGCGTTACTTCAATGTATACGTTGTGTATAGACCACACCACATACGATTTCATATATTTTATAGTAGTTGTCAGTTGTACACTTCGCTCTCACGTACACAACGGACTCTATGTGCCAGAGCCTTTAGAAGCTAAAAATCTCTCAACTCCGCACTGGACATCATTTACAGATTTTGGCCATCAACAAAGTTCTAGAGACTCCGATAAAAAATAAGAGAATACGAAAATCGAAAAGATTATCCAGTGGTTGTCTACAGCTTCTTAGCTCTGTGTGACCCATAACAATAGCCGTTGAACAGTGTTTTAATGATTTACACTCGAAGTGATGCTTGGTTTTCTTGTATCAATGAAGTCTCTTTGTATTGATGATGGATAAAAATTTAGGTACGAAAGAGGTGAATGATCTAGTAATCCTGCCAATTTTATTAGTAACCAGAACATAAAAATGTGCACGAAAAACTTTTTTATCTGATTGATTTTTAAATTTTTTTTAGATCTTTTTGTCTTTTTCTGTCTTATAGCAAACATGGACAGAAATTAAAAAATTCAAATTTTAAATTAGAAAAATCAAATTTTACTAATTCATGAATGTTTTGAATTACTCGACGTACATTTTGATAATAAACAAGTCTCAGCTCACTTTTGGACCTCAAAATTCTCAAAGGAAAAGACCTGAGCTCTCTTTTGAACCAAAAAAAAAGTTCTTTTTTGAAAAAAAGTCAAAAATATTTTTTATTTTGAAAAAAAGTCGGTTACATTTTTTAGTTTTTTAATTACATGGTTCCAAAAGTGAGACCGTTTGATCAAAATATCAAAATTCTATTGTACGCCCTCCAACTAGGCGAGTTTTTGACCGATCTCATTTAAATTTGGTGTGGTAACTGCTACCCAATAGGTCTAACCTTTATACAAGTTTTGATTAGATTAGATATACAGTTGTTAGATCTCACAAAAAAGTTTAGTATTGACCAGTGAAATCGTCTAAAAGATTTCTATATATTCATAGTTATTTTTAGGTTTGATTTTATTCATTCGATTATTCAAGAAATAGTTGGTTATTTATACGACCAATTTGATTTAATGAAAACTTTAAATTTAATTTACAAATCACAATATCACAATAATCCTATTCACCTTTTGGTGCAAAATATTTCTCCTATCACAACAACAAATATAAACGATATGCAGTAAAAATTTGCATTTGCAATGGTGTAAGACCATTTGCACCATATCGTGAATAGGTCTAATATTATTATTTTTTCGAGGGATGCAAAATTCAGTGATAGCATCTTAAATGAATTCTGAACGTGTAAATTGTTGTTGTCTTAAAAATATATTTTCACAGTTGGTCAAATACTTATAAAGTATTTTCTTTAAATTATTATATATGTAAGTGTGTATTTATATAAGTATTTCGATTACGCAAAACACTTCAAGTTTTTCCTTTATATGTTTGCATGTGCATACATATATTTTATAATTTAATAGAGTAAAAGTACTCCATGAAAAAGTAATTTCTTGCGAATGTAGAAAAATAACAGAAACGCACGTACAATTTTGTACAAATAAAAACGAAAATGAAAAAACTGCTGCGTTGTAATTTTTAAATTGTGAAAATCCTTGCAAAATAGAAAATCACACACGAAAAGGACGACGTGTTGTATGTGAGTCCTTGAAGTTGCACTACTATTCATTGCGTTGTAATAAGTATTGCAATACGATTGAAGCTCTCTATGTACATATATGCATATGCATGTACATATTTACTTTATAGTGTAGTTACATATGAAATACATACAACTGTTGCTGTATGATACGAAGGCGACTGCGACAACGGCGACGTTGAAAATTAACTTTAATCCTACTAAAAGAATTCAGCTATATGTAAGGTTAAGAGAATAAAAAAAATGCTGCAATGAAAGTTGCAAGTGTCCTTTGAAGGATTTAAATTAATTTTAAATAAGTTAGTTATATGCAATTCGTATGATGTTCTGAAATAAAAAAAAAAAACACAAATACGACGGGAAGTGGGTGGCATTGCATTCCAATTTCAAACATGGTGTAGCTATAACAAACCACAACTAACTAATTTAGTTCAATCTTCTCAGAATTGCATTTCAAAACCACAGATGCTTGTGGTTGTGCTGCGATTTCGAAAATATAACCACAGAACCGGATACCAACTGAGGAAGGCATGTGGAAAATTTAAATTGGCAAAATGTTTATCTCAATATGGCATTTAGGTAATTCGGCCAAATAATAAAATTGTTGACTGAAATCAGCGATGCCAGCTTATGGGGAATTTCCCGATTTGCGGGGAATTTTACTGGGTGCGGGGAATCCGTTGTTTTTTGCGGGGAATTTGAAATCGGTCAGTATTTAGTCATAAAAGTCTGTAGAATATTTTTTGTAAAATTTTATGTAATGTAAAACGTTTAACTTACTCAATATTTCATATTTTGGGTCTTAAAATCTTCGTCTTTTCTTAAGCAGGCCCTGCATTCTATTGGTTTGGAGAAATCGATTTTTTAAAAAGTGTGCTATTTGAAAGTATTAAATTTCGAAAGTATTTTGTAAAAATTTCAGAAAACGCAGAGTGCTTTCGTAGATATAGACGATTATAGCGGCGAGTGTTAGTCAGGCCAAAACAGTCGCGCCACTCTTCGACTTCCTTTTCGGCCGTTTAGAAAGTCTTAGCTATGTCTTCGTCCAACACCTCCTGATTAACTCTTAATCATTGCTGACTAATCTGTAAACTTACAAATTACGGTCAGCCATCATAAAGAAGACAAAGTATATTTTATATGTTAAAAACCGATAGTCAAAACTTTGAACCCGTTTTTCTCAAAACAAAGTTTTGCTATTTTCTATTTGAATAAAAAAAAATCCTATGTCTTCTCCTTGGAGAACTTTAATGTCCAAAAGTTGGCTGAAACTTATATGTTAAGAATTCAAGAGTCAGAAAGTACGTTTCTATTAATCTACCAGTCCCATACAAATTTGTTGAGTTTTGGACCGAGAAAGTTCAGGGTCGCCTTAAAATAACATTCACTGAGGTCGATTTCATTCGTTTTTGTCAAATCTTTATATAGAAAGTGCGTGTAGCGCTGTTATAATATGAAATTATACCAATGCAGGGAATTCGATCGAAAATCGGGGAATTTCTCTAGGGTTTCCGGGGAGAGAGAAAAAATGAGTTGGCATCCCTGACTGACATGGCGGATGTTGCTCTATTTTTCCTCGATCAGTAAATGTGTGTGCTATAGATCAGTTTCAATTCAGTTTGGAATTTATCCAAAAATTTTAAAAGTAATCTCGACCATATTAAATTTTTCAATATATATAACCTAACGAATAGAATAAAAGAAAAGATGTTGTGCAATTCGATGTATGCCAAGATGAAAATGAATGCATTTTCACCTTGAAACACTACGAATAATATTGTTTTCATTACTTCCTCTTTTTTGTGAAAATTTTAATTTTATTTTGCATTCTTTCGTGTGTTTCCTCCTTTTTTCATTTATTTCTTTCTAGTTGCGTTACGTGAGAATTTTAAGGTCAAAATGCTAACGAGAAAGACGACATTTGTAGATATTGTAAATATGTTATGTTGTGAAGAAACAGAGCACATACAGGGCCCCCGCATTCCACACTGAACTCGCTCTCTGTTGCACAATTTGTCGCAATCAAAGGAGCTGGGAGAAACCATACACATGTATATGTATATATTTATATAGATGTGTGGGTGTGTATGCTTAAAATATTCCCAACAAAATAACTAACATGAAACTTTTACTTTCTTTTCATTGGGATGCCTACGTGAATTTTCAATGCTGCAGGATAGAAAAGTAACGAAAACGAAAAGGAATACACCAAAAACAGAAGATTATTTCTCACGTCCCCAAACTGACATTTCGACAGGCTCAAACACAGGGTATGTAAGTATGTGTGTATGCACAGCCAGTGATGGGCCGTAGGATGTTCGCGACATATCACCCGCATATCACGTCGGTAATATCAGCACCCACAGCGCAAACAACATGCTTCACTTACACCCACCAGCCACCACCTCTTGTATGTACTCATGGAGTGTATGTGCTTTTCTTTGAATTTGGCTGATTGTAAATCGGATTTTTATTATTTCGTTCTATGTGACTTTTTTATTCTGTGTCCTTGAACATGCAGAGCGAATGTTTTCCCTTCTATTCCAATTTGATATCCTTGAAATGACAACGACAACGGCAACGAAATGTTAAAATTTTATTTTCAATTTAAATTTCAAGTAGGTACCCACCAGCAGATGTCTTCTTTTTATTATTTTCTACTCTAATTAAAGACGATAGACAATATAACTTATTTTCCGATAGTTTTATCCCGAATTATGTAATATATGAAACACGATTTGTTATTATTTAGGGTCTTCCATTTTTTAGAAATCCTGAAATAATAAACATTTATTTATGAACACATATTTAGTATTTTATTTATGATATTCAACGAAAACTTAATTTACCACAATGAATTAATTTTATAGTATCATAGTAGAAAAATTCAACTGGTTTTTGCTCTTTAAAAAATATGTAATATTTGAAATGGGTGGTGAAATAATGGTGCTTGAAGTTAGTGGGTAAATTTCGTCTCAAAAAGATTCATCATGGAAAAATTAATGGCACCTAAATGCCGAAAACTCTTTACTGGCCACAACTTTTTTTTTTTTGGAATACCAATATTGAACCTTTCTATACTCAGCCTTAAACGCATTTTGAACCATTTTTGTTCTGCAACTTAACCTTTAGCTCTACTGTTTGATTTGCTGTAACAAGAACTAAATTTTTTTTTGTTCTAAAATACCTACTTTAAGTTTTCTGAAATTTTATTTTAGTCTATATATTTGCGAGAGCGGTTCAAATGCAGTATTAGTAGGTGGCAAATGTTGGCAATTATTTACTTGTGATCATAAGCTCAGGATTACATGGCGGATTTAGTATATGCGCTCGGATTGTGTTCTAATATTGTATTACTTATGCAGATTAGACTGTTACCATTTGCAAGCATCTCAAATTTTAGGTATGTTCACGTACAAAAAATTATTGAAAATTGTTAACAATTGTTAATAGTTTTTACTGGTGAAGTGTTTACGTACCCGAAAAATTACTTTCAACGAGATTGTTAATTGTCAAAATAATGGATCAGATGTTCAGTTCAAAGTTTTTAATAGTTTTCTATTCACATACTTTTTCTGATAGTTTTCTCTTAGTGAGAATTTTTTTCCCAATTATTATTTTACTGTCTCCCTGAAACTTTTTGATGAAAAAGTACTTTAACAGACCTTTTCTTTAATATTTAATTTTTGTTTATATATGTACATATGCAGTTGGTACATTAAAGTACCTCACGAAAAAAAATTTGTTCTGGTTTTTCCTGAAAATTAAACTTGGTTTATTTTATAGGTTAGGTTGGAGTGGCTGTCGAGAGATACACTTAGGCCTGAATGGCCCATTGTGATACCACATAGTTGGACCTACAGTTTAACGCCGATTCCGAACGGCGATGTGGCAATTTTTTATCGGATTGGTGGTTTTGCCATTACCAACCAATGTGTATAATTCTCATACACTTCATATTGATAGTGGATATAAGAAAGTTATGAAAATTAACCACCAGACGAAGACGGGAATCGAACCCGAACCTCCCAGGTGAAAGTTTAGTGCACTACCCACTAGACTATCGAGGTCGTCTTATTTTATAAAGTTTCCCAAAATAATTCGGTTCTAGCGATAAGCTGTTGTGAACTAGATCGTTTTGAAAAACCTTTAAAAATCATTTTTTCTATGGGGAAAATTTTTAATAGGTTATTTTTTGCCCAATAAAAGGCCGCAAATAATAGGTAGTTATAAAATTTTCCATTAAAACATATGGGAAAAGGAACCTTGTTTCTATTATATTCTATTATATTACGAAAGAAGAAGTAAATCAAAGAGAATTATATTGGGAACCCACACAGGATTAGAACATTCGGAAGCACTATTAGAACCCTATAGCCTAAATCGCTTCAGGGAATTCATGAATTCATCAAAGAATGGTCTTAGAATCATTATAGCACTCTAACAGGACACTGTTGGTTAAACTATCACCTAACAAAACTAGGAATTTCATCTAATGAATCATGTAGGTTATGCAGTTATGCATATTCGCAAAAGGAATTTGTGGACCATAAAATACCAGATGCTAATTTCAACTTCATAGAAGTATGATCAATACTAAAATTTGTATTGTAGACTAGACACAATAGATCTTAAAGGTCACAGCCGCATTACGTGAAAGTTTTAGTAATGGTATTTTATGCGATTTTCATAAAAATCTAAATAATTTCAATTATTATTGGTGATTTTTTATTTAGCCAAAAAATGTTCCTATATTTTTAGGGTTTTTTTTTTCAAAATGGCCCAACTCACGACAACTTATCGCTAGAGTTGAAATAATTTGGAAATCTTTGTAAAATAAACAAAGTTTCATTTATAGGAAGGAGGAGAAGTTAAAATTTTATTTTTATATGGTGATTGGGACACCTTAATGTATTTACATAAGCATTAACTTTTAATAATCTAAAACCTAATGAAACAACAACGTTAAACACATTTATGTAAAAGACTCTATTCGATTGAGCGTAACTGAATTTTATAACATTTGAACTGATTAATGATTTGATTATGTTGATTATGTATGGGTGTATAAAAAATATGAAACAAAAATAAGATAAAAGGACAAAAAGTGTAAATATGAAATAATGCATAAAATGTAAAAAAAAACAAGGTTAAGACAGGAGTGTCTAGACAGGTAGACAGAATGACACTGATGGGTATGAATTATTAAAATAAAATATTTGAGATTTAACTATATAAGGCTTAAATGCTATAATAATATTTTAAAGCGTAAACAAATTCTCAAATACACAAAATCTCAATGAGCATCGAATTTTTATTTGTGGGTATTCATTTCAGGATGTAGTCTGGTGTTCCAGCCTAATTTTCGAGGTTATTTCGGAAATTTTTTATTATAAAATAGAATACAATCATTTAAATTTTTTTGTTTTTTTTTTTTTTTTAAAAACCGTGTTGTTTTTTTGTTGGAAATAGGGGAAAAAATAGGAAATAACGATTCAAAATAAACAATTCTACTACCTGCGAGAGCCATTGGCGTATTAAAATTTTAGCTCAATCGGCTGTATAGAATTTCTTCAAACCCCTGGGTCGATCAAAAAACGTTGTCTCAAGAAAAACGCTTTTAAAGCTTTAACAACACATACAGATTAACCAACAGGCGCTCTCGACTATGTGGTATAACTTCGTTAATATTTTGGTCTGAAATGTTTACAGTATACTCTTAATATATTGTACTTTCGAAATACATAATAAAAAAAAATAACCAATATAACCAGTATAAACCGGATAACTTTATGAGCTCGCAAGAGAACTGTCAGATTATGTATGAAAACTCATTTGCACCAAGGCGTATTAAACAGGGTGGTGTTATTTCAGAGACCTCGCTCTTCTTTTTGTTTGAAATGTCAAATTTTGTTATGCAAAAATAAGAAATGTCAAATGGAATATATAAATAACAGCACAATAAAATGAATTTTGTAAAATATATCCATTTATTTATTAAGTTTTTGCAAAACTAATGTTTATTTTCACTTCAATTTTATACACAAATTCTGCGTCTACGTTTTAATAAATCAAAAAGCCAAACAGCTGAGCAGCCTAACAGCTGTTTTTGACATTATAAAATTTGTTCTCTGAGATGACTCCACCCTGTTTAATACGCCTTGATTTGCACGATGATTTCTATGCGCAAACGACCTCGCAAACTTATCCGCTTGTGAACACAACCCTGAGTACCTGAGAGCAGTTTTTTGTTGTACAACAGAAAATAAAATGAAAAATGGAAGAAGTAGGAGCAAAATTATCTAAATTATAAAAGTGAACTAATTCCCTAATAAATTTTATCTTTTCGCTTGTTCTTAGCATTTTTAAAATAAGGCTTTTTTGACAGTTCACCGAAAATTGTTCTATACGAATTGAAATATTTTTTGTAGGTCTCCCGGTTACAGAACTATGCTTATTTAACCGAGTTAACTTTGGATGGCATGGCCCTGCGAAATTTTGGATAGTGACAGACCTAAAAAACTAAAGTAGATGTTGATGATGTTGTTGATGGATTAGTTCATTGTTGAATCAGAATCTGAATTATGAATGTGAATTTTTTTAATATATGTAAAATGTAAATTTATTAAATAAAAATGTGTTAAGGTGAGACGAAAGTATAAAATTGAAATTGAGGCTGTTTTCTGTTTGATACTAGAGATGGCGCGTGAGTACTTTTTGACTCATCCTCACGCATGCTCACGGCTTTGAAAATACTGCTCACGCATGTTCACGCACGCTGGCATTTTTCAAAAATAAATTCACGTATGTTGAAATTTTTCCAAAAAAACGCACGCAGTCTTTTTATTTACGTAAATAAAAAAAGTATTTATATAAATAATATACAGATATTATATGTTACATACTGATGCCAGATTTCAAACTTGCAAGATCATTAGATGAAGAAAAACTCAGAGTTGATTTTTTAATCACCAAAATGAAGAATTTAAGAAATTGTGAATTATAACGACGTCATGGTCAAAAGTAATTTATACTCACGCATTTTCATGTCAGAATTGTGTCACGCTGTCACACGTTCACGTAAAAATTATAGAAATCAAATCACGCTCACACATGCTCACGTTGAAATTATGTCATGTGCGTGCGTGTTCACCCAAGTTACGTAAAATTCATGTCACGCGCCCATCTCTATTTTACACACTTTTTTGTTGTCGAGGAAAAAATTAAGCATTTAAATAAGCTTTAAATGGTTATTTTATTTACTAAATTGTTTATTTACCATCATTTCCATTTCTGATATATTCTGCAAAGGTTTAAAAACTCAAATTCAATAGTTTGATTGATTTTAGTCTCAAAGGAATGTGCTAATTCTGCTTAAATTGAGTTAAAAGTCGTGCATAAAAATTACTATAAGATGATAAAACAATATTAAATTAATTATGAATAATGAACAAAAGTTAGAATATTATGTATTATTTTTGATCGTTTCCCGTGTTTCGGTAGGCAACAATTTATAACGAAACTATCGTCTTGTCACAAAAAGTGGAGACACCTTATGACTTATCTTTTTGGTATGTCATGTATGATTAATTTTATTTCCAGGCAACTCTGTAGTAAAAAATCTTGTCATAAACTGACGTTTATCCAAAATATTGGGAGTATGAATGTATAAACTCGTAATTGTGACTAACTTCATATCTATCATACGCGCAATTTTTTTTTAACATTGACAGCTATTCTATCTCGAAGAGCGCCAAAAATACTATAAGAATTGATCTGTCAAATAATTTTCAGAATTTTACAAAATTGTTTTACTATAGCAGAAAATGTCGAATTTCGTGCCAATAAAACAACATTTGCGGGAAGTTTTAATTTGCTTCTTCCATTTAAAGAAAAATGCAACTGAAGCACATCGTTTACTCACTGAAGCTTATCCTGACTGTGCTATAGACGTTAGAATGTGTCAGGTGTGGTATGCCCGTTTCAAAAGTGGTGATTTTGCTGTTGAAACCGAATGAAACGATCACTGGCGACCGCTACCGACTACAATTGATGCGTTTGAGCCGAGCATTCAAGGATAAGAGGCCAGAATATGAGAATAGACACGACGAAGTTATTCTTCAGCACGACAATGCTCGGCCGCATGTTGCAAGGCAAGTAAAAACATACTTGGAAACGCTGAAATGGAAAGTGCTACCCCACCCGCCGTATTCTCCAGACATTGCTCCTTCTGATTATCACTTGTTCCGATCGATGACACATGGCCTGGCTGAGCAGCACTTCCGTTCTTTCGAAGAACTCAAAAAATGGGTATTTTCAATTGTCAAATATTTTTCTTGAAGACAATGAAACAAAACATTTCATAAAATATTAACTTAAATAATAATATCGCAATTAAAAATTAATCAAACGCAAGTTCTTAATTTAATCAATTGATGTTGAGATTGGGAGTGCTTGTAGAACTACATCTCTATCCAAATAATAAGTTTGTTGCACATACTTAAAAAATCACCGTTAAAATAATACATCTTGACATGACTTTAGTAATAAATTATGTCATAATTATGACACGGATTGTTTCAAGTCGAGAACGGGGTTAAAATTTAAATCGCAATTTTCTAATATGAAACAGATTACAAAAATGCATGGTAACACTTGCAGTTTATGTACGGTGTGGCAACTCTCTAGAACAAAGAGTGAGCATTTTTCTTATTCCGCTTTCGTTCTTTCTTTTATTTGGCTTGCAAAATAAATTCATGTGAGAAAGAAAAAAAGTATTTTGCAGGCGTGGAAATTTTTTTGCTGTTGTAAAAGGCCAGAAAACAGTGTAAAATTGTAGCGGAAATTCAACAATTAAACCTAATTGTAAAGTAAATGTATGAATTGCGAAATATACGCAAACAAATTGAATTTTTCTTTAAAAATAAGTTGAAAACAAGTTAGTGAACGTTTTTTTGTGTGTATTTTCTTGTACTTTTTTTTTGTCTACACGATACTTTGCCGGACAGTGCCGTAAGAAAGAACTATTTGCCTATTCCTTCTCACCTCCGCCATATCGTGGCGCTGTCTTCTGTAGTGTGTAATTGTGTTGAATATTCATTAAAATTTTACGGAAAAGAGCGAGAAAGTACAAAAAAAAAGTTTTTATCAAAATTTAGTTTAGCAAAAGTGTTAAAAACTTTAAATTTCCGTTCTCGACAATAAAATAAAAGGAAAAAAAGTAGCTCGAAAAGGCGTTGGGATACACACGACAAACCAAAGAACAAAAAGACAAGGAAGAAGGCAAAATAAAATATAAGAAAAATCAATTTTTTCCCTATTAAAAACAACCGGGCGGTAAAGTGAGTGTGAGAAACAAATTCAATACAAGTTCAACACTTTGTTAATAATTTAGATACCTATTTTCTTCTTTCACCCCACTGCCGCATTGAGCGTGCAGCAAATTTTCCCGCTTTTGTCGTGTATTTTACCGGTATCACCTACCACCATTACCACGACCGCTGCATTCTGGTGTGGCATCGATTTTTTTTTTTTTTTTGAGCTTGTTATCGTCTATTGAAAATTTCCTTCTTTGCAGTACAAGTGTTTCCCTTCCATTTCCCGACAACATGGGTGCATATCTCTCGCAACCGAAAACGGATAAAGTATCCACAGATGAACTTAATGATTTTCTGGCTGTGGGTGCCAGTTCGATGCAAGGATGGCGTAATAGCCAAGAGGTAAGTAAATCGATATCAAGATGGTTTGATTACATTCATACATAAGCACCCGAAAAAAAAACAAATTCTTATGAAGGTGGGTTAACACGCCATTCTCGTTTTTTTTCTAATTTTCTTTCAGGATGCTCATAATTCTATTTTGAATTTTGATACTAACACTTCGTTTTTCGCTGTCTACGATGGTCATGGCGGTGCCGAAGTTGCTACTTATTGCGCTGATAAATTGCCGCAGTTCCTCAAAGAGTTGCAGGCATACAAAGGTGATGATCTCGAGAGTGCACTCAGAGAAGCATTTTTAGGTTTTGACAAAACATTGTTGGATCCGCCAGTAGTTGAAATTCTGAAGATACTCGCGGGCGAAAAGAATTTCGTTGATGGTGAGGAAAGCGATGCTCGTGATGACGATGAAGATGATGAGGACTTGGTGGAGTTGCACGAGGAAAGCAATCTGCCATTGAATGTGGTCTTGGAAAAGTATAAAATAGCTCCAAGCATGCCGCTATTGAAAAAACTTAAAGATGGAGCTTCATCTCCAAAGCCTCAATCACCATATTTGCGTGGCCGACGTGCTGCTGCGGTGGCTGCAGAAGCGGTAAATAAAGCCGTGATGGATCCTGATGCAAAACCGCAGGGCTCGTCAACATCAGCTGCTGCGGCTGCTGCTTCTGCAGCTGGCACATCAAATGGTAAGCACATAACTTTTGTGATTGCAAAAGATGTATGTTAATTTTATAATTTAATTGCTGATCATATTTAGATGCGGGCCCCAGTTCATCAAAGACTTCGTCATCAATGATTCCAAAAATGGAAACCGACGAACCTGAAGAAGATTCCACTGTTAGCAGCAGCAGCTCAAGTGCTAGTAAATCCAACAATAATAATAACAATAACAACAGCGGAACCAATAATGTTACTCCAGCTGAGAACGCAAAAACCGAAACTGCTATTGCAGGTACAGTTGTTACTCCTGATAATACACAAAACATTACAACAAATGGCTCCTCAGCTACTTTATCGTCTTCATCGGCAACAATACCAGCCCCAGATTCGTCACATGTTAAAGAACAGAATGGTAGCGTAACATCATCGGAAACTAATGTTTCTACATCTGCTGGGGCAGATGCCATTGTATCCGGTTCAAATGATGCCGCTAAGAGAATACAAAATGGTACAGTCGGCAGTACCTCATCGTCCACAAATAAAGCATCATCTGTTAATGCGGATGGCGGCACTGTAATTTCCTCAACAAGCAAAGAATCCAAAAAAGCTAAAAAAGCTACAGCCGGCGATGAAGACTCCACCGATGATGATTTTGATTACGATGGTATATAAATGCGTATTTTATGAAATTTTGTGGTACATTTTCTTTACATTTTCACAGCTGAAAATTCAAGCGCCGATGAGGATGCATGCCAAGAGCTGTTGTCCTTCTCTTCTGAAGAAGATGTCGACGAAGACGACGGTATGTATGATTATAAAAATGGAAAAGTGCAGAATACTTCCAAGATAAATTATCAAAAATTAACCTAAATTAAAAATTAATGTTTGTTTTTTCGGTCCGCTCGCAGTTTTACAGATTTCCGTTAGATATTACAATTTATTCACAAATTTTACCAGTTTTTTACCAGCAAAAACTGGCAATAATATGCAAGAAGATACGATAAATTAATATTAATAGTACTTAAATAAATTCGAAATAAGCTGGAAACAACAAAAGGCTTACTTAAAAAAAAAATATACAAAAATTTTATAAATTTTGAGGCATCAAAAGAAATGTAGAAAAAATTTGATAAAACCATTTTGAGAACTTTTAAAATTGTTTTATTGATTACTGGGGAACTATGATCGGGTCCAGGAGTGCTCATTTAATGTTTTGATTAGACATAACCAGAAGGTGATTTTGTGTTCTTTATTAGTAACATACAGCTGTGTTCAAAATAATAGGATTTGATTTTTGCTTTTCAATGGCTTTTTTTTTTAATAGTGGGACGTGCAAAACATTAGGTACATTGAGGAAAAGGTCAAAAAAATAAAAAATCTTCAAAAGCAACGAAGAAAATACAGAGAAATGAAAGAAACTGTAGAATGCTCTGACCTAATGATTGCAAATGCCTTGTCGCACAAAAAAAAAAAAAAACGAAACACGTGGTCGAAAGCGTAAAAGAACAAGTGTTGATAATCGACCTATGTAGAAGTGACCCTTCGGCCTCATCTAAAAAAATACAAAAAGAGCTAGGACCTTCTGTACTTAGTACAGCATATTTTATTTGCAAGAAGTCCACGGAAAGTACCGTTACTAACGATAAACACGTGGCTGCACGCTTACAGTTTACCAAAAAGCACATCCACTGGCCGACAGCAAAATGGCGCAACAACACCGAATATCCGCCACAATGCACTACCGAAACTGTTAACAATGGTGGGGCAAAAACTATTGTATGGGGCAGTTTTTCAATCAATCTAATTAAAAAAGCCATGGATCAGCGAGTGTATGTTGATATATTGAAAGAAGTGATGTTCCAACAGAACGATGACCCGAAACACACCAGTAAATCCGCAAAAGAATGATTTCGGGTCAATGGGATTGAGCACATGTCGGGGCCTGCTTCCGTTGAAACGGTGCCGCGATCTCATCGACTTCATGCCCCGCAGATGTGCGGTAGTGATAAAAAACGGACCCTATTCAACTTAATATTAGAAGACTGACACATTTCCCAATTAACTACAACTTTTTTCTTTGTTCAATGAATTCTTAATTTATTTAACTTAAATTGTTTTTTTTTTTTATGTTTCATTGTTTTTATTGAAAGTTTGAAGAGGTGTAAAACACCAAATTGAATCCATAATTCGTTTTGTGAAAAAATTACTGAACAAAAGTTAGTTTCTTTTTTTTCTAAATTAAGACTTTTTGTTTTTATTGATGTCGCTCCCATTATTTTGAATACAGTTGTACATATTTATTTTTTATATGTATTTTAAACGAATTTGTTTTTGATTTTATTAATATTATTATATATTTATTTTAATATCTTAATTTTAAAAGAAATGATTTGTTTATTTGATCTATTACAAGATTTGTACATCCGTTTTGGTTTTTCTTCAAATTTTGCACCACGATTACATTGGGTTTAGCAGAAGTGATAGAATAAAAAAAGTTTAACCCGTCCAAGAAAACGTAGCATGTCTCGAACATGTGAAATAGGAAAACTTTTATATTAATTTGATCTATACAATTTTGTATGTGCGGTGGAATGATGGATAAGTGACTGACAACCTTCTTCCATACAAATTTTATTTTTGTTTTTTCATTTTTATAGGTTTCAGTTTTTTTTTTCGAAAATACAGTTTGATTTTTGCTTTTTACAGTTTTTTCGAAAAAAAATATGGCAACATGGCTTGAAAAACCCTTTTTTATTTTAGCTGACGATACTAGCGCTGAAGATTCTTCCGAAGAAGATATCGAAGAAGATGACGGTAGGTTTTAATTTTCTTACATCTCGATAAAATATTTACTCTTCTCATTCCTCACTTTCGCAGATGATGACGATGAAAGTGCCCTCGCCAACGAGCAGTTTTGCGCAAATATGATCGAAGAGCCAGGGAAAGATAGTGGTTGCACCGCTGTTGTGGCTCTGTTGCAGGGACGCGACTTGTACGTGGCAAACGCTGGTGATTCACGTTGCGTTGTAAGCCGCAATGGTAAAGCTATCGATATGAGTTTAGATCACAAGCCCGAAGATGATGAAGAATCAGCACGCATCATTAAAGCAGGTGGGCGTGTCACAATTGATGGTCGTGTAAATGGTGGATTGAATTTATCACGCGCTATCGGTGATCATGCTTACAAAATGGTATACATAATGGTAACAACCACAAATTAAAATTTATAATCAATTTGTATTTGTTTCTAGAGCTTAGATCTGCTGGCAGAGGAGCAAATGATTTCCGCGTTGCCCGATATAAAGAAACTAATCATTTCTCCAGAGGATGAATTTATGGTATTGGCATGTGATGGCATTTGGAATTTTATGTCGAGTGAGGAAGTTGTCGATTTTGTACGTCTACGCTTGAAGGATGAGTCCAAAAAGATTTCGCAGATTTGCGAAGAGGTAACAAAAACGGTCTATTCCAACATTTATTTCCTGTAGTCGTATATATATAAATATTTCAACAGCTTTTTGACAATTGTCTTGCGCCCGACACCTTGGGCGATGGCACCGGCTGCGATAACATGACTGCAGTCATTGTACGTTTTCAACCCAAATTACTTGAGCTGCCCACAAAAATTAATCCCAATGAAACTGAAGATTTATTGGTGGTCAAACAAGCTGCTGAAGCCGATGCCGCTGATGCCAGCTTACAGAAATCGTTGAAACGTTCCGCCTCTCCAACATCGGATGACAATTCAAACGAAGCCGAAAATGCCAACAAAATCAAACGCTTGAAGACTGAAGAGGGTTCTTCCTCAAATACTACAACAACCACCACTGCGCCCAACAGTAACGACATTGCCAGCAGCAGCGCGACAACAGCTTCAGTAATTGAAGCTGTCACCGCTGAACCAATTGATTGCGGGGATAACGATGCAGCAGTCAACAGCGAAGCAGCTGCTGTATCCTCAACGTAAGCAAGTAGCGAAGGAGTGTGTCGATCAATGAACCACTTTCTTCTTTTTTTTTTTTTTTTTGTAAGAAAATACCAAGCAAAACTTTAAATATTAAATTTTTAAATTTTGCAAAAAAAAAAAAAAAAAAAAACATGAAAACATAAAAACTATATAAAAAATCTATGTTATATTCATAAGAGACTCGCAAACAACCCCTTTTCTCTTTGAACTTTTATTATTTTTTCACACACAATGCTTAATGTTAAGATTATAAAGCGAAGCAAACAAATTTTATGTTTACATTAAAAAAAAAAAAAAAAAGGGGTGAAACACAGCGAAGGAAAATGTTCTATATTTAATTCTTACATTTGAAATCAATTGAAGTATGTAATTTCTTTTCATTTTAACTTAATTTGTATAAATTGTGCTCTTAGAGCTAAACTATTTAATGGCTAATATTTCCAAGACAAACGCTTCATTAGCGATGCTGTAAAATCGCAAAAGCCGCATTCATACCTACTCAAAATATCCGTTCATCAATTCATAAACAAACCTCTATCTAAAATAAAAGCAATGGGACTTGGATTCGCATATTCAAAATAAAACAGACATGCACACACCAACAAGGTTTAAAAACAAACAAACAAAATAACCCGTTAAAATAAGCTGTATTTTATAAAGAAAGCAGGCAACAAATAATTATTATATTTTAAAAACTAACTATACAATATAAAAATGGAAATAAAGTAATATGAAATAAATCGTAAAGTTAAAATAATACTGCGAAATTCTCATATTTCTTTCTAGTATTTAAATAGAATGTTGAAATTTCAATCTATGCTAATGATGTCAGCCATGATTTTGATGATGATTAAGAGTGTTTAAATTGGACAAAACAATATTCGATCATTCGTTCAGACAATTTTGAATACCTCTTATTATTTACAACTCCAAACTAAACACTGCCAGTAACGATTTTAGTACTCTCCTATTCATGTCATCATTTATTTCGATTGTTTTATTAACACTACAATACTTTATTACTACATTTCAGTAGCAGAGGCGGATATCAGTAGTGGATGGATGGAGAAGCTTTTTTGAAGCGATCAGGGCTAATTAATCCTCTTAGTGCCAACCATGGCCCTTTAAAATATTAAAGGAGTTTTTAAATTATTCTTTAATTTGTGATTACAACTTTTGCAAGGTTGTTTTTCCGAAGGACATCAACTATCTAATGGACGATATTAATTTTCAGTACCGCAGCATAATGATCACGTTAACACTTAAGACAGGACCGAATTAGGTTCTTTAAATGTTTCACACACAATTTGTGGTGCCCCTAAAGTGGAAAAATTTCGTCACAAACTTGAGTAACTTCGTTCAAAGGATTAGCGCGGCTTGCTTAGAATTCTCAGCCTGGAAATCTTTAAATTTTCAATATTAATTAGATTATGCGACAAAATTTGACAAGGGATTTGAATGAGATTTTAAAGGAAAATTTTGTCTACGTTAATTTTAAGGTTGATTTTTTTTTCTTGGTTTGTAATTTTCGTCACAGAACTGAACTTAAAAAGTTAAAGTATAAAATTTGGTACAGTATTATTTTTAGTTTTTCCACCATGAGGATTGTTAGAAGCGGTTAAATGTATGAAAAGTTTAATAAAGGGAGAATATGATTAAAAATGAAAGCAATGGGCACAACAGCCCATACCAAACAGTGTAGCGACGGCGGCCAAAAATGCAAAAGATGTTTGTCAGATATTTAAAAAAATTGATGCATTTCTACAACAAATACTTGGGCTAAAATAAATCCACAAATTTTTTTATTATAAAATGCTTACTTCGTTCTTGGCAAGGGTACAAAATCACAAGTCGTAATTCATAATTTTTCTCAGCAAAAAAGTGTTTTTTAAACATCTAGATTAAGGGGGAAGGCCACTGTGATGGCTGGAAAAATTAATGATTAAAATTGCACTTCCAGCAATATTTCCATAAAATTTTATTAAAAAATATTGAATAGTTTTGAAGATAGGGGCGTTGCCGTGGAGCCCGAAAAAATTTTTGTACACATATTTTTGAATATTCAGCAGAATCCCGATAATTCGTAATCGCAAGAGACCAGCAATTTTTTACGAATTACAGAGGTTTTCAATTTAACGAGATTTCGATTTAACCCAGAGTTTTTCTTCAAGATCTGGTTGAGTTTCTTCAATATTTTATGCAAATATTAAAATAAATTTAAAAAAAATATATATGGCCAGGACTCTTAATCCTTACTATCGTCCTTAAGTTTTCCAATTTGCATAATGTCTGCTATAACCTTTGTAGCCAGGAATTATAGAAAAGCCAATTTACGGCAATGACACTGCATGTATACAATTCACTTATTGACAGCCAGCATCCGTATTTAAAGAAAACTCCAATAAAATGGAAGCCGTATCTCCCATTTTACTTAAGTTTTCGAACATTATTGGGATATACAATCCCACAGTTAACGAGGTTAAAATAAAAAAATACGAATTAACGGTTTTGTAGTTTAAGGCTCTTCTCGCGTATCTTGTCAACCACGAAAAACACAACAAATTCCATAAAATAAGAGAACGGAGCTATCTACAATGACTGATTTTTTTCGAATCATAGTTCCATAGAACTTTGCTTTACATTATAAATTATATGAGGTTGTCAACAACCAATTTAATAAAGCGATTTTTTCAAGGGACCAGCAGTTTGTTACGAATTATTGAGATTTCCGAATTAAGGGGTACGAATTATCGCTATTCTACTGTATAGTTTATTTTAGTTTACAGTTTATTCTTTTCTAATTAGAATTGTTAAATAATATCAACATTAGGCGAAGTAGACGTGCAAAAAGCGTAGAAAGTGCGTTGATAATAGAATACGAAAAATTAAAAAAAACACATGGGCTTTACCCTTTTTGGAATATAAAAACGAAAAATTGTTTAATGAAATAAACAAAATAACGTAAAGTATGTTATCACATCTTGTGACGAGTGCAGAAAAGACTCATTTTAGTTTTTTTTTAAAGTTCTTATATCTATCAAAATACCCCGTTCGCTAAATTTCATTGATCTGCGACATGTATTTCCATTTTTGTCCGCTGTTTGTATGGAATCGTTACACAGTGTGACGTGCTAGACCGTGCTTTTCGCATTTATTCACGTTGTGTGAGTTATATTTATGCACGAATGGAAGGGACCTACAGTTTTTGCTAAATCCAAACGACGAAGTGAAAAGCTTTTTGTAGGATATTTTTACACTTGGAGCTTTGTTATTACCAGCCAAGAGGTAATGTCGTGTAGTAAAACTTGTATTCCCCGTTTTCGATTTTCGACTGTGCAGAACATTAAAACTAGGCTACCAAAGCAATTTATTTAACTTAAAATAATAACAAAAAACAATATTGAATTCATTGGAAAAAAGAGAAGAAAGCATGACAACCAACCAACCCGCTACAAAAAGATCTAAGCTTAAAAGCAATCTAAATAACAAATCCGTATTCGTTGTAACGCTTAAGATTTTTCTAGTATGCTGGAGTCTAAAGCTTTTAACCCCCTTGTTTAAATTCATTTAAATTTTCTTGTTCATAAACAAAAACAAACAACAATAGCATGCAAATCTGCAAGACATCAACCACTTCAATTCATACTTGCAATTCTGGTGCTTATATTACAAGATTTTCGTTAGAAAAAAAGATTGAGCAGATGCTTGTAATTTCATGTAAACAAAATATTGAAGGAATAGACGACACTTTGTACTTATTTGTAACATATTTATTAATTTCGTTTACATTCTTTTAGCATTTAAAATCGATAATACAAATTATTTTTCACTATAGGCTTAAGGATAAAACTCCATAAGAAAAGCAATGGAAAATGTGTGAGTTCGACTTGAAAAATTTCACTATTGAAGCCCGAAAAGATTTTTCAGCTTTATTAGAGGCCAAAGACATTGCTTTTAATACAGCTTCATATATGCGCGCCTCATTATAATGAATTTTGATATTTGCATACATTTGTGTACTATTTCTTCCTGTGAAATTAATCACTTCTATTTTATTCCCGCCTTTATAAACTGACCAATGACACACATCTTCACAGTCAACAAACATTCCAACTTTCTTTATGAAAAGTATCTGATCACTGTATTGCAATGTGAGCTTCTCTAATAGTGCAATGTTTTTTAAAATATTGAATGAATTTTCATAATTGCGAGCATTGAACATTTCATCTTCGCTATTTATCGTTAAAACTATAATTGGTTTTAAGGATAAAGTTATAATTAGCTCCAAATCTTCTTGAACCGAGACCAGTGGGATTTGGCATTTGTGTTTGTATTCTTCGAACAATGATAGTTCACATAATTTGGTCAAATCCGAGATGCAATAGTATTTGGCCTCAGCCATCAATTCTGCAATTTCTTTGGAGCATTTTGGTAACGGGACGGTCCCATCACGAAGATAATTGAGAATGGAACCAAAATGCTTCCCACAGCGATCAATTAGTATCCAACCTGTTGAAATGCTTTTTTTAGTAAACTGTTTCGAAATGGATATATATTTATATGCATCCAAAACCCCCAAAAAATTTACCTTCGGGATCTACTTCAAATTTAATGCGTCCGCTGAACATGCTGCTCAACATAGTATCATTACGCTTGGTTAATGTATCGATCGTAGTGAAATAAAGTGTTCCGCCACAATTTATTTTTATGTACTTGTTGCGCATTTCTTCAGTTAATTGATTGCAAGCACCTCCCTCCATGTTACACTTTTCAAAATGGTTGAAAAAACCAAAATTATTAAATTACAGAAATTCTTGGAAAAACCTCTGAGACATAAATCATGCTCGGTGTACTTAGCGATTATTCAATAAAGTGGTGAGCAGTGGCGGCTCTGGAATATCGATCTTGGGTGCGTGATTTAATTAAATCAATCAAAATTAATACGCCTTGCCATGTACACTTATAAACATTTTTTTAGCATATAAGAAAAAAAGCTGACAAATATTTACGTCTATCAAAGTTACAAATAAATTTCGTTTATACTTTTGTTGACAATACCACAAACAAAAAATGTAACCATTTCAGGCATTTGTGCAATATATTGGGCAAGAGCATGTGACGAAAATTGTGATTCACACAGTAAAGCCGGGTTGTCGCAAAGAACAAAAGCAGGAACAGAAACAGAATTCAGTACATTTGCGACAGAAACAGAAATAAGTATTTTTGACTTGTTGCGATAACCCGGCTTAACGGTATATCATATATTGGTATAGTATATGTGCAATTTTCAGATATTTAGATCAAGCGGCTGATTTTCGTTTCTGAGAGGGTAAATTAGTATATCAAAATCATTTTACCGCCCTGTATCTCGAACAGTTTTAACAGATCAACTCCAAGATTTCAGAAGACATTTTTATAACATTAATTCGAAATTCCAAAGTGAACGTCTATCTTGACCCAAAACCTTAAAATTTAAAATGAAAGAAATTCTCTCAGTTATGGAAAGTACGACATAATATTTAAAATTAATATATTGAATAACGTCAGATTCTATTTTCTTGTACCTTATAGTTTAATTATATAGAAGAAAGCTGAAAGTTGCAAACAATTATACTGGGAATAGAAATATAGGGCCATTCATTTTTTTGAAATTGTAAGGTTTTGGTTTCACTTTTCTCTACGACGTTATGGGTATTATATGTAGCTAATATCCGAAGCAAAATAGAAATGGTTAGGTTTAGTTTTCAATATAAATCTGAAATACATCTCATATTTCCATATAAAAACTTAACATCTATTTGATTTAAGATAAATTTCAAATCTAAATGAAAGTTGTAGAGGAGATTCTAATAAAAATCTCATTAAAAAGTGGTTTGCTAAAAACTGGTAAGGTTAGGTTTAATTGGTGGCGAATTGCCTCGTACGCAATGATGCGACAACTCTTTCTTTTTTTTTGTGTTTAGATATTTTTATTTGAAGTAATTTAAGCGAAAAATTCATTGGACCTCTTTTTTGCCTTCGTTTTCTCTTTTTGGTCCTTTTCAATATTATCCAATAGAACCCTACGTGCAATATTTTGCTACGCCGCCACTAATTGCATTCAGTGGCAATGATTCAGCTATAGTAAAAAGAGATAAAATTAATCGTAAAAATGCCATCACTTGTATGAACTAGGGATGTGCAATTGGGAGGAAGCCGATTTTCGACTTTTCAGATGATCAGAAATTCAAAATCGAGTAATCGATTAGTCGGTTTTTTATACGCATTTTGGTTGCTTAGAATTGTATTCTAAAATGTACAGCATGTACACGTACATGTATGTACAGCTGGTTTTAGATAGCGATTTACACTATTGTATCATTCCACGTCAGGTAAGTAATATTATTTGTTTATTGTAGATAACAAAATTTTCAAAGACTAGAAATTTTTAGAAGAGTGGTATGAAATGCACAAATTTTGTTGGAAACTTTGAACATCTTCCTGCACCAATAAGCATTATCCGGCTGTAAAAACGGTACTTATTATCAAAGTTTCGAAACTTTCGAGACCCATTCGGGGCCTTTAGATATTGGCCGCTACTACGCACTGCATGACTCCACAGTATTTTGATGCCTCCATATTGTGTTTGATGGTGAAAGGGAGTGAGAAGTTTCTGGAGTAGACAAACATGTATGCAGTGTGTAATAACGGTCATTGTGAGATTTCAAAATTGATTTCCTTTGTGTTAATCTGGATGGGTAGAAATTTATTTTTGTTTTGGAAACTCTGTCTGTCTGCAAAAAGCCACGAATAGACAACGCATTTTTTTATTGAACTTGCTCCTAATAAAATTACAATCAATAAATTTTCGAAATATTGCATTTATAGACTTTTTTGGGTTTATGCAATTTTATGTGTAACTTTCATCGTTGATTTGCCCGCCATTGCTGTCAAAATTTACTCGAGTACTTTGATACCGTTTGACAAAGCAAAACTTGAGATTTTTCTCACTAGACTGAAAAAATTTTGCACTACGTTCTACAATAGTGCTTTGCTACGTTTGTCACTCACCCTTAGAAACCAAGTTGACTACAGAATCTTTCAAAACGAGTATTAGTTCCTGAAAAAACCAGTTACGATACTTGCACTAAAACCCGAACTCGAACTGTCATTGATAAAGGCCACCATTTTAGGTATTGAAATTTTTGGAAACATAATTTAAAAAAAAATAAATAAATTCTATTAATTTTAAAACATAATGTCGAAAATTGCTAATACCCAAAGTTACGCATGCATGTACACCCAAAACTTCTTTCACACTGTAGACACGTTCCTTAGAAAACCGTGTAAAACAATACATTTTACATATGGTAAATTTAGCAATATGTTCCACAACTTTAAAAAATCGTGTAAGATGAAAAAACTCCAAATATTTTCCCAAAAAAACGTGCACAAAATTTAATTTCTTTTACGCTCATGTATTTTTACAAAGAAGCGTTTTTGAGAAATTTACAAAATACATGATTTTTGTTTCTTTTTTCAGTCACTGGTGTAAATCTTGATAATGGTTGATCCAATTGACATAAACTGTAAATCATTGGAAGTTTCTAAGAAAATTGAATGTCTCTTCGGAATATTTTCCTGCTGTTTAGGCATTTTATTAATAAGGGTACTATAAAAATGATGTAAAATAATTTTGTTTATAGAACTTTTCTAAACCGATAATTTAACACTATAATTCGCTTTTTTAGTAGTTAAAAATTGTCATCAATAGAAATTATACTCTTAATTTCACCATCAAATTAAAACAAAAATTTAACATGAACTTTTAGAATTTCATTAAAATTATTGATTGCATCTTATTATTATTATTATTGCTGGGGTAGGGCACTGCGACCTTTAAGATCTATTGTGTCCCTTCATGGAATTATAGTATTTCCATAAGTCCAGCCTCCAATAGAAATTTTAGTATGGATCCTACTTCTATGGAGTTGTGATTATCTTACATCATAGCGCCTGGTTATATTGGTGCTCGGTGCTCGGCGAACACAAAACAATTACTCCCGTGCTCGGTCGAGGTGGTTACATTCAGCTCGTTGTAGAGTTGCTTTTTGTCAAAATATACTCGTTTGTTAAATACTATTTCGTATGTAATGATACTGTTTTGTAAAATAACTCATTGCCACCCTGAATACTTGGCGTGTTCGGTGTGCAATACACCGAGTATATCGTGTTCGGTGTGAGAGTGGGTAAAGATCCTCTCTTCGTGTTCGGTGCAACAACAATTTCATGGTGTTCGCCGAGCATACTCGCAATGTAACCACAGCCTTACGAACCGAAAACTTTAGCATAAAATAAATATTGAAAAACGAAATGCAACGAGGTAAAGAAAAAATCGATAATAGAACTGAAAATTCGCATTAAAAGTGTATTTGTTTTTGTTTGTGAACCGTGTTATTGCATAAGCGTGTAAAAAAAAAAGTTGGGTGTACTAAAAATCTACAACAGAAAAAAAAGTAAAAAAAGAAAATATATGTAAAAACTGAGTTTGCGTGGTTTTAAAAAGTTTTAATTACTGACATTGCATTGAAAAGATGATTTGAAAAAGGTGATTGGCTGTGGTAATTTAGGTTTAAAAGTCGACTTTCGATCGAATTTGACAATTTGAAGTCGACTGTAAAAAGTCGAAATTTGACCCAAAAGTCGATTAAAAATCGAATTCGATTGCAGTCGAAATCGATTTGCACATCCCTAGTATAAACTGTCAGATTTTTGCCCTTCGTTTTTTTCGTGTGCGTGAAAACTATTGTTCTGAAAGATAAAAACACAAAAAGTTTTCTGTATCATAGAAACTAAATACATTGAAATTATTGACTACTGATTGTGGTGTTTCTTTAAACACTGCACAAAAACACCGTGAAGCACTGGAAAATAAGAAGGGACTTACATTTAAGATTTTGCCTTTATCCTCAGTCAAAATTGATTCAATAGCTCTTAGTGGTCCGACGAGCACAAGCAACGCCAGAGATAGCGTTTGCAAAGGCTCTATCGGTGGAATTGGTGCAGTGAGCGGTGGTAGTGGTGCTGTTGTTCGCCCAGTGCAATTGATACCAGGCCCAGAGCAATTGGTGTTGGTTGCAACCACCAATAAAATGTCTGGAGATCAAAAAACCCTCCTAAAAGGCCACTCGTCGCAATATGTTAAATTGAATGTAGGAGGACGTCTCTACTACACGACAATTGGCACATTAACAAAACACAATGATACCATGTTGAGTGCAATGTTCAGCGGTCGCATGGAAGTTCTTACAGACTCTGAAGGTACGTACTAAGAAGCTCTAGGAGATCGGGGTTCGGGGCGTTGCTAAATATTTCTTTATAGCAGAATTAAATGTACTTATTGAATTATGTTGATGCCAGTGTAGAGGTTTCTGAAGTATGAATGTAGTTAAGGCGGTGAAATAATTATCTCAATTGCTGTTGTTGTAGTTTGTTATTACCATTACTCATGCTTTATTAAGTGTTCCGTAGTAAGCGATAGTGGGTGACTAATTTTGGTATACATATTATGCTCACTCTTCCGATATGGATGTTTTGTAACTTACTAAAATTAATAGAGTAGCCAGGTTATAATATTCTGCATAAAATTTAAAATATTAACGTTACTTTGTTGTTGCTGATTCAGTTCTAACTTTTAAAAACTTATGAATGAATACGGCATGTAATATAATAAGTAGGCTTAGCGCTAGTTACGCAAAGTGTAAGCTATAAATAGTGTTATCTACTACAGCTTGAATGGTTCTTCGGTATAAATAGCTTTTCCTTTGGTTTTATTTATTTACCAGGTTGGATTCTAATTGATCGTTGCGGCAACCACTTCGGTACAATTCTTAACTACTTGCGAGATGGTACCGTTCCACTGCCAGAATCTCATAAAGAAATTGCCGAATTACTGGCGGAGGCGAAATACTACTGCATCACAGAATTGGCAATGTCATGCGAGCGTGCACTTTTAGCCCATCAAGAACCTAAACCAATTTGTCGAATACCCCTAATAACCTCGCAGAAGGAAGAGCAACTACTTATAAGCTCCTCGTCTAAACCAGCTGTCATACTCGTGGTGCAACGACAAAACAATAAATACTCTTATACAAGTACATCCGACGATAATCTTCTAAAGAATATCGAACTTTTCGACAAGCTCTCTTTACGTTTCAACGAACGCATACTTTTCATTAAGGATGTTATTGGACCTAGTGAAATATGCTGTTGGTCTTTCTATGGTCATGGCAAAAAGGTAGCCGAAGTTTGCTGCACGTCAATTGTTTACGCCACAGACCGAAAACATACAAAAGTTGAATTTCCTGAGGCGCGTATCTATGAGGAGACGCTTCAAGTGTTGCTCTACGAAAATCGCAATGCACCGGATCAGGAATTACTACAGGCAACATCATCGGTACGTGGTGCTGTGGGCGGTGGCTCTGGAATGCAACAATACACAAGCGACGAGGAAGAAGAACGCACCGGTTTGGCTCGCTTAAGATCGAACAAACGAAATAATCCTACTTGATTTATGAAGATTCCCTAATTTTGGAGGGGTTCTAGCTGTGGAAGTGGCAATATTTGATTGGTTATTGCCATCGTGGAAGAGGAGGAAGGGAATTTATATACGTAGGTACATTGTACATATGTAGTGGATTGATATGTTTTTAACATGGACCGATTGCATTGAAGCTGCCAGCAAAATATGGACAATATGTTAAGCAATCACAACATAACCAATTTGTTAGAATGGTGTTTTAGTAAACTACTTTTTTTTTCAATTTATATATATTTTTTTTTCTTTTATACTCAGTTCAGAGGTAAAACTCAGTCAGCCATATTATAAATATTCCCGAAATGAAATCCCCAAGAAAATTTTTTTCTTTTCCCCGCATTACTATAAAAAAAAAACGAAACAAATTTTCCAGGGGATTTTATTCGGAAATATTTAGAACAGGGCTATAGATTAAGCTAAAGCCAAAATTCATAACTTAATCCACTGGGTCTTTGTAGTTTCCACAGGCTTGGAAACCGTAGAAGTTATCTTTAGAATTCACATTAACTATTTAACACATTAAATTCCAAACCAAGTCAGGAATATTTAGAGCCTTCTAAGCCCACAGTTTTGATTAACACAACTTGGAGTTGCACTGGACATTGCTGGGTTAATAAGTTTTAACTCAGAAGTGAAGTTATAATCATTTAGGAATTGTTAATAGAATTTTCAATTTAAAAATACGTTTGATTTTCAATTACATTTAAAAAATATATTAATAAATGTGTCAATCTAATATAGAAACATTTAGTTTTTCTAGTTCTGTATTTGAATGAATGAGTTAAAATTAATTTAAAAACGTAAGTTTTTGTTATGCTTTCAAAGCACATTATGTGTCCATATTTCAATAGAGATAACCGATCATATGCATACATAAATCAATAGTTATTACCCCCGAAGAACAATAGAATTAAGTTAAAAAAATTAAATCTTTTGTATTTATTTAGGATTTCACACTAATATGTATTTTATGATATGCTGATAATAAAATTATAAACATGTAAAACTATTCTGAATATACGTAATTAATAAACAAATATAACTTTTGATGCATTTTTAAAAGTATAAGATCTGTTGACAATAACGACTCACTGCGGCATAGGCCCAGAGACGATTTTTTTTTTTTTTGGTTTTTGAGGTTTTGTTTTATAATATCAAATCCTAACAAACAAAAAAAAAAAAATGTATTTGTTGTGGGCACTACAAAATTCTGTTGCCATGGTACTTCACTATACGAAACAGATAACAAAAACTTTATAAGGTTAATTAAATTCAAGTTGAAAAAGTACAAAACTAATAAGTCAATGTCTGAGGAATTACAAAAAGCAGGGCTCTATATCGACGATATCTATCGTTTGCGAGTCCAGGATCCACGCATTGCCAACGAGACAAATGAATTGCGTGAAGAGTGTTTAGAATATGCAAATAAGTTGCAAGAATTTAAAAAATTAGCTGAGGAATTCCACAAGGTAATAAACAGCTTTTCCAAAGATGTGGAAAGGGAAAAATTGCGTACAATTGGCACACAAAACTTATTGAAGACAATAGCAAAGCAAAGACAAGCTGAGCAGCAAGTTTATCAGGTAATGGGTGATACATTTATTGCGCTTGGCAATTGAAATAAATTCAATTTTACTTTACACAGAGCAAAATACATGAGAAAAATATCGAATTGGAACGCTTAAAAAGTGAATATCAGTATTTACAACGTATTGAATCAGAGCAACAGGAAATCATCAATAATTTTATGCTAAACCAATAAATATTATAATAAAAACTAACACATAATTTGGCGAATGGCTTGTACATTCTTGCGATAGCATGCAAAACTGCAAAGCGGCAGATTCGTTTTTGAGCAATTGTATACTTTCTTTTGTCCGCATCCAGCCATACCGCAGAGCTGTGCTTTCGGTGGTTCTCGTGACGTTTGCACTCGTAATGGAAATTCATAATCCGGTGGCATTTGTATATAGGCACCTTTCAGTGTATTTCTGTAGCTAATCATAGGCTGTGATGTTTTTGTGGATTTGTTGCGTGCCGCTGATCGTTGTTTGCTTTCTTGTTTTTTGAGTAAACGTTCCATGGTCTTTTTCTTGTCTTTTTCACGTTTTTCATCGGCAAGCTGTTTTCGTTTTTGTGATTTTAGTGCGGCTTTTTGTATGGCTTCCGCTGTTTGTGGCTTTTCTTTTTCACGATAACCGGTGGGCAATGACATCAGCAGTTCGCCTCCAGGTGAGGGCTCCTTGTCCAAATTACGCTCATACATGGCACGTTGGCGTGCTGTCATCAATTTAGGATCTTTCATCTTTTTCAATTCATCATCAACATCTTCTAATTTGCCGGATTCGATTGCAGTTAGCCAGCGTTCTTCTTCGCTGGAAGTGCCACTGTCACGACGTTTCTTGGATTTCTTAGCAATACTTGAATTTACTGCAGTTGTGCTGGTGTTTAATGTGGTGGCTGGAATCGGTGTGACATTTAGCTTTGTTGCTGTAGATTTCTTATTTAACGCAGAGGCAACAGCGGCCGCTTTACTGGTGGAGGGTTTTGGTGGCGAAGGCGTAACAATAACAGGCGCAACTTGCATGAAATTGGATGTCACCTCCTCTTCAGCCATTTCCACATCAATGCAAACTGTTTCGTCATTCACCTCACCATCGCATACTATCTCTTCTTCGTTGTCAACGGCAGGTGTATCTTCTATGATTTCTCCATCGATGTGCTCCAAATTTATATGTGCCTTGTCGGCATTTGAATTCTTTTTCTTCTTTTGATGCTTGTGTTTCTTGGAACGTTTGGTTGCTTTCGAATCTAGTTTAAACAAATGTTCTTTATTTAAAATTAAATTCTTGCATGTAAGTATTTTTACCCTCTCGCTTTCCCATGTTTTAATTTATTTCTTGAAATTTCTTCTATGTGATAAAAAAATATTCAATTAACTTCCTTTCTTCTCTCGATTTATTTACATCTGCTTACAGTTTGAAGTGTACTGTGCAAGACTCATAATATAATAAATGCTGCCGTATTTTCGTAATTAAATTTTTAATACCCAAAAATAAGCGTTCATAATTTAAAAATATTCTAAAAAAAATTTGTGAAATAAACTTGATAACGCCTGAGTGTTATTATTTCCATACCTTAGAATATAATAAGGAATGGTGGATATTAATTGCGTCATTTTACCATCATTTTTTTTGCTGGCTGCAGCATATTTTTTTAAGTGTATTAATGGGAAAGAAGAACTGCAATTAGCCGCATTCACGGCCACACAACTGTTGCAAACGGTAATGATTTTGTTTGTGAATAGATTTTTACAAAAGTAGCAAAAATAAGTGACAACTCAGTTGTTATGAGTTACTGCCCATTGTTCATAAATTTTTAAAATAAAAAATATGAGTACAAGAAAATCGTATACCCTCAAAAACGTCGTTAATCTCTTCGGGCTCCATTTTTTATAATTTTCATTGAGGCAAATCGAATTTTCACAAACACATTTATCAAAACAGCTGTCAATCATAAAGTGATGAGTAAGTAGAAAATTTTCGCTACTTAAAATGGCATCTGCAGCTGTAGCACAAAATGGTAAATAGATAAATAAAAATCAAATGCGTAAATGCGATCATCGCACATAAATTTTTATTGTAAAAAAAAGAAATATATATATATGAATACAACTAGCACGTCTACAGTTGTCCTCCCTAAAAAACGTAGTTAATCTCTACGTGCTTTATTTTTTATAATTTTTATTTCATTTAAACCATTTAGAACTGTCAACAGTTGTGTGCCCGTGAACTCGACCATTCTCTGTATATTCTCTGTGAATGCTACTCATGAAATAAATAAGAAAACATTTTGAAATTTAAGGGGTTATACGCAGTTAGAATTTAAAAAAAATTAATTTTTTTTATTCTATTTTCGTAATGTACATATATTTAAATATATTCTCTAAAAATTTCATATCTATCTGTTTAAAATTCTTGAAGTAAAAAGCTTTTAAAACATTGAATGCGTTTTCTCAAAACTGAGTTTTCAAAGTTTGTGAGCAAGATTTCTCGAACCGATCAGTCTCACATTTATTTTTTGTAATCGATCGAAGGACTTATTTTTTTCGATAAATATTTATCATTGTACAATCAATTTAAAGCCAAAATTTTCATCAAAATATGAAATTTTCGTTTTTGTCAAGCCGGCATTTTGTTAAAAATGGATATTTAGATTACATCTTCGATCAATTATTAGATAACACTTTGCATTAACTAAATCTTTTTTTTCGTTTGGATGATCAGATTCAGATATATCATGCTCACCGCAAGGCTCCTTTTTTAGAGGACTTCCCGGAGAGCTTTAAAAATCATTATTTAAAAAAAAGAAAAATAACCCCTTAACAGACAATAATACCCAGCATAAAAATAGTTCATCCGCTATACTTTTACATTGCTGTAGTAGATGCACACATTTGTATTTAAAATTAAAAAACCGAACATATTTTATTCTAAATTCAAACTCTAAATTTATGAAGGATGCTGGCAAATTGGAACAATTTGTAATTAATTTTTCTGGCTTTCTATCTTTTTACCTCCATTTTTTACAAAAATCGGTCAAGATATGATAATCTACTTTGTTTCATTGGTAATTTTTCAGCACGGTTTATACTCAGGTTGTAGCTGTAAATTTTGTAATCAATATCATTGCTCTTTTAAATTATGTTTTAATTAAATTTTATTAGTGAAAGTCAGGTGTAATTATTTAATTACTGTAAAAATAAAACGACGTGAAGGTTTTGTTCGATAAAAAATATTATTCTTTTATTTAATATAAAATTACGTACTTAAAAAAACACAAATATGAAGTAATTATAATATGAGTATTTTACCTAAGTATTTAGTTTGGTATACAATTTCTAGTACATATATTTAAAATAAACTTAAACAACATTCAGCGAGATAGTTGTAAAGGTAGGTACTAAAATAATATTATAAACCAACAAACGTATGTATGTATGACACGCCCAGCGAATTTCATCAGAATTCATTAATATTCCATGGATATTGAATTATCTAACAACTACCACATCGTAATTGGTGGCAAATGATTGCCACAGCGTGGAAAATTCGGCGGAACGGGAGGCAAATCTTTCAGAGTACCTATTTGAAATACTAAATTCATACCTATGACAATGTGAAATTGGAAATGGCAATGAAATAACCAAAAGCCTGGATTATCCGCTCGAAATCTTAGTACAGTGTATCCATTATTAGGTACAGCGACTGTGTCCTTTAACGATGGTTTCAAGAATTTACGCTCTAACATGCCACGGCGATCTAAGTCCAGAGCATGATTTAGATTCATGCGTTTGATTTTATCATCTGGTGATCGACCCATTCCAAGCACATAAAACGAAGTTCCATGCAAATGGAAAGGATGACTTATGTTAACTTGCTGTACCTCATCGACAAGTACCACCTCAACTATAGCACCCAATGGTATATCCACTTTGTGGGTGCATTGACAGTTCTCATTACAGTGTGCTGGACGATTATCACCGTTACAGAAATACTCGGGAGGTATATCATCCATTTGAGATATCATTGCTGAAGGTGGTGGAATATATGAGACTTCATCAATCAATGAGACGAGATGATCGGCATCAGAAGCAACTGTAAATTTAGATAATTTTGTGTGATTTTAGAATTTCGTTTTTTTCCATGAATACAGATATGTAGGTAAGAAAAATGTAGATTAAAAAGTGCACAGAATGGTTTATGAATATACAAAATTATAGCTGCTAAATAAATTGAAGAAATCACCAGTTTTTAAAAGATTTATGAAGCTAATATTCAATTTTATTATTACAAAACATAAATAAATAAAACAGCAGTACGTACAAAAATATGCTTAAATATTACTGAAGAAAAAATATCACCATGAAAACATCTGTCAGTGAGACTTTCAATAATTTATGTCATAACAATACGATATTGTAAAAATACATGCATACATACAAATATTAGATAATGGTACTACATAAGTAGGTACATATATATCAGTCCCAAAAGAATATGCAATAATAAATATGTAGTTATTAACATGCTTACAACATCTAAATGTTCAATTTGGTTTGAGTCTGCAATAAACTTTTCTATATATATATACAAACTGGCACAACGTCTCCGCCGCCGCCATCCTCAATATACAAATATTTTCTCAAAACCAGTTCGAGTTCAATTTAATAATAAGTAATTGGTGGCAGATGATCACCACAACGCGGAAATTTCGTTGGCACTGGTGGCAGATCTTCGCGAGTACCGATGTGAATTATTAAATTCATACCAATGACAATATGAAATTGAAAATGACAATGAAATAGCCAATATCCTGGATTATCGGCTCGAAATCGTAGCACAGCATAGCCATTATTCGGTACTGCTATGGTATCTTTTAGAGCAGGCCTTGAGAAATCACGTTCCAGCATACCTAAACGGTCCAATTCCAAGGCATGTTTTAAATTGATCTTCTTTATTGATTTATCCGGTGAACGTCCCAACCCGACGATATAAAATGCCGTACCATGCAAATGAAATGGATGACTTAGATTGACTTGTTGCACTTCATCGACTAGCACTACTTCCACAACTGCTCCTAGCGGAATATCCACTTTGTGTGTACATTGACAATTCGGACCACAATCGGGTGGGCGATTATCACCATTGCAAAAATACTCCGGCGGTATATCATCGATTTGCGAAAGCATTGGTGCTGGCGGTGAGATGTAAGAGATTTCATCGATAAGTGATATTAAATGATCACCGCTGGGAGCAACTGCAAAATTATAATTTTTATTTTTTGAAATCATTAGGAAAGGGAAGAAGTCATCTCATGTGAAGCTGAAAAAACGATCAGTGAGCATTTATTAATCAAATTAAGACAGACTAATATACAATATTGATTAAGAAATTCTTAAGTTGCAAAGAAAATGCTATAAATGTTATAAATAAAAACTAATAATTCATGCATTCATGAAAGCATGGGATGCTGGCTCTCTTTATGATGGAGTAATAAAATTGTAAATGTAAATGTAGTAAGTTATAAAATAAATAAAAATTAATGCTTTTTATTTCAAAATGACAAACAAACAATTTTAAT
This sequence comes from Toxonevra muliebris, assembly GCA_963691655.1. Classification (NCBI taxonomy): domain Eukaryota; kingdom Metazoa; phylum Arthropoda; class Insecta; order Diptera; family Pallopteridae; genus Toxonevra; species Toxonevra muliebris. The sequence continues at coordinate 17,156,627 of OY829328.1, forward strand.
ATAATGTAATGTAACGTTCGGAACGAATCATGCATTTAATATAACGTGACCACTGATCGCTTTATCGATTTTTAATGATCAACGTTCATATACATACAAGTACAAATTTGTTCTGAATCTCACTTTCAATCGTTTTAATTTGTATCGAAGGCGAATTTCAGTACAAGTTTACAAAATGTGGATGCAAAACAGAGAGTATACAATATTTACCCAAGTATTTATTATATGTATTTGCTATGAAAAGATTTTTTGGCTCATATACGAAAAATCTAAAGGGCAAAAAGATTTTCACATCCGGACGATCGACTAGCACGCCTTTATCCACTGGTTTGGCGTTTTTCAAATTCGATACACAAACAGCATCGGTGCGTTTACGATCACAAATCGCATCCAATGGATTCATAACCTATAAAAATTGTTCATTTCATAATTAATAAATGAATATTTCAAAAAATAAGTAATATGAGTCATGAGTTTATTTAAAAGTCTTAAAAATAATTATAGCATATAGAAGTTATTTTACTTGTATTTATGAAGGCATGTATGTACAATGTTTTTCGTGTTCCTTATACTTACATGCTCTGTAGCTTTAATTCTGAACAATCTTGCATTATTTTATTTACAAGTGGATTTCATTTATGCTGATATTAACTAATCACACATACGTATGTGTGTTTGCATTTACTCATACATATTTGTATGTACTTTCAACTTGGAGTTTTGAGTGGATGGATCTACTGGATATTCCTTTTGGATTCCTAAACCAAAATGAGGTACATATGAGGTGGTGAAAGTGTAGAAGGAAAGTGCATTAAAAAGAGCAAAAAACAATTAATTATCAAGGTGTATGTGGGTACAATTCGTTTCAACTGGGTTGATTGAAAGCATGGTGTGGGATATTCTTTCTTTCTTCCTATGTTAGCATAACCACAATTAACCTTTTGAAACGAATTATTTATGCAAATATTTATAAGCTTGGTGATTTGTTTTTTTTTTTTTTTACAAAAGTTTCATTATGTTTTTATTTATATTATTTATTCAATTTTAATTATTTATTTATTATTAACAGCAGTAACATTTTTTACACTTATTTATGTTTTTGTTTTACAAATAAAATGTAAAAATACAAAACTGTAATAAAATTGTTGGCAGTATGCTTACAAAAATAGTCCTTCTAAAAATATTACAAGTACAAGTAAATATGTATGTATGTATGTATGTATTTATGTATAATAAGGTGTTTTGTGTGTGTATGTGTGGGCACTGGAGAAATAAACTATTGCATGTCTTTTTATTAGGAAAATCAAATAAAAACGTTTTTTTTTACAAATAAAAGCGATTTAGTTTTTGCTATACAAAATAAACAGATAAATTAAAATGTATACAAATATTTATTTTTCAATTTATGTATAAAATATATGTATGTATATTTTTATACATTTAAAACTGCTCATACTTTATACAGATTTATTTAATTATGTCGTATGTACTAAACATAATTGGTTTACAAACGAAAAAACAAAAAAATAAAAGGAAATTAAAAGATTAAAATATAATAAAATTTCTTAATTATTTTACACACAAAAATAGAAACAGAAACTGGAAAAATAAAAAAATAAAAATAATAATAGAAAGGAAAATAATAAATCATAGAGAAGAGGAAAACATTAACTACTTTATTTTATTTCTTTTTTTATAAATGAATATAAAAAATTATTAATCATATTTATGACTGCTGCGCACAAAAATCGACGCTTTCTTGTACTTCTTGCTCCAAAATTCAGTGAAGTATATGCGCAGAAGCTTAAAGGCTTATCGAAGTTTGTGTTGCTGTCGAACTGTCGAAAGCTTTAAGCTATGCGTTAGAAGTGATTGTTTTTCTTGTTTTTGCATCATTTAAGCGCTTAAATTTAAAAAATATATTTAATCAAACAAAAAAGATGGAGACTTGATGTTTTTTTTGCTCCCTTTTCTCTTTCTGGCTTACAAATTGTTTGTATCTTCTTTTTTTTTTTTTGTCTTTGCTACTTTAACAATTAAGTGAAAAATAAAAACAGAGTGCATAATCAACCATTTTGCATACAGGCGATTTGATTTTTGTTGTTATTGTTTTTGTTTTGTTGTTGGTGTATTGGCATTTTTTTTTTAATTACAGTTAATAAATTTACATTATTATACGCTGTCTTTAACTTTGTACAAAAGCGTTTTAGTTTGGTTCCTTCGTCTTTTTCTTTTTCTCCTTCGACATCTTCACTATCAAAGCTCAAAAGTAGAGAGAAAAGAAAAAGAAGAAGAAGGCTCTAATTGATTGGTATTTGTGGCTTGTGATCGCCACACGTTGGGAAACCGGGAGGAACTGGTGGCAAATCGGCGTTTGTGCCAACCTGGAATATGACATTCATACCAATGGTTATATGGAAGAGGAAATGACAATGGTAGAACCAGAAACCTATAGCGCGCATGTGTATGTATGTGTGTGTGAGAGTGTGGAAGAGAAAGAAAAAATAAATTATTAATTTTTGATCAAACTAAAATGTAAGTTTTGTTTGCGGATTGCTGTTATATTTACCGGGATTATCCGCTCTGAATCTCATAATAACGTAACCGTTATTTGGCACAGGAATTGTATCCTTTAATGGAGGCAAATTGTATTGTCGGTGCAGCAAACCGCGACGATCCAAGTCCAGCGCATGCTTTAAATTAATCTTTTTCACATTGGTATCAGGTGAGCGGCCGATACCAACAACAGCGAAACTATAACCGTGCAAATGGAATGGATGCGACAAGTTTGGTTGTTGTACTGGAAGAGACGAATAAGAAAAACATTAATGAAATAATTAGTTAAAACCTAAAAATGAGAGAAAAAATCGTTCTAATCATTATATATGATACTTTTTGCATTCCTTAATATTGAGGATGCTATCCGTAATACTGAATTTCGTTCCTTTTCTAGAACTTTTAAACGTTGAGATCTTCAGTTTTCAATTTATATTACTTATTTACAAACAAAATTTATTTTTAGTGGGCTGGACTCCTACTGGGAGTCTGGGTTCGATGCTCGGCATGATTCAACATAGCACTAGCTCTTACCTGGTAGGAGTAGAAATTGTCTAAAAAAACTGTTCACTCTCAAGATTGCATTGACTGATTAATTGAACTAAAATTAGTTGCTCGGCCGGACTGAAATCGTTCTCATTTTTGTGTACACATACATGAACAGCATTTTATTTAGTTAGTGCATTTTGCTATGTGTGTGTGTCAATCGTAAAAGCGATAAAAATCTATACATTAATTATTCCAGAAGATCCAGAATTTAAAGAGCTTGACGAGTAGGTTAGCCAAAAATTATCAGATTTAAAATCGGTTTAGCCAATTCCAAAATATTAGCGTCGGAAGTTCCTTAAAATTCAGTAATTGAACAAAGCATTGCATTCATCGTTGTAAAAATGATTGCTTAAGCGGGAGTAAAGCAAATACGAGAGAGAGAAGACATGAGTAACGGCATTTCTCAGAATTATCTGCATACACAAATAACATAACAAACACCAACGAATAGTTTGGTTCTCTTTTGATATTCGTTTTTTCATAAAGAGATTTCTTGAACAAAAAAAAAAAAAAAAAAAAAAATAGTCCCAGTTACTGGGGCCTTACCGACTAGTTTGATTTTAAAAGGACTCTTGATGTTTCACGTATTTATCCATTGAATACACAGTGCAACAAATTTTCAGCTTTTGTCTTATGCGCAAGATATTTGAACGGTTTTATAGCAATTTAGGGTCGATGATCACAACTGCGTTATTTAATTGATAAAAAAAAAAAAAATTTTGACCCGTGGTTCAATCGCATGTGGAGCCAATAAATTTTTTTTTTTAAATCATTTTTTAATTTTTTTAAATCAATTTAAATTTTTTTTTTTTTAATTTCGTTGGCTCCACATGGAGCCTAATATAATTACAACAACAAACGATTCCATTTTATATTTACATAGTGTGAGTGGCCCGATTCCAATGCAAAAAATTCGGTTTTTGCATTATTCTGGAAAAAATGTACCTCTCAGACTATTTTGATGTTCTGAGGGCCCCTATAATTTTTAACAGGAAACCTTTACTTCAAAGACAATATAATACTTTTCTCAACGGTTTTTGTTTTATCGGCCCTTTATCGAAAAGGGGGTTTAAAACCCCTTTTTCGAGAGGAAGGGTAGAAAATGGAGGAAAAGTCAATACGCAAAAATTGTTTATCTCTTTATGCTTAACAACTTTGTTTCAGACATCAAATTTGTATCTGTTGAAATAAAAAAATTTCTTAATTGCCCCTGAAGACCCGATTTTTCCAACTTCAGGTCTATATTGTAGGAGAACCAGATGTGATAAAGAACAACTGAGTATGCAGTCGTAATCAGCGACCCTAAATTACTACAAAACCGTTCGAAAATCTGGCGCATAAAATTTTTGTTGCACTGTGCTATCAATAATAAAAAAAAGATTTCTCTGAATCCAAGAGAAAAGTTCCTCTCCTGTTATTAACCATTCGGGGACTTCTAACTGCATTGTACGTTCTGGATTCCATACTGGTATTCAATAGCAGCAATCGCAAATTACACTGTCCGTTATTTTATGATTTTGAAAATGTAAAAGTGAACTCTACAAGCTTAAAAGTTAGAGGATGATATAAATTGTTTCAGAAATTGCCCAAAAATAGTTTTTTTTTATCCACAAACAGAAAATAAGATTTGGATTCCCCGTACCAAAAAACTTCGAAATAGATATCTAACACAAAATTTGTATAATTTATATAATTGTTTCATTCATTTCTTCTGTTCTCTAACTTTTTATCTTGAAGAGATCTCATTTTTTATTGAAATCCCCAAAACTTTAATCGGTCTCAAAGCATATTATATGAAATTTAATATGATCATTCTTTTCAGTTCCAATTGGCCTACGGATACAGACGGTTCGGTTGAGATTCAGATACTGTCGTCTTTGGATCCATGACTAGAATCTTACAACCGATGGTCATTTGGTACAGTTTCTTCAAGGCCAAAATATATGCAATTGAGATCTGTGCACAAATAAATCTTCGGACTAGAACATTTTTTGTTGGGTTTAGCACAATGATCCTTCAGGTGGCAGTGCCTGACCATTGGGTTTTCCCCATAAACAAACAATAATCACATAATTTTATAACATTTGTTTAAAAAATACGCGTTTATTGGTAACTTGATGTTGTCCCTAACGGATATGCATAATTTAAAATTTTTTATAGACTCTATAAAATAAATAGTTGAAAATAATATTATTTAATTTGAAGCAATAACTCCCACTCTTTGGTATATAGGTACATGCCTAGTCGCATACTGAGACTTTTTCTCAGCAATTCGGATATGTGCGAAAAACAGAATGAGCAAAAGTGTTTTCTTGCCGCCAACACCTTGGGCATTTCGCGAATTGAACAAAAAAAAAAAATATTTAAACTTAATGCTCAATTTGAAATTGCAACATTTAAATCGAAAGAAAAAAAGAAAAATAAAAAAACAAATTGGAGTAAAACCAAAAGCTAAATAACGTATGGCAAAAACCAAACCCATTTCAGTTTCAATTTCAGTTTCAGTTTCACAAATGAAGCCAGTTTAAATTTATTTGAATTTTGTTAGAGCAGCAAAGTTTTTGCTAGCTTTATGCACTTTGATTTTTTTTTCTGTGTAAATATGAAATTATGCGCTAAACAATTGAAGAAATAGGTTTGTGTGTATGTCTCTCTGTATGTATGTAAAGGCGTTTTTGTAATATTAAATACATGTATTTAATTTTTTTCGTTTTGCCTTAAAGTTAAGCGAAAATTGGCAGCTTGTAGTATACGTAACTTTGTATATATACCAGCTCGTAATACATATCGTACATACATACTTAATAAAGTTTTAATTTTATGTGATGTAGTTTGCATATTTAATATTTTTTATTTTTATACAAATTGTTATTGTTTTATTTAATGGTACATCATTAGGCGCTTTGGTGGTGGACCAAGCCTCACTCTAGTTTTGTGTATAATACATGTGCGAAAGAGAAAAAATACCACAATTTCTTCTTTACTGTTTCTTTTTATAAACGCAAGCAACGCTTTTCAATTAATTTATTTAGTGAAGCGTGAATTTGATTTTAACAAAATTATTTATGTAAGTGTAATAAATCTATTAGTTTACCACTCATTTAAACACGATAGCTGAACTCGAATGCTTTTTGCATTAGTTATTATATATTGAAAAATATTCCTTAACGAAAATTATTCATATCATCGAAAGCAGAAAGGCTTAGTTGGTCTGCATCTGTAGATTTTCGGCACAGGTGTAAAACTAATTACTAAGCCACAGGGCTTCCGGTATTTCAAATAAATAATTAATACAGTATTCAGTCTTAAGTAGAGCGCGAAATATACTGATACTCCACTCCTCAAATACTATTCAATTTGACATTACTATTTTGTGCCAAAACTCAAATATAACCCCATAATAGACGTTCTAATACCCTAATGATAACTGCGTCTTTTAACCCAACGTTTTTTTGTACACAGATCTCAATTGCGTATGTTTCGGGCTTAAAAGTACTGGACCAGGTACCCAACGCAACTGTAATGATATTTCGTTACTTCAAAATTGCATCTGATTTGTGTATGATTTTTAAGGTGTAGGGTAGCCAGACGAATTGTTTTTGTCAGTACATGTACCACTTTGCTTGGATTTTTTTTTTTTTCAATGCAGCCAGTTTGTGTTAACTTTTTAGAGGAAGGAAAGAAATAGGCTTCCTGTAGTGATTTTTGAAAATTAGCTTATAGTAGGATAGCCAGATTTTTTAAATTGAAAAATCAGTACAAAATTGTACATTTTGTACATGTTTACTTTGCTCACTTTTCAAAATCATATCCGAAAATCTCGTTCTTTTCTTCTTTTAAACATTAAACTGTAATTTATTTCAGTGCCTGCATTTCACATATTTTCTACATTGAGCCAATGCTTAAAACATTTAAATGGATTTTAAAGTAACAATAAATTCTTTAGAAAGACAATTTTTGGTTAAAAATAATATTAAGATTTAGAAAAATTAGTAATAAAACAATTCTAAGTCCAAAAATCAATACATTTGTGTACTGATTTAAAAATCTAAAAATCAGTATTAAAAGAAAGTGCAAGAAAGTCAGTATATGCACTAACAAAATCTATATCTAATCTACTCTAGCCTATAATAAAAATAACAAATTTATAAATTGCTGAAAGATGTACTGATTTGTACTAAATTTTTAGATAAAAAATCTGGCTGCCTTATTATAAGACACTTTCTAATCAAGTTCAATGTTTTAGTTAAAAAATCTGGCTACCCGTTATCACAAAAAATTGTTTATCTTCAGATTTTTCAAATCGATCGGGCTCAAGCTTGCACAAAGTTTAGCCCTACTGGGTAGTAGTTACAATACCAAATTTGAACGAGATCGGTCAAAAACTCGCAGACATTTTGACCAAACAGCCAAGGCCGAGCTTTTCGCATCCATTCATGTTGTGTGAGTTATATTTATAAATGATTGGAAGGGACCTACAGTTTTATGCCGAATCCGAGCGGCGAAATGAAAAGCCATTCATAGCCATTTGTTTTTTACTCTTGAAGGTTAGCCATTGCCAGTCAAGAGGTGGTGCCGTGTAGAAAAATTTTTATTTTCTATTTTTGAGCGTGCCGAGATATGAACCCGGGCACCTCAGCGTAGCAGTCCAACACAGTAACCACTAGGCTACGGCGACCACCAGGCACGATATTTACTAAACTAAATAAGCTACAAATGCATGTCTGTTCATCTCAAGAGCTACCCATGCCAACACTGACATCCAGGCATTAAATATTCTTTTACTTCTGCACAACTTTATAAAGAAGATAGCTGCAGTTAATGCTCTGAGGCTCCAGGTTTCTTTAAAATAATATAAATAATATGCCAAAATATAATAAAACTTTTATCTTCTTATTTTTTTTCTAATTTCGATTACAATGTCTAATGCTCCATATTTTTTTTCTTAATTGGTATTTTTGATTTTTGATCGTGCCGAGATATGAACCCGGGCACGTCTGCGTAGCAGTCCAACACACTAACCACTAGGCTACGGCGACCACTTATTGCGCTATTAACCTCTAGATTTAATTTTCATAGTCTCCTAAAAAACTATCATGAACTGATCGAATGGGGACCGTTCAGAAAAAATGACACCTAGAATCATTTTCTCACACACACACACACTCTCCCATGTACTAGACTTTCAAATAACGAACTGTTATGCAGACTAGCTACGATGGGAAAAAAACAACAACATAAGTGTATAGAACGGTAGTGGTAGTTTCTTTCAATATCTCTATTCAGTGAAGATATTTGGAATCAAATCCATAATTCTGGGTTATGATTTCAAATATTAGTATCTTATATAGGATATTGAAAGATTACGAACTATCACTAAAATCACTGATGAGGAATTGTGGCGGATTCCGAAACGGCCGTCTGATTTGCCCGTCTCTATACACATTGTTGTTGTGATGACTACATTGGTTCATTAACCTGTTTATATATAACTTCAAATAACGAAATTTACATGAACTTAAGTCATGACTTTGAAAATTAACCTCTAGATTTAATTTTCATAGTCTCCTAAAAAACTATTTAAAAAATTTTGTCCGACAGGTTTTCGACAAATTTTTATTCAGAAAGATCAGGTCTTTTCCTTTGAGAATTTTGAGATCCAAAAGCGAGCAGAGATTTTTTTATCTATCAAAATCAACGTCGAGTAACTCGAAACACCCATTAGGGTGAGTAAGTGTTTTAGTATGAATAAATTTGTTTTCCAAGTTTGTTTGAGAATGTAAACAAGTAGCTCCGGGCAACGTCGTTCATCGTTTTTACTTGCGTATTTATTGAGAAAATTACGGAGCAAAGTTAGTCACCGATTTTGTTTGTGTATTAAGTTATAAAAAAAATGGTCAATCACTGTTTTTTTGATATTTTTGATCATGCCTACTTTAAAACTTGGAGTAAAAAACATTTACGATTTTTCGTTTATTTTAGGGAAAATCAAGTGACCTATGTGTACTATGTGTAGCTACCGACTTTGGTCCTGAAAATTTCAGATTGAAAATTTTCTATATATGAATATATTTAAAGTTTTTTAAAATAAAAGTTAATAAAGATTAGTCAAAATCTCTTTACTAAGTCAATAGTTTCAAAAATAATTTCCTTAGTCAGTTAAATCGCTAAAAAATGACGGACTTTCCTCTCCTCTACTTCAAATTGTACACATATATAATTTTTTATTTCAATTCCAAACGCTTATTTTTATAGGAGCTGCAACGGAATCTCCGTATGTTTTTCATTCACAATTAAAAACTTATTCAATTTACGGTATCCAAATGGAATCCTGTTCTAAGCGATCTTTATCAATATTTTCCTAAAATTATCAGCAGTTTCTTTATAAACTTAAATTTGTAAGTAAATTTACTCTTAACTTTTCTTTTGAATTTTATTTTATTTAAAGCTGAACTCACCTTCATCTACCATAACCACTTCGACGACGGCATTCAGTGGTATGTCAATCTTGTGCGTACACATGCAATTTTGTCCACAATTCGCTGGACGATTATCACCATTACAGAATTGATCCGGATTGATTTCATTGTATTGAGATGTTAATGGTGCAGGTGGTGACAAATACGATATTTCATCGATAAGTGAAATTACATGATCACCAGTGGGTGCGACTAAAAAATTAATAATAAAAAAAAGATTAAAATAAAATTTGTTTATACCGGTGCGTAAATTTAACTACTCATAGCTTTATATTTCGAAAACAATGAATTTTCTGATTCTCACAAAAGTTGTTTAGTTTAATGGGACGAAGAATTTTAATATTATAGCGATAGATTTTATAAAAAAGAAAACTCCTGAATACAAAAAATTGCCTACCTCTACATAATTTTTTGTTTTTTTTTTTTTTTTTGTGCTCTTGAAAGCTTAGACCAATGAAAGAGCGATTGCTGCCAAAATATTATACCAAAGAACCAAACAATTTTTGTCTTAAATATATTTTTCAGAAATAGCATATGCACATAGTTTTCGAAATATTAAGTTGTCTCAAGACAAATGAGACGCTGAGAAGAAAAGTGGTATAACTTCTACGTTCAGAAAAAAGTGGAATAATTTTACTTAAGAGCAAAAGCAAAACGAAATATGTTGAGAGCAAAAGTGAAACGAAATATGTTCAGAGCGAAAACGGAATAAAAAACTATGCTATTCTCGCTCTGAAAGAATTGTTATACCATTTTTGCTCTTACTTTTAAGGCGTTTAATTTTCGCTCTAAACCGTATTACTTATGCCATTCTTGCACTGACACACTAAATTATTTCCCTTTTGCTCTTATATAAATTTTAGCCCGCTTTTCCTCTCAGCCTGTCAAATATGCACCAACAAAGATATAAAAGGGTTAATTGAAAGCATTTACTTACCCAAGAAGCGATTGTAGGTATTGGGCTGGAACAATTCTTCAGGACGATACAAATAGAAACGGAATGGCAAGAAGATTTTTACATCGGGCTTCTCAGCCAGAAGACCTCGATCGATTTCTAGTGCACTCTTCAATTGACTCACGCAGACAGCGTCATTACGTGGGCGATTACATTGTGCGTCCAAGGGGTTCATAACCTTTGTTTTTGTTTTGTTTTCAAAGTTTTTGGGGTTTGCATATATTTACATATTTATTTACAATTTTGTAACACAGTTATAAAAGTGTCATTGCATGTATGTATATTTATTATTGGCAAATAATTGGTGTGATTGATACGTTGTGGGTAGAGTTGATGGGGTTTTTGTGTTTTGGTTTTGGTAATATTTTTTAATTTTTTGATTTTTTTTTTGTGAAAGAAAAAAATAAAATAAAATGAAAAAGGTAAAAAATTTCAAAAGGATTTTTTTACAAAGTGAAATATCATAAATATATATATATATATATATATATAAATATTATATAAGACATAGTATTGTACAATTTTACAAACATATTTACATTTATCACAATCTCTGAAATAATAATTCTAAATTACTTTATATAAGCTTGTATTTATGTACATATGTATGTATGTAGGTACTTACATAAATCAACTAAACAAATGCAAACTATCAAATTACGTTTTTATGCACAAAATTATTAAATCACGTTTTTTTTTTTATTTAGTTTGTTCTTGTTGGTAAATGATTTTAATATTTAATCTCAAGCAAATATAAAACCTTCATCCTACCAATTGTTTTTTTTTTAATAACGCTTATTTTTATCAATACTTAAAGTTTATTGTTTGTTGTTTTTGTCAATGTCGTATAAATAAAGATATTTAAATTACAAATTTAATGACTTGGGTACAAATTGCATTGACAGAAATCAATTTCAGATACTCGTAATGAGAAAAATGCGAAATAAAAAAAAAATATTGAATTGCAATTGAAATTTGTTATTTAGCACAGTGACTATATCATTCACAAAATGCATTAGTGCTTCAAAAAACTTTTCCACTGAAATATGTGCGAAACAGGCAGTGAGACAGTGGCAACAAAAAACATTTATCATTTGACCGTCACTGATTTAGAATCATGAGCATAAATATTCAAAATTAATTGTAATCAAACTAATGATTTAAGGAACGAACAGTTCATTTTGATACCGCGAGGATTTTATAGCTTTTAAACATTTATTGCAATATCCATGGTTCCATTTGATTATTTAAAAGAATATCATCAGAAGGACAGTAATTTTCATCAAGTATTGGTTAATAAACATGCTCAAGTATTCAATAGTTGAATTTAATAACTTAATTATTTTAAAGATTGCCTGTAATCTCAACTGAAGCATATTATTATATTCTTTTGGATTGCGTTATTTATATGTATGTCGTAAACTCATACAACATTTAAAACAAAAAAATTTCAAATGCATTAAAAAAAAAAAAAAATCTTTTATTATTTGTGTACTTAAATTTTGCAATTGTTGCAATTGTGGTAAGAAAAAATGTAAAAAAAAATTATTAAAATATAAAGTAAACTTACCACACCCTGTGGTATGCCCACATCATAAGTTGGCGGCGCTGATTGAGGTTGATATGGACCGCGTGCATAGCGCAATATGGCCAATTGTTGAGCGCGTCTTATTCCACATTCACCTAAGCCCCTTACTTGAATCCAATATGCGCCAACAGGTTGATCGGCATTGATAATGAAGTCATAACGTTCACCTGCACAAATGCATAGAAAAGAAATAATAAATAAAATAAAAAATATAACAAAAATATGTTTCGGTACAAATTGAAAATAAAACATAAATAAATAGAGAAACTTATGAAAAGAAAATCTCATACATTCGTTTGATCTACGTACAACAAACTAGCAGAGATATATATTTATTAATTTTTTTTTTTTTTAAATGCATTCTTTTGATTTGACCATGACTTCTAACATGTTTATACAATATACACATTCATCCATTAGTACCTACGAGTTATGCAGATTTTTATTAAATTTTTTAATGACTTTAATAGCAAATTGTGCCAGTGCTACCTTATGCCAATTACGATTGATCAGTATTTGCTACTGTCATTATTTGTCATATTTGTAATTTAAGCTTATTGAAAGAATCAAAGAACGTTTTTATTTATGAAGTCATTAAAATAGTTTTGTTTTATTAAATTATGATGACAATGCATTATGAACTTGACCCAATCATTTTGTTATGATTGGAATTTGGTAGTGAAAGGATTAATAAATATTTATTGTGTAATAATAATTGTTAGCTCAACTTCAATACAAGAGGATAAAAGTTATTTTAATTGGTATTGACAATGAAATAATTTACTAATTATAAACAATGGAGTATTTCAACTAATAATGGCTTTTGAAATAATTCAGAGTAGAATTTAATGCTACAATTTTTTGAAAAAAAAAAGTTATAAAAATTTTACAAGAATTTTAAAGTTTTCTCACTATGAGTTATTTAACGAGAGATAACATAGTTTAAATTAAACTTGTGGGAGCTTATATTTTATTTTCATGTCACTGGTTTATCACAAAGTCGCTGGTGAATCCGTGTTTGTCATAAATTTTTATATTCCATAAAAGTTTTTTTTTTTTTTATTAAATTTATTCCAATATAGTAGAGCAATTAGCTATCATAATATTAATTTGCAATAATTAAATGGTAAATTTTTAATTGAAGTTTTGTAACACATTATATAAAAGTGCTTATTATTACTCGTATTCATTGGCAATTAATGTTATTACTTTATTACGATAATGCCTTCGGGGTAGACAAAAAAAAGACAAAAAAACTACTTATATTCCTAAATATGTATAAGAAAATCTAATACTCTCAATGTTAACATTTTAACAAAATTAGGGAACTCAGCTAAAAAAAAAAAAAAAAAAAACAAAACTGATGATTGATTATAACTTGAAAGATTTACAAGGTAAATTTCAGCATGATTGGCTGCATTTAGTAAGTACGAAAAATTAAAAGTATTTATCAGTTGTACCCTTTTTTTGTTTTGCCTTTATACACAAATTAATAATTGCGAGCATGTCAAAAATTTTTAACTCATTACGCTGAGACCTGAACTCACATCGTTTGAATCAGAAAGCTATAAAATATTGTGTTAGACATAACAAACGAAACAGCAAAAACGACTTAACCCGTGAAACTGAAGAGATCCACTCATAACGGAGGCAGCGGAGCTTTTCAGAGCAGCCAAGAAAAAGCACGACTTGAGGGACGTTTGAGCACGACGTTTCATCCTGTACATAACTCGTTAATGTAGTGCGGAGTATCATCGAACAATATGTTGAATATAGAGCGAACCAGCATATGATGTTCATCGAATTCGAGAAGTCTTTCGATAGCGGTCATGCGGGATTGCCTATGGATGGCATTTTTATCGTAGAAGTTTGCAAGAAACAAAGCGATTTGGCTAAAGCTCATGTTTTGGAAAAAGGTCTGAACTGTTCGAACATTTGTCTTTGAGTTTCTGAGAATGGTCAATGCTCTAAACATGGTCAGCTTTAACCCTCTCAGGATTTTCGCACACATATGTGTACATGAATTTGAACATTTTTCCTTACATTGAATTAAATGCCAACCAAACAATTTTGGTATTGACGTCTTTGTTGTTTTTTCCTCTATCTTTTGGCACCTATTTACGATCGAAGCATAACTGTCAAAACTATTGTGACTTTTATGGGACAACTTCACTTTTTTTTTTGTGTCGTCAATTTCCCAAAAATATCAAAAATATTAAATAATAAAAAGATGTGTAAAAAAAAAAAAATGTGTATGTAGATAAAACCCTCCTCTATCTGAACGTTTTTTCATACACATATGTGTACATCGCGTACGGCTAAACCTGGACATCTTAAAATTCGTGAATAGTCTTTTTTTACTATTTGGGAGCTCCTAAAGACGAAAATCAAAATCCCGATTCACGAGAAGTACACTTTCTCCTGAGATGGTTAATATATCCAAAGTTCTCCGAAAAGCTGTAATGGCCAGCGAAAGAGTTGAGATTGCTGGTCACCCTCTTAAGTCAAGTAGTCGTAGGCAGCGGAACTTTGGTTGGTAAATCAAGAAACACAGAACACTGTGTGACAAAACAATAATCTGTGCACTAGCTTACAGACCAGAATGTTCGAATCCAACGTGATCTCAGTACTACTTTGAAAAATACCTTTGCGATAACCAGGCGACTCTATAGCTTGCCTAATTACTTGGCAGTTAGTCCAGAGAAACGAATGGGAACCTTGGTTCTACGGAGTAGATTGAGCTCTCTAATACTTCAGTGCAAGTCATTGTAGGTGAATTAGCTACCGTAACCCCCAAGCCGACTACAACTCTTCGTTAATCGGCGTGTTTAGTAAATATTAACCGAATCTTCTTGCTTCACACAACATCCAACAACCAAGGAGCTTCTTTACAGGTTAAAAATAGTGATGTAATGGATGTCTGCATTCACATTCGCAGAATGCGAAACATTCGCATATGTTCGACATTTACACCCGCATTCGCAATTTTTTGGCGAATATATAATGGATGTTTAAATTGGGCACACTTTATATTTGTGAACAGTTTTGGTCAATTTCTTATGCTATTTTTTTTGGTTTTTCCCAAACAAAGCCGAAAAAGCAGCAAAACAATTTTTTTGAAGATTGATTAGTGGATTCAAATATTTTCTTAAAGAATCTGGATATAATTATAATTTAAAATTCCACATCCGCATTCACGAATGTCAGCTTTTGAGATTCGTATTCGCATTCGAGTCCGCTAAACTGACATCTGTTACATCACTAGTTAGAACACAAGTCATTATTGCAAGTCGGGCAAGATTGGCAAGATTGTCTGGCAGATTCCATGATACATAGAGAAAGTTAATTGTATATGAAGTACGAAAACTTGGAAAAGTGTTGAACGATTTCCAGTTGCCTGAAATTACGGATTAAAGTAAACGATGGTAAAGAGATTTATAGCTAACAAAAAAATCTAAAGCATAACAGGAGGAAGTGATTAAAATTTATATGTAAAATATGTGCTAATTTAAAGATTTTTTGTATTATTCATTGAAATAAAAGTACACACAAACATACATATTTGCAGCAAACTTGAATAGTTTCTGTCGGAATAATGGTTGCCACGTTGGTACAATTCTACCAAAACTGGTAAATTTTTTTTACATTTTTCTGCGCTTGGTACATTGGTACATGTTTTCAAAATTTGGTACATTCTGTGGGCAAAGTTAGATTTTATAGTAATCAAGAATTGTAAACATATTTTCGAAATACTTTAGAAATTAGAAAATTGTTCAGAATTAGCAATTTTTGCCAAAAAGTAAGTAAGTATTAAAAATAGAGTAGACGAAATGCGGTTTGAAGAATTAACTAAATTTATATATATATATATATATATATATAGCTCAGCTGCTGCTGAAAAAAAATTTGTTGACTTGAGTCCAATGAAAAAACAAATTAAGCAATAAATTTGAATTCAATACTCTTAATGATATAATGCTATATAATAAACTGACAAAAAGTTTTTAATGAAGTTATTTATTCTATATAAAAATTTGGTACATTTTTTGTAAATATTGGTACAAAATAAAATGAGTAAGTGGCAACCGTAGTGGGAATAGAATGAGGATCTCAGAGAAGGATTTCGTATATACATACAGTATGTAACAAAATTCAGCAAATAAAGGGACAATTTTGAGACACGAAAAATAGCCAAAAATGACGTCAAGTTAAAAAGAAAGTTAAGTTTGTACATATCTAGATGAAGAAAAGTGCAAACAAATTTTTGAAATCAGATAACAACTTCAGGTTCCAAAAGGGTTTTGAAACAACCAAAATTCCGACAATAAATTATGTTTTTTAAAAATGGTTTGGAAATGTTTTTTTTATTCAAACCACAGCTCTGTTGCTCTGTGCAAGTACAAACGTAATGCAAAAAGAATTTCGGAAATCGGATAAGTTTTCAGAAATTCAACAAAAATTGTATGAAAAGTATAAACTATGGTCGAAATTTCTAAACATTGAACCTCTTATGGCACCAATAAACATTATCTGATTTCAAAAAATCTTTTTGCATTATGTTTGTTCTTGCAAGGAGTAATAACAGAGCTATGGAATTGGAAAAAATTTGTGACCAAACCACTTTGAAAAATCATAATTTATCGTCGAAATTTCGGTATTTTCAAGACCTTTTTGAGCCTGAAGGTTTTATCTGATTTAAAATTTTTTTTTTTTGCACTTTTGTTTATCTGGTTGTGTAGAAACTTAACCATGCTGATACTTTTTATTTTGACGCCACTTTTGCCTATTTTTTTGTGGTCCAAAAATGTCCCTTTATTTGCACAATTTTGTTTTTTTTTGCATTAGCAGATCCAAAGATTTTCGATTGTTTTAATTCGTTTAATTCGCCCTTCTAAATTTGTTCTTGATTTATTGGTTAAAGGGAATGGGGGGTTAACCCCAAAACTTCCCTTTCCCTCTTGCAACTATTAGTGTATGTAAGTGTGATGGGAAAGCATGTCTAAGTAAAGTTTTCTAAAAAAATCACTTCACTGCTTTTATGTTTCAAATTATTTGCCATGAGTTACTGAGCAATTCGAATGTATTGTGATAATTTATAAATTAAATTTACAAATCCATACAAATTTATTTATTCACAAAAGCTAAGTATAGAAATTTATTTAACCCAAAATTATTTCAAAATGTAGGTTAACGTAAAAGGTTTTGATTTCCATTGACGGCAGTCTTTGACAGGAAATCCATTTAGTGCAATTCATTCATAATTTGTTTTAAATTTCCTATTTCCATGAAAATCACTATAGGCAATAAGAAAATACAAATACAAATTCATTTATTCCCCACTATTGAAAACTTTAATAAAAAATATAATAACAAACGGAAACGTTTGTTATCATTTAAATGCTATTGTTGCAGCAAAACTGCATTTAAATGTGTAAATGTGCAAGTAAGTTGCCAGCTCAAACATTTAACAATTGAAAGCGTGTTAAAATTTAAAATATTTCGAATTTCCTAACAATGACAGCACAGTTGTTGTAAAAGTTAAAAAACTTCTTTAAAAACTGCTTAGCTGCTTATCTTTATTGTTATGAGATTTTCTGAGAGTGTAGTTGTATGCATACATAGTAGGGTGCGTGTATGTATGAGTGAAATGTTTTTATAGCCATATATTTGAAGGTTTATTAGGTTAGTTAAAAAAAAAAAAATACTTCATCTTTATGTTGTAATCTTAATAATGAGCAGTGCATCTCATATTTGTTAACAGTTAATATGAAGTTTATACAATAAGCAATTTATTTAATTTTAATTTTGTATGTGAAGAGTAGTTAGATGCAGGTAAGTAGGTAGCCAGAATTGGATAGGCATATAGTAATTTTGAATGACAGCTTTACGTTTGTTGTGGCTTTTGAATTTCACAAACATACTTATGCACTTTTTTTAAGTAGTATGTATTAAGTTGTTGCAAATGTGGAAAGGCTTTCTATTTCACTTCAAGAAAAAAAAGTTAGTCTGACATATGCATGTGTATATGTATGTATGTTACTGAGGTTTGTGGTTTTCCATGTATGCACATTTGTTTGGAAACTTTTCTATATGCAAAAGTATTTAATTTCAAAGATTTTAAAGCACCAATGCATGCATGTAAATGTGCCTTATCATTTCTTAATGCCCTGTTAACATAAATAGAGATATGTATATATACATTTAGAAAGATACATTTATATTCATTTACATTTACGAGTTCACGCTTAGCAATTGTTTTTCACTTTGAGCTTTTTTCTCAACTGTTTGCTACTAACTAAATATTATGTACAATATATGTATATTAACTTAGGTACATTGTTTTTGTTATAGTTTTCGCTTTTGTTTTTTTTTTTTAAGTTGCTGTTGTTGTGTGTGTTTTTGCAATGAAATCGTGTTTATGAATAATGCAATTTGTAAAATGCAATTGGTGCATAATATCTAGCACAGTTTTGTATTCCGCGTCTTTGGGTGCTTGCTGTTTTATTGCTATTGTTATTATAAGTATTATTGGTATTGTTATTGTTGTTGTGTATTTATTTTGTGGCATTTAACAAGTTTCGCCTTCATTCATTCAAGAAAAGCTTAAACTTTTTATTGTATATTAACAGTTTGTTTTTTTTTTTTTTTGTTTTCATTTTACCATTATAGTTTGCATTTAATTGAAAATATTACATAAAAAAGACACACAAACAAAAATTTACTATCTTAAAATGACAATAATATATTTATATATTTTACAATTAGTTGCCGCCCTGATTAAGCATACAGAATACAGGGTATTTTGAAATGAAAAATGGGAAAAACTTTAAAAGAATTATCTAAAATACCTAAATGTATACAAAGATTAAAGAAATTTCTAAATAGCAGTAAAATTGGAAATATTTGCTAAGATCTCATGGAAACAAAGAGTTCTTTGAATGTGGTTTGCATAATATAGTCAGGATCGTTTTCAAACTTCAGGGCTATAAAAGAAACTCAAGAGCTTTTTCAACAATCGGTCTTGACATCACAGCTACAATATCTTTAAAGAAACAATCATTGAAACTGGCTTCTTATCGTTTTTTTAAAGTAAACTTTTCGTTTTATAAAATATTTTTAGAAGCATTTAACTGTCATATTTGGATTCAGCAACCAAAACTCTACTAAAAGTGATGCATTTAGTCCATGCTGTTTCTAGGAATATATGTTGAGTTCCCAAAGCAACTTTTAGGCACAATCACTTTTTTTCATTCGTTCTTATCTCAACTTTTTGCATATTATATATTTTTTTTTTATTATATATTATTTAAGGATTAAACATGGACTTCGAAAATGAATGATTATTGAGGATATTCTAGGCTATTCAAAGTACTACGAACATATTATGAATATTCTTTTTTGGAACAAGTTGGACTCTTTTTATGTCGATACTTAAGCTTGAAACATTTTACCTCCGAAATTACAATATTTCACAAGTTAAAAGTTCCTGATTTACATAACTACTTTAAATTTCCGAGATCCACTGTATTATTTGGCAAAATAGCAATCGCTTGAAATTTTTCAGTGAATACACATTTATGTGAAATGGTCGTGTAACGCTGAAAATGTCAAAAATTTTAATTTCAAATAGTCTCACCCAGTGTTTGAGATATTTCTATCTCAATCGTGGTTTTAAAATACTTTAATAATTCAATTAAATTCTGTATGAAAAATTGCACAAAGAACAATGTGCAAAGGAACTCAAAGTTATAATAATCCAAAATAGAATAGAAAAATGACAAGTAAAAATAGTGTTGCCACATGGCATGAGATTTAAATAAGATTTTGTAGCAAGATTGTGGGAATCCTAAACACCCAGTATAACAACGCACTAATTAACAAAGTAAAAAGAATATAAAAAAAAAAGTCTGCAAATTAAATTATGCAAAAACAAAACGATCAAACATTTCATTAGTTCGCGCGCTTGTAACTAAAAACTGAATTAAAATATGCAAACTCACCTGAGAACGAAATAATCGTGTTCACTTCAACCGGATGCACTGGTTCGCCATCTGTAGCAATCACCATTAAACCGTGTCCCTCAATTGTCACTTGTGCCGGGCATACTGAAGCAAATGCATTAATCATACGGAAACGATAGCGGCGGCCAGGTGTAATTGTGAATATTTCCAATGGTGTATTTGTCATGAAGCCAGTATTTGGATCACGGAATTGACCTTTACCATTTATCAATACCGATTCAGGATCTTGACCAGTGTTGACCGCCAAACGACCAGGATAACGTTCAGCAGCATCTTCATGCAACCAATCACTGATTAGCATAATATGTGTAGTTAAATCGAAATCATATAAATGTGAATTAGGATCACGTGATGGTGGCTGACGTACCACAATACTACCATAGATACCATCGAGTTTTTGTAAACCATGATGCGAATGCCAGAAATGAGTACCTGCATTACCGGTCCATTGATATCTGTATATATTTCATTGGAGATTAATAAAATTACATAAATTACATTTTCCACATTTACCTGAATGTGTTGCCTTGCTGAATGGGACACTGCGTTACAAATGGTACACCATCATAATATTGTGAACCACGCTGCCAAATACCGTGCCAATGAATTGTTGTCTCCATGCCTTCCATGTGGTTTTCAACATCAATAACGACCTTATCATTTTCGCATACCTGAATACTTGGACCGGGAATCATACGATTTACCGTAAGAACACCACGTTCAACACCATCGGCCAAAACACATTGACAATGACTCCAAACGGTATTGGTGGCATTAGGTGTGCACACTTGACAGGCACTACATAAATGAAGAGATGACAAAAAAAAAAAAAACATATTTATATTTTACATATTGTTGAAATCAAAGACTTAAGTAACAAAAAATTAAAAAAATTATTATCTAATTTTATTATACAGTATTTTGCTTTAAAGTAATGTTTCCATATTATTTTTCATAATTTTTATTATGCAGCAATAAATACCATGTATTTTTAATGTATCTTCCTTGTTATTTAAAAGAAAAAATAATTCAGTGAAAAAACAAAGAAAACCTATAAAAAATAAAAAAATAACTATTATTATATTTCACGCATTTGAGCGCGTTCGTTGCCTAATTCTTTCAAACCAAATAAATTTAAACGTCGATTTTAATGCCTATTTGCCTTCAGTATAATAAATATAAATTTGTAAAACGTTGGTAGAGTGCAGTCAATAAAACACTATGAAAACAAAATGAAAATGAAAAAAGAAAATCATAAAATTTTTAGTTTAATGGAACTATGCAGTGATTCTTTGTTTTTTGTTTCACATACAGCAATAAACTGCCAAATGCCTTGGGGACATAATAGATATTAATTGCAAATATGGGTTCATAAATATCCAGCTGCTGTTTGTCTTCAAAGGGGTGAGTGCATAAAGGAGCCAGCAATTCGTTGTATTTGTGGTACGTGATATTTGAGAGAGTAAATGAAGAGTTAGTGGACCAAGAAAAGTATAAATAAGTGATTTTTTTTTTTTTTTAAATGGGACTATACTTTCAGTACTGTTTTCTATGTCTATGAACAAGTAGCCTTGTAGTTTTAAGAATCAATAGTAATGGTAAAAATCCAAAAAATTCTAAATTTGTTTTTCAATATTTCTGAACCTTATTTCCGAGGACGGTTTCCAAGGTTAAACCCATTTCTGTTTGTACATTTTAAGGCACCACAATGTTGACAGCTTTCTAAATCGTGGTGGTGATAAAATGAGTAAATCTTATAAACTTAATCCTACCCTTACGCTTGAATTTAATTCTGAGCTACTATAAGTATAACCAAACCCTTGCTGACGGCAAAACAAATAAGAAAAACTAAAGGAGTGGTCAAGCGAACATTTGAATAATGATTGGAACGATGTGGTTTTTACATACAAATATTTTTTTTGAATATTAAATACTATAAAACATGCCTGGTTCACCAAAGGCAGTCAGATGGTTCAGAGAGTAGTAAAGCCTCCAAGAAAGGTTTTTGTTTGGGCGATGCTTACGAGAAGTTTTGATGCCCAATATATAATCCATTTATACCAGCATGGACTCTTGCTTTCTACTAACCGTTATGTGGCTGATGAAAAAATAGCTTTCGCTTTCTGTAGGCTGATAAGGTACCCGGATACAATGCACACCAACAATTCGATGTAATTTTACTTTAAGAAGTTAAGGGAACATTTATATCAAAATTAAACGTTTTTCAAACATGTTTCCATTTTATTTTGAAATCGACATAGTCAGTTTCATAGCGATTTCCCAAATTTACTTACTTTCGCACCAATATTTTTCGCACCAATAGCCAAAAATTGTTCAATGGTAATACTTATTTTTGAAAAATAAGCAATCGTTAAAGTTCCAGTGGTTGACTTGTAGTATTGTAAAAACTTTACTTTCAATAAAGAAGCCACAGTTTGTTCTTAAGTGTCAAATAAAAATAAAAATGCCATCCTTCTGTCTTCTGTGTATAGGCCTCTTGGTATTGAAAACAATGTTACGGCAAAACCAAAGAATATTTGATATAACAATAAAACTAAAGGTGGCGATGATTCGAAATTCTATTGAGCTTGTTGTTGGGAAACCCATAACTCTAAGTCACAACAAAAATGCTGCTCCATTTGTAAGTCTTTATAAATGTAACAAAGAAAACCAGAAAATCCTGAAAAACCTCTATTTATTCAAATAGAGTTTGTGACGAACATTCGTGCACACACGGGATTGTGCAATACTTGCGCCCAAACTTAAATATATTTGAATTATACAATATTTGTCACTATTTAAATGTGTTAATTTACCACATTTTCATGTTTTTCTGCGATATAAACACTAAAAAAACCTTATCAGCCTTTTAAGGACTAGGTTTTAGTTTTTGGTATTTTTGTTAAGAAATTATTATAAAATAATCTAGGAAATTACAATTTTGGACTCCAAATAAAGTCTTTAAAGATGTCAAGAGGATTCACCCATATAAAATCCATATTTCGAGAAAGAAAACAGTTTAAAAACCATTTAGGTACCCGGGTACGTTACCAGTCCGTTGAGGGGTAATAAATGCGTTAGAAAAGGAAATAACAATTGAGTACTTCAAGAGGACAAGGGCCCCAAGCAACAAATTAGCTAGTGCAGTAAATGGAAAGAAGAAACTGTAGTTGGACTATGTCTTTCAATCTCCAGAAGCTGATGTCATAGAAAATGTTTGGTTAGTTATGAAGTGTAAGATGAGGAAAAAAATGTTGAAGTTGGTTGAAACGGTGGTGACTGGGCACCGTATTAATATGACCAGGGCCGTAGCCAGGATTTTTTTTTCGGGGGTAGGGGGTTTTCATTCGAAGAAAATTGACATTGACGTGCCATTACTGATGATGAGCCCGACCTCAAAACATTTACCAAAAATACTAAAAATAGTCAGAGGCTCATTTTTTTCAAATTATTATCAGTGGGAATTCGGGCCTTGATAAGGAATGCGGATGAGGTTGATATATATTCCCGAAATTCGTGCAGTTACTGCATTGAAAGAGGTCTTCCGAGTCGGGGTGCTCTGAGCAATAATGGGTTAAAGAATTAATTACATTTGAAGATTGTTTCCTAGAACTTTGGAGCTGATCCACTATTACTGCCCTACAAGGGCTTTGCGAATAAAATGGTTCCTAGTGTTTGTGAATGAATTTTTTATACTGAACACGAATCTGAGTTCAAAAATTTCCCATCATGCCACGTTTTAGAAAAATGGGATGGAAAACCCTAAAAGAGAATTTTTGGCCATTTTTTTTTAAATTGGAGAGCTGAACACTGGCGTGCTATAAACTTTGAAATCCAGAAATTATAGGCTGAATCATGCCCTTCCAAATGAGCCCTAAACCCGAAACTGTAAATCCAAAACAGTTACTAACCTAGAAAAACTATAAATGCAGAATTGCTCAGCATCACCTTCTCTTTTTGTATCCAAAGTCAAACCTAATATCAAAGAAAACAAATCGGATCTGGTCGCATAGTGTAACTAAGATTTTAAGTATATTTTTTTAGATTTGACTTTTTAGAAAGAAACCGATGGAAGTAAAATATATTTAAAAACTGTTCAATAGATTTTATTTTGACTTTTCTTCATCCACTGGCAATTAATATCAAAAAATAGAAGAAAGTTTCCACATTTCGGGGGGGGGGGGGAGGGGTGGGGGTGGTTAGAACCCCCAAACCGCCCCCCCCCCCCCCGTAAATACGGCCTTGATTATGACAGTGTATTGGGCAAAAAATTTTTTAAAAATAGTATGGGGTTATTATTTTAAATGGGTAATTTTTTAAAATACTTAGGCCGACCATGCTTTTGTTGAAAATTTTAAATTTCCGCCTATTTTCTAACTTAATTTGACCGATTTCTTGAATTCTTCAACGTTAATTCATTACTGAAAGGTATCTATAAAATAAAATTTTTCTTTGGCTGATATCACTATAAGCTTGGATCACAGTGGTCTAGGAATATTATAGCTACATTTTCAAACTATCTTTCCATCATATCGCAATTATCTATACCCAAATATCGTTAGTGTTTTGAAATTACTTTTAATCGATTTTTGTATTGCATATCAAAGTAATTAGAAAATGTGTAAGTACTATAGACTAACTTAAAATCAATTTCCTTGACTTAATGTAAAAAAAAAAATAATATGAAATAAAGACACACGAAGCTCAATCACAATTTAAGCACAAAAGTGATAAATCAATGTAAATAAGGAAAAAAAATATTCACTTATCATTTGGCAGTTGCATATGCGCAACAACAAATTTATACTTATCTACATACGTATAGACGTAACTGTCAATTTGTGAAGCAGTATTTAGCTGGAGATTTGTTCAAACTGCATATAGACTACAGTGCATGGCACACATATGCAAATGCATGCGAGCAATGAAAATTGATATACTCTGGAAGAGATTAAAGTGTACATACATACGTGTAGTAGCTATTCACCAGCGTGGGAATTATAAAAAAGTAAAGATTTTAGCACTTTCAGTTTAGAAAATAAAGCGGCGCTAGCTGTGGGGCTAAAGCGGCATTTATTGCTTTTGTTGTAATATCAAATTTCCATCCATTGCATACTTGTTTATATACTTAGTAGTATACTTTGTTCGTGGTATGTATAGTATACATATGTAGGTAGGTACATATATGTATGTTTGCTGCATTATTATTACCTAAACAACGATAAAACATTGTACTAGTACTACAACTTACATTTTACTATGGTAAGTAGTTAGTATGCTTCATTCCGTTTGTGTCAATGACTTGCTCGAGAGTCACAGACAGCCACAGACATTAAACAGAAGTAAGAAACTAATTCATTCATTCAGTTATTCATTTCTTCGCTCATTCAATCAAACAGTCACTTTAGTGGTTGTAGATAGATAGATAGATAGTAGTACATATTTGTTAGTTATATCATTTTTTTGTTTTGTTTTATTTTCTTCTGGTTTTTTGAAATTTATTGTATAAATAATTTTGATGGCATGTCAGTTGCTCATCGTCACCAGCAGGCAGCAGCAGCAGCAGCAACATTCACACTATCGCCATCATGAACAGCATGATGTTGTTGTTGCTGCTTCGTGTGTTAATAATAAAATAAATTGAAATCTTTTCAGCTTCCGCTATGAAAATTGAAATACGAATTGAAAATTTGCAAAAAAAAAAAAACAAAACAAAAAAAAAAAAATTTATATATTATTTTTTTTAGCTAAGTACTTGCAACTATAAAATATGTACATACTTTAGTTTTCTTTAAAATAAAATATATTTATTTATATGTAAGTACACAATGTCAACATTTGATTACTGTATTATTGCACCTGATCAACAAAAAAGTATAATATAAATAAAGTACGAGATTGAAACACGTGAAGTCATCGTTTTCATGCAGATTAAACTTGCATCTAGTACTTTAACTTTTATTTAATATTTATTATGTTTTTTGTAGACTATGAAAATTAAATCTGGTTGCTAATTTTTCAAAGTCTTGACTACATGTGTTCCATGTATGTGCTTCATTAAATAATGTGTAACAGGCTTAAAGAACGTATATGTGTAGCATCACAACAACAGAGACGGGCAAATCAGACAGCCGTTTCGGAATCCGCCACGATTCCCCATCAGTGATCTTAGTGATAGTTCTTAATCTTTCAATAGCCTATATAAGCTACAACTATTTGAAATCATAACCAAGAATTCCAGATTTGATTCCAAATATCTTCACTGAATAGAGATATTGAAAGAAAACTACCATTACCGTTCTGTATACTTATTTGTTGTTGTGTTTTTCTCATTACTACTAGTCTGCATAACAGTTCGTTATTTCAAAGTCTAGTATATGAGAGTGTGTGTGTTTAGAAAAATGATTCTATATGTCATTTTTCTGAATCAGGCCCCATTCAAACAATTTATTAGGTTTTTTTTGTTTTAATATATTTAATCAAATCAATTTTATTCAACAAGTTCCTGCCTAAAATATCAAATTCTCGATTTTAGTTTAGTGATTTAAAATTTTATACTTACGCTCCCAGCACCGTATAATATTCCATTGTGAAATGATAATAGCAAATTCTTGGTGGTTCACCTTCTCGGCATGCGCGTGCACATTCATCTGGTGCCGATAGTGCTGGATTACGTCTCAGTTCCGCGGTTGCACTCGTTGAGAAATCTAAATGTCTGAATGGTGATTGTGGATTTGGATTTACGACAGTATTCTGGTTGATGCTGGGGTATCGTGCCGTATTTAGTTTTGGTAAATTGCCACGTGAATTTAAATAACCACTGCCAGCGGTTAGTATGGATGGATTCACGCCAGCGCTATTGCCGCTGCCAAGACTATTGCCCGACAATGGCACCGGGCGTGGTATGCTAGAGCCTAGTGATGGATGTGTTTGAACTATACCATGAGTGGCGGAAAAGAATGGTGAATCGAAGGGCGTTGAACTGGAAGGCGTGACAACACGCGACTGAAAGAATGAACCTGCTTGTGTTTGATCGGAAATGTCTGTGAATGGAAAAAAATACAGAGACAGAGAGAAAGAAAGAGAGAGAGACAGAAAAATAAATAAATTAATTTGTTTTGTGGCATTTGAAATAATTTTGTTAAGGTTATATTTATATAGTTTATATTCAAACGGTGTGAGAGTGTCTAAAGATTTTTACAATAAAACTAAAAAGATAAGTAATTTATTTTTAACCAAAACGTTAGTTTCTTATTTATAACTTATTGCGCTGACATGGCGATAAATGAAGCTTGATTACTCATAAATAAAAAGCAACCAAGAAAACGAAAAACCTTTAACGTTCAATGATTACATAATTTTATTATTATTTGGAGCAGAAAATTAAATGTCGAAAATTGTTTATTTTAACAAGAAAAAAAAACTAAACAAAACTAATAAATAGCAAATTTTATTGCCTTGAATTCTACTGTGAAAGAAAACTAAAAATAAAAAATCACTTAAATGGGCAGGGTACACTTTTGTACTCTTATTGAAGTCAGTATTAATAAAATAAACCAAAATTTCAATAACAATTCATGGACTGCAAAAATAAATGCGATCAGGGAAATCCCAAATTTTTACACTCGAAAAATATTAAATAAAGTGATAAACTTTATTTTGTTTTATACTTGATGAATTGCAAAAATTTATTCATTTATTATTTTATTTATTGATTAAAATACCATTTTTGATTGAAATTTATTTATAATAAATCTTTATTTACCTATTTGCTTATATTATTATAACAAATTAGTTACAGTGACCGTCTCCTTTGAATTATATGAAAGTAAGTATAGAAAAAAAATTATTTAAAATGCAATACAATTGCAATTTATTTCATTTTATGTTCAAAACTTAAAAACCAAAAGGTGTATATTTAAATTATTTGTCAAAGTTAAATATTGTGAAAGTAATATGCGTATGCATTCGCCTTTCTAATTAACCTTTTTAAAGCCACAGAAAACCAACACCGGTTGAAGCACAATTAACTGCCACTTTAAGACATGACTAAAAAAAACGCAACAAAACTCTTGACTCAAAACTCTTCCACTGACTGGAACTTAGAACGACATTTCAGTTGCTTTATTTCTTTTTGATCTGTGCCGGTCAAAATTCTTGAAAATAAATCTGGTTAGCTTGGTCATTTGTGCATTTCTTTGTGGTCATATCAGCAATTGTGTACCTTATATCAAATCCAAAGATTACATTATCGAAAGTATTAATAAGCTCTCTACTTCAAAAGGTATTTTACTATAGTTACTATAGCCCTACCCCCCCCCCCCCCTCCCCCTCTCCCCCGGTTTGCTGGTCAAAATCCGAATTGCAAATTATATTCTATTATAAAAATATAAATGCATTTTTTGAGGCCAAATAATCACACCACTTCTCATGAAATTCCGTTGCAGTTTATAATTGTGAAATTTAATTGGAGGAAAAAAAGTTATAGTCCTTTTTCAGCTTTATTTTTATGGTAGTCAGGCAATAATCTGATCATAAACATTTTTAACAAAATGTGATCACCACTAACCCCAGGTCCAAATAAACTAAATTTAAGAGACTTCGACATCGCTCTATTGAGGTTTTGCTTTTAGTTTGGGCATTGAGTGGTTAAGTTGTATACCGGCAGTCACATTTGTCTAATGATAAGTGCAGCTTAATGCAAAATGTAAGCATTTTGTGCAAAAATAGATAGGGTTTTCATAAAAAGAAAAATATTAAAAATATAAAACCGTTAAATTGTCTTGCCAACTGACAAATTACTGACATTGATAGCTACAAACATGCTATCTTCATTTTTAAAGAGCGTAAACGTTATAAATATTAACGTAAACTGTAATTATATGTTGCATTTGGTATTTTACACTCAAGTGCGAATTTATGTACCAATGTCAAGTGCGAAAAATACAAAAAAGGGGGGCGGGGGGGGGAGGGGGGGGGAATACAGCTGACAACTTTGTATGTATATCTTGAAAATACTTGTAATAAATCATTTTTCCATATTTTCTAATTTGTATATGAAGTTCGTGTCTTTAGTTTTTAGTTATTTAGAGTATATTTAATAACGCAGGCTTCTTAAATTTTCCGCTTTTTCGTTTTATTATTAAGTTAATTAATTAACATTATTAAAAGCACAATTAAACAAGCAGAAAATCTAAATATTTCTATAAACAAATAAATTTATTATGCTATTATTGTTCCCATTTAAATGTGAGATGTTGCAATAGACATCCGCTTATGAAAAAAACAACAAACCGAAACAAAAACCAAAAACAATACTACGCTTTAGTATACCTATACATAAACAATTAGCAAAAGCTTTTAAAATTGAGGCGTGTTCAGACACGTTGCATTCTGCTTCAATTGTTTTTATTATTTTTTTATTTTGCATTTATATTAATAAAATTAAAAAAAATAAACTAAAACACTTACAAACTAATAAATAATAACAAATGAAAATCGAAAGTTTATTTTATGTAGACAATACAAAATTTCATTGATTGTTATTGACTTTGTTGTTATTGTTGCTAAGTAACAATAGAAATCAACAGCAGATGTATGCTGCTGATCAATTGTTGAAAATTCAATTTAATGCGTCACACAATACAAATGTGCATTAATTATACACACACACACGCATACACAGAGTGTATATTTGCTAGTTTATATAGTTTTTTTTTTTTTTGTAGTCAGTGTAGCTTTTGCATTAATTTAGTTTCTGTGGAGGAGGAAGGGTTTTGAAGAATAAAAAATTTAAAACCAAAATGAATTTTTTAAACAATTTAATTCGATAGTGTTTACTGTGGAAATGCCTAAATGCTGTAATATATAAGTATTTATAAGGAAGTCAGTAACTTCTACGAGATTCGAGTTCAGAGTAATGTAGCGCAACTACTTTATCGTTATTAAACTAAAACTTAAAAAATCAAATGGAGAATAAATAAATTTGTTATGGTTAATCATTGGACTTAAAATGCAACTAGGTGATTTTGACCTTAAGCGACCCCAAGTATTTTTCGTTGTGTTTTTTATTTCAAAAGTTAATCCCTTAGAAAGATCTATTTAACTGCAAAGGAAACAAAGTTTTAAATTTTCCAGGGCTGATTTCTTAATGACAGACTTAGTTGGTTTTGACCTTTAGTGACTTTAAGTATTTTTCAAATAGAAATATTTATTTATATGCAAGTTTTCTGTTTTTTATAGTTAATCCTGGATAAAGATATTACTTCTTATCAATATTTTTTCAAGAAAAAGTTGACCTTAGGTGGTTTTGACATTCATTGACCACTATTATTTTTCAATAGGAAATATTTCCTTCTAAGATTAATTTTTTGTTTTTTCTAATTTCTAATAAAAATTCATTTTTCCTTTTTCGGAAATATTTCCTACTAAAATTTGGACTTAGGTGGTTTTGATCTTAAGTGAAGTCAGGTGCTTTTCGATGGAAAATATTTTGGTAGAATGTAGTTTGTTGTTTTCCCTAGCGGTTAATCCATTAAGACTTTATTGCAGAACAAAATTTCCATCTTTCAAAGGCTAATTTCTTAAAAAAAAAGTTAGGTAGGTTTGGCCTTCAATGATCCCAGCTACTTCTCAGTGAAGAATATTTCATTTGAAGTTAGTTTTTTTCTAATCGTTAATTCTAGTAATGGTAAAAATATTATTTAAAAAAAAACATAATTTTTGTCTTTAACCCAAATTTTTCCTTGAAAAAGTTGGGCTTAGGTAGTTTTGACCTTCAGTCATCCCAACCACTTTTTCAATTAGGGTTATGTCCATCGAAGGTAATTTGTTGGTTTTCATAGTTATTTAATTTGAATTTTTTTTTTAGCAATATTTCTATAAAAATATTAAAGTTAGGTGGTTCTGATCTTAAGCGACCCCAGTATTTTTCGATGAGGACTTTCATGCCCGCTTACTTAGAACAGTCATATTTTTATATGTAATATAATCATTTTATATGAGACTCCAAGGCGAGTTTGGAGCAACAAGTGAATGGGGGTGGCTTTATACATTTTATTTACGTTTCCATAATAAAATATTTTCCCTCGAGCATGAGCAGTAGAAGTTGAAACAAATTTTTTGTTATGTCAACCATGCTATAGGAAATCTGAGTAAAAGTTCAGAATTAGTGACACCGAATTACCCTTAAAAAGCTAACTATTTGCAATTTTAAATTGAATGTTTCATTAATTTTTGATTCCAAAATAGCGTTATGTTATAAGATGTAACTAGGCTCTTTTTCTGTACTTTAATTTGGTAGTATAATTTACTGAACTTTTATTTCTTGACAGTTTAATTACTTGCAATTACAACTAATTACATACTTTAACACTCTAACTGCTAACTGCTAATTGATAATTTTTAATTAAATAAACGCAACGCAGGTATGGATGCACTTCATATCTGCCAACTCAATGAATGTGTACATATGTAAGAATGCATGCAGGTACTTATGTTTGCATGTGTAGGCACATGGTATGCATGTATATAGTAGTACTATATATGTATGTGCATCGTAAATGCAAATTTCCTTAAATCGTTTCAAACGATGTACAACTTAATTCGTTAAAGTTAATGTTTTTTCTGTTGTTGTTACTTTTATACCAAATGCTTTTAGTTTACATTGTCATTGTATTTGTTGCACTCAAGCTCAGCCAATTGTGATTCAGCAAAAAACGCAAAAGCAAAAAACAAAAAAAAAAAAAAAAACAAAAAAAATATTCATGAACTGATTTCGTTTTTACTATGAAGTCTTAACATTTCACTTTGAAAATTTGTGTTAACGTGTGCTTGTGTGAGTGTGTGCGTTTGTATATAATACATATGCAAATGACTACAGTAGCGCATATGCCACTTTGTCTACATTTAAATTTACAGTTGCTTACTAGTTGTATTGAAATTGTTGTTTATACATACACATATACATAGGTACATTCATTCATATATTTATATAAGCTATACATGTTTGTATGTGTGTGCAAATGTTTGGAGCATTTGCCTTAGGCAAGGTTAACTGGAATGGTTGTGATTATTTTCACTTTTTTTTTATTATTATTATAATATTTTTTTATGTACTTACTATTAAAAAAGAATTATTTATTGGATTTTGCTTATTCATTCAAGTCGACAATATACCGAATACTTGATATAGTTTTTTATTCCATTATTTTTGAAAGTTTACATTTTTCAATTACCTAAATTAAAAACAAAATAAAAAAAAAAACTACATGAAATTTGTCAATCCCAGTTATGATGGATGTCTTTAATGTTTTTTTTTTTGGCTATATATCTTATATAAGATTTTTTCTCTAGGGTATTTCTTTGAAACTTCCTGCTTATTAGTTCATCTATTCAGATAGTACATGGAGAGGTAGTTAAGGGGGGAAAGTGCTTAAAGGCATTTCATTGTACTGTATATAGTTATGCTTAATAGACAGAGAATTATTTATGGATGTTCAAGATTATAGTTATAGCGTGCTGCTAAGAGACATTACAGAAAGTTTAGGAGAAAGGTATTTTCAGTTGGAAGAAATGAAAGGCAGAAAAAAGTGAGTGTGAAAATATCAAGGGGTGTCAGAATGTGACAGAAATCTGGCTTATTCGTTTAAAGACCGGCGTCTCTCACTGCATGTTTTTGGAGGAAGCATTTGTCGCTATCCTAAGTTTTAGAAGTAGTCCCGCCGCTGAGGTATTTTTCCGGAAACCTCAGTCATCGTTGACTTTAAAGTACTGTTGCTCTACTATGAGACGAAATCTAAACAGTCTTCGCTACGCTGGCAACCCTATAAGGATTGAGTGCTGACAGGCCATCTACTTACTGCTTAAGACCGCAGGCTTTTATGGAGAATACACACATTGGAATTACTCTTTTTAATATAGTATACAATGTTTTATGTAGCAATTGGAGCTTTTTTTCAACAAATTGGTTGTACTTTATCAGGCTTGATAAATGCGTAATTGTCCAGATATTTTCTCTAACCCAAAACCCGGAAAAAACTTTTAAAAAAGAGATTGAAACCCACCATCTATTGACCTTTGAGAACACTTGAACACTGCCATCTCTGGTTTTGACATTCCTATTTGACTTTGGAAAATAACACTGACCGATATTACTTCCGCAATGGAAATTGGGAGTTAGCTCCCCCTGGCATTTGATACCAAATGATATTCCAAGCAAGTTGTTTCCCCGACAGTGTCACTTCTTTAATCTCATGCTGTATACAATAACTCCTGCTGCACACCTTGACATCTCTGGCTCCATCCTCTACAAGAAAGTCATGTATTTTCCACATACTGATAACACCAAACCTAGAAAAGGAGTCTCGTTGAGTGGGTCTCGCGGTGAGTGAGAATAAAACTAAATACAACGAACAAGAACTCTTGGCGTAAAAACTGCAGTTATGTCCACACTAGCTTTAAATTCTTGTTTTCAGTAAAAAATCTAATAACAATGATATGAAAATGATTTATTCTGTGTCATTGATCAGGATGTCATTAAAAACAAATGCAAAAATATATAGAATTGAAAGATTTACGTTGTTTTTTTTTTTTTGTAAGGAGATATCGAAATTTTGTAAAATTTATCATCTGAAATACAGCAAATCCATGTAAATACACATACATATGTATGTGTAAATAAGAGAAAATTAGCCGCTAGCAAGAAAAAGTAACCAACTACTATACTTTGCGTACCTACAGACTTTCGATTTAATTTTCTAGCAAACTTTATTTTTTTTTATACTAATTTGTCTGAAGATAATTTACAAAAAAAAAAAATAAAAATCCAAAAAAAGAAAAAAGTAAACAAAAACCATCGTAACTAAGTATGACGAAGTTGACTTTGATGATAACCATCATTGGCAGTAATCTGCATACCCAATTACAATATACTTATGGAGAAAGAGAGGGCGAGGGAGAGGGAGAGGGAGGGAGGCTAAAATAATCTAATATATAGCAAAACAAGTTGCGCACATTGATGACTAACAAAGCTTGTTAGCTTTGGTTACTACTCTGGCATTAAGGTTTTTGTCTTTTGATTTTTGTCTGTCTATCTGCCTGTCTGTCTGTCTGTCTGTCTACCTGTTGATTGTGGCAATTGCAGTGTAAGTAATTGAAATGTTGTTGAAACTATGTACGAGTGTATATGTATAGATGGAGATAGAAAAGAAGAAAAATACCTGTTAAATGCATGACTGATTCGTTGCACTTGCCGCTTCAAAAAATTTACTAAATATTTGTTTTACTATGGGCAGCTGTTGCTGTTGCTGTTTTTTTCTTCTTTTTTTTTTTTTTTTTTTGTTATTGTTGTTGGTGTTGCTATTGCTGGTGGTGATGATATTTGAGCACTTTTCAGTACCATGCAACATGATACCTGTTTTATTTGAAGCAGTAAATTGTCTATAATTTCAATTTTAACATTTGTATGGATTGCTTAGCAATCTGGCAAATGCTTGATATTTAAAATTTAAGTTTACTTCATAAAAGTGTAATTTGAATAAGAAATTTAAGTTAAAATAATGTGCAGCAGATAATGATGCAAATATTTTCGATAATTTTATTAAGTTAATTATATTAATATGTTAAAGTGAATATCTTAGCGCAAAATTAAACTTCAGTTTAATTAAACGCTCAATAAATTGTAATATTTTTCAAGTTTAAAATCAGAGCTTAAGTTTAAGGGGCAATTGTTATTGAAATTCATGGTGAATAGTTGAGTGAATGAATAAAGGTGTTAGTGAGGGTACGGCAGGGATGGGTCTTCTTGTGCGAAGAGAGGGGTCTGCATGGGAATCTAGATAGATGATATAGATATAAACCGATATGCTACTCAAATTGCACCTCATTCTCAAATTAGCATAAAAAAGCCAGGATAAAAGTCAACAATTGACAATACTACAGTATTGCGTTTTTATCTACACTGAAAGCATTTTAACCCTCTCAGAAGAATGTGTACTTCCCGTAGTAGGAAAAAATCTAGATGTTGATTTTCTTGTTAAGGAGCCCAAAAAAAGTTCAAAAAATACTTTTCACTAGTTTTAAGATATCCAGGTTTAGCCATACGTGATGTACACATATTTTTACAAAAAAACGTTCAGGGAGCTTTAAAATACTCCGACTTACATAAAATGTGTCTCTAGCGACAGAAGAAGGTTCTATTTAGATAAGAAATTTGTTTTTTACACATCTTTTTATTATTTTGTATTTTTAATAATTTTTTGAAATTGACGACACAAAAAAAAAAGAGAGCACAAGAAAAATGTGAGGTTGTCTCATAAAAGTCACAATAGTTTCGACGGTTATACTTCGATTGTAATAAAATAAATTTTAAACGATAGAGAAAAAAACAACAAAGACATCAATATCAAAATTGTTTGGTTGGCATTTAAACCAGAGTAAGAAAAAATGTTCAAATTCATGTACACATATGTGTACGAAAATCCTGAGAGGGTTAAAAGGAGGGATACCTGGAAGAGTTAAAGTCAGGACTACTATCTGGTGAATTAAGCCAAGACCTCGACATTCACATCAGAACAACAAAGCACGCCCGCTTTCTATCTTTTATTAAAGCTTAAGTTTAAAATTTCGCCGCGCTCCAAACTAAGACTTTCCAACTCAAATCTCAAAGCCGACTTTGATAATTTAAGCGAAGCGTGATTTGCAAAACCAGCTCAGGTTTAAGCAATACAAGTTTTCGGCAAATCACTCAGATCACTCTGGCATTTGTGGAAGTGAATTTGTCAAATCTAAGTTTAATTAAAAATACGGAAAATGCAATGAGAATGGATCATCAGAGCTGCAATCGACTATATTTCGCAGGGATACCGGTAGAAAGAAGAAAGACTTCTTATAGAGAACCAAGCAAAAACATTAAGTAAAACGTAAATATGAGGAAATCAAGTCGTTTTCCAGATTTGAGTAAAGAAAATTTGTTGTTCTTCCGTGGAACCATAATTTTTGAGTTAACAATTACACAGTTCAATAAATATTTTTTGTTTTTTTTTGCTTGCCATAAAGTAATTGTAGAGTAGAGATCAGTGATGAAAAAGTAGTTACAATTGTACCTTTTTCCGACTTTTTCGAACTACACAGTACATTAGATACAATTGGCACATTTTAGGTAAGTACAATTTATCATTGGCCAAAATAAATTCAACACTTAATTCCAAAAAGAAATATTTTATAATAAGTATTGCCTAATTTCAAAGCTCACAGTTCTGATATTGCTGTTTATAGTGAAAAATATTGCAAATATAATTTTTCAAATCGAATAAAGTTTATTGGTGCCAAAAGAGGGTCAAAGTCATAAGAAGATTTTTTAAATTTTATGAAATGTTGACTTCTTATGACTTAGAACCTACTTATAGATATTATTCTTTTATAAACAGTAATAACAGAGAAATTAAAATTAAATTTCTTACAAAAACGATGAGCTAATGAAGTATACTATTTTAGGTGCATTCATGCTCTTTTAGGTACAACTTGTTTTGTTCAATTAGGTACAATTTGCAATTTGGAAATTTCATCACTGGTAGGGATGCGAATCAAGTGATGATACTATACTCTAATCGAGTATTAAAAGAAAAGTATGATTTGGAAAGAAAAAAAATTGAGTTGTGGCATCTTATGATACCACGATCCCATTTCCCGAGATAGCTATCAATTTCAATTTGGTGTAATTAAGTTCCGAAAAATCATTTTCTGCTCTGAGGAACACTGAACATACCCCAAAAAATATATGGTGTTTAGATAAAACATAAATGCAAAAGTAAAATATCACAATTTAAAAGAAAAAAAATATAATAAAAAATTAATAATAAAAATTTTCCATATATGTAGAATTTTTATAAAATTTATTACTGTTTTAAGTTAAGTGTCTGAACATTTTTTTTGGGATTACTTTGAGTTTACTTTGTTGCGAAAACACTGTTAAAAAATACTAACAATTTTATAGTAATTTTTAGATTCCAAATTTCAAGGAAATATAAAGTAGCAAAAATAGTTTTTTGAACGTTTAAGTTGCTATCAAAAGTAGTTCACTTCTCCCAATCGGATTCGCCATTGAAAAATATTGAAGGCACTTGCATGTTATAAAATGAGTTAAAAACAAAAACATTTGATATCTACTCTTTAAATAGCATTAATACTGGTACGAAGTTAACAGCTTATTTAAAAAATTACATGCCTATACAAAAGCCAACACTTTCAAAAACGGTGCACATAATCAATTTCAATGAAAATAAAATCATACAACAAACCAGCAAACATAGTTACATACCATATAAATGTAAGTACACTATAATTTAGTTAGTTTGGAA
This sequence comes from Toxonevra muliebris, assembly GCA_963691655.1. Classification (NCBI taxonomy): domain Eukaryota; kingdom Metazoa; phylum Arthropoda; class Insecta; order Diptera; family Pallopteridae; genus Toxonevra; species Toxonevra muliebris. The sequence continues at coordinate 17,194,132 of OY829328.1, forward strand.
AAAAAAAGCAAAAATGCCAACAAAAATACGAACTCACATGATCAGAAATAATGTTACTGGTATAAATTAAAAACTAAAATGGTCCATATCGGAGAACAACAGCAGCTAGGCACCACAATTTGAAACAATGACATAATTCATTGAATAGGCACAGACAAAAATCAACTAGCACGAAAAATTATAACCTAAATGTAAAGTAAATATATGTATGTATGTATGTACAACAACAACACGTGAAATCACAAATGCTCATATTGTCATGTCCGCGTAACATGAGCCCCTTTCAACATTTACGCAAATATTCGCGTAAAAATCCATACAAACATGAAAAAACACACTCACACACACACACAACCACTTGAAAGGAAAGGAATTGGCAAAAATTTCATGCACCTAGTAAAACGATAAGTTTTTTGTTTGCTTAACAATTGCAAAGATATGAAAAAGTAGATAAATATTATACATAGAGCTGGTGACTGTAAAAATTTCTAATCCATTGATATGAAATTGGAAAAAGAAAAAGAAAACTAAAAACGACTGAAAAAATTGTGCAAAATTCATATAGTATGTATGTAAGATTAGAAAAATTGCAAAATGCTGCAATAGAGAAAGTAAACTAAATATAGAAATGTTTTATATATGACTATAATGATCTACCTGCACATACACACTAGCGGATCCAGGCATTTTCAAAGGCTCGAGAGGGGAGAGTTTAATTATTTTGTCTCTTTAATTAATTTTTTTTTATTTATTTTTATTTATGGCCAACGATTGTTAAGAAGGGGCGGCGGGCTCATTCCCAAGTCTCTCTTCCCCTCCTAGCATCCGCTAGTGTACTACATTTTGCATGCACTATTTTTAAAGGGAGTGCTAACAATAAATATGCAAATACATGTTAGTACAATAAAACTTTAATTTACGTACGAATTTATTTATTGAATGGCTATTAAAAGTTAAAAATTTCAATCTTTATTATTTGCAATATCTTTGAAATTCAAGTGAAATTGTAATTAAATACAAATTACTAAATTAAATTGAAGCATAAATAATGAAATTTCACTTTTTTACTTTCATTGCTAAGCAATTCATGTTTTAACCTTGACTTTAATGAGAAGATATATGTATGTAGGAATGTATGTACAAAACATAAAATTCGAATAAAATAAAATTGACCCATAAATTTTGGAAAGTTTTTTGTAAGCAATTCTAGAGAAAATCAGTTGGGAACTATCAATTTCCCATATAGCGTCGTACAAAAAGAAATACATCAAATTTTATCCTACAATAAATTTACTTTTTGGCGCTTACGTTAATGCAATGTATTTATGAATAGACATAGGGAGAGATGGAACCTCTTTTTTTAAATCATCTCAAACTTAAAGGGAATTGCAAAAATAGTCAATGTAAAGTACAAAACTTTAGTTCGAACCATTGTTTATAAGTGCGCGGAGCGGTTTCGGTGTTTTATCATTTTATCACATTTTTCCGAATCAATAAAAAAAACTTGCCGATTCGGGAAGAGATGGAATCTCTAGAATGAGATGGAACGTCTTATATCTCCATAAAATGAAAAAAAAAATTGCTCAGAAATTGATATGTAAAAACTAAATACTGCAAATCAGATCGTTTATTTTAACCCTTTCTCGGCCCAAGGTACTTAAAAGTACCATTATCATTATTGGCTCATAAAATTTTTAAGAAAAATATTTGTGTGATTTTAGTCAGTAGTTACGTTAGAGTATACTATAATTCGTATAAATTATTATTTTCCCTGACCCATAGACACTTACCAGTTATAACTGATATCCTTGAAGATCCTTTAAAATTTTCAACCTTGTATTTTTTTATAGGAAGCCATAATAGCTAATGATCTGTTATATGTTAGTCAGTGGCTTAGATCCAATAAATTAAAACTATATGTTACTAAAATTAAAGTATGTTAATCAATGATTATAGGATTATAAATTTAAGGATAGATAATGAAGCAATAGAACTTAAGTACTTAGGAATTGTTATAGATTGCAAGTTACGTTTCAATTTTTACATTAACTATATCACTAAGAAAATTGCTAAAAAGTTTGGTTTTCTAAGAAGAGTTAGAAGATCAATCGATACAATTACAGCGATCAATATTTATAATGTAATAATTAAACCTCATTTTGAATATTGCTAAACGATTCTGTCCAACCAAAGTGCACTTAATTCTTTGAAACGGCTGCACAATAAAGCAATGAGGGTAATAATTTCTTGTAATATTTATACACCGGTAAAATGTATGTTAGATTTATTGATGTGGCTGAGCATTAAACAGAGAATTTACATGAATGTCTTAATATCGCCGTCGTTCTGGCAGAATTCACTAAGTCCATTTTTTTAATTTCTAAGATGAAGTTAGTTTATGCAGTGCAAGGCGCTCTACGAATTTTGGCAAAACTTAAAAAGTTAACAGATTGATAAACACATTAGTACACGTTTTAACAGAATCATCAAAAATTTTTTTGATGATGTCATTTAAATTATAGAAGCTAATTCAAAAAAATTAGTTTGGACTTAGTGATTTCTGCTTGGACGACGACGATATATATCTTTAAAATATAACATAAGTGCTTGCCTGAATATCTTACAAAATATGTGCAATATGTAAAAAAAAGTTCAACCATACATATTAAGAAAGAATGAAGACTTAAGACTAATTGCATTTAGAAACTCGAAGTCACACGAATGGACTTGAAATGTTTAACTCGTTACCAGCCAATATAAAGATGGAACCAAATTTGTATGTATTTAAAAAATTGGTAGTAGAATATGTAAAAGAAAAATATTAAGTGAAGTATACATACAAATTGTTGCTGTAATCTATGAATTTCAATATTTTTTATCTGTATTATTATGATTCTTGCTTACTTTTTGATATTTCTTAAATTATTTTATACCTATATTTCTTAAATTTTATTTTTAATAATTTTATAAAAGTTGTTAATGTTTTAAATAACATTTTTTTTTTGCTAAATAAATTAAATCAATCAAAATCAATCAATAACTACGATTTCATCGAAAACAGTAAATTTGTCATCGCCTTGGGGTCATGCTTCACAAGGGGTTAAACAAAAATATTTTTAAGAACAAAAAAAAAAATAATTTTTAAGGACATTGAGAACAATTGAAACAATTTTTGAAAGCATTAAGAACATTCTGAAATGTTTTTCGAAGAGATTATCAAACAATCACTGCAAATTTCATCAAAAATAAAGCAAGTAGGGTGCAGCCACTTTTTACAATTGTTGCATCGCAACAAGTTCCTGATTTCTCTCTTTCTTTCACGTTAACACTCCACACAAGATTCAATTGCGTCGACTTCTACTTTTGCCCTACCAATTTTCTGGTAGAATTTCATTAATTTTCGATAAAAATAAGAAAAAACTGTCATGAAATCAACTTTTTAAATTACAAAAAAAATTTTGTTCGCATGAACTTGATGGTTTATAAAAAATTATAATAAAGAAACACATCGCGTTCATTTAACTTCGATTTTTTTCAGTGTAACATTGAAGAAAACAATTAATTTGTAAGACCGCGACTATTCCATCTCATCCCGAAAAAAAATTCTATCTCTCTCTCCCTCATTTGTAAAGAAAAAATTAAAAATTCAACAAAAATCAAAAATGCATTCCCACATGACGTTAAACTTGCACCTATCTCTCAAAAGGTAAACAGACTTCAAGGTAAGCACTCAAGCTGCATACCAAAGCGGGAAAAGTTTCGGCTCTCACAGCTCTTACTCGTATAATCGATCGCCAAAAATTTTGATTAGCAACTTCAAGAGATAGCGCAAAAGTTGCATCTCTCCCGCCATTTAATCTCTCCCGGAAATGCCCTATGTATACAATGCATAGAGGAGTGTCTGAGATAAAGTTATTCGTTGTGAAAATTTGAACATTTTTTACCCCCACACCATCGAACATTTTTCACTTATTTTAGGGTTTTTTCGATAAGTTTTTTGGAATAACCTTAAAGAACAAACGATTGAGAAAAGCAACAAACATTTCTTGGGAGAAATATCCCGCACTAAAAAATAGAGGGTGTGGAGGGTCCTCCAACAAAAAAGAGGTTATAGGCTCTCTCTGGATCAATGTAAAAAGTGATAGGAAATGAAAGTTTTGGCTTTGGGTATCATTAACCTAATAAGGGCTAGGCTATAATCGGTTTTTTTGCTTGAGGACCGCCTAGTTTTGAATAGGGTATACGTTTCTTAAAGAATGTTTGTCACCTTTCCCTGCATATTTACGGTTGAAAGTGCATACTCACAGATTTTAGGAAGCGAGAATATTACCTAAGTAAGTTTTTTTTTTTTTAATTTTCAGATAACATTCAGAGAAGCAAGGAAAAGCTTGGGAAATTTTAACTTACTTATTAACTAAGCTCGAAAAGAAATGTATCTACAAGAAAACTAATTGCCTTATTTACATCATAACTTTCTGCTGCAATTTATTAATTGCGCATGACTGTATCGATCATGTCTCAAAATAGCTCAATTAAAATGCAGTTTAAACTACTGACGTGGCGATTGCATTTAAATATCAAAGCGTTTCATACAAAAGAAGACTTCAAGCTGCGTTTTGTTGTTTTTGTATAGCTACTTTATATAAAATTTGATTGATTTAAAGTGCGTACTATTAACGCACCTGAAACGCCCTAATAGTTTGACCCCAAACCAATTTAAATAGTAGCACAAACTGTGATAAAAGGGCAACAGTCTTTAGCAATAATTATAGGTAATGATTATAATGAATGACTTTTAAATGACGCTTAAATCGTGATAGTGAAAAGTGATTGATTACCTTTCACTTACTTGGAAATATATGAAATCGAAATTGGTTTTTGGTGATGAAATGGATATTTTCCACAAAAGTTTAAAGAAAAATTGCTGTGTTGGAATATCAAAAAAAAAAAAAAAAGGGAAAAAGTAAAAGAGAAAGAAATCATGAATTCCACTTGTTTTCCAATGACCAGAGTTTTTGAATTTTTGCTTTTTTTTGGCAAATGTGTAAATTTTTATGATTTATGATCTAGCTCACAATAAATAATAGATGACAACTTTTAATTTCTTTTTAGATAAAGAAATATTACGCAAAACAAAAAGACTCACTAAAAATTTTTTTAATAATAATAATGTGAAAGTAAAAAAAAAACAAAACACGAAAAAACAAATTTCTCAGACATAAATATTTTTATTACAAAGGGAAGTGAAAAATATATCATGAGATATAAAAATTTTTAGAATAAAAATTTTGTCTTTTTTTTCGTGCAAATTTGACTGACGCTCATAATTTAACTGTGCACTCCAGCGTGACTCCAGAAGCAAAGAAAAAAATGAGTAAGATACATAAAAACAAATTATTAATTTCAATTTGTATCTTAACGAAATTAGAGCGAATAACAAAAAACTATTGTGTGGAATTTAAAACAAAAAAGAAGAAAAAAATGGAAAACCTGAGGAATCATTTCATAAGAAAAAGAAAAAAACAGAGAAATATTTTTTTTAACGGAAGTAACAACCGCTACTACTCTATTTTACTCGATCTAGAGTGATCTTTTCATACCCTACACTTATATATACCAATTACATACAGTTAAACTCATTTTCTATCAAAATGATTCGCTTGGAGAGATGGACGAATAGTAAAAAACTCTCCCATGAAACTTATGATTATCTTCACTCACACACACACATGTAAATTGCAGCATCCCAACGGGAAAGAAAGCGCTGCGAAAGGTTTTCTGGAGTGTAAGCGTTCACTACACTTATGACATTGTAAAAAATAATGTCCTATCGATTCTCATTTTACAGAAGAAGAGTATTCAAAAGAGTTCCCAAAAAAATTTAGTATCAGCAGTTTTTGCAATTTTCTTCATTGTTTGATTTATGCATTTGTTGTTATTATTTATTTATTTCTTATTGTACATAAGAAATTATTAGAACAATAGAACAATAGAGTAACATATGTAAAAAGGAAAGATGCACATTTTTATAAAGCGTCACAACCCGGTTTTCAGTTTTATCGGGTCACGTCAGGACTTTGAGGAATTCAGAGAAATGTCTTTCTTTTTACAGAATTTTTTCTAATTACAGAATTTTCCACTAAGAGAAAATTCTGGGTAGTGATGTAGCTTTTTTGAAGTGTACATAATGAAAAATGAGATTACTCACTGTTTTTAATGTGTTGAAATCACATCAGGGTTCGAAATTCTACAAATTTTGAACTATTTAGGTTTTGTTATTTTTATGTATCGATGAGTGTTTGGCTGGCTTTACACAGTTTCCTTTTTGTGAGTTTTGATTTGATCGACTAGAAGCAATCAGCTGTTGATTGCCAGTCTCTCGAAATTTTTCATTATTAATTTTTATTTTTATTTTTTTAATAAATGTTAGATATTAACCAATCAAATACCAAATTTATACATTTTCGGTTGAAAACTTATTTTCATTAATTCAACCCTCTTACTCCCTAATTTTTGATTTTGCTCAAAACCTTAAATTAGGGTTAAAAAAATAAAAAATAAATATCTGTCGTTTCAGAATTTCGATTAAGTGTAGTTTTTAACCTGTGCTGTCGAAAAAGTGATTCCCGCCTCTAGGCGGTCCTGGCCATCTAAATGCTTTTTGAAAATTATTCACAATGCAAATCGAAAGAAAATAGTTTTTTTTATGCACTGATAAATTTTTTAACGCGATTAGATTAGAGTTTGGTTTAATTTTAATTTTTAAATTGCATTTGTTTTTGACTTATTTTGGCAAATTTTCACTTTCAACTGCTATAACTTTTAAAATACATAGCTATTCCAAGCACAGCAGCACATACATACACATTTCAGCTACATACATGTTAATCATTAGTCTCGAACAAAATAAACCGGTGTATGTTATAGCACTTTACATAAAGCCCGTCTAAAGCCGGATTGGGGTGTTAGAGGGTTAAAGTCACATTAGCGCTATTCTCAGTCGATTAAGATTTGCAATAGCGCCTATAATTTAATTCAATGCATCAAATTAAATATCTTTATATATATAATCGTAGAGTTTTGTGTGTATGTCATCGTGTAACTTCTGAACGACTGGACCGATTGAAGACATATTTCTAGAATATATTTTCTTAGGCGGGAAGATGGATCATAGCTATTCATAATGGCTTTTAGTAAAGTGGGCGTGGCACCTCTCATACAATCCTAATAGTTTTTTGGGTATATCTCAAGAACCATTTATAGCACAGTACAGAAACTTGGTACAATAGCGAAAATTGACAATGCCATGCTACAACAAAAATATAGCTGAGATTAACACCTTCCATATAACCTGAATTTCCGTTATGAGATACATATCATAGGAGCCATTTATGGTACAGTACTAAAATTTAGATTTGGATTAGTGGGTGTGGCACCATGCTTCAATTTTATTTTCTACTACTATTTCTACAACTAATTCCACTACTATTTCTATTACTATTTTCTACTACTTTTAATCTTCTTTTTTTCCTGCAAATTTTTCTTATTTTATACAACTTTTTCAACCAATATTTTCTACTACTATCTTAGTACTTTTTTTCTACTACTTTTTTAATATATTTTTTCTTTGGTTCAAATTTTTAAACAATTTCAAGAATGGTCTTTGATATGAATATAGAGCGTCCTGAAATAGAAAGTTTGTTGGTTTAGTTGGTGTTGCACCATGCTCTACTTCTATTTTCTACTACTATTTTAATTTATTTTTTCCAACATTCTCTTCTTTTATTCGACTACTTATTTATACATTTTACCAATTTTTTACTACATTTTTCTACAATTAATTGTTATTTTCTACTACTTTTTAACTGTTTTTCCTACTTCTTTTTATTATTATTATTACTTTTTACTATTATTTCTACTAGTTTATGAAATATCTCAAGAACCTGCCTATCTATGTCAAAATCCGATAGGTGGCGCTGTAATAAATTCTATTTTTATAATAAATAGCAAATGGGTCCATATTTTTAAATAGTTTTTGGAATTAAATAGTCTGCAAATTAAATAGTTTTAAAAATGCCAATTTTAATGCCTCATTTTTAAATATAGAATTTTTATCAAATTCAATGTATGTCCTTTAAGCATGAATTGTCATTACCAATGTTCAATTTTAAACACCAAGAAACTTCATCTTCTTCATTGAAATAAACTTAAATTTTCCCGCTTCTTCGTAGAAAGGGCAGAACAACGTCTACCGGGTCAGCTAGTATATAAATAGATTTTTAGAAATTTCACTGGGACATGGTAGGTCAAATTTTTTTTGACCAGATATTTATGTTTTCTTTTCAATTCACAATTGCTCCTAATGGGAACTGGTGGCAAACCATTGGACCATTGGGATGTATGATTTTCCACACAACGACAATGCTGTTCCTTGTTGTGTTGTTGTAATAACAATTGCTGTCAGATATCTATTGCATTAAAAAATAAATTATATTATATAAACAAAAATTAATTGTTGAAAGTTTCATGAAATTTTTGAGAATTTATATATCTTCGTTGTTAGAGTTTATGAAATTTGCGACATTAATTTATGCCTTTAGGAAATTTTATTTGCTATTATGTTTTGCTAATTATTGTTATTGTTATTTTCTATTTCTGACTATTAAGTAGTTATAATTTAAAAAGTCAATTCAGCAGCAGCGAATGAAACCGCAACGAATAGGAATTTGCATAAAATAGTTATTTAGTTTTAGTTTCCGTAACCGTCACCTTTTAATGTTTTTCAACGCTTTGGTGAAACTGTCGCGCTTATCCTTTTGAAATTACCTATACTAATTAATAATTTGTATATGCTTTATGGTGAGTTAAATTTCGAAAACATATATTAATAATAAAAATGAATATAGATAATTGCCATTAAAAACACAGTGGTACATCAGTGGTAGGATTTGACAAATATTTATAGTCCCTTTCTTTTCATCTAAAATACAAACACAATTGTTTGTCGGACTAATGAAAGATGATGGTGCAACATTTTGGGATACACTTGTAATTGCGATATTTCTGTTCATAAAATAATAATAAATATATATGAATATTATGAAACGAAATAAATTTCCGTTTCTAGTCAATAATTTGAATATATAATTTTTAGTATTTTTTGTTGTTGTTTTTTTTTTTTTTTGTAGTTGAACTTTTCCAAACGAAGTTTGTGAAATGAAAAATTAGCTCATAAAAAATGCAAAAGTTTAAGTCAAAAGCTGGTGATAGTTGATTCGCTACTTTGACTGGCCAATTCCAATGCAAAGGAATGCAAATTCGGTTATGGAAATTATACGCTTTTTTAATGAAACTTGTTTCGCACTTAAAAATTATACCATATAAAATAGTGCATATACATAATTTTTTTTTATTGAATATACACCGAAAAGGTGTGTGCTAGAATAATAATGGAAAAATCACAGTAATTCAACCCAACAATTCACAGCAATTCACCTTTTTTCTTTTATTACTACTATTATCTGAAAAAATTTTATCGCTACAATTAAATTGAATACGAGTACATGTGAAATTCATTATTGTGGCCCTAAGGCTACAAAAAATTTTAAAAAAATATGAAATGCAATTCAAACAATTAGAGCATTGCAAAAAAAACCACAACAATAACAATGGCAAAATGAAGAAAAAAAGAGAGAAAAAGACAAAACTAAGAAAAGAATATGTGCATAAAATTTGTTGTTAATAAAATTCACAGAAGCTCAAAGTAATTTGTTTATCAATTTTTAAAAATCTTTCAACTTCATTACATTTTATAACATATATATATGTGTACAAGTGCAGAGGTGTGCATTGAATCACATACATAAATGCATACGTATGCAAACTGTTAGTGGGCACTGTAAAAAGGTTAGTTCGCATGCAAATTCACATATAAATATAAACAATGAAAATATTAGCAACAAAAAAATAAAAAATAATGCTGCATTTATTGCAACAGATTATCACAATGCAACAATAACAATTCAGACTGTTGGGCATAACCCACGTACATGCATACATACATACACATATGCATATGCATGTATGCCACCGTATTCGTTTGCATGCAGCTGGTAACCTTAGACGATAGTTTTCTTTTAAGTTTCTGAGTGGTTTTTGTGTGTTTTATGTTTTTTTTTTGTTTTGTATGTTTTTGGTAATTGAAGTAATTCTTGTGCGCTTAAAAAAGATATTAATTATATTTTTTCGCACGAGTGAATATAAAAGATTTTTTTATTAATGTGTGTTGATTTTTTAGAAGATTTTTGTTGAGTTTCAGTAGCGAAGCGAAGGAGTGTCGTTTTTTTTACTGAATTTATAGAAGTGCATCAGAATAAAGTGATGCGCTGTAAGTTTTTAGAGAGTCTATCTTCGATCTATATCTGTTTCCAAATATGCCACAAAATTTGTTTAAACTGTTTTCCGGAAGTAAATGCAAAATAGTGCTCTCTTTGTTTTTCTGGATTATACTATCAAATAAAAAGTGGTTTCCATATTTTATATTTAAAATCTTCTAAGTACATTTTAAATTATTTGAAGTACTTTTGCAATTTTTGAAGTACATTTAAAGTATTCCAAGCACGTTTTGAATTTCGGATATTTTTGAGTACATTTAAAATCTTCTAAATACATTTTAAATATTTGAAGTGCTTTTGGAATTTTCTTAAGTACATTTAAAATCTTATAAATACATTTTGAATTATTTGAAATACTTTTGGAATTTTCTAAAGTGTATTTTTAATTTTTTAAATTACTCTTGGAATTGGCTAAAGCACATAAATAATTTTATTAAGTATATTTGGAAATTTTTGCAATACATTTTGAATTATTCTAAATACTTTTGGAATTTTCTGAAGTACATTTAAAATTTTTTAAGTACATTTCGAATTAATTGAAGTACCTTTGGAACTTTCTAAAGTACATTTGCTATTTTTTAAATTACTTGGATGGAATTTGCTAAAGTACATATAGAATTTTATTAAGTACATTTGGAAATTTTTGCAATACAATTTAAATTATTTGAAGTACTTTTGAAATTTTCTGAAGTATATTTAAAATTTTCTAAGTACATTTCGAATTATTCGAAGACTTTTGGAGTTTTCTAAAGTGCATTTATTATAATTTGAAGTACATTGGCAACTTTTTTGATTCCATTTTGGAAGTTTTTAAAGTACATTTAGAATTTCTTGAAGTACATTTGTAATTTTTGGAATTTTCCAAAGCACTTTTGAAATTTTTTTGAGTACTTTTGAAATTTGTTCAAGTACATATAGAATTCTCTAAGTACATTTGTATTATTTTGAAGTACATTTGCAATTTGCTAAAGGGCATTTAGAATTTTTTGAAGTCGGTACATTTAAAATTATCTAAAGTACACTTTGAATTCTTTGAAGTACATTTGGAATTACTGAAGTATATTTGGAATTTTCTGAAGTATATTTGCAAATTCTTTGAGTACATTTGAATTTTTTTAAATACATTTTTTAAGTACAGTTAGAATTTCTTGAAGTAAAGGTGGAATTTACCAAGTACATTTAAAATTTTCGAAGTATATTTTGAATTTTGTAAATTTTTTAGTAGTAGTACATACGTTTGGAATTTTCTGAAGGACATTTGGATTTTTTTGAAGCATATTTAAAACTTTCTGAAGTATATTTCGATTTTTTTGAAGTAAGGAATAATTCGGCATTATATTGAAATTATCTTAAGTTGAATTAGAGTCTTCTGAATAAATCTTTCCAAAGTTAATTTTATTGAATTTTTGGGAAGAGTTATTAATTAAGTATTTCCTTTCTGATGAACGTGCGGCAGTCTAAGTGGTCAAGCTGACTGAGATTTTATCTGAGAAAAGATCATTCTACTGAAATTTACTTCCATATCTGTATTTCGAAGCGGTAAATGTCATATACTTATACATTGCTGACTACATAACATAAATTTATTTGTCAAATTTGTCCAGCATCATCAATGCGCAGACATAAATTGCAATTTCAAAGGATCACTAGCAGCTTTAAGAGGAAGTAATTTGGATATAATCTCCTCCTTTTTTGTGCGATAAATATTTCAGCCATTGTGATCGCTGTTCCTGAATCAAAAAGACAAACGCTTCGCTTTCGCATCTTCTGAATTCACTAGTAAGTAATTGGTGGTCTTTTTCAAAACAATTCTGTAGCAACTTTCTTATAAACATATACTAGTTTTATGTTAAATAAGCCTCTCATAACAGCTTCAGAGTATGGACCAAAGCTTCTGTACTTGAACTGTATTGTATTTAAGCAAAACCAAATAAAAAAATCCAATTTGGCTTATCAATAAATAAATAAAATAAAATTAATTTGCATGCCAATAAAGCGATAAATGCCAATGTGCTGCAAAATATGCGTAGTCTCAAGCAGACAAAAAAACAAACAAAAGCCTAAAAATACGCATTTTTTATTATGCAAATATACAAAACATGAAATTTTGCGTGAGTCAAAATCAAAACAATAAAAACATCAAAAAAAGATGTAAAACATACAAATAAACCAAACCGACAACGACAACATTAACAAGAAAATAAAACCAAAAACAATACTAACTGTTGAAAAACAGGTGTCTCGGTGTTTTGACTTACTGTGACAATTTTAATATTTAATAGCCACCGTAAAGTGTAATTTATGAGACGAGCCTTTTAACACAACACAATAAACGCACATTGTTGTTTATTTAATAAACAAAAACCGAAAAGGTAGCACTGCTACCACCCCAGAAGCATACGGGCGCACGCATGCGTACATACGTTCACACATCACACTATCATTCACCATTTCGATGCTTATGCTAATATATGTACATACACATTCACACACAGGCAGTGGTTGCCCATTTAAACATTCATTCATAACTTTTTTTTGTAGGCTTATGCTTTGTGAACACACCGTAAACAAATACATAGTATGTATATGTAAATTTTTTTTGAAGAGGTGTTAAAGCTTCAGTTTAAGTTTAAGTGTGGATAATTATTTCATTTAACATTTGAATTCATTTTGTTTTTTAATTTTTTTTGGGAAAGTGTTAAATGTTCCGTTATATTTGTTGAATAGTAAAAAATTTTTATATGATTTTCTGATTTAAAAAGTTTATTAGAGCAAATAAATGTTTCATTTCCGTATATTGATAGGTTTAGAAAGCAAAGAGTGGACTTAACTTAAAAGCGAGTTTGTTGTTAAAGTCTTTCGATTTTATTGAGAGAACGTCAAGTGAGAATGTTATGTAAATATGTTCATTAGTGTTTTCAAGTTGGAAGTTGGAAGATCACTAGCGAGATCTTGAAGAAGAGAACACAGAGAGATTTAACTGAAAACATAAATTTAGTTCAAATTCCACATTAAATTTAAATCCAAAAACTGTTTACGCCTTTTTTTATTTTTTTATTTTTTTACATTTAGATGCAGCTCATTTCAAAGTGTTCATACCATTGAAAATTTCACACTTTCGACATATTCAGCCACAGATTTCAATTATTTATGATCTTGTAGCATCTTATAATTTTTCTAGCATATTTTCATTTGGCGGCTTTTCTTTTGCCACCAAAACTAAACAAGAATATTTTGAAATGCAATTGTTTGCACTACACATTTATCCAAATTTAGTATGATATATAAAATCAATTGGCCAGACACAAAAATTTGTAATCATTCTACATGCTGCCATCTATGGGCAATGGCGAATGAGAAGTAGAACATGGCAAAAATTTGTTCATGAAAATTCGAACAATAATAAAAATTTATACAGAATAGTTTTAGCATTCATGCGTATTAGGGGTGCTCTATGTAGCAAATATGGCAAAGAAAATTTAATACGGCAGTTGAGATCATTGCTGACTCTGATATTGTTATACTTTAAAAATTTTCTAAAATTTTTTTTTCTTTCAATTAATTTTATTTTTAACATTACTTTATACGAAAAGAACAAATAAAAGTTTATTAAATAAAAACGTGTTTAAATTATACATACCTGCACGTATGTATCAAATGCCAAAAGGCTGGTTTAAATTCAATTTGCAAGAAAATTAACAAAATCATGTATTACAGCAACAGAAATTGAATTTTTGTAAAGGTCACATTCGTTCAGATATAAAAGCTTAGCATATATAAATACACATGAGTATAAAAGCAGAAAATATCATTCAAGGTTCATACAATAAAGTAATCAAAAGAACCCAACCTAAATGCCCAAAGCTACAAAAACTACATACAAAATTAAGTATTTAGCTCGATGTAGAAAAAGACACACAGAATGAAAAAATTAAATTTAATTTGAACCACAAATCAAATATAAATTAGTATATAACGGAAATATACTTAACGTCATCATTAGAATACGTTACCAATTCCCACATAAACACATTCGCACATACAGATATAAATATATACTAGCACAAGCGGAGACAGTTATTTCCCGAAGGGGGGGCGGGGGGTTAATATTTTCGTTCCTTTAAACATATTTTTTTCGATTCATGACCAATGGTCAAAATGTATGAGACTGTCATCGGCTAAGAGGTGGAGGGGCGAGGAGTTATTCTCAAACTCACCCTTCTCTCCTCTTAAGATCCGCTAGTGTATACTAGTATGTTAGAGAACAAACTACAATGAGAATGTGGTTTTAGTCTATAATTATACTTTAGTTTTCACAAATTATTCACATTAAAACAATAAATTTATATACACATATATTTTTTTTTTTTTTGGTTTGCTTGTTCTTTGAAAGCCGCTTTGAGCATAGCTGGAAATTTTCTCAAGAAACAAAAACAAAAACCTATTAAGAAACTTAGGAATATAATATTTGCAAGAGTATACAAAAATTGAGATGAATTACGTTAAGTTGTGTTGGTTGAAGCCTTGAAGCTTACGGAGCTTATTGCAGCCATATGTTTTATATGCATGCCATTTAGAGCTCATATGGTCACTTGGATGCCATATGCCACTTTATTTTACATATTGTATGAAGCAGATGGTTTTTCTACCCGCCCCATTAAATAATATCAGTTATATGGAGTGAGATGGAAAAAACACACGTTTTACCTAATAATTTTTTTTGCTTGTAAAATTTAAAAATTTCTTTGATCTAGTTATCTTTGAAAAATATGTCAATTGTTATTTTTAATTACAAACATGTTGATTTATTGTGAGTTTGATCAAAATAAGTGAAGAAAAAGAAGTACGCCTTAAAATTATTAAAAATTTTCAAAAAAATTCAAATTGGTTTTACAAAAAATTGGCCAAAGAATTGAAGGTCTGCCGTCAAACTGTTTCCAATGTTATTAAACAGTTTCAGGAGAATTTGACCATCGATAGACAACCTGGTTCGGAAAGAAAACAAGGACCACCTGATATTGGGAAAGCCAAGAAAATAGAAAGCATATTGAAAAGATCTCCAAACACATCTGGTAGAAAAGCTGCCCGGTTAGCCCAGTGCTCTGACTATTTGGTGCGAAAAGTTAAAGCCAATGCAGGTTTGAAAACATACAAACTCCAAAAAGTTCCAGATAGGAATACAGCAAAAAATTTAGACGCCAAAAGTACGGCTCGGAAATTAAAATCGAATTTCATACAAAAATATTCATGTTGTATAATGGACGACGAAACTTGTGTACTGGCAGATTTTACGCAGCTTCCGCGTCCAAAATTTTCATGTTGCTGATGCTCGAGGAAATGTCGAAGAACAATTTAGAATCCAAAAGCAGACAAAATTTCCTAAAAAACTCCTGGTATGGCAAGCTATATGCAGTTGCGGCAAAAGAAGCAAGTCATTTGTTACAGTGGGCTCTATAAATACCGAAATATACATCAAAGAATATTTGAAAAAAAAAAAGACTTCTTCTTTTCATAAGAGAGCACAATGTATCCACATATTTTTGGCCCGATTTGGCATCATGTCACTACGGCAAGAAAGCTCTGGAGTGGTACCAAAGTAATAACATAGTTTTTGTACCAAGAGAGGCCAATGCTCCAAATTGTCCGGAGCTAAGACCAATGGAGAGATATTGGGCTATTGTGAAAAGAAACTTAAAGAGCACAAAAAAGGTGTCCCAAAACATCGAAGATTTTAAAAGGAGATGGGCAAGGTGTTCCAAAAAGGTGTCTGAAACAACTATCAAATCTCTAATGGAAGGCTTACCAAAAAAGGTCCACTAGTTCATAAATAGTGGTTAGAACTATAATAGTTATATTTTTCTGTAATTTGTAAAATATTATCAATTAAATAAAAAAAAATCAAAACTCTTAGATCAACCGTTTAAAAATTATTGAATTTTATATATGTTAAGATTTTTTCGATCTCACTCCTTATATAGGGTTACCAACCGTACTATTTTGAACAGAGCAAGTTATTTTAACCAAATTGAAGGGCAGGCTTAAGGAAAAAACTCCGAGTTCGTTAGAGTAGTCGTTTAGCTTAGTGATTCTATTTTTTTTTTTTGAGTTGTCGACTCTTAATTTATGTACTTAATGGAAGGTGCCAGGCAACAGAAATTACATAGACCTGCGTTTTCGGGACCCAATATATCATTCAATGTCCAAATTGTTTGTATGTGCCCTGAGAGTAGGTTGTCTACTTATGTCTAGGGTCGCAGGAAACAAATTTACACAGATCAGATTTTATCTTCTTTATTACACCGACGGCCAGACATAATAAAAAGTGCAGTGATCCGAAGTATTTTAAAAGTTGTTAGTTACAAATCTGCAATAAGATTTTAAAAATTCAAAATAGCGGGCGAGTTTTTAAAAATTCAACGTATTTGCTCGAAAACTTGTTACTCGGGAGTTTTCGGGGTCGCTGATTAAGAATACGCAGTCAGATTTGGAACCAGCGACTCTCAAAACACTTCGAACCTTACAATTTTTATTATGTCTGGCCGTGGGTGTAAGTAAAATTCGTTTTGTGTAAATTTGTTTTCCTGCACCCCTAGAAATAAACACACCCCCAGCTCTAAAGGCGCATGCGAACAAGCAGGCGTAGGGGTCATTTGTAAGAGCACATTTCAGTTTTTGATTTCTGATATTAGTATAGTTTGTAGCACGCCAGAGTTCAGCACTAAAATTTTTCAAAAATGGCCAAAAATCCTTTTTTTGAAAACATGACGTGATGGGAAGTTTTTGACCCCAGATTCGTGTTCAGTACAAAAAATTCATTCGGAAATACTAAGAGCCATTTTATTCGCACAAGAAAAATTTTAATTTGCGGGAAAGTGAAATTAATAGATTTTTCTAAATTTTAAGGAAACCGAAATAGAGAAAGAGTGTGTAATTTATTGACAAAAAAAAAAAACACCACCTTCTTTTCATCAATAAACTCAAACGTTGAAGAGCTCCAAAACTTATTATGGTTGAGGTAAAAACTAAAAAGTTAATAAAAATTAATTGCACATTTTTTTCACGCGCTTAATAAATAAATCATTATTTTAGGCATTAAGTATTAGACATACATACACAAACACAACATTGTTTTTTTTTTTAATATATAGGGAGTGTCGTCATGGCCGGGGCGCTGTCAGGGTCGGGACAGTGTCGTTTTCTCCATTATATCTCACTGGCGTTAGTTAATTTAATATACAGTATTGTTTGTCATGACGAAAGCAAAATTTTCATGCCATTTCGAGTTCAGAGGGTGAAGTGTGTATATAAATTAAAAGAAAAAAAGTGACCGCGTGCAAAAAGAAGAGTAAAAATACTTTTTAGCAGTGCCAGAAAAAGTGGATTAATTTAAAAATGAACATGCAAACATCAAACTAAGTTAACTTAAATTGTTCGGTAAGGTTTAAGAAGTGGAAATATGTAGCATTTCATGGTGTTTGTATCACGCGAATATGCTGTAAATGATGCGAAACTAAATGACGTGTGTTGTCAGGATCAGAGCAGTGCTTGTAATCAGAGTCGGAACACCGAAAATTTTATTGTAATGATGTATTTTGACTCTAAACACATTTTTTTCACTCGTGCATGTTTTTCGTGCCATTTTATCGTATCGTATCGTGTGTGTATAAAAATTAAAATTTTCCTTAAAATTCACACCGAGCGATTTTTATTTTGATTTCATGTCTCTTTTCCCGGTTTTCATTTGTAATTTTTCTCTTTTCTTTGATTTCTATGTTATTTTCAATTCCATTTCTTCATTTCTTATTGATTTTCACAGTGCACTGACCCTGACAGCAGTGTTCCGACCCTGACTACAATTTTTGCTCTCTGTAAATCTGTAATCCAATTATATTTTAATGTTCAGCAAACATTGCAATTTGTGAGATATTTTCAACTATATGCAACATTAATAAAAATTCGGTTTTCAACGAAAGTTATGAGCAATCGTCACTCCTTTATGTTTTTTGTATTTTTGTTTGACAATTAGATGTTGAACTCATTTAATTTTGGAAAAGTTCAGCTAATTTTAAGGAATTGTTTATTAATAGAGTAATTGGTTTATTTGTTTCGTTTTTTTTTTTTTTTTTTTAAACCAATATCATTAAATTTGGCGCTTTCTTTCACTTGCAATGTGTATGTTTTAGAGCATATTTTCATCATAATTTCTTAAAAACGTTACCCATATAGCAAAAGTAAAAGAAATCAAAACATTTGCGAATCAATTATGTCATGCAGATGGATAGAGCGATGTGTATATAAAGAGGTACAAGGCTCTGCTACACCAATGCAATGCGACAAGTTTATGTTGTATTATTTTGAATAAACCACAGTGAATGTATCATATGTACAATAAAAATAATAATAATAACAACAACAACTAAATAAGCAAAAACAAATAATAATAAGTTTAATAAAAAATGCAACTTGAAATCTGCAATTAATTATGTGTAAATGCAAAAAAAAAAAAATGTAATTTATATGTTGTTTATATTATTAAAATAATAGTTGGATTCAGTTTAGAAATTTAATTTTAATTTCTTGTTTGTATACATTGTATATCTTAGGGGTTTATTGTAATTTTATACGAAATGCCATGAATCCCCTTAATATTTCAACTGCATATGCAAGTAAGTAATGCATATTAATTGCGCTCTGCATTGTTCCTTTTTTCTTTGTACGTTATAATTAACACGCAATGCAATAAGTTTAGTAAAATTTCCGTATACGCAATATATATATATATGTACATAGTTGTTGATGTTATGACGTTATGGGAATTATTCCAAATATGCAGCATACATATTTGTCTATAATATCCCAGTAGAAAAAATAATATCTAGTCAGATCTGAATTTAAGCACTAACTTTATGAATTATTTTTTATTGAAATTTCTTACACAGTTACACAGGCCTGCGAGATTTGAAATGATTGAAAGCCAGAAGTAATTTCATATGCGGTTTTACGCCTTGAATGCGAATTTGATTGTAGATTTCGTTAAAATTTTGGGAAATTCAAACTCAAAAATGCAAAATGACGATTTTTGACCATCTTTAAAATCGAAAGCAATATAATAATAAGGTATAATCATACAATTCATAATCCCAATTTTCTTCTTCGAGATAAAGCAATTTGAAATTGGTATATCAATTCCCTTACAAAATATGCACTCACTTTGAAATAAATATCATCAAACTCAATTACAATGGAAAAATTTAAGATTTTATAGATAATATTCCAAATCGATATATTTTTGCACTTTTAAGTTAAGATTTCTCAAGAATCTTGAGTGTAAGATTTGGTTTCAATGCACCAGATTTAAACATTGAATTCAATTCTGAAGTTTTGTTTTTATTTAACAGAGAATTTAGGTCAAAGTGAAATCAAAAAATAATTTAAATTTTTTTATTTCATTCAGTTTTGAATTTAAGGCAGAATATTTATTCAATTTCAGAACCTACTGAATTTATATTCACGTCAAAGAGATCTAAAATGATTTCTGATTTCAGACCTAAATTCAGTGAGATTTAAATATTTTCAATATTGAAATCATTAATGAGTTGGGGATATTAAGTGGTTGTCGCCATAGCCTAGTGATTGGTGTGGTGCTGTACCGAGCAAAAATCAAAAATCAAATATTTTCTACACAACACCACTCCTTGGCTGGAAAGTGGAAATGGAAAGCCCCAAATAAAATCTTTTCGCTTCGCCGTTCGAAATCAGCCTAAAACTATAAGTTCGTTCTATTTTGTATACAAATATAACTCACACAACATGAGTGGATGCCTAGAGTAGATGGTCTAGGCCTTCCACTATTGTGCCATAAAGGAAGAAAAAAAAATGAGTTGCTTAGGCCTTATTAATTTTTCTATTGGGATATTGCACATAGGGTAGCATTAGCTACATTTGAAAACCTTGTTCTAAGCACTCATCCTGAGGTTGGCCATATATTCATTCGATTCTCTTAAATCAAATTTTGGTTATTTTCTCTCACAAATTTTCGATGGTGTTCAGATCTGATATGTGCATAGTGAGACATTCCTATAATGAAATTTTAGAATTTTCTAAAAATTCGGGCTAGAATGTAGCACCACAATTGTGGCAACATTGATAGTAAAAGTAATTTTACTGCTGTTTGGCTTTTCAGTATAGAATTTTGGTCAGTTCCCCGGTGATTCGTGACATGTGTGAAAGTCATACTTGCTTAGTTAGCATTGCCATTTCATCACGGAAAGACTTACGTACACCCGAACCACATTTACAGATTATTGAATTTGAAAGTATTCCGCGAACTTCGACTATTTTATGATCATCATAATCGACCTACTGAGCAAACGATTCAAGCCGTAGCAATCCATTTACCCGCGTGCACAAGGCGCATACAAAGGAAAATATTGATGCCGTAGTTGCCAGTGTTCATGAAGATCGTGATTTGTCCATCCGTCGTAATTGTGATTGGTTTACTTGACTTCGTGGAAGATTTTACGCAAGAATCTTGGTCTAAAAGTGCATAGAATACAGTCCGTTCAAGAACTAGAAGACGGCCGAAACAATTTTTCTCAAGTTTCAAACAAGTGAGTAAGTAGGCTACTTAGATCGTGCGTATTTAACGCCACTAGGGGCTACGTGAAATCGCTCGTCTATGCCGATAAATCAGCATCAATTGCAGCCCTGAAAAACAACATTACACGTGTTCTTAGCGAGATATCAGTCGCTATGCTCGAAAAAGTGATTCAAAATATTGGATTTCTCGTACATACAATTTAGTGGTGGTCAACATTTACATAAAATCATCTTTAAAAAGTAAACGGCAAGCATTGATTTATCGACTCAAATTAAAATTTGACTTCTTTATCTATGTTTTTTTTTTTTTTTAAACTAAAAACCAAACATTTCACCCTTTACATTGTTCCGAACTTTCAAGACCGATTATTAAACCGATGTACATTTTTGCGTTTAAATTGCTTTCAGTTTTCCAACGTTTTTTTTTGTAAAAAAGACAACACCTGAAAATTTCACGCTCTCAGTTTGTGATGTGGAATTTAATATTTGTAAACTTATTTATGCGAATCCTATTAATTTTAATTTCATTGCTTCTGAAAAGTCGAAGTCCGTTAAAAAAAATCAATTCACCATTAAAATACTACAAACTTTTGACTACAATGGAAATTAGAATTTAGAAGAAATTCGAAGGAAACATTTGTTCCAAGGATTATCTTTGTACAAAAAACGGTGTGAATCATTACAAAACTTAATGTAATTCGGAAGTTAACATGAACATAGACAAAATAAATTTAAAATGTGGGACAATTTATTCTATGCTCAAACTAAGGTAATGCAGTATGAAATTACCCCAAGGATAGAGCCAAAAAGACAAATATAGAAATACAAAATTGTAGTTAGTTGCAAAAGTTTACAAAATATGTTTTTTCTCAAAAAGTAAGTACATATCATCGCAATATTCATACTATAATTTAAATTCAGTTCTTTAATCACATGTCTCTACAAATATCAAAAATAAATGAAAAACAAAATTTTAATCACTGTACTCCTTGTATTAGCTCGAGGGTTACGCGAAAGTATAACAGTAGTAGAAAGAGTAGGTTTATAATTATTTGAAGGTAGGACGACTCGAAAGTCAGGCACTGCGACCTATAAGATCTATTGTACAAAAGCCCCATGTTATGAGAGAAAGAAAGGAAGAGAGAAAGAAAGATAGATAAGAAACATTCGCAAGCCGAGAATCAAACTCGGGTCTCCAGAGACAAGAGTCTGACACTCTGTCACTAGACCACAGTGGTGATGGTTGGACCTACAGTTTAACGCCGATTCCGAAAGGCTGTGTGGCTCGGTGGTTTTGCCATTACCAACCAAGGTGTGTACTTGTACACTTTCTTATAATTCTCATTCACTTCACATCGATAGTGAATGTAAGAAGTTTATGTTATGTTTTAGTTAATTAACCACCAGACCAAGACGGGAATCGAACCCGCAACCTTCTGGGTGAAAATCTAGTGCAGTATCCACTAGACTATCGAGATCGTCATTAGGTATGTAGATGCCACCACATATATTTCAAGTACATATTTACATATGTGTTTTCAAAAAATTTCATTCTCTTCGAATCTTGCTCATTGGGGTTATTGACTTTCAGCATTAATTATATGAACGAAAATCAGCCTAACTAAAATTCAGTTCATAAAATTTAAGTACAGTACTTAATAAGTAACTTTAATATGGTATATAATATGTATGTATGTATGTATGTATGTATGTATGTATGTATGTACAAAATATGTATTCAACTTGACCGCATACAGCTTATTGCGTGCACCGAAAGAAAGTCAATTAAAGTCACGTGCTCATAATAAGTTTTGGTAAAACGTAAACTGATTCCACATTAATTTGTTAGCCGCTATGTTTTTGATAAAATTTCAGTTAATAAGATACAAGTGAAATAAGAAGCTTAGTGAAATTAATTTTATTTCGAGAGCATGACATGCAATACCAAACTAACTATACCCAAGTCTCATATTATTAAGTATATTTCTTTTCATGAAATTCAATTTCTTAAACTAACTACAATTAAAATTTTAATGCACTCAAAAGAAACGTAGATACCGAAAAATAAACTTGCGCACATTTGGGTTAAGTTCAATAGGTGCATTCCGTTTCATCTATCTCTATCTCATAAAATAATAACAAGATATGTAACTCTCTAGCCATATATAAAATTGTTAGCTTTTTTGCTATTGTTGTTGTTGTTATTATTTGATGGCATTTTCTTCCTCTTCTTTTTTTTTTTTTTGTTCATCGTCGTCATTTTTTTTTTTTGTCTATGAGGGGCCGGCACGGCACACGTTAAATGCCATTGTTATGTGCTTTGTGGTGTTGCTATTTTTGTTGTTGCTGTTGTTGTTGTTATGTGTCTCCCTTTCATTTCAGCATGTGTAGCTTCAGGTTGGTTGAATTGAATTGGTTTTGTGGTTTATAATGCCGCCATGCTGCTAAGAATTTTGCTTTGTTTACCTTCTTAAATTGTGGCAAAGTTATAGTTGCTGAAGTTGTTGTTGCTTTTGATATTTCTACTGCTGTTGCTTGGCTGCTGCCGCTGCTGCTTAAATGTTTTTCAAATGTGGAAAATTGTTAAAGTCATCGTTATCGTTACGGTCTCATTGCGATGCTTTTTTCTAGCATTTAATTTCAGTTTTGTTTTGTTGTTTTGGTTTTAATATTAATTTTTTTTTCTTCTTCTTTGTTGGTTTTGCTTAGCACGAGATTTCACAATTCGTTTGGCAGCAAATTTCCATTTTATGATATTTGTACTTGCATTTTTTTTTAGTTTTCTGATTTTTATTAGAAGAACCCATGATATATACATAATTATTCGATGGCTTGGTAGTTAATATATATGCTGACCTGAACACAAAATTATTAAAAAAAGAAAATTCAGGGAAATGCGTTTCTGTAGTGTCCAAAACCCAATTGTAAAAGTATATAGTTCAGAAATTATCCCAAACTATTTTTATTTTAGTCCTAGACAGAACTAAATACTTATTCTCTCATTAATGGAATGTGAACAATTTAGTCTGTAAACTTATTTTAACCGAGTCGCTAACAAAAAAGAAAAATTGCAATCTATTCATCTAACAGTTTTTCACCATGTTGGTTTCTTTAATTGTTATGTTTTACCTTGAGGTTTTTAATCCGAATGCAAGATTTAAGTCTTGTGTATAGCTAAATTAATGGTATGCTTTTAACAAATCATTTAGATTTAAAAAATTGCAATTTAATTTATCAACCACACAAAAATTATGCAATTGTTGCCTCTCATTGTATATTTTTGTGTGTTTTCTTTTGTTTTTTTTTTTTTGTTTAATTATGCTGTTAAAATCGGATTTAATAATAAAACTAAAGTCTATATGCAATAGACTAATGAAATAAGTATAAAAAAAAATAATTCAAAACATTTCTTTATTATAAATCTATAATTAACAAATCAAGACATTTAATTAATCAAAATCAAATAATTACCGCAGATAATTGATGATTTAGACATGATGGCTATAAAAATAGTTAGGCACTTAAATAGTTGAGTATATTATGTACATTTGTATGTATGTACATGTATGGATTCATACACTAACGGACCCAGAGATTGCCGAAAGGGGATGAATCTAATTTTTTCACCTAGTTCAAATTTCTTCTGTTCATGCCCAATGATCAAAATATATGAGATATTTTTCATTAAGAAAAGAGCAGGGAGGGAGTTTTCTCCCCCTTCTTCTGT
Source organism: Toxonevra muliebris (assembly GCA_963691655.1). Classification (NCBI taxonomy): domain Eukaryota; kingdom Metazoa; phylum Arthropoda; class Insecta; order Diptera; family Pallopteridae; genus Toxonevra; species Toxonevra muliebris. The sequence goes on from OY829328.1 coordinate 17,218,852, forward strand.
TTTTCATTAAGCGATCAATACTCCAGAAAAGCATTGCGTTGATTGAAAAAGAATAAAGCAGACAAGTGCTAGGAGGAAAGAGGCAGATGTAGTTGTGAATATTTATTTTGAATTTGGAAAGGTTGTTGAAAACAGGAAAAACAGACAGAGGAGCTTATATATACGCTTGGTACAGAAGAGAGAATAACTATTTCTGTAACTCGTGCTACGTTAGCGTACTACACACACGTGAAATGCGTTACTACCGCTTGCGATTTGTGCATTTTGGGTGAACACATGAACAGGAGTCATCAAATTGCGCATCTCAGCGGAACATCTACCATAAAAATACTGGTAAAACAGAGTTACGTGGAGAAACGTGGCACAGTGCACGATGCACAGTGGTTTAGTGGCTTTTATTTGGGAGAAGCGGCCAAACATAGTAAAAGTAAAGATATCGACCTGAAATTTCGGGAAAAAAGCTTCTGCCGATATTAATAGAATTTACTCAAAAAATGGGCGTGGTCACACCTTTTTTACTCCCACATTTAGTATAAAGAATTCAAATTTAAGCCAGTATACCTTAAAAAAAAATACGAATAATTTTAATGGAACATAAATAAATTTTTCAACGAATAATTTTAATGAAACAACTTTGCAAATAGGTAAATTATAATAATTTCAGAAAATTATCCATATAAGTAAATTAAAAAAAGAAAACAAAAATTAAAAATAATTATTCGGCAAAATAAATCCAATATGGATTCCAACCAATCTTTTTTTTTTCTTGTCAATACAATTTTCTTCCGCTTGATCTGAACTTAAAAGTAACATATAGTAATCACGCGTCAAATTTTTCGAGTGTGTCGAAGTCTAAAAATTTTCATATCTTTATTTTTTGCTTCAGCTGTTTCTTCGGATAGTTCTCCAATTGATAGAAAAGCGTGCTCAATAATCTCTGGACTATGTATTAATATTTTATGGACTGAAGGCGGCAGATTAAACCAAGGATATTTTTTTTAATATAAGATTTGCAGCTTCAAGCACCTGCAGTTTGAATTTTTCTACATCTTTCCAAAAGATTTTTAGGAATACCAGTGATGTCAGACGATATTTCCATACACTTCAAAATGTGGATATGTGAGAATGTTTATTTTTGAATATAAACGAGGTTCTTAGAACATGAAAAAATTAATATTTTAAAATTCGTTTTTTCCCCGGTTTTCGCTCTTTATCGCAGAAATGGATGGATTTAAGGCTTTGTCATGTTCTCAGACCCTAGTTTATATTCAAAAATACACATTTTTTTCACACATATCTACGCCCGATTTTTACTCCAAATGCCAGTTTTTGAATATACTTAGAATTTCGGCCAAATAAGACCCATTCGGAGAAAGGTTATGACTTTGCAGTGTTAGGCAAAAACTTTCCTTACATATTCTCCAATAATAGATTTTCTGACGTAAACATCAAAAAATGCACGGTTATATCCTAAAAATGGAGAAAAAACACCAATTCATGAGCACCGAAAACCAACCAACTTCAACGAGTTTTACCGAACACCCAACTAAAACTTTTGGCAAAATCCTATATGAGATTTTTATTTTTAGGTTAAGTACTTTTCAGCTATCACAGTCGTTACGCTGGATCCGAAATTGTGTTGCACAGTGTTATTAGAAAAAAGCATCGACAAATGAATATTTTAATATACACCAAACACTCAAAAAATGAGAGGTTGCACAATAATTTTGCTTTCTATCGACAGGGGTGGACGTCAGTGGATATAATTTTTTTTACACTTTAAAGAAGATATTTCAAGCTTTACATAATTTAGAATAAAATACAGCTCTAACTAACGTTGGCAACGCTGTTAAAACTCCATATCAAAATTAGTAATACAACAAAAAATTACTTTAAAATTTAAATACACATTTTTCAAAATCATATATATTATTTAAAAACAACAAATTTATAATAAATAATCATTTAGATTTGATCTAAATACCTTTTTTTATTATTTCCATATCAACAAAAAAATTATTTTTTATTTTATGTGTTATGTGTTGTGAATATGCTATATGACCTAATACGCTGCTAATAATGCACTAATAATGATTAGAAATACTCTCACTTTCTGTGCTATTATTAAATAATTATTGTTTGATAACAACAAAAAAAAGTTTACCGTTTTAATATTTGAAGAATAAAGATGATATTTGCATCATAGTTTTTTCTAAAAATGACAACAAAAAAATTATTTTTGGCCTATGGGGGGAACCACTGTGCGATGCTTCAAAGTGTCAAAAGATCTGGAAACCCAACTATCTCCAATTAACTCGGTATTGTATGTAATGCAGAAACTCCAGTTGCGTACGGAGTTTTTTATGCGAATTATACTTTATTTGGAATGGATGTAGATGCAGATAGATGTAGATCATGGGGTTATCAATCGGAGTGAAGTATTTCATCAACCGCTTCAGAAATCCGAGGCAGTCGACTGCTTCTTTCAATAAGTCACAAATGTGAATATTACAACGATCATAACATTAGATAGGCATGCTCAGAACATCAAGAATTGCTGACTCTTATTCATGAGACCTCACTGGGAAATTGATTGCAGATTACACTGTGCCACTAAATAGAGTTTTTTCCATCGGACTAGCGATTTGATATGTAGTTTGTAAAATTTTAAATCTTAAAAAATTGTTTTACTTTGAATTTTATAAAATTAATTTATGAAATATATGAAAATTATATAAAATTTGACTTTGTGCTATAACTTTTACAAGAATAAGGGGGTGGAGGGTGTTTTGATGATCTAGGACCCCTTGTACTTTTTGATAAGCAAACATTTTCTCAAACACACTATAATACTTTTATCATTCCTTTAGCTTGTAGGCAATATTGTTTTAAGCTGTACTTAAAAACTTCCGAAATTTAGGGCATGGAGCTTAGAAGGAGGATTCTTCTTTTCTACTAAACAACTTTTCTATAGACACCAAAAATTATATGACATAAATTAAGAATGCCCTGGTACAGTCATAATAAAGCCATTTTCATGATTTCATGTACCGTTATCTCGAAAACCTGACGTGATGGAGCAAAATGATCTTCTGATTCGAGCTCAGCTGTTGTATAGTGTTATTATTGAGTGAGGCATGCCTTTTCCATTAAACCTCTAAAAACTTAGGGCGTTTTATACCGGTGTGTAAATGACAAACGGTGCTGTAATCTGCAAAAGTATAAAAAGCATTCCTAGTCAATGAAAGGGAGAGGGGGAAAGCTCTGCGGCTCTCCGGGATTAATGGTACGAGCTTCTGAAGTAATACCATCTATCACAACATGAATAAAGCGGTCAGTTAGGAAACTTTGATTGGAAATCTAAATATTTAACTAAGTGAAACAAATTAGAGTAGGCTGGTAATTCGCAGTGCTCGTAGAAATATACGAGTAGTGTATGAAATGCTGAAAATATTACGTTACGGTCACGTTAGTGTTGACGACCATAGTATGCATACCAAATTGTATTTCAAATTCATTATGGTGCCGAAGTCTTGTGTTTTTTTTTATTAATTTTTCCTGGTCTATATGTGGTTTTTGCCTTCATTATCACTTAACTAGAACCAATTTTATTGGTAGTTTTCACTTATCACTTTATTGGCTCTCCAGTCTTCCCTGCTAAGAAAGAGAAATGGGATATCAATAGTAAAATCTAACAAGGAGTTCCATATGTAATCCAATGTCAACGACAGTTGAATATTCTTCCCATATCTTTCAGTGTGTTTGTGATTGTTGCATGTTCATAATTATTTTGCTAAATCAAGGTTAATTGCATCCATTTGAGAACTCATTTTGCAGCTACTTCCTTTATATGCAAAACGAACTATAAAAAATGAACCATCTTTTTCACTGTGGCAACTGATTTTTTAAAAGTTTTGGTGCTCTCTGGGTATAACACTGTACGAAAGACTGAATTTTTCTGGCCCTATCTTGAACCAAAAAAATCAGTAATTTTTTTTCTTTTTAATTGATGTAAACTGCCCCAAAATTAAACTAAAAGTTTCATTAAGAATTTCCAAATTCAAGCAAATGCGTTAATGGTTTACTATTTCTATTATGACCCAAAGGCTTATGAAGAGCCTGAGCCGAGCTTTTCGTATCCATTTATGTTTTGTCAGCTATACTTATACATGAATAGAAGTGAGCTACAGTTTTATGCTGAATCCAAAGACAAAATGAAAAGCTTTTCATAGGCAATTTTTACTCTTAGAGGTTTGCTATTCCCAGCCAAGAGGTGGTGCCGTGCAGAAAAAATTTTTATTTTCTATTTTTGACTTTTGGGCGTGCCGAGATTTGAACTCCGCCACCTCTGAGCACACTAAACAATAGGCTAAGGCGACCACGCGTTGTCCGGTTAGATAAAATAAAAATATCATTTTAATTTTCGTGCTAAAAAAACAATCAGAAAAACTATAAATTGCCACTTGCGACTTTATGCCTGTGGCATGGTGAATTAAACCTTTTTTAAAAAAGATTTTTATGTTTTCCTTATAGGAGAAGGTAGGTAGGAAGGAAAGGTATTTTCTTCCAATAACATACATTTTTTCTTTAAATCAAACATGGTAATTTTCCCCATTTTTGGCTACCTCTTTTACACTGTGCTCCATACGCTAATTGTTAAATTATGCAGTTGATCGAATCTCCATTTAGTTTCAATTTATAGCATTTTTTACAAATTGTAAATATAGCAAAACACCACATTGCCAGTTTAACAAATTTTTTCATACACACAGAGTTAACTACCTAAACAACAACAACAACCACAACAAAAACTGTTACTTTCCAAAAAAAAAAAAAAAACTTAAATAAAAAAAAAAATTAAAAACTCCCGTAATCCGTAAATGAAATTTAATTTTCGTTTGATTTTCAGAGATGCCTATTATTGCCGCGCCATGGCAAGTGTTTAGAGAAAATTACTATTTTGTATATGAAAAAATTAAAATTGCTAGGTATGTGTATGTAGTATTTAGTAACTACTCTAGCACATTGCTGCTGCTGTTATTTTGTTTTGTGCGTTTCTTTTTTTTTTTTTTTTCTTATAATTTTTACTTTTATGAGTCGCATTAAAAATGTAGGTACCTACTACATTTGGTTAGTTGGCAGATGCAAAAACAAAGCAAAATTTTGTTTACGAGCACGAGCATGTACTATATTTAATGTTGCTCTTTTATTTATTAAACCAGCAATTAAAATACTTTCAGTTTTCTATTTGCGAATGAAGTGGAGCACTCGCACACACTCACAAACTTATATCCACATATTTATGGTTAAAGCTATAGCTTTACTAGCTGGTACATTAATGTATTGTTTAGTGAATTTTATTGTTATTGTATTTATATTTTGTGTTTTGCATGCAAGCGAACACGCATGTGCAGCTAAGCTGGCAGAGCTGGAAATTTCTTCGCCGTTTGTAAATTTGATAATATGTTCAACTTCATTGAAATGTTAAGTATATACATGCATATTTACTGGTACTATGGACGTATGTATATATATATTTTTTCAAATAATTTGGTTATGTTATGAAATTACGAAATTTTTAAATAACAAATTTGATAAATGCACACGGAAAAATAAAATATTTTTAAGAAATTGTTATTCCAGAAGGAGTGTCCAATTATGCATACACACATACATATAAATGCGAGGGTAACCTTAACTCTCAGTCTTCTTATTAACTAAGCACTAAGTCACCGAAGTGACTCATTTTATTAGAACAATCCTTACGGACACTTTTTAAAGCATTTACTTCCCATCTGGGAAATGAACCTGAGGCAGCTGAAACTCCAGTCTAGCACTCATTCACCAGGCCACTGAGGTGACCTATGGAGAAGCAATTTATAGTAGTTATAGCTAACAATTGATCAGGGTGATGAGTCTTAACGGTGATGAAAGCGGAAAAGGGCTAACTCTAAATCCAACGTGCAACGGCTCAGTTTCCTTTTCGTGTTATTAGCAGGTGGTCCCACAATTTATTATTTATCACAAAGTTTATTATTATTCTTCTGGCTTAAGCGTATTAATTTAATTTATTTAATATTTTCTATTATGTTGACATTTTATTAATTACATTTGTACTAAGGTGTGCGATTTGCCTCCTACATATTAATAGTAAAACGCGTGAGAATTTTGTTTGGTTTATAAACTCACTTTATAAACTTAATGCAATAAATTTTTAATTGACAGCAAACGAATATTCATACATACATAGACGTTAATTGGTACAGCCACTAGCGTGTACAGAGATTACCTAAGGGGGGCTTTAATTTTCTTGTCCCTTAAAATTTTTTTTTTTATTCATGGCCAACGATCGAAATGTATAACTTTTTTGTCGGTAAGGGAGGAGAGGGGGAGGGCGGGTTCACCCTAGTTCACCCTAGTTCACCCTCCTTGCCTGCGTTAGTGGGTATAGCACATATTCTAGTTTAAGTTTCAACTCTTTTTAAGCATTTTTAATTTTCTTATTGTATTAAATAAATAAATTCCCAACTGAGTTTTCCGCAAAAATGCTCAGTGATCAATGAGTAACAAATTTTTTGATTTATAACAAAATTTTACAAATTAAAAGGTGCAAAATACAATAATGTTGTAATACACATTTATACACATACATGAATACACAAATACCCTAGGGTAAGTTGCTCTTGCTGTTGTTGTTGCATACAAATGGGAATACATATATTAAATAACGGATTTTTGAGGCAGGTGTTTTTCTTGCATATGCTGAGAAATCAATGGTGACAACAATGTTGCTTATGTTTCTCTTGTTGTTCTCGTTCACTTTCAAATAATTGATTAAACAATTTATTTATTGCTTAGATAAACCTAAACCTGTACCTAAATACAATGCATAATTTTTTTTTTTTCATATTATTTTTACTTGTTGTTGTGTTATTTGTTTCTATGTAATTTGGTGTTGAGTTGAATGAAATACCATTTTATTTAGTAATACATAATAATTACAGGAATTAAATAATTAGATACAACAACAAAATCTCTTAACTATTTCAATTAATTTATCATATTATTTTATAAAAGAAATACATAAACGTATATAGTTATAAGAGTTCACATGTCTACATATATGTGTGTATGGTTTCCGTCATATTTTAAGTCATAATAAATAATAATTACCATGTTTGTATGTATGCACTTAACTACAATATTTCTGTGCATGAGATTGGCCAGAAAGTGATTATTAGTTTACGCAAAACTATTAAAAACTAATGAATAATAATAATCTTATTAATTGGATTATTGAATTGGTTATAAAAATGATTTAATATGAGCACAGTTCCACGTAACCATAACTATTTATTACATATTAATTATTTAATTTCTAATTTGAACTCTTTGAATCTTTTAAAAATCGATTGGATCTTTTCTTTCACAAATTAAGTTGATTTGTAAATGCATCAACTAAAATATGCGATCAGGTTTAATCCCCGTGAATCTTAACTCTAATTCCTTTCCTTACATTCATACAGAAGTATATAAATCAAAGAAAATTTACTTCATAAACTGAAAAATATCAATTTGAATATTGACTGTTTTGACGTTGGCAATAATTTACTGACTTCAAAACAAAGTTAGTTTTTAATTCAAGAAAAAATGCACATACCCACACGTACACAGACAAAAATTATTCACATAACTTGGGTAAATATTACATAATAATCCTAGTCTATGGTATGGTATTTCTACTAATTTATCAGCTGCATAAAAATTTGAACTAAAATTACATTGTCGATACAGCATAAAGAAAAAAGCCAAGTGTTCTTTAAAAATGACCATAATACATTACATGAATGTCGTATGTATGCATGTGCCGCATAAACCCAACTAAAACCCAAATTGAAAACAAAACAAAAATAAAAAAAAAAAAAAAATAAAAACAAAAAATGAACAACTTTTTGTTTGTCAATGAATGTGGAAAAATAATTTACGAAAATTTTAATTGACACTTGAATTGATAAATTCATTTAAATCTGTCTATCTTTATGTCTGCAGATCTCTATGGCTCTCTGTCTGGCTCTGTTTGCCTGTATAAATATTTGTGATCTACCCTATACAGAAACATTTCAGAAGTTAACGTGAAGCTATTTCCAAAAACTAGTCGGGCATGTACACATCATACCTACATTCATATATAGTATGTATGTATGTGTGTTCATATGCACGTTAGCTACTTCATTATTTGCCAACTAGCAAGCCAGCAGCCAACTGGGCAAGTAGAAGAAGAAGAAACAGAATCGAAAATATTTTTTTTTTTATATTTTATCTATTTAAAAATAAAATAAATGAAATAAAAACGTGTTGTTTTATTTTATTTAATCGCTTGAGAGCGCGTGTGAGTTAGTCATAATTTAAAAATAATATGATATGTTAGTGTCAAATTAAAGCTGCACTGTAAAAAAATATTGAATAATAGTTTATCTTATTATATTTTTAGTAGACTGTGAAAATTTAATCTAAGCGTTAGTTTTTCAAAGTCTTGACTACTGTTCCATGTTTTTTAGTTAAATTTTAAGTTATGTCGGGCCGTCTGATTTGTCCGTTTCTATATACATTATTGATGTAATGACTACATATATACGTTCTTTAAGCTTGTTGTACATTACTCAAAGGTTTATCTTATATTGAAGACAAAAAATTAATACAAACGTAAGGGAATTTCCAACTGCTCTTTTTAAATGTCACACTTTTTTTATGTTTTAATAGTTATCAGATCTATTGTATAGCCATTTTCTGCAGAATTTCAGATGATGAATAAGTCTAAGTGCGAAAACTGTTACTTAGTAAAATTTGTACTTGTTTCATTTAGTCCTATTCTAAAAATTACTTAAATGAAACCCCCTGGTAAATTTGTTTCGTTTTCCTTCTTTCAGAATGAAGTTTTTTTTTTGGGAATATTAAGAATAGGGATGAATGAAATAAGTCCGAATTCTACCTACTACCAAAATATTAATCTTTATATATGTAATCGTAGAGTTTTGTGTGTATATCATCGTGTAACTTGTGAACGACTGGACCGATTGAAGTCATATTTCCAAAATATATTTTCTAAGGGGGGAGGATGGTTCATAGCTATTCATAATGGTTTTTAGTAAAGTGGGTGTGGCACCCATACAATCCTAATAGTTTTTTGGGTATTTCTCAAGAACCATTGATAGCACGCTACAGAAATTTGGTACAATAACGAGAATTGACAATGCCATGGTACAACAAAAATATGGGGGTGAGGCACCTTCCATAAAACCTGAATTTCCATTATGAGATATCTTAGTGGGTGTGGTACCATGCTTTACTTTTATTTACTACTACTAATTCTACTACTATTTTTCACTCCTTTTCTTCTACTTTTTTTCTACAATTTCTACTACTTTTTCAACTAATATTTTCTACTACTTTTCAACTAATATTTTCTACTACTATTTTACTACTTTTTTTCTACTACCTTTTTAATACATCTTTTCTACAATTTCTTTTTATTTTGTACCACTGCTTTCTACTACTATTTTTTACCACTTTTTACAGTTTTTTCAACTACTATTTTTTATTAATATTTGTACCACCCTTTCTACTCCATTTTTACTATTTTTGAACTACTATGTTTAACAATTTTTCTACTACTTTTTCTGCTACCTTTTTTCTACTTTTTCACAACAATTTTTTAATATCATTTTCTATTTTTTTTCTAGTACCTTTTTTACTACTATGAGGAGAGTACTCGAAGTGATAATACATTAAACTGAAAGTGATTTCAATATTCCAGTAGGTGGTAGGAGGTGGAGTCCATATTCGTATGCTGGGATGTTATGGAGCCAAGCGGAATCTTTATAACTCTTCGAATTTAGAATAACGTTTTTTAAACAATTAGGTAGATGAATACATTTTTTATAGTTTTTTCTTATTGAAAAAAGTATTATGAAACACGAAAATGCTGAATGAGCTAGAGTCGCCAAAGAAATGTGAAAATTTTTCAGTTTTGCCAATAAGAAAACTTTAAGATTTTGATAGGAAACTTCCGAGAAATAATTGCGTTTGGCTGAAATTATTTTTAAATGAAAATAATGTAACAAATACAAGCTACGATTAAAATATTGATATGTAAGTGTGGTAGGGTAGCCATATGGCTACCATGGTAAGGAAAGGGTTAATTAATTTAAACTGGAAACTGTTCTAGAGGCTACTCGAAGTTCCCATCTAGAGAGTCATGATGAGAATATATCAAGTATTTGACATCACTTGTAATCTAATCTAATCTTTGTATGAGCCAATGCCGGCTATTCTATATTAATGTATCAAAAAACTTTAGCAGTAAATAAGTGCGAAAAACAGAGACAGTGAGAATTAATTTAAAGAACATAAATCTCTATAAAGTGAAAAAGTTTGAAAGCCATTTTTAGATATTTTTTTTACCAGTTTATGAGAGATATCACGAAAAAATTTCTTAAGCTTTAATTTCCTACGACTTCATACTATTTCAAGCAGAAATACTATTAATGCTATTAATATAAAACATAAATATTTACATTTTTCAAGTACTTCCCTGAAAGTCTCTAAGATTCAACTTGATTGGAAAAGATGTGTAAAATACTGTTGCGGTTTCTTTTTTTTTTAAATCCATTTTATTGTTGTAATTTAAATATGTATATATCAAGACTAATCTTCTTCAGAAAATTATTTCGAAAAAATGTTGTATTTGTAATAAAAAAAAGTTTGCAGTGTTTTTACTTTTCTACCAAATAGTGTACCACACTCAATAGCGAGCTATATATACATAGCAATAAGTAAAAATGCGAATTCGATGAACAAGTTGCACATTTTAAACGGGGCAGATAAAATGCAAAAGCAGCAACAACAACAACAACAAATATCTATTACAGACGTTCGAAAAGAAGTCATTGAACGTACTTACTTCAATTTAGTGATTTTCTAGTTTTTTTTTTTTTCATTTTTTTCTTTTACAATTGTATATAAATAACAAATACAGCAGCAGCTACAACAACAATACAACAACAGCAACAGGGACTAATTTAGTTGCATAGAGTACAAGTTGTGATGTTTATATGTAGGTATGTTTGCTTGCACATACATATATATCATTGAAGTCCATCCATCGCAATTATAATTTTGCGACTATTTCTTTTTGCAATATTAAATTTATATACCAGTGAATGTGTGCATATGCATTTGTATTAGTGCTTGTGTGTGTGTGTGTGTATGTTATACTGACCTAGTATTTTCTATGGCTATATCGTATGTATTTTGCTGTGCATCAAATGGCTTACAGCATATTTCTCTTTTACTATATTTTTGCAATAATAACAGAAAAATGTGCCAAGTGTTTTGTTTTTTATTGTTTTTTCTGTTTTTATTATTACTTTTGATATGTTTGTGATTTCCACAATTAAGTGGGTTACTCTTTGTGGCACACTTGTCGACGTCATTGATTTGGATTGGAGTATGCATGCATGCAAGCATCGATCAGAACTTGGACTAGTGTCGAATATATTTACAGGTGATTTGTGCAGCATTATATCAAAATTTAAAAAATATAAACTTCATTCATTGTACTCAATGTTTTCTTACATGTATACCTAAGGAATATTTGTGAATGAAACTGGTTTGTTGTTCAAGTCTTTTGTTTATGAGGTTATAATGCAGTTTTAAATCGTTCTTTAAAAATATTATATTTTATAAAAATATTATTATAAATAAAAAAAAAAACTAACAACAATTTTTTTTCCACACTAATTTTTAGTCTTTTTGTCATAAACTTGAAGAGGAGAACGATATGGCTATAACCAAAATTCAACTTGTCTTCTTTGGTATGAAATTTTTGTCTTGGAACTGAGTTTAAAAAGTTTGAAAATTAATAAGAAATAGTAAGCATTATTGGGTCTTTGTCAATTTAGATTTATTTGAAAGATATTGAACATCGATATTTTAAACAATATTAATTAAAATGCTGCCATCACTCTATAGTGCATTACAAACAGTTAAAGTTACAAAAAGAATACAAAGAGCAATAATTTTAAGAAAAATAAAAATAATTGTTATTAATATGCAGCATAGTGCGGTTGAAGTCTACATGAAGACGTGATTCTCTGGTTAGTTCTCACAAAAATATATTATTTTAGACTATATTTTAAACCTACCTCTGAGTAAGTTTAAGAAAATTCATTAAAAAAATAACTATCACCACAAATTGTTGACACTGATAAATGTTGCATCAAAATCAAGGTCTATTAGTTTTCTATGTAAAAAGTTTCATATTTTTAGTCTATTATTATTATTATTAAGAAGCGGTTGGGGCGACTCGAAAGTCAGGCCAAAGCCTCAAACGGTTTGCTAAAAATACTTCTGCTTTGCCGAGCCAAGGCTGGACATTCACACAGAATGTGATATGTCATCTCATCATCCTCCATACATAGACGACATTCTGTCTCATGAGACAGACCTAATTTACTTAGGTGGTAGCTGACCACGTAGTGGCCAAATAGAAAGTCTGCTAGCAATCTGAAATCCGATGTGTTAAAGTTCAAGGATTTGGTGAGAGTGAGAGGGGGAATGAGCTACTTTCTCTAACTAATACCTTGAATGGACGGCCAATAAGATAGGCATTCGTCCTTCGTCTCAATAATCGATTTGGAACTAGTCCAGCCGTTTCCACAAAACGCAAGTTCATTGTCAGCTACATTACCTATAATGCCACAGTGGCCTGGTATCCAACAAAGCGTGACTTTGTTACAGGTAAACAGCTTCTGCAGACTCTCAAAACACTCCTTCACTAGCGTCGAAGTGAAGCACAATGATAAAAGTGCCGCTTGACCGCTTGGCTGTCAGAGAACATTACCTATAATGTCAGCTACATTACCTATAATGTCACAGTGGCCTAGTGTCCAACAAAGAGTGACTTTGCTACGGGTGGACAGCTTCTACAGGCTCTCAAAATACTCCTTCACTAGCGTCGAAGTGAAGCACAATGATGAAAGTGGCACTTGGCCGCTTGTCTGTCAGAGGAGATTATAATCCTAGCACATTTTAGAGCCGTCAGTACGCCAATTGAGAGTGCAAAGGGACCGAAATTGAGGAATTGGGAATTCCAATCGGATCTGGATGGGCCAAAGTTTAGATCCCTAATCATAAAATCTGACACAGGCAGTTTAGGGTATTAGGAATTTTACTAAACTTGCAGCCTCAAGGAAGTAATTTCAGCTATTTTCTTTATGAAGATGTGCAGAGGTGCTAGTCCGATCAACATCTCAATCGTAGGAGTGGGACAAGTTCACATATCCCCTGTGATTGAGAGACAGGCAAGCCTTTTGAGCTTGTTAAGTTTGCTGACAGTCGAGCTTTGGATAACCTGAGACCATCACACTTATTTTTACTCAAAAATAAATGGATTATTAAAATTTCAGAGATGTTCTATTAGTAGAAGGAGATGATTTTTTAAAGTACAAGATAAGTCTTCTTTCGCCATTTTAAAATATACCTGTCCCTCGATTGCTCCAAAAATTGTGCACAACGAAACAAAACTTTAATGTAAAAAGGGAAAAGAAAATAAATTCTAATGAATATATTATTATTTATTTAATCATAAAATAAATTTTAAAACTAACTTAAAGCTAAGCACTAGCTGCCAGGGCTATCAGCCCGTGCAAAATGAGACTCGGATTGTATGAAAAAATGGCGATTGGTTCCATTAAATGTCAAGTGCAGCCTACGCTCTAGTCCATGCATGACGTATTCAAAGGCGCAAAATTTTTGTTTCCAACTCAATTATTTGAAACTGAAATGTTTTTTTTTATAATATTGAAAACCGTGTTAGAACGAAACCGTGTTGGTAATAAATGAGAAAACCGTTTTAAAGCGAAACTGTGTAATAAATTTGAGAATCTTGTTAAAGCGTAACCGTGTAATACCGCGTAAATTTCTTTTGTGTACTTAGCTGCTTATTTGCGGTTTAATTTATCAGGGATCTCATCTTATATTTTACCAAATTGACAGTTAAGTTAGAAGCGGCGCTCCCAGATAATTGCAATTTCAATGCGAGTAATTGATACAAAATATTTGAAATATTTCAGGAAGCAAAATATATGCAAAATAAGAAAGCTCCATGCTTAAATGCTTAGGATTATCTTCTCTACTTATTATATTTCAAGACAAAAAATTATAGACCAGCGTTATAGAATCTATAATGCAATATGTAGTGATAAGTATTTTTCCTAAGGAATTTTCTTAAGACTGTATCTTAGTAGTCCACTCTCCACCTTATGTCTAGTTTATTAGAATTAATAACAGAGTCGCGCCTTAAAGTTATGCAGACTTAAACTGGAACCCCCCTGTATTTCAATAAGACTGTCCAGAAAGCTTAAAAGGTAAAAATAAAATTGTATTAAGCCATTGAAAATTAAGTTTTGTTTTCAATATTAATTGTAGAGTGTGCATTTGATGCGGTTTAGTTCTTTATTTTAACTTTCTTTATTGCCGACTAAAATTCTGTTTTTCAGACGTTTTGATTTATAAAATTTTACAAAAACTAAAATACCTAATTTTTGCTTTTTTTTTTTTTTAATTTTTAAGTTTTCTAGCTTTTAAAAAATCGATATAAAATCGAAAGGTTACTTTATCAAAATGAAATTTTGCATTCTCATTGATAATATTAATATTAAAATTTTAAGAAATTTTAATCTTTATTACCTATCAGAATTTACAAAACTTCTTATAATATTTTCTATATTTTAGATTTATTGAATTCAGTCCTAGGGTAAAAATATCAAACCAAAAAGAAAAAAATGTCATTAACTTTGATAATATAGAAAAGCTGTAGAAGCACGACTGTTCAGTAACTTTCATTTCCGGTTTCATTATCTGAAGTTAAAACCTTTATCAAGCGAACTTGCTGCACAGTATAACGGCCATTCCAAAAAAATCGAAACCAGATAAGTCGGCTACGAACTTTAAAAAAAAGAAAAAAGCATGACATAATTTTAAAGAGTACCCATTCAAGTTTACGAAAAAACCTATGACAAATAAATCTATTAGTTTCCGTAATTTTTACGAGCAACCAAAATAACTCTTTAAATGATGTTTCATAGAAGAGCATTTTTCAGTGTTTTGACAAGCGTAGTTCGTGAAAATAGTAACAGATGATTGTAAAGTGAGGTTATGTTTCAATAGTGTTTGCCATGCACGTTTTTTCGCCGATGTTGTTTTCTTGAAAAGCAAGCTGTAAATACTTGTAAATAAGGATTTAAATAATTTTAAGTTCAGTGTCCTCTCCGTTAACAAAAAATAAGAAATTTTTTTATAGATGGCAAGCCACATTGTTTTGAGTGCAAAGCTAACTTAAAGCGATTGTCGTTGTGTAAGTTTTTCCGAATTTTATAATCAACGTAAGTGGTAAAAACAGGGTGACGGAGAGGACAAAAAATCACACTGCATTATAACCTAGGCAAGTTTGGAATTTCGAATTTGTGTAATCTTGATGAAGATTTGAGTTTTTCATACATCGAATGGAACATTTTTGCTGCTTGGTTGATGGTGGTTTGGACGAAAGTGAGGTCCGAAAATCTTAATGTTTATGAAGCGTTGAAACGCTGCCACAAAACAAACATTATTTTTGTTGAAAAGAAAGAAGTCGCGGCAAAAACATCTTTTTAAGATGTGCGATTTGAAAGATGCATGAAAATCAAATGCGGTGATGAGGGTAAGAAAATCAGCATCGCATCAATTCATTCTCTCCGGAAATTAGACAAGCACTACATTTTTACGTCTGAGACTTCAAATTCAAAGAAACACAGAACTCAGGTTTTATCTTCAAATCAGCAAAACGTAGGCTGTTCTGTGACTTGAGATAAGCGAAGGGGAAATGTGTTTATAGAAGAAGAAGTTTTGAGGGGTGCAAACGACTCGGAATATACGCGTGTCTTGAAAATCCTCACACGATCTCAATCGCGCCTTTGTATATAAAATATTGCAATTTTTTCTTCCTTCTACTTCTCTTGGGAGCTTAGGGCTTCTACTAGGCATTTCCATCTGACTTTGTTTTGGGCAGTAATTTTCACGTTTTGCCATGTTGTGTTTTTAATTGTTAATTCTATTTCCTTG
This sequence comes from Toxonevra muliebris, assembly GCA_963691655.1. Taxonomy (NCBI): domain Eukaryota; kingdom Metazoa; phylum Arthropoda; class Insecta; order Diptera; family Pallopteridae; genus Toxonevra; species Toxonevra muliebris. Next base: position 17,235,010 of record OY829328.1, read on the forward strand.
TGGGCTCCATTTAAGCGCCATATTTGTGATACTTTCGGCTGGTTTTCTTAAAGTGTGTCCTATCTACCTCAATTTTCTTCTCTTTATCTGTGTTGTTATGGGTTCTTCGTTAGCAAGGTTCCAAAGGTCTTAATTTCTTATTAGATTTGGCCAGAATATTTTGCATATGATCCTTAGATTTTTGTTAATGAATACTTGTAGTTTCTGGATGATGTTGTTTGAAATTAGCCAAGTTTCACTTCCATACGTGAGTGTTGACTTTACACAGCGTTGAATATTCGGATTTTTGTTCCTCTGGAAATTTGTGAGCTTTTCCATATTGGCTGCAGTCGCTTTAGCCTTGTTGAGTCTGTTGATGACATCTTCCTCTGCTCCACCGTCTGTCGTCATCATACTGCCTAAGTAGCAGAATTTGCCCACATATTCGACAGGCTGACCTTTGATTGTGATGTGGTCATTGCTGATGTTGTTAATTCGCATGGCTTTGGTCTTCTTGACATATATCGTCTTCAAAATCCAAATCGTCGAGTTGATGTGTGCGATTCCATGTTATGCCCCTTCTTTGAGAGTATAGGTTTGCCATAACTTCGGCAAGTAATATTGCGAAGAGAAGAGATAAAGTGGGCATCCTTGTTTGACTCCTGCGCTAGTGGTGAATAGCTCGCCGATAGTATTGCCATAGCCGTTCGATATTGTTGAGTTATAATTTTTATCATTTTCATTTTAATTATTTTATTTTCAAACTTAATTTCCATAAAAGTTGTAAATAACTTAAACTACTGTACGCTCAATGCAATTAGCAAAACTTCGTTCGTAACTGAGTCATGTTAAATTTTTCACTTTAGTTTAAATACCTGTTCATTGGTGATGTATGCATTAAAGATGAAGTTGGATGTGTACCAAACTGGTAAACTTCATATGAATTTACTTTGTTTTAAATAAATATCCATTAATGTTATTTACTTAAGTATGTAATTACTTAGAAACATTTACAATTTTCAGATATTAAACATTTCTTGAGCCGATTCTCCATATGACAGGCTGAGAGGAAAAGCGGGCTAAAATTTATATAAGAGCAAAAGTGAAATAATAAGAACAGCATAGTTTTTTATTCCGTTTTCGCTCTGAACATATTTCGTTTCACTTTTGCTCTGAACATATTTTGTTTTGCTTTTGCTCTTAAGTAAAATTATTCCATGTTTTGCTGAACGTAGAAGTTATACCACTTTTCCTCTCAGCCTCTCAAATGAGGACGATTCGGTTTTATATCACTTTCGAATGATAAATGACAGGCTGAGAGGAAAAGCGGGCTAAAATTTATATAAGAGCAAAAGTGAAATAATTTAGTGTCAGTGCAAGAATGGCATAAGTAATACGGTTTAGAGTGAAAATGAAACGCCATAAAAGTAAGAACAAAAATTGTATAACTATTCTTTCAGAGCAAGAACAGCATTGTTTTTTGTTCCGTTTTCGCTCGGAACATATTTCGTTTCACTTTTGCTTTGAACATATTTCGTTTTGCTTTTGCCTTAAGTAAAATTATTCCACTTTTTTCTGAACGTAGAAGTTATACCACTTTTTCTCTCAGCCTCTCATATAACATAAAAAAGTAAGAGGGCGATCGTTCTTGTCCTCTCCGTTACTTTTCCCATGTTTTTTCTCTCATTATGTAATTATTTTTCAACGAAATTATTACGATTTTTCGTGAGTTACAAAGGTCCATGAATCGTCAAAAAAAATTCAACCCTACAGCTAGCTGGCATTTGCAGAATTTGGGACTTGAAATTGAAAATAAAGATTTCCCATATCGCACGCCTCCTCTCCGTTACCCAATTTGTTGATGTATAACTAAGAGGGACTCATTATTTTTTTAACGAAACTTTGGTGGTAAGAACTTGTTACTTGTTAGGATCCTCAAAAGCCCCCTAGTATCAAAGTAAAATATCATTTCCTTGTATGAGATCAATATCATTATCATAACTTCATAATGGGAAAATCAAACAAGTTCATATTTTAGTATTTGACCTCATCACTGCGTTTTGTTACTGGGCGTTGTCGACAGAAGCTGAAATTTCTGGTTTCTCGAAAATAATACCTAATAATTTTTTTATTATATTTCCTATCTAATAAAGATATATTTTTTATATTAAGTAATTTGAGTTTTTTCCTTTCTTTTTTTTCCTCTTCCGAGCAAATACAAAATTGCACGCTGTACAATAAACACCAACTCAATAAAGTTAATTAGTTTGAAAACTATATACCTATACATATTTAACGCCGATTGCGTTGTAAATTTAGCGTAACATTCAAGTGTTTTTGTGTTAATTAACAAATTTTGTCATTCGCTAGTAATCAAAATATACATACATACTATGTATTTATGTATGCATGGAAGTGTGTAAGTATGAAAAGGTACATACACTAACTTTGCAAATATTTGCGGCAATTAGCTTTTAACTTTAACTATAAAAAATAAAATGACAAAATAAAAAAAAAAGCGACTCCAAGACGTTGCTGTCATAGCATTTTGGAAACTACATTTTACCTGCAACCAAATATGGCACCGTCTGGCATGGTGGTCGTTTGTTTGTTTTTGCTTTTATTTTTACTCTTTAGTTATCTCTAATTTCCTTTTCAAGCATAAAGCGAGCAGAGTTGTCTCAGCTGTCTCACTTCTCAAGTTGCATTGCATATTTACCTGAAATTAAATAGAAAAACGGTAAGAAATCATGAATCATTTGTATGGAAGTGTTAAAATTTTTTTTAATTAACGTTAATGAAAACGTCTCTAGAATGGCGATTTAATGATTGATCAAGTTTTGTAATAGCAACATAAAATAGTTTTGATTAGGTATGGCCTAATTCGTTCAGTGTTTTTTTTTCTTTTTTTCAGAAAATATGAAATATGGATATGTTGTGCAATCAATGTGTGAGCAACCAATCAATTATATTACATCATTAGAAAATACATATAAAGGAAATACTATGTTTACTTGAAGAATGCATACTTAATGGTAATTTTGTAATTTTCGCAATATCTGTTCTCTGTGACAATCGCCATCTTGAAGCTCCATGTGCTGATTTTTTGATTTCCTTCGATCGATAGTTGAATCTATTTCAGACTTTCCGGCACTTGAATTTCATATCAAATAAGCACATACTAACAAAATTGTCTTTAGTGAGGTGGAACGACAACTCTAACTCTAAAGTGAAAATTACAAACTTCCAGCCAAACCTTCAGCGTTTTCTTTTTATAGCATCTTTTAAATGCTTTGAAATTATTAAATTTCAAATTAAATTAAAATATCTAGATCAAAAACTTTTTTTTTTTTTTAACTATTTGGTTGGCAAGAATTTAATATTTATGACATACATACATACATAATCTCAAAAACACACAAAATTCAATTGTAGTTTGAGAATTGTCATTCAATGACAACTGCAAAGCCAAAATCACACCCAAAATGTCTACATAAATTTAAACCAAAAAGGTGATACGAATTTTATTAAATCAGGTCTAACTAGCTACAGTTTCATATCATATAAAACTGAAACGATGTTGTGTGAAATTTCGTAAACATGATTTTCTTATTTTTTTTTTTTTTTGTTTTTTTCTGTTTTTTAGTTTAGTTCAAATGACAAGTGTGCAAAAAATATATTTAGCATATATTTTTAGTTTGCGATTTGAAGGACTTCCAGTTGATCATGCATATTACTAGAGATTTGGAATTATCATATTTAATATAGGTACATAATTAATTTATAAAATATTACTATATTTTAATTATGTATATTCAACAAAAACTGCATTTTTAAGATTTAAATTTTTGCATTTATTAAATTAATGATTTCGCATTTATTCAAGATTCGAATTAGTAAATAGAAATCTAGATATTCTCAAATAACCGGAATTATAGGAACATCCAAGACTACAAAGGTCAACATTGCGAAAAATATAAAATTGCGAAAGTTTACCGCTATTTGGTAAAACGTTATAAGAAATATATATTCAAGAGATGCCCTCATAGTCGTGTAGAAAGTTTCGTAAAGACTGAAGGGCGGAAGGAGCTAATGTGGGATGCCTCTATGGACGGGTATGAAAACTACCAATAATACCAAAAATGTACAACGGCCAAAAAAGCTCAAGAGTTTTGAAAGTTGATCTTATATAATTCAAGTGCGTTGAACATAATGGCGTTTTTAGTTTTTCTCTATCACTTTTTTTATATTGGGTTAAAAAGGAAACGTCCTTAAATTATATTTTTTAGGTGCTATTTTTTTTCAACCCGTTTATAAAATAATTAGGTGATTCAGAGAAAAACTGAGAATGCCATTATGTTCAGCGTACTCGAATTATATAAGATCCACTTTCAAAACTCTTGAGCTTTTCTTTTTGGTCAATTCCCTTGTGCAGTGTTTCTATACACATATGATTTTTTGATGTGTAAACATTTTAGCTCACGGTATGGGCAAAATTTTAAATGTGTAAAATGTAAGAATAACTGTAACGTAAGATGAAAGATAACTGTAACGTCCAGTTCCCCTCTCGCTCACACTACTGCGCGGCATGACTGTGCTACTCTAAACAACAAAGAGAGAAGAGAGGGAGAAATTAAAATACGAGCGGAGTTTGTTTGTTTATGTATCGATCAATTTACTCACGCATATATGTACATACGAAAACAAAATGTGTGTGTACATTTATTCGTGGCAGAATTATTGGTAGGTGTTAAATGTGTGGAGATCGACTATACCATACAAGCAGAGAAATCGCCGTTTGATAGGTTTTGCATTCGGTTAGTTAGATTGGATTAAAATTAAATATTTTTTAAAATATAAAAACAATACAAAATGATAAGTAATAAAGAATCTAGGTTTCAATAAATGTATAAAGAAAATGTAGTGCTAATGATAGCAAACCACGGCATTATAAAAATTTTGCTTTGTACATTAACCTTAGAAAGGCAACACTTTTTTATTTATATAAATAGCAAATATGTTAAGCAGAAAAAATCAAACTTATTTATTATAAAATCACTTATTTACTTCAATGAAAATAAATTGTTCGTTATTTTTATTAAATGCAGTTAAGGCAAATCTCTTTACAGTGCTTTTAAGAAGTAGTGGGGTGACTGGTCACCCCTGTTGCCTTTCTAATGTTAAATGCGGAAAGCACTTATCGTCGCCTGAGAATTGATTTGGCGTATGTGTGTACAAATTCATATACCTATACGCCAAATTAATTCTCAGGCGACGTTATGTAAACTTTTCACATCTAATAAAATTTCAAATCGACAGGAAGAAAAACTTAAAGCGCGGAAAAAAAGATGCAATTGCAGCTGCGTATATACGAGCATATAGTGCCCGATGCATTGAGTAAAAGGAAAATAATGCAACTACAACATATCAGCCCTATTCATGATTTGATGCAATTGCAAAATATTTCTGCTATCACAAGAAGTTTCACTTCTGCCTTGTGTTCGTTAATACACAACCAATTTTTTTTTTGGAATTAATGCTAGAACAAAAATTGCAACTCTGTACCGGTAATGTCGATGACAATTGTAGACGAACTCTTTTTGTGTGCGACATCTTCATGTAATTCCTTGGACATTTGCTCCATCTGTATGTGAAATGTATAACTGTCATAAACTTTAAGATGGCGACGCTACACATTGTTCTTTCTGCCATAGGCGTGTGTGTGTAATTAAAATGTTATATTGAATTAAAACTATTTATGAATCGTTTATTATATAGTTTGCTCGTGAATTCATTTACGGAATATTGATATTTAGCCTCTCATGCACATTGCTCGACAAAATTATGTCGCATTGCAAACTTACGCGCGACGTCACATCCGTTTGGTTTTACTCTAGGGACAAGAGAAAAGAACTTTCACTTCAAAAAGTTTCAAAAAATATTTAAGTTTCTCTCTACAATATTTCTGTGGTCACAAGCCATAACAACACAGCTCGAGTTATTATCATAATTGAAATCTTCAAATCCGATTTCATATTGTGTCAAAATTTAATGAATATCGGTTCAGTGGTTTACGAGATATTAAAGGAAAAATAGCGCAACTCAACTTGATTACTATTAGCATTTGAATCTTTGAAGTGCTCTTCATATCCGATACAATGAAAATTTCAATGTGTGTAGGAATTATCGCGTTCGAGTTACAAAAAAAAACACTCTGTTCAAATTAATTGCTAGATAGAATCCATTAAAATCTTAACCCTCTAGTTGCCAAGCCCGCCTCTAGACTGCCTTCACCAAAAGGGATGGAATTGCCATCATAACAGTTTTCTGTTGTTAGATTTTATCTTATCGTTTAGAGAATGTCCCAGGCTTTTAAAAGAATGCATCAGTTACACAAGTTAGCTACAGTCAAAGTCAAAAAATTGTGAAAAATAGGAAAATTAATTATTTTGATTGTATTTGAGATAAAAGTGAAAAAAATAAATAAAATACTTCCCGTCAGAGTATCCAAATAAAAAAAAGCTATGGATAGCTAACAATTTGAATTTTTTATATAAAATATTTAATTACTTAAAACAAATTGATAAAAAGCTTATTCAACATCAAATAATTTAAGGCGCTCAAACTTTCTCACTTCATAAAACCACGCCCATTAGTGTTTTTTAGGGGTTTTAAATCAGTTTATGATTTTTACGCCAATATTAATCAATTCAGATTTTTTTTTATCAATCAAAAATTTGGGAACTAGAGGGTTAATTGTAAAATTAATTTGTTTTTTTTTTTATAATTTGGCTTTAAATAATTAATACTTTAGAGTATATTAATCTATTTAAATTACGGTTAATTTCACTGAGCTATTATTATTTTTGTAATGTTCATTTTTCAATGGGTTCATTTAACAACTGCACATAGAGTTCATAAAATTAATGAAGTATATTAAATTTCGAATAAAAATAAAAACAAAATATTTGGTTATAAAAAATATAAAAGTTACACAGAATATTTTTTATTTTTTATTTTCCTACATTTTGGAGACAATGAAATTATTAACAATTTTTGTATTCTTCCTTAGTATGATTGTATTGATATTTGCGTCAGGTTCCAAAGTTCGAGGTATGTATTTAATATTTTATGCAAATTTTGTGTGACAATGTAATGTAGTTTTTCTTATTTTGTTTTCATTAATATTTTGTGTTGTTCCAAAAGGAAGTCAGAAAATGAGGAATAACTCAAATGTGGAGCCAGATGTCGGCATATATGCAGTGAAAATCCTGAGAAGGCATCCATAATGAAATGGAACATGTGCTGAATCAAGTTTCGTGTTGATTTTAAAACCAATATGCTTATAATTTTTATTCTGTGAAAAAATGTTTTACAAGAAAAAAAAAAATTAAAGACTATTCAAAAACAGGATTTACAAAAAAATCACATTGGCATTTTATTTATTTATACGTAATAATTAAAGTGCAAGTTCTGAGCAATGAAGTATGGATTTTCGATTTGGTGTAACCCTCCGATATTTGAGTAGATCTCTGAGGACAATTTTGCCCACAACTTTTGCGATGGATTTTTTTAAATTTTATTTTATGAAAGTATTATAGTTTTATTAAGGGGATTACACATTTTACTGTTATCTGATTTAAACTATTTTTATTTCATTCGAAGGGTCAAAGATTGTAGTTCTTACTACAATCTTGAATCTTTTAAAAATATTTCGCAAATGCTAGTCTAATGTTCTCCTGAGAACTACATTTTTTCAAATATTCCGAAATTACGTGGAGTAGAAAATATATAGTTCCCCCATATTTCTCCAAAAGAACGCATATACACGGATGTAGTGAAAAGGTGTGATTAAAACTTTAACCGCTTTAATCTGTGCTTAGAGTGTGTTGGGTATAAAAACTGGTATTTAAATTCTGATCAATAGAATCGTGATTTCTTATTTAGACACTTATTAATACACACATTGACGTTAATTGAAAGAAATTAGTTAAATGCTACCGCCAGAAATATGCAGCAATCAGATACTTCACTAATTATGCCCGTTTGCTAGTCCATCGAAAAGTAAAACGGTTGCCTAGTGCAAACACGTTTGAACATGTATTAAATTTATAGACTTGACACTTGCATTTTATTATAAAAGTTTTAAAGATAATTTTTTGGTTTTTATTCATCAAAAATTACTCTCGCGCCCGCTTCCCTGCTCATTACCATAATAAAAACTAAAAAAATATTTTTACTTTCTTATAAAAACAAGTAATTTTCGAAAAATGTTTTAGTTTCTCTCAAAAATTTCTGCTGCTCAGTTTGAAATTGAATTAAAGTGCAGCCAACAAAATGAAATTATCATTAAATTTTATACTTTTGCTTCTGAGTGTGATTACATTGGTATTTATAACAAATGCTAAAGCGCAAGGTTTGTATTAAATATTAACAACGAGTTCAAAGTTAGCTTCCTTAAATTTTTTTTTATTTCTTCTTTTTGGTTTAGATTCAAAAGACTGCGTTGAAAATGAAGAGTTTGTTACATGTGGAACCGCATGTCCAGAAAAATGTGGTGATGATCCTAAAGCTCTTAAAATCTGTACTCTTCAGTGTGTAATTGGGTGCCAGTGCAAGAATGAATACAAGCGTAGCGGCAGTGGAAAATGTGTGCTGCCTAAAGATTGCTAGAAGCGTGAAATTCGTAGTAATCACAATGTTGAGCTTATGTGAGGATTGTGATGAAAAACACTCACTTCAAATTAATAGAAATCATAGAAATCTTGATTTGAAAATCAATTTGCTTTTACTTCAAATAATTGATATTTTGAAGTAAGTTTGAATTAATTTCAATTGCAATTAATTTCATTTATCTGTTATTATTTTTGTAATGATCATTTTGTCAATGAGTTCATTAAATTAATGAAAAAAATTAGTTTTCCAATAAAAATAGAAACAAAACATTTATTTATATGAAATGGCAAAGTTACACTGAATATTTTATTATTTTACTAGCTTAATTTTGGGGTAAACAAAATTATTAATGATTTATATATTGTGGGGTATCTCTTTAATATTTTATACAAATTTTTGTATGGTAAGGAAATTATGTTTTTTATTTTGTTATACCTCATTTTTTGTAGTATTTTAGTTTTACCTAATAATTTTTTTGGGGTGTAAATTTAAAAATTTCTTTGATCTAGTTATTTTTGAAAAATATGCCAGTTGTTATTTTTAATGAAAAACATGTTGATTTATTGTGAGTTTGATCAAAATGATTGAAGAAAAAGAAGTACGTCTTAAAATTATTAAAAATTTTCAAAAAAATCCAAATTGGTCCTACAAAAAATTGGCCAAAGAATTGAAGGTCTGCCGTCAAACTGTTTCCAATGTTATTAAACAGTCTCAGGAGAATTTTACCATCGATAGGAAACCTGGTTCGGGAAGAAATCAAGGACCACATGATATTGGGAAAGCCAAGAAAATAGAAAGCATATTGAAAATATCTCCAAATTTGGTGCGAAAATGCAGGTTTGAAAACATACAAAGTCCAAAAAGTTCCAGATAGGAATGCTGCAAAAAATTTAGACGCCAAAAGTAGGGCTCGGAAATTAAAATCGAATTTCATACAAAAATATTCATGTTGTATAATGGACGACGAAACTTATGTACTGGCAGATTTTACGCAGCTTAAAATCTATTGAAAAAAGAACAGGTGTCGAATCAAATATATTGTTGAGTTTAAATCCTTCTCTTAACTAAAATGTTTATAATGTTGATTCTGTGAAAAAATGTTTTATAAGATGAAGAAAAAGGAACTCATTTAGACTGAAGAATAAAAAGAAAGCAGATTTTCTTCACGGTGCCACATTTTGGCTGGCAATGCCATTTGATTAGCTCACGAACAACTTGAATGGTCGCTAGAAGTTTCGCCTACATCCCTCAATGAGCTGTTGCGAATTGATTTATAAGAACTTCATATGAATTTGATGCTTTAGATATTTATCCACTACTGCTGATTGCAAATTACGTGGAAATGGCACCGGTACTAATTAATTCATATGCGATAATATAAATACATTGGCGCCCGCTTCCCTGCTCATTACCATAACATAAGCAAAATATTTTTATTTTCTTATAAAACTGGTAATTTTCAAAAAATATTTTAGTTTCTCCTAACTTACAATTGAGTTAAAGTGTAGCTAAGAAAATGAGACTATCATTAAATGTTATACTTTTGCTTCTGAGTGTGATTACATTGGTATTTATAACAAATGCTAAAGCGCAAGGTTTGTATTAAATATTAACAACGAGTTCAAAGTTAGTTTCCTTAATTTTTTTTTTATTTCTTCTTTTTGGTTTAAATTCAAAAGGCTGCGCTGAAAATGAAGAGTATTATGCATGTGGAACCGCATGTCCAGATAAATGTGGTGATGTTCCTAATGCTTTTAAACCCTGTTATGCTATGTGTATAGTTGGGTGCCAGTGTAAGAGAGGATACTTGCTTAACAACAGCGGAAAATGTGTGCTGCCTAAAGATTGCTAGAGGCTTGAAATTCTTAGTCCTTAGTTGAACTTATATGCGGATTGTGATGGAAATCACTCACTTCAAATAAAAATCATTGAAATCTTTATTGGAAAATTAATTTGCCCTTACCTCATATAATTGATATTTTAAAGTAAATTTTTGAGATAGATTGATATTATTTTTTTATAGTAGGAAGTATGGAGCAAGATTATCCAAGTCATCTACTTTTCATTTGCAGCAAATCAAGGGAGAAGTATCCATAACCGTGAAAGAATTGCCGCATTTAGAATTGAGAATTTGTCTGACAAATTTTGAATCAGCGTATCGATGCACGAATGAGCTATTTGCTTCAACGTGAGTCTCGGAACTCTGAGTTCCATTTCGAATGCTTCTTTTCAGCTCCGTTTTTCCGTTCTCCTTAAAACGTATCGATAATTTCGTGATCATGCTTTACTGTTGATGCCAAATCACGTGATTTTTCTTGCAGTCGAACTGACAAAGGCATCGTGATACTGAAAACTCTGTCTGAGTCGAAAGATATTATTTTTTCCTTATTGTTCTTATAAAAGATTAATTATGTATTACTGGTTACCTAAAGGTTAAAATTCAAATAAAAATGTCGTACTTTTAAACTTTAGGGTTAAACTATTTTATGACGTCAGGTCACGCCACCGTACATTTGCAACTGATTGTAAGTATTTGAAAAATAAAAGGTTTGAATAAATCTCGGGATCACTTTTTGGAAAATTTCTCTAATTATTCCTAATAATTTGCTGAAGCTTTACTAATCAGAAAATAAGTATGAATATTTAACTGAAAATGAAAGTTCGCGGTTAATTTTACAATTTAAAATGCTTTTTTATTGAAATTCTACAGATTTTCTTTATAATTTTTAAATCGAAAAGAAGAAAATTCGAAAACAAAAAATAATGATTAAAACTTTTACTCCACCAAATTCGTGGGGTAAAGAAAGAAAATGTAGTTACCTATCGGATATTTCTCGTTCACTCTGCTATTTAGAAAAGTGATCTGAAAAGTGATATACATAGATTTGCACCAGAGATCGCACGATGTCTTAGAAAATAACTTCATAACTATTGGGCATACCACAGATTGCAAATTATTGAAAATCAATTTCAATAATTAATTTTAACTTTCACAAAATATTATAAAAACGATAGTTTTCTTTTTTATTTCGGGGAAAAATTAATTAAAACAAAAAAAAAATAATAATAATAATTGCAACACTTGAATTAACTTCTAACGTGTTCACACCAAATAATTATGCAATAATTTTTCACACCATTGGACACCATCGGCCAGAATGCTTAGCTGTCTATGTGTGTTTATCTACCCAGCGGGAAAGTTGAAATTGCATGATAATATTAACCGATGCATTTTTCTAAGAAATTGATTCCAAAAATATATAAAAATTAGATGAAGAACAATGATTCCGGTATTTCACTTCTTTTTATAAAGAAAAAGAATCATTCTAAATTTCTTATAAAGAGAAATGGAATGAAATTAAAACTGTATTACAGTACAATCGAATAAGAACTTTGCTTGCCAAATAATCGGTTACTTCCTCGAAGAATGGGTAATGGTTTGACTTCCCCATGATATCGTTTTCTATTTTGAAATGTATAAACCCAGTTGAACTTTGGATGATCGTAGGAGTAATCATTGAGCGCTCCAAAGCGAGCAATCGATTACTCTCTATTGCTCCAGAGCACTTGCATTTTGTACTTCTTTTTAACATTGCAAGTCCTAGCGCATGGAGTACTCGTTTTAGCCTCCAAAAGGAATAATAAAGGAGGGCACGATTACGAGCATGAGATCACTTGCATCTCATAGAAAAACAAAACTCCGAAATAGTTCCTCACAAAATTTATGACGCCATAGACTTGTTATCTAAACCGCCAGTAAGCACGCAAGCACTTGTGTGTGCCAAGGTTCAAATCCCACAACATTTTTTTTAAATTTTATTTTAATTATAATATTATATTCAGTTTTGTTCATTATTTTTTTATTTTTATTTTTTTTATTTACTATTATCGTTTTATATATTTATTATTTTATTGGGTTAACTGGGCAAGAGAGAGTAAGATATACAAATTTGAACTACTCAATCAGGCTGTCTTTGTTTATTATTATTTCTAAAAATAGACCATATAAAATTATGAAATTGTGTCAGTGAGATTCAAAAATTTTGTTACTGTATTGGAGTTGCTCGTTTATCCCTCCTTTTGGGGTAATGAAGTCATTAATCGTTTGAGGAGTACTCACTGTTTGTGCAACTGGGAAACGTCAAATTAATTATACTTTTTTCTCTTGCTGCATATTGTATTTACCGATCGGGTATATGTATGTACGTTTATATTTATTACAATCGCGTGAGACACAAAAATCATATTGCGCAAAATTTCATGCAAAAACATCATGGAATGTAGAAATAAATATTTACATAATAACGATTTATATTAATTTGGTCAGTGTTTTTGAAAATAGTAATTAGTTTTGTATATATTTGTGTTGTGTTGTATCAAATTACTCGATAATTTAAAGCACTGGTAAAATAGTTAAATGTTTCATGAATTGGCTTTACTTTGCATATACATACTTTCGGTATATACATGACAAACACATAAACTAAGAATTAAACAAGTTTACGGCTTAAGACTTTGTAGTTTTTTAAATAGTTAGTAGTTATTAGAAGATTTCTGGCAGGCAAAACTATTTATATAATTGTTTTTTTTTTTTTATTTATTGTGTTATAAAGCTATAACTGTAAATATAACAGAAACTAAGAAACATAAAACCAGACAAAACTGCTGAAAAGTGCTCTTATTGAGTTTCTTCAGCTGCGTTCACTTTCCAATTAAATCAGGTGTTTTGATGCGCTTCAGTTTCCTCAGAAGCTTTGAAATGTTGCATTTCCGAAATTGTTAAAAACGATTCCGAATTCGAAAAGAATATGAAATAAAAACATTCAATGAAATTGAAAAACTAGAACCCAAATCCAACCAAGGAGGAAGACTGATAAGCCCAAATAAATTCTCACTGGCAAAAGGGGAATACTACGAACAATGTTAGTTTGATAACATTGAGCGAATAACTAAACACTAAACTAAACAGTAAGGAGTAAGATTGAAAAAATCTTAACAGACGTTTTACCTAGTAATTTTTTTTGGGTGTAAAATTTAAAAATTTCTTTGATCTAGTTATCTTTGAAAGATATGTCAGTTGTTATTTGTAATGACGAACATGTTGATTTATTGTGAGTTTGATCAAAATGAGTGAAGAAAAAGAAGTACGTCTTAAAATTATTAAACATTTTCAAAAAATCCAAATTGGTCCTACAAAAAATTGACCAAAGAATTGAAGGTCTGCCGTCAACCTGTTTCCAATGTTATTAATCAGTCTCAGAAGAATTTGACCATCGATAGGAAACCTGGTTCGGGAAGAAATCAAGGACCACATGATATTGGGAAAGCCAAGAAAATAGAAAGCATATTGAAAAGATCTCCAAACACATCTGGTAGAAAAGCTGCCCGGTTAGCCCAGTGCTCTGACTATTTGGTGCGAAAAGTTAAAGCCAATGCAGGTTTGAAAACATACAAATTAAAAACATCGGAAATTAAAATCGAATTTCATACAAAAATATTCATGTTGTATAATGGACGACGAAACTTATGTACTGACAGATTTTACGCAGCTTCCGGGTCAAAATTTGTATGTTGCTGATGCTCGCGGAAATGTCGAAGAACAATTTAGAATCCAAAAGCAGACAAAATTTCCTAAAAATTTCCTGGTATGGCAAGCTATATGCAGTTGCGGCAAAAGAAGCAATTCATTTGTTACAGTGGGCTCTATAAATACCGAAATATACATCAAAGAATATTTGAAAAAAAAAGACTTCTTCTTTTCATAAGAGAGCACAATGTGTCTACATATTTTTGGTCCGATTTGGCTTCATGTTACTACGGCAAGAAAGCTCTGGAATGGTACCAAAGTAATAACATAGTTTTTGTACCAAGAGAGGCCAATCCTCCAAATTGTCCGGAGCTAAGACCAGTGGAGAGATATTGGGCTCTTGTGAAAGGAACTTAAAGAGGACAAAAAAATAAAGAGGACTGCAAATACAACGTAGGTGGTTTGATTGGATGAAATGATTCTCCGACAGAAGAAACTTTTCCCCAGTTTCAGTGCTGATGAATAGATAAATCGAACTTGAAAATAAAAACGAAAAACAGAAAACTATTGTATTGAACTGAATTCTACGAATAAAGTACAAAGCTGACGGTTCAATTAATCAGAAAAAAGCAGTGGCGTAACACAACGCAAGGGGCCATGGGCTAAAAATTTCAAGGGGGCCCTCAACCGAACCATATATATATGGTCATACTGAATCAATCTAACAGAAATAAATAAACTATTGAAAAATATAAAGAACATAAATGTTATTCACATTTCTAGTGGCTTAAAACAAATCTAAATGAATAAAGATTTTTGATAATTTCATTTTTAGAATTGTTTCTTGCGAACTTTTGTATCGGCAAAGGTCTTTAATTTGATACTCAATAGAGGTTAGGTTAGGTTGGAGTGGCTGTCGAGAGAAACACTATGCCTGGACGTCCCATTGTGGATTCACATAGTTGGACCTACAGTTGAACACCGATTCTAAACGGCGGCGTGACAACTTTTTATCGTCTTGGTGGTTTTGCTATTACCAACCAAGGTGTGTACTTGTACACTTTGTTATATGTAATTCTCATACACTTCATATTGATAGTTAATATAAAAAGGTTATGAAAATTAGCCACCAAACGAAGGCAGGAATCGAACTCATATTACTCAAGCGTTCTTGAGTCATGCTATTGCGCAAATAATTTTTTATTAGTTTCAGTTTAGAACACAAACGTTCGGCCGAAGCGACTGTAACTGCAACTAAAATAGTCAGAAACAAAATTAAAACTATGCAAACTAATGGAAAGTAGGCAGATAAGGCAGCGTTCTCGATTATAAAAATATTGGCCTTGTGGACATACTAATTAACCCAGTGATAAAATATGAGCAACGAACATTCTCCCAAAAAGCGTCATACGATAGTGATAACAAATACACCTCTGTTTAATTTTATGGTTTAGGATTTTTTGGGGGCCGGAGTCCCACATAACCTAACCTTAAGCCGGTTATTGTTACGTCACTGGAGCAAAAGCTAAACTGGTGGCGAAAGGTGCTGATTATTCTTCTTTGCGAACCTTACACATTGGGAGTTTCACTTTAAGAACTTCTGGATTTGGTAGGTAGCTTTAATCGAATTTCAATGGCAATTCGGAGAGATTATTATTTGGCTGGAATGCTATACAGCAGGAAAATTAAATTGTGAGAAAATCACCGATAACTTCTAGTTCCATTTCCTCTATTTTATCAACGCTATCGAAAAAATATTTCTTAGTAATTTGTGCAGTATTGCTGGCTGATCGTTTAATTGGTTGTTGCGTTGTGCTATACTTTCCATAATTTCCTTCGAACTGATGCAGATATTGATCTGCTTCAATTCTGTGGGAACGAATATCAAAATAAGGTACAAACGAAAATACGTAAGGAGCGGATAATGCTATAAGATTTACTGCTCAGTTCAGTCAAGCAATTGTATATGCATTAATACTTGAAAGGCTATTTAAAAATTTCTAAATTCGGTTATATATCTCGGATTCGAGAAAAACATAAAAATCTAATATAAAAATAAATTATTACAAAAATAAATCATTAAATCAATAAGAAACCGAAAACAAGTAAAATAGATTTGACATTTTTGCTGCAACAAACTATTGCCAGTTAAAAATACACAAACATGCATACATGCTTATGTACATATGTATGTAAAACATTTTAATATCTAAGTAAGCAAGTCAAAAGAATAAGTCAAAAAACTGGTTATTTTCTATTTGAGCCTGCATATATTTTTTTTGACGCAAAATAAGCCCAGATACTTGCAGTATGCGCACCCATTTTTGTTGTTGTTTGTGATTTTGTTTCGTTGTAAGTTTGTTGATTTTCAGTGCAAATTTCGGTATTATTTTCAATCGGTCTATAGAGTAAATTCTACCAATTAGTTATCACATGATAACTCTTAAACTATAAATTTAATTTAAATATTGGTAAATTAAAATTAATTTTTTTGTTTCACTTTTTAAATTAAAAAAAAAAAAAAGAATATTTATCTGTACTACTTTTGATTAAGGAATTTTTCATGAAGTAGGTCAGTATCTTTCAAGAACAAAGACATAAAAATTATTATACCATAATAATAAAATTCCAGTTTTACTATTATTATAATAATTTTTACATATTCTTGTTGTTTTTGCTGTATGTACGCCAAAAAAAAAATTATGTTCGTTTTCATTTGCGGCCACTGCCATCATTGGAATTCCTATTAGTTTTGCCGGTTTTAATCTTAAATCTCTTGCTCAAAATGGTTTCCAGCTATTCAATTTGATTTTTTTTTGTGTGACCAGATCATGTGTTTATGTTCTTGTTGTCATTATCACGTGCTCTAAATCTAATTGCGTTCATAAAGTAAACAAAGTGAGTTTTGTTTTTAGCATTTGGTTTTCTTACCGTAAACGTCAAGTGGAAATCCTATGTATAAAAATTAGTGTGAATTATTTTTGTTTTCAAATCATAGACTTGCAGACTTGTTACGACAGTTGATAGTTTGATTGGTTTGAGTTGTCTCTCAATGCCTACTTAGACCCAATTAGCATAGAAGTTGTTATTTTTAAGTATGTCACAAAATGTCGAAACAAGCAATTGTTTGTCCATTTAAAAAGAGAAAAGTTCGCTGCACTTAAATTTTCACAGAACCTTTCAATTTTCTAAATCCCTTGATACGGAATTTGGTTCAATTTCTAGAGCTCTTCATAGAAGGGCCCCCATTCTTCAACCATTACAATGCATTACCTAGTTGAACGCCATGGCAAAAGAGCTGGAAATTACTTGACTTGGTAGTGTTGCTGCAAGCTATCCACACGTAGACATTTTATCTCCTTTATGGTAGATTATCTTCTAAGTTGGATAACATAGAAATCGCTGTCACTTGAAAATGTAGGTTGATTGTTACAGAGATAATGAAAACTAGAAAAACTATGACTATCAATCAAATCGAACAAAGGCATCTCTTTGTTCCCTCCACTAAAGCGGACAAGTTGGATCTTAGTCCCCTATCCATTCAAGTCACGATTATTAAGTACTCTTAATAAGTTAAACTTGACGAAATATTCAATTGAAATACTTAATTCCCCTACGCAAGCCTTTATAGCTTGCTGAACTAGTAGAAAATTCTTTGAAATGATGTGGGATCGCAGGCCAAATTGATTTTCCTACCTTACACTATAATAGTTAGACGATTATCGCCTAAACATATTTTGCGTTGTGACCTGAAGCCCTGAAGGGTTCGGTTATCACTAAACTAGAGAAGCCAGGAAACCTCTTTATTACAAAAGTTAGTGGACCTGTCTAGCCTTTGCTATTGAAGAGTTAGGTTAGGTTATGTTAGGTTAGGTTAGGTTAGGTTATGTTAGGTTAGGTTAGGTTAGGTTAGGTTAGGTTAGGTTAGGTTAGGTTAGGTTAGGTTAAAACCAAAGAAGCCGCCAGATGAACCGGCATCCTACCGCCCGTTATGCATGCTGGATACACTGGGCATCATAGGGGACAGGCTCCAGGAGTGGCTTGAAAAGCCAGGAGGGCTATCAGCACGACAGTTTGGATTCAGAAGAGGACGGTCCACGGTCGACGCAATACAAACGGTGATGAATATTGCACGCGAGGCCACCAGCGGCAACCAATGGAGAAACGGCAAGAAAAAGTACTGCGCCGTAGTGACGTTGGACATCAAAAATGCCTTCAATTCGGCGAACTGGCCTCAGATTATGAGTGCACTGAGAGGATTCGAAGTACCGGAGTACCTGTTGCAAATAATCGCAAACTACTTCGACAACAGAATTTTAATATACGATACTGATGACGGTGTGAAGCAGTATCGTGTCAAAGGAGGCGTTCCGCAGGGCTCCGTTCTCGGTCCAACGCTATGGAACGCAATGTATGGCGGCATCCTCAAATTGGATCTCCCGGAGGATACAACAATCATAGGATATGCAGACGACATCGCGATAGTGGCAGTAGCCAAACACCTGGACTCGTTACAGGCTATATGTAATGATGTCATCTCAAGGGTGAGAAGATGGTTATACAACTCGAAGCTGGAATTGGCGGAGCAGAAAATGGAAGTCGTGATATTGAGTACCAAAAGAGCACGTGAAGAGCTGGTCATCACGGTTGGTGATCATAACATAACATCGTGTCCACACATTAAGTACTTAGGAGTACTTATAGATTCTAGAATGACGTTCAAGGATCACGTGAAAGCTGCTAGTGAAAAAGCAGCACGAATAAACAGCGCGTTAACACGCATCATGCCGAATATAAGAGGTCCGCGCGAGGGCAGGCGCCGACTGCTTTCAACGGTTACTACGTCAGTAATCTTATATGCAGCACCTATCTGGGCGGACAGCAAGAAAACACACCAGAAGGATATCCGTGCAATATATAGGCTCAGTGCCCTGAGGGTTGCTAGCGCGTATTGCACAGTATCGGACGATGCTATGTGTGTCATTGCAAGTAAAGTGCCCATAGATTTACAGGCACAAGAGATGAAGCGGTTATATGGACGTGACACAAAATCAACCGAAGCCATAAGAAGAGAAGAAAGACAGCGTACCATCATGTAATGGCAGTGAAGATGGGAGTCATCCGAGAATGGTCGATGGACCTACAATCTCATTACGGATATAGAAGAGTGGATATCACGCAGACATGGTGAACTGAATTACCACATTACGCAGCTGCTTAGTGGCCATGGGTGCTTCAAGCAGTACTTGCATAAAATCAACACCGGAGAAAAAGACCCGTTTTGCCCCAGATGCCTAGAGAAACAGGAGAACGCGCAGCATATACTTTTTAAATGCCCGCGTTTTAACAAAAACAGAGATGAGCTGGAGAAAGCCTTTGGAGAACCCCCTACAGAAAGGAATCTGACGACACAGATGTGTAACACAGCGGAAAAATGGAATGCAACATGCAAGGTTGCTGCAGATATGATGACCACTCTGTTTGATGCAGAGCGTTTGCGCAAAGTCGAGCGCACGGCGAACACTACAAATACGGAGCCAGATAACGTCAACCGACGATAAAACCGAACAGAATTTGACAGAAACCAATACTGACGATTGAGCACTAAGCTCATTACGGCCTTCCGACGTAATACCTAACGGTGGTTCCGGGAGGAATATCCGTACGGACAAGAGATGGTTTTAGCGTGAGAATGTCACGCACTGACGGGGTGGCTTTTTATGCTTTCCTCCTCGTTAAAAAAAAAAGGTTAGGTTAGGTTAGGTTGGAGTGGCTGTCGAGAAGCACACTTAGGCTTGAACGGCCCATTGTGATACCACACAGTTAGACCTACAGCTTAACGCCGATTCCGAACGGCGGTGTAGCAATTTTTTATCGGCTTGGTGATTTTGCCATTACCAACCGAGGTGTGTTCTTGTACACTATCTTGGAATTCTCATATGTTTTATATAGATAGTATATTAATATATATATATAGGTGACATTGGCTATCTAAATTTTCGTAAAAAATACAAATACTTCAATCTATTCTGTGACAGCTGATATGACAAAGGATCTATGAAAGGTTATTTCGGGCCAATGTGATTGTCTTATGCCCTAACATCAGTTCCTAAGCTCTTAGTTGACAAGAAGATATGAACGGTTTAAAACAGGAATTTAGATGTTGGGGGGGGGGGGGGGACTTTGGACATTTGGGTCTGTATTTTTCAGACCAAATTATATGAAATAGAGATGAGTTCTAAAATAAATCTTTGAAAGAGGTCAAAAGCCGCAGTTATCGTTATTTCTTCCAACAACCAGTCGGTTTTAAAGTTAATTTTTTTCACGAATCCATAATACAGTTATGATTTGTTGGATAGCTAGCCACTGGAATGCCGCAGGTGAAAACTTCTGATAGCTAGAAAGGGTTCATTGGTTCTGCGGCTTTGCTAAACTTTTTCCAAATCAGTCTTTGAGAAGCGAGGGAAGAGCTAACGTATTGCGAACATCTTTCAGATCTTAGACTTTCTGAAAAGCTGAAAAACTTTTTACTCTTCCGACCCTAACGGGTTCTCTGCTCGTACCAAAACAGGCCTTATACTGTTGGTTTATATAAATAACTGAAGAATACCACCTATATATGTTAAAGCAGTTTACCCAAAAAGATGTTATATTTATGATATTTATGGCTGGGCCCAATTGATATTTCAGATCGTGCAAATGGGTCTTTCCCACTAACTAAAAATAAATAAATAAATATATGTTTGGTAGCATTTTTGATGAAGTTAAATTTTAAATTTTAGTAAGTAAGTAACGCACGATAAATATTCTGCAACAAACTTGTTAGTTGCTAGCCAAAATATTAAAAAAATAAATAATAATAACAATAAGCTACAAATTATTATCACACCATTCAAAAACTGCAAGTAATTTGTATGCAAATATTAGATAATATTAAAATATTTTTAACTTTAACCTGTTTTTGCTGCTAATTTCAGAACTTTCGATTAGAACGATTCTAATCAATAACAATCAAGGCTAAAACAACAAAAAATTTGAATGAGAACTACAATGATATCCATATTAAAAATCAGTCAAGGCTCCTCGCATTTCTGAATTACCATAAATTAAAAACATTCTGAGGATTTCTACTAAGTTCATTACCTGGAGGTCGCTCAAATGTAATTCACACAAAATACTAAAACTTGCCATACTTTTCTAATCGTTTACACGCGAGTTTTATGCTATTTTGCCAAGTACTTACATTTAACAGTGGTAGCACTTGACAATGCTCTCATTCTCTGCCAGAAACCCTTAAAAAATTTTTAGCCAACTATTGCAAGTAAATAATAACCAAATCTCATTCCCACAATTAGTAAGTTACAACAACTACAAAATTTCAGTCTTTTCCATTCCATTTCGTTTCGCTTGTTTTTGAGTATGCAATTGTCACACGCACTTTTGCAAATAATGTTGTGATAATCATGTGAAAATATATGATTTCTTCTTTTAAGTTAACTCAATAATAACCATAATGATGATGATGTCAAAATCACTTCATTGCATTTCATTCAATTACATTCATTGCACATACAAATACATACATACAACACACAAACATATATACATACATACAGTACAAACGAGAAGGTACTGTTTTTTTTTTCGATTTGAAAAAGTGAAATTATTGCAATTAATTTTTTTGGATTTGTGTAATGTTTGATTAAGAGTTTGCGTGCTTTATATTGCATGGTATATTTCAGTTGTGGTTGTTGTTTTTGTTTTGTTTTTGTTGAATGTTGTTTTTTGTTTTTTATTCAATGTTTTTTATGTTTAGATTTTAAGTTTGGGGTTTTCAGTTTTTCATGTTAAAAAATAATTCGTTGACAAATTAATTGCTTAATTTCTTTCATTTGTTTTAAATTTTTTGTCTGCACTGTTTTCTTAGTTGATTTAATCTAAATGGTTGGTAAGTTTTGTGTCGTAAGTCATTTGCTATGACACTTAAGTGGTTGTGGCAGTAATAGAAAACGAAAAAGGAGAAGAGTATTTCAACTGCTAATTTGAAAAATGAAAGAAAAATTAATATTGAAGTTTCTTTTAGATTTAATCTAGTCTTTCCACTAGTTTAATGCTTAAGTTCTTTGTTTGTCAGTGAACTACTAAGTTCGGAGTTATGGAAAATGAATATATGCAAAACTTTAATCCTGATTTGAATAAAAGAGAACAGCTGTTTCTAATTCCGATAAACCCAGTTAGCTAATTACAGCTTAGACTGGTATGTGATTTTAATATCCACCACATGAGACCTTGTAATGAGATCAATCCCCTTCTCTCCATCCTTGAGATTATCCACAAAGAGTGAGTGTAAAGAACGAATCTTTGCACTTGCTAATGCTGTAATATGAGAAAGCGATTCTTCTTCGAGGCGCTGACATTAATAGGTTAAGTCTATGCTACTATATCAGCAAGTGCCCTGTTAGGACTCCTGTAGGCCTAACTGTTTGGTGCTTTTGCAGCTATTTAGTTTTTTTTGTTGTCTGCACAATTTAGTTCAGCTAGCCCAGGGGAAACAGCAACGTCTTGGGTTCGATTATCGGTATGGCAGTGAGTTTTTCTTTAAAATAACTTTTAATATTATTTCTAATTTTCAACTATCATCAAAATTATTAAAAATACATCTACGTAATGACAGACGACTAACTAATAGAACAAATAGCAATAATGTTGATAAATCCGAGACTATTGTACTATATTTTTAGAGATATTATTGTTGACTGTACCGCGACTTGTATAATCAATTGTACGTTAATCTGCCTAGAGTACCTCATCCAGTCAAATCTCCCAATCTCACCAGTTCAATCTCACCAATCCAATCTCCCTTAACTATTCTAATTGTTCCTCCTTCTCATTGCAGATCCTACATATTGAGCATCCCTCAATACCTGCTATACAGAGATGTTCCTGGAGCCTCACTATCGGAAGATTGGCGAAGAGTTCTTCTTTCTAGTTTATCTCTTCCTGTCGGAGTACTTCCCTGTTTACAATGTCTCCTATTGCACAATTTCATTCAGGGCTCATGAATACGGTCGCTGCCCCCTTTTTTTTTTAGCAAGTTCGTTTGCTTCTCTCTAATCATACGAGTTCAGGAACCCAACATAGAGCGACTTTATTGTGCTTGTCTCTTCTTTTGTACTTCCTGCCTAGGTTAATGTACACATCTATATTAATTGCATGGATCTCAGCTTGAAAAATATTAGGATATTTCCCCATCGGCTCAGAATGTTTTGTTTTTGTAACTAAGACAAGGTATAATACCTTTCAAGTACAAAAATTGAGCTATTTTTAGTTCTTTGACTGTGACAGTAATTACTGGTCACTGTCTGCCGCACTGCGCCCTCAAACGACTATTGCAGAAGTTGCAAAGATAAAGAAGAGGAGGAAACCATTTCTCACTACTTATGCTTTCTGTAGAAAAAATGCCTTGGTACAATATTTTCTAGACAACTTTTCCGACTTGGAGTCAACTGATCTAAGGGCTACTTAAATACATAACAAAGTCTAATTGGTTCCACAACAAATTTTTAAAGGGGGTGGATGAAACATTCACGTGGTGACACAACGGGCCGTATCTGGCCTAAGCGTGTCGTGACGGACAACTACTTAACCTAACCTAATCTAGTTTTTTGACGATGTCGTTATGAGACATGTCTGGATTTTCAAGTTTTTTTTTTTTTTTTTTAAATTTACACTAATCAATTTTGTGCAATAGTATCAACAATAAAGTAAGCTTCTAGCGATACTTTGAATTTTGAATTTACCAGCTACACAAATTTTCGTACGACAAGTTTTTTTTATTTTACAACCACTCATTCGTTTTTACTACTAAGTCTGGCAACAAAGTTTTTCTCTAATTTATACTTATTATTTCTGTCCTGGGGACAACCCAAATTAAAGGTATTTATTTTGCTGGGTATTTTGTTTTCTTCTAGCTATTTTGGGGGCACTCTCTACTACGAGGTGTAATGGACTGAGCTCAAATAGTACCTTCAACGTAGCAGCCGGACATGTTCGCATTTTTTAGTTGAGCTTTCCTTGCCAAAATCAAAGAGTAACCGCGTAATTTAGTTTCTTCTTATTCAGATGAGCTGAAGCGTAAGTTAGTTTTCGAAAACTTGTTTTAAATTTTCAAAGGTTACAATTTTCCTAAAGTGCCCCATGGAAAAGCGAAAAACCCAACCTTCTTTATTAATTGTAATCTAAATGCCAGTGTTCACACACACGGGGCAGAAGAGTAGAGAATCACTTGCGGTAGGCTTATCATCTATTCAAATGATAACTAACAGAATAATGAAAGCGAAACTCATCTGAAACTAAGAAGGAAAAGGAAGGCCTTAATAGCAGCTAGACTGTCTGTCGAGCTTAAGAGTGTGTTGAAATAATATTGCGTACCAATCTGCATAAACTCACCAATCCCTTGGTATAGTTTTCCATGTTAAAGCATCTCCCCACCTATTAACTTTCTAGTTGGGAAAGCTATAGCAAAGTTTTTTTCAAAGTTTTATCTGAGAGTTAGGTCGCTACTGCAACAAGATTTTCCTGATGGTCCAGCACTCTAGTTCTTTTCATGCCATAGTATCGTTATTATTGATATTATTTGTGTGATAAGCTTTTAGGTTACCTTAATGAAATTAAACTGTAATTTCATTGACTATTAATTTATTCTATAACTGTGCAAAATAAACATTTAAGATTGTGCTATTCAAATTTGCGGCTTGGATTAACTCAGAATAAAGTAGTGACAAATTTTTGTCTTAAGTCCTTTGATTTGAATTAAATACTTAACAATTATTCCCCAGATTTTTTTTTTTTTTTTTTGTTATTTGCATAAAAAATCCATTGGGTTCTAATAAATATCATTAAAAAATTCGTGCTTATTATTATCCAAAATATTTTATTATCTCGTAATGAAACAGTTATATTATTGCCAAATTTGTCAAGAAGAGGTCAGTTTAGATGGAAATAAATTAATATATATAATTCAATAGTTGCAACCAAAACGAAACATATCATAAAGACGGACGCTAACGCTAACGCTAATCTAGTCTACAAAACAAACAATATAACAAAAAATGCTGTAAGTTCGTGACTTGCTAAGCTCAAAGTAACAACAATATAAATAAAATAAAATGAAAATAATTTATAGCCGTTGTATTCTCATAGTCAAAATGAAAAGTTAAACCATTTTTGCATGTTGCAGCATATCGTTTCGTTTCATTTCATTTTAATTTTTATTACAGCTTTGCTATTGAAAGGGTTTATATTTTTGTTTATTTTTGCACAACAAGCTTCTCAAAAAACTCAAACTAAAACTTAGCTAAGATTCAACAAGGCTTGAGATTAAATGCAAATTTGTTCATTCTCATAGAGTGTGGAGGGAGTGTGGTGTGGTAACGAGACGAGATGACAAAATTGGACAAAACTAAATGAACAGCAACAACAATAACAACCACAACACACAACGGTAACACAATAGTGTCTAAATGAGCCAAGCTAAAGTTAGCCTTTGTTTTTATTGTTTTTGTTTTTAAGCGAAGGCGACTAATAAGAGCGCAAACTGCAAATATTGTTAAGTATTTACCGGCAATTATGCAAAATAGTCAACGGTGCATGCAAATCGAGCGTGTATTACCTGGAAATGAAAAGAAACAAAACAAAAAAATTAATGAATATGAAAAAATATTGAAAATTAAAAATGTAATATTTTATTTAATTGGTGTAACAGACAGCAGCGATATTGCTTTAGTGTCTTGCCTTAATGTTATTTTATTATATTTTGTATTTATTTTATTTTATTTATTGAGAAAAAATTCAACTAATTGAGGAATACCTAAAATGTAATGTTAATTCTCAAATGATCGAATGACTTTAAAAAGCCATCAAAAACGAATATAAAATAAACCAAAACAAATACTTATTGTATATATTTTAAAGACAAAACGAAAAATATATAATAAAAATAAGTGCTGGTCATGTCGACACTTGTCATACCTTAAAGTTATTGGGGAGGAATATAAAATTATATATTACGAGATTACTAGCCAACTTAGAAATTGCGGAAAGGTGTGGTTTTCGCAATTTATTCGATCTATACCATTAGCAACAATCATAATACAGTAAAATCCAAATAATTCGTAATCGCAAGGGATCAGGAATTTTTTACGAATTGCAAAAGTTTTCGATTTAACGAGGTTGAAATAGAAAAATTCGAATTATCGGTGGTTTTTCAATTTATTTAATGGAAAGAAAAAAACAGATATTCATTTCGTCGCCTGAGAATTGATTTGGCGTATGTGTATAAGTATTCCTATGCCTATACGCCAAATCAATACTCAGGCGACGACTTAGCAGAAATATGTACCTGTGTACAAATATGGGGCACCATTAAAAACTAAGTTTTAATAATTTTTCGTTGTTCTCGCGCATCTTGTCCACCACAAAAAAGTGAACGCTTAACGTAGCTGCCTACTATGATTGATTTTTTTTCGAACAATAGTTCCATAGATTTTTGCTTTACATTACGAATTATAAGAGGTTGTCAACATTAATTACGATTTATAAAAGGTAAAACAGACCTTGTAATGAAAAAAAAAAAAAAAAAAACAAATACGAATTAGCGAGGGGACCAAAATGTATGGAATTTTTGCGGATTAAAGCGATTTTCCCAAGGGACCACCAGTTTGTTACGAATTATTGAGATTTTCGAATTAACGGAGTACAAATTATCGCGGTTCTACTGTAGCTGCATTATTTATGGAGTATAGGGGAGAGGGAAGGTTCATCTACAAAGTCGCCAGTGTTTGAGAAATAATAATTTTATACAGTAGTTTCAGTTGGATTTATTTATTAATTTCACTCAAAGCGGGTATTTTTTTTTAATTGCGTCAGTTGTTATTGGATTAATGATTTATCTGGTTAAGTACGTCAAAAACAGTTAATTTTTGGCGGGTCAATTAAGCGGAAACTACAGGGGGAATGTAATTTTAATTCATCGGATTAGTTTTATATTTTATCTGAGCATTTATTTACAGACCAATTGAGACGAGGTTGATTAAACTAGTTCAATAAAGGAGGATGGAAAAATGCTTTTTAAAAACACTACTTTACAAGATTTTCCACAACCAATATCCTAATGATTTTTTTCGATTGGCCCCAATTATCCATGTAAATGGCAAAATTCAAAAAAGTGCATTGTTGAGAGCACATACTTCACATAAATGCTTGTAATAACTTTAATTTTCAGCCAATAAATTTTAAATTTTTGTATATTTTAGATGAGTATCAGACAAAAGTCTTAAATGAAAGTAATATTGCTGTTGTGATCGAAAAAAATATCGAAAGTTTCGAGCTCAATGGAAGTCAATGGAATTGGATTCGTTCATGAATAAATAAAATAAAAAATTCGAATAAATCAGAAAAGTGAAAAATTTATGAACACGAGTTTTCAAATTTAAGCCTAACAAATCAATTTTTAGTTTATACTGCAGCTTCACAATAATTACGCTGATTATTCGACTTTTTTTTAAAGAGGACAGTCCTTGTTTTTACCTTAGTGTGTTCTGGGACTTGGTTTAAAAAACATAGTTTATGAATTTTCCAAAATTTCATTTTTTTTTATCATTAAAGGTAAAAATTAAAATTAAAAAAAAAATTGAAGGAATGGGGCCTGATTTTGAAAAATAACACTAAGATAATTTTCCAAAAACACATTCTCATGTAGATTCCGAAACGGCCTTCTGATTTGCTGTCTCTATATATGTACACTATTGTTGTCTTGACTAAAAAGTTCCTTAAGCATGTTAAATATCACACAAACAAAACTAAAGATATGAACTAAAGTCATGACCATGAAAATTCTATTGAGGAAGACTTGGTCAATTACAGACAAATTTTAAATCAGTTTTTCTCGAAACGATACTATACAACTTTACTAAAATGCTTTGTTCATCAGCAGCTTTCGCTCCAACTACAATTATAACTTGATTTTTCTTTTTTTGGATTAGAATATCTTCATGAAAATTTCTGGAATGTTTAATTCAAAATTATGATTCTAATTGTGACAAAAGCTGGAGAAAAATTGTAGCAGTAATTTTTTCGAAATAATCTGTGCACAGGGAGCCAGCGGAGGCCCTTGCTTGGCCAAAAACCCATTAGGAAGTAGGCAAAACTAAAAATGCAGTTTTATTCACTATTAATTAGCTTTTCCGTTACTTCCACTCCTTACTACAGTTGCACAAATTTAAAAAACTTACTTAAATTTTCATGATGCTCGTGAGTCAAAAAAAATTTATTGAGTCAATTACAACTCGTTTTTTTCTACCTATACATAAGCAAAAGAAAAAACAAAATAACACCTGGAAAGTTTCAATTGAACGTACACAGATTTGTGAGTTATGCATGTTATACAGATTACAAATTTCCTGAGAATCCACCACATTTTAAATAACTAAGTAGTGGCTTCTTTAAATCCTTACCTAAACAAGAAAGTTGCTCCCTCTTGCTCTAATTCTCATCACCGTGTTTTTTTATTTTTCGCTTAAAACTAATACTCTACATAGAGAATATGATAGTTTTTTACTACTCTTTTATTGTATACATATATATAATTATCCGGCATATTGGATCCTTCCATCAGCATTTTGAGCACAAATTCATCGAATTCACAAACCCTAAATTTAGTTTCATGAAAATCCCTACCAAATCAAAAAAATGGTTAACCTTATTGGATCCGCCATTTTAATTTTCACTATTTCGACCACAGATTTGAATACAGCTATCCCTAAAACCCCCGAGTAACAGATTTAAAGCAAATCGGTAGACTTTGTGACTTTTGGCCAACAAAGTAGGTCTGCTGGCCCACAGATTTTTTCACAATATAATCTAAACTATGATGAAATTTGAGAAATAACTTTCACTTGACAATACGCAATGACGGAAGAAACAATTTGAGGTTCCAATGTAGAAATTCGTCTTGAAATTGCGCTTTTTTTCTTTCCAGAAACATGGTCACCGTAACTCTAATAGCGGATCAAAAAAAAAAAAAAAAATACCCTAACATTGGTTTGCAGAATCTCTTAGCCTTTGTTTGGTCATTATCTTCGTCTTATTCATGAAATAAAACTCTGAAAACTTAAAAACTTTCTTACGCAGTCTAAAAAGTGTCACTTTTTAAAAATACCAACATGAAAATCCTCTGAAACACGTAAAGTTTCGAGGGTTTGTGGATTACTCTTACCATTCGTACTCCTAAATATTAAAATTTCTCCAAATTTTATGACTTTTTTCCTTATTATAACATAGTCTTATTATAACGTCACGAGGTGTCCCGGGTTGTCCAGGATAGTCCCGGATTTCAGAACTGATTTTCGTTAAGAAAAGAGACGAAAAACCATAGCATTAGCGGAAACTCCAGCCCATAGCATAACGGAAGCTGGCTTTTGAACTCGGCCAACAGTCCTATTTTGTTGCGATGATGATGTTCGCCACATTCGGTCATTTTCCGCATTGAAATGTTGTTCAACCGTGAAAATTTTTTCATCTGTAAACAAGATATTTAGACGACCTCGATAGCCTAGTAGATAGTGCACTAGAATTTCATCTGGGAGGTTCGGGTTCGATTCCCGTCTTCGTCTGGTGGTTAATTTTCATTACTTTCTTATATTCACTATCAATATGAAGTGTATGAGAATTATATGATAGTGTACAAGTACACACATTGGTTGGTAATGGCAAAACCACCGAGCTGATAAAAAATTGCCACACCGCCGTTCGGAATCGGTGTTAAACTGTAGGTCCAACTATGTGGTATCACAATGGGCCGTTCAGGCCTAAGTGTGTCTCTCGACAGCCACTCCAACCTAACCTAAACAAGATATTTTCAACATTTTCTAACACGGAGGAGCGTAGCAACGCCTTACATCTTTGCAGTCGCAAATCTTTCTTTTTTTGTGTCAGATCTTAAGCTTTTCGGAGCTTGTACGGCTTAAGATTAAGCTTTGATTTTGCAATGATTCGCACTGTTTTACGGTTTACTCTCACTTCCTTAGCGATTTTTCTCATTGAGCGCCTTGGATTTCGCTTGATTCGTTTACGAATTTTTTCTGTTAAACCAGTAGTGGCAACTGTTGAAAATTTTCCCCGGTTTCTATCTCCAAAACCCCCAGTTTCATTATATCGAATAATAGCTCGGTCTACCGTACGACTTGACAAATTTAAAGCCTTTGCAATTTGACGGCTACTATGATTTGCCAAATGCAATTTCATAATTTCACGACGAATATTTTCCTTGTCCATTTTTATGGAAATTTCAAAATGTAATAACAAAAATTCAAATGAAATTAAAAGCAAAGCCAATGATGAATGAATTTGCTTTTTAAATTAAAGTAACGGTAAATGGCAAAGCTTGCTGCAGAGTATTAAACTTGCGTCACTTTACAATTGTCACCCTGTATATTAAAACGGATGTACGTTGGGTCGACAGTTTTGAATGTATAATGCGAAAGCAGGACATTCCAAAAGATTATTGAAGATGTGCTTTGTATTCCTGGAACAAATACTCCAGTTGAAAGGGTTTTTGTTCAACTAATAAATATTGGACTGTCGAAAAACTTATCTGCATATTATAACTCTGAACTCAATTTTTTATTCAATTTAGAATATTCTATATATTTTGCATTTATAACTTAGAATATTTCCTCTCCTGTCCTGATATTTACAACTTTCTTAATACAAACCCTGCTTTTTTTTTGTTTTAAAACGGCTCGGATTCTAGTCCAAAAAATCTGGTCACGTTACCTTAGTATATATGAGAATAGGAATAATTAAGCATCTTGAGCACGCCAGTTTCTTAAAAAATTTATTGAAAAAATTGTTAAGAATTATATAGAAAAGTACATTCGATTTTTATTTCTTCTTTTCTGATATTCTCACGTAT
Organism: Toxonevra muliebris; assembly: GCA_963691655.1. Taxonomy (NCBI): domain Eukaryota; kingdom Metazoa; phylum Arthropoda; class Insecta; order Diptera; family Pallopteridae; genus Toxonevra; species Toxonevra muliebris. The sequence continues at coordinate 17,266,164 of OY829328.1, forward strand.
TTCCTCATTATTTTATTTGACCCATCTCTGGAACTTTGTTTTATAAGCACATGAATCCAGGATCTATTGGAGTTATTTCCTGCGTAGGTTCTAAATTTCCAAGAGCTTATTAGAAAATACACAAATCTACTTTTGTATGTAAGCAATTCATATATTCTGAAACTTTCAAATGTAGGGTAAATGAGTATTGTAGGTAGGTGTACAAGTAAATTAAAAATGTTGTCAAAACAATAATGACACTAGCTTATTTAGAGATCTCCGCGTATTATATATCATGAAATGAATAAGCAATGTAACCAAAACCCACAAAGGTTTATTTTACCAAATACAAAAATTTTTGTTGAATTCTTTTTTTGTATTTTTCTGCAACATACGGTATCAATGAAATTGAAAAAAAAACAACTCGGTTAATAGTTTAATGCGTTACTGGAGCACCAATATCAGCACCAACAAATAATGCACCACAAATACGAATAGCAACATCATTGGATCTGTCCATAAGCCCATATATATAAACACAAATGATAAGTTGGAGTGGCAGCAGTAACAGCAGCAGCAGCAGCAGCAGCACAGCACTAATGACAAAAAGCAGCAAGCGCAAGAAATAGTTCAGCACGAAACAAGAAAGTAATCTGAATGTGAATGAGCTCACAATAAGTTTTTTTGTTTTTTGTTGGCTTTTTTTTCTTTGGTTTGTTTGTTGTTATTGTTGTTCCTGTTCCCAACACATGATTATATAAGCCACATTAAATCACTGAAAAAAAAAAAAAAAAACAGTTCAAAGGCAACAGAATGCTTGCTCGCTGGTTGCATGTTGGATGAATAGAAATTTGTGGCATGCTGCTTAAGAGTTTATGCCACGACGGTACTGTTTCTGTTTTAATTTTTTAAATCCAGTAATTGATTACTAGTTTTCTCCACGAAAAATATGCGCTTTGAAACATTACCAGCATTTAGGTAATGTTTTATTTTTCGATTTTCTACTAGCTGCCGTTGTTTTTGTAGACAACATGACGCTTTCTGTGTGTTGTAAGTTGCAACAATTACCGGCTGCTTGTGTGATCGATGTTCATGTTATCTTCTACTGATAGCTTTTGTTTGCTTGTCTTTGAGGTTGTTTTTTGCGATATTTTGTTGTTGTTGTTGGACATTCGTCGCTTTTTAAGTCTCGTGATAAAATTATAATGATTGTCTTTTGCAATTTTTTTTGGTGCAAGTTGTCAATGTTTTATCTAATTTTAATTGAATGAATTGTATGGTTTTTTGGAACTTTAGACAATATTTATATAATGAAGAGAATTCATAGATTTGGATTATAGATTTGGAGACTTCATATTTTGAATAATACACCAGAAAGTAACTGTTCAAAACTTTCTAACTGCACTACATATGAATGAAAAATATGAATTGAATGTAAGAGAAAGAGTATAGAGAAACATAGAGACAGACATGTAGACAGATATGGAACAAAAAACATAGAGATATGAACAGAGATGGTGAAAGAGATAATAACAGATAAAAAGATAGAGATAGATATAGAAATACAGCTAAAATGGATATAAATAGAAATAGAAATAAAGATGGAAGTCGAAATGAAAATAGACAGGAATTGATGGAAATGAAGACAGACAGAATAGATAGAGTTAGAGACAGAGGCAGAGATAGGTATATGGATAGATATATCCATATATTACTTAGAACTGATTGTACAATGAGAGGTTCCAGCTTAAACTAAGCCATTTCCTTTTCTTTTTTTGAAGTGAAACTTTTATTGGTGCATTAGGTATGTGTACACGACCTCGATTGTCTAGTGGACAGTGCACAAGACTTTCACCCAGAAGATTGAGGGTTCGATTTCCGTCTTGGTCTGGTGGTTAATTCTCATAAACTGTATTCACTATCGATATGAAGTGAATGACAGTACAATTATAAGAAAGTGTACAAGTACGCACCTTGATTGGTAATAGCAAAACCACCGAGCCGATAAAAAATAGCCACACAGCCATTCGGAATCAGCGTTAAACTATAGGCCTAACCATTGCTACTGTGGTCTAGTGGCAAAGTACCAGACTCTTGTCTCTTTCTCTCTTCATATCTTTCTTTCATAACTTGGGGCTTTGGTAAAATAGATCTTACAGGTCGCAGTGCCTGACTTTTTAATCGTCCTTACTTCAAATAATAATGTAATGTATGTGTAAAAACCAGAGCTGGGAAAAAATGATTTCTTTAGGAATTAAATTCCTGTCCAATTACAATTCCTTGAAATTTAAATGGGTAATTAGCATTTTCATTTCCTTGTTTTTTTTGTCAATTTAATTCCCGTATATTGTTATTTGTAATTAACATTTCAATTCCTCAGTAATGGAAATGGAAAAATGTTCAATTCCATTACTGGACTGTAATTTGTAGTTTAAAATATGTAATTCTTCAAAAGGAATCGGAAAAGTACTTAAAACTGAGGAATTTCTCTTTTTGGAATTGAATTCCGAAACTATAACTAATTCCTTTTTATTTCAATTCCAGCAAGTGAAGAACATTATCCTATTATATCTATGATGGTTTACAAGGACTGATGACAAGCAGATAGGCATGACTAGAATAACTCATATGATAAGGAATATATATACTGATAACTCTTTTCAGTTGTTTCAAATATCTACTCAATGGAGAATGAAACTGAAAAACAAAAACAAATCCAAATTTATGAGGAAATAACACAAAAGAATGAAGGACAATAATGTTGCAGTTTCAGTCCTCATTGAGTAGGTGCTTGAAACAATGGAAAAGTATTAATTGTATATATGTAAGGCGTGGAATAGAGAGAGGAGTTAAACGAATTGCAGCATTTAAACCTGAATTTAGTTTTTTTTGTTCATTAACCCATTTTCCATATTCCATGTCACATATTCTTTATCAAGTACGGAAAATGAGTCAATCTAGTCATGCCTGTCTGTCTGTCATCAGTCATCGTAAGCCATTAGGAGACTTGATCCCTAGAGAAACTTGTTCACCCATCAATTTTCACAATTACACATATGTAATTTCACATCTTTTAAAATTAGTAATGAGTACTGAGGAATGTTCTAAATGATCTATTAGTAGATCTAGAAGGGTGCGGCTGCACTGTCGTTGCTTATGCGGATGACGTTGCCTTGGCAGTTTCAGGGAAATTTCCAAGCACTCACTCCGAAGTTTTAAACAACGCTTTCAAAATTCTGACCAAATGGTGCTTGGGCGTAAACCCGGCTAAAACCGAGCTGGTCCTTTTCACAAACAAGCACAAAGTCCCCACCTTTAGTACTCCGACTCTTAATGGGGTCAATCTAAGGTTAACGGAACAGACGAAATATTGGGACTCATCTTAGATAGGCAACTAAGCTGGAAAGCCAACACTCTGTTTAGGGTCCAAAAGGCAAATGTTGCCCTCTTCTCATGTAAAAAAGCAGTGGGCAAAAGTTGGGGTATGGAACTTCGGATTGTTCACTGTCTCTATACGGCAGTCATTAGACCAGTTTTGTTTTATGGTGCTATGGTTTGGTGGACAGCTCTTCAAAAAGAAGTCTAACCTAACCTAACCTAACCTAACTGAGTAATGTAATTTTAATGGAATTGAATTTACGCAGCTCTGGTAAAGGCACAGAATCAATGTAACATTGAATAGAATGATGAGAAGTGAAACGACGGAAACAGTCGAATTTTACTTTCGGATGTGCATATGTAAGTAAACAAAAGAGCGAGTAAGCAAACAAAGTCAAAGTGCATAAACAACCCGAACTGCACTTTCTCAGTGTCTGCTCATATAGTCAATAATACTCTGTTTCTCTCATATTTAAAAGGAACTAATACAAAAGAATTTCGTAAGTGTTAACTCGAGAGAAGTAACAATCAAATGCGGAACAACAATATGAAGATGCTGTATTTGCAGAAAATTTAATTAAAAGTATTTATTTCCTAAGGTAATTATATCATTCCTCGAAATTCAACACACGATTTCTAAGCATTGATATTTTCATTTTTTAATTATATTTAGGTACGAATTCAAATTCAAATACATAGGTATATTTTATTTTAATTTGAAAAAATTCAAAATCTACTTTTTTCTAATCGAAATTTGTCCAAGGCTGCATTTAAAATTAAAAAGAAAATAATATATTCACTCTATATAGTTTCACTTTAACAGTGTGTCCCATGCTACAGTTGTTTTTCCTCTGTGCTTTCCAAGTAACCCACGAAATATAGGGCTACAAAAGTGTACATTACAATTGCAACATTTTTTCGCAATCTATCACACAAAAAAACAAAACAATTGAGACAATTGTATCATTAAAAAGAAAAAAGTTTAAACTGTTATTATAAAACTCTGTGATATGTTATGAGCAAATTTTTTATTTTTTTATTCGCTCCGGTAATGATATGTTGAAAAGTAAAATCAAAAAGAAAAAAAAAAATAACTTAAGTTTAGTAAATATGGGCGATTTGTAAATTGGCATAATTACAGCATGCCATATGCCAAATAGGGTTTTGTGGCAAAATCTGATCGAAAAACAAAGTAACAAGAAAAAAAAAAATACTTAAATTGAAACGGTATGGAAAATATGGCGAAATACAGATTATATTTTCAATTTGAATGTTTTTATTTGAGAGTATGGTGCACATTTCAAATTCATGTAAATAAAGTTGTTGAAGTGTATTTGTTATTAATCTTTAGATCATAAATTCTTAAATTATAATTCTCATGATGTTAATAAAAAACCTATTGAAATTTTCTGATTGAATTATAAATTCATGTTTTAGTGAATCAGCATGAAGATCTAAAACAAACATAATAATTTTACGTATATGTTAAAAATTTATGAAAAACAACAAATAGCTCAAAAAATTACTAATATCAATTTGAGCTTAACGAAAGATATCTCTAGTTATGCAGGTACAACACATAGCAAGAGGAGAAAAAATATTAAAACAATGACATATCAACTGCGCTATAGTTGCCGCCATGTGCTGCAGCCACCAGTTGCCACAACGTGTGTTGCTTTTTGTTGTACAAATTGGCAACACTGTGAGGTGTGCATGGCTGCCGTTGCTGCTGCTGCTCTTTGTCGTGTGTTGTGCCCGTAAAATATTCTTGATTTCATAGCGCAACAATTTGGGTCTAATGAAAGAAGTAAAAAAATCAAAATAAAACTGAAATCGGCCACAAAGCAAACAATGCAATAAGTAACCAACAAAACTATAAAGTTTTAGCTGAAAAAATCAGTTCAAGCTTAAATCAACACACATACAAAATTGTACGGCTCAGGATTTGTATTTGAATCCAAGACAAAAATAAAAATAAAATTGGCACAATTGGCAATTGTGGGCAAAAAACAAAAAAAAAAAAAATACGTATGCACATACACTGTGTATCTGACTAAAGTTTAAAAACATTTACTTTGCACATTATTTCTGTTTGTTTGTGTGTTAAAGCTCTCTTAAATAAACAGCCAGTATATTGTATTTATGCATGCATGTATGTGTAGGCTAAAAGACATGCCTTTTTGCCTATCTATCTGTCTAACTGCTTATAGAACACGCTGGTAAGGCGCCTGCGCGCATAAGTTGTTATGCTGGTGGTTTCCACAGCCAACAGCAACAACCAAAAAAATAACAAACCAAAATAATGAATAATAAGCTAGTTAAAGAAAATTTCCATTAAATAAAATGAACATTCAACACTTTATAAATTTTAGAAAAATCATGTTAGAAAATTATCGTAAGATCGACATATTTACTTTTCATTTACGAGTATTCGAGAGCTAATAAAGTTCATGCCGAATGGAAATATAAAAATTCTATGGTGTAAAAATAAAAATAAATATTTTGAATTGAGTAAGTTATGCATATATCAGAGGACTGCATTCCTTATGCAGTAACAGTGCGTCATATGCAAAAGATATTGTGGAAAAGTTAGTGCCTTCAAATTGATATGAGGAAACGTTTCCTTCCGTTTTTACATTTCGTCACAATCTAAAATATCTAGGTTAATAATGTACTGTCAGGGATTCTTAGTCTATTTCGGATATTGGACAAAACAAATTTTTGTGTATAAAGCAAAGGTGTGCCAGTGTAATTACAAACGGTTAAAGTGGCTTTGACTGACATTGTTTGATGATAAAATAGTTTTTTCACTCGACAGGACCACGAAGATAAAGACCTAAAATTTAATTACTAAATTTCAATGTATGGAACTGAAAAATTTATTATCATAAGAAAAAATAGTAATATTAATAAATAAATAATCACTTCTTCCATAAACCGTCGGAGTAGTTACGGATTAGTAACTGTATTTACAAATCTGAAATATTCATATTCTGGAATCCAGTCGGAATATAATTCGTGGGGAATATAATGAAAGTTTCACAAGAAAACATTTGCCTTGGCCATACTTCAACAGTCTGGAAATAAACATCCATAGTCAAGGTGTGGTTATCCACCAATGTATACGGTTATCCCTAAAAATATTCCATGGATTACCCCATCTGAGTAGGCCAAATTCTGCAGAAATCCTACAACGATTTATGCAATTAACTAAATTTTGTGACAAACATTGGTGGATGTAGGATTTGGTCTTGAGGGAGAAATAATTATCTCAAATTATAGGGCCAAATATAGGGATGCGAAAAGTTCGGCCTTGGCCCTCCAGGGGCTCTTGTGCCATAATAGTAGTAGTATAGGGCCAAATTTCAGAACAAAAATTAAACAAGAAATGAAATCAAAAATCCACACCCACACCAAGAACCAGTTCAAAAATCCGGTCAAACTTTAAACCAAACCCCAAACCAAAATTCAAACCAAAACTTACGCAAATTCAAATCAAATGTCAGGCCACAAATCAGACAAAAAGTAAACCAAATCCTGTGGAAGTTTTAAACAAAATTGGAACCAAAGCTTAGACTAAATCTGAAACCAAACTTAAGCTAAACATGATACCGAGAATCGGATAAACTCTCAGAACAAAACCCATGCAAAAAAAGACTTGATTCAGACCACAAATAAGACCAAATTCAGGCTGAAATCAGTTTAAAAGAATATTGATTCAGACCAAAACCCGGAACAACATTTAAATTCAGACACGAGAGTACAGCTCAAAATTCAAGAAAATATACAAACCAAAAGACATCAAATTCTGACCAAGCATCACAAAAAAATTCTGATCTAAATTCATATAAATTTCAGGCCGAAATCTAATCAAATTTGGACAAAACTGTGGCCAAAACTCAGACTAAAACTCAAGCTGAATTTACACCAAAAATCATATCAAAAATCAGACTAACATTTAGAACAAACTACAAAATCACTTGATTCAGACAAAAAACCAGAAAATTTAAGTTACAATCTGACTAAAAATAAGTGGAGCTCAAACTGAATTTCAGCCCAAAATGTAGAACAAAGAAGTTCAAAAAAAAATAAATTCAAATCAAAAATTAAACCGAAAATTTGACTAAAAATTCAGACATACTCTCAGACCTAACTCAAGTCCAAATCAGACCAAAAGAGAATTTATTCAGACCAAAGTACAAATTCATACGACAATCCAAAAATCGGACTAAATTAAAACCGAAATTCAACCCAAGATTCTGAACAAAATCCAGTACAAAAAAGAATTTAGACCAAAACTCAAACTAAAAAAACTAAACACAAATTAAAAATCAAATTGAAATAAGATAAAAATTCAGACTAGAAATCAGATTAAAGTGAAGACCTAAACTCAGATTAAACTCAGACCGAAACCAGAATTCAAATAAAAAATCAGGCCGAAATTCCAAACAAATTTGGAAAGGAACCGAACCAAAAATAGAGCAAATGGTGAGCAATTTGAGATTAGATTTAGACAAAGATTTAGCTCCATTTTTTGCCATACTTTCTTCAGCAAAGCTGACCCGGATCGATTTAAGAGTTTTTCTGTCAGAATATTTTTCAAAAAATATTCATCCGTACAAATTTGGACGCCCTAATATAAACACCTATATAACTGACGCCCAAAAAAAAAAAAAAAGTCAAAAAAATTAGCAATATCCGATTATTGAAATCGAGATGCAACTTGACTTGACCTGGTGACATACCAGGTCAAGGCTGAAAGCAATTAAGTTGATATAGACCATCTGAAATTCTTTGTACATTGTTGTTTTCCATTACAAAATGGGAACCTGCAGCGATTTAATTGTAATAATATGAGAGAGAGAGAGATACAACATAAGAAATCACGTGCATTTACGTGAAAATGTAAGCAAGTATTTTTATAGACTGCGTGAGTATTGATTGGCAACATTTCAAAAACGATCTATGTATGTACATATAAAATTAAAAAAATAAAACTGCTCGCATTGAACTGCATTTATTGATAAATTGATAGAAAATTCATTGTCAAAGCTTTTTTTTTTTTTTTTTTTTCTTTTACAATTTTGTTCGTGTTTCTGTCTATTTTGTCTGCCACCAACACAAAGGAAAGTTGTAATAAAAGTGAATTGTGCAGTGGAAAATAAAAACAACAACAACCAAATCACATCACTTGACATTAACACCAATTCACTAAAAAAGTAATTTGCGAATGCAAAAAAATAAAAATAAAAAAAAATTTAAAATCGCATAAAAAGTGAAATTTATTTGAAGTTGCGAATATTTGTAACATTGAAATTATTGGTTTATGTTTTTGTTTTTTTTTTTTGGCAATACCACAATTTAAATATCACATTTCAAATGACAAAACCAAATATTTTAGCTTAAATTAAAGCTTAAATGTTGGCGAATTTGCGAATTTTAATTAAAATTATGCGAAACTGAAGAAATTAGGTCAAAATGCTGCGCCGAGTTTTTTGGCAAGGAAAAAAAAAAAAAAAAAACTAAACACTAACTAACTTTATAAGATTTTTAACATTGAAAATAAAATTCGCGAATCTTTGCGAAAAAGAAAAAAAAAATAAAAACAACAAACTGGTCAAACAAAAGAGTTAATCTAAAAGTTAATCTATAAAAAAAACACAACAACTTTGCAAATAAATGCTAATAAAATGTTAAATGTTCATAATCTTTTCTCGTTATTGTTGCTGGTGGTTGTTGTTGGTGCGACACTGTCGCTGACGTAACATTGCAGCAATGTGACAAAAAAGGTAACAACACCAGCAATAACATAAAATCTATATATACATGCAAGCATTGTGTGAGAACCTTGAGGTCAACCGCTTTGATGATAAAAACTTCACAACTACCAAAATACTCCAAATACCAAAATACTCCACTGCTATGATATTAATGTTAGTTTTCATTAAGGGTAACCTTAACAAGGTGTTCAACTTAAACTACAAGCGGCAGGTGTCTACCGCTGCCTTAATATATATGTATATGTAAGTCACCATTAACTGCGTGTAAATTTGAAAAAGACTTAAAGAAGAGATAAGAAAAACCAAACTGCTGGGTTTAACTTAATTGAAGCTAAACCATTTTCGGTGCTGGTGTTTTTATGTATTAGGTTAATTTTTGGGCGAACTCAATTTCATTTGAAAATATATGAAATACAAAAACTGCATAGAAGTTTCAAGGAAAAATAAAATTATTAATTTTTTTAAATGACTACAACGTCGCTACTTAATTGGATTTATACTTAAAGGTTAATTAACTTAAGTAGCTTCATTGTTAGAGATTTAGAAATATATTTTTATCTGAATTGTATTAAATAAAAATCATGAGAAAACTGGATGAAGTTGCTAGTAGTAATGAAGTGCCAGATGTGAAACGGACTGGAGATTTGTAAGGAAGAAGGGAGGGATGAATTTTGTGCAATGTAGTTTTTTCATGATATTGCAAGATTAAGTAAGCGGTGAAATTTTGAAAGTTCGCTCTGAATAAATCGGGTCTTACTTTCATGCGAAGCACGTTAGCATTGACGACAGCCAAGAAGAAGATTTGGTTAATTAGTTATCCATATTGATTTCTGCTATGACGAATCGAATTCTGGAAGAGGGCAGCGCCTTGAGCAATTGCATCGCAGGGCAGACACATATACACTGCTACGCCAGAATTTTTTCTTATGGGGAGTTCAAAGATTGTTTACTTTGAAGTGTTACAACTGAGGCTTAAGCTGCGTTTTATTCGCCAGCTAATTTAACATTAGCGAATAAAACGACCAAGTTGTTAAGTCTCTTCTACGTTATTTGTTGTATACAATGAAACTGCTCAGCAGCTAGAAGTAAAACATTTTAATGGATACCAGTCATTGCGGTTAATCGAGACCATTGCTTTTAGTTTTTACACTTCCTTAGAATATTTAACGACGATTTTAACTTATTTTCACCGACAGACATTTCGAATCTTCTCTTTTTTTGTTTTTTTGCCAAACTGTCATGCTTCTTCTTTCACTATTGGCAGTACACAATAGAATTTGATGCATTTAAACTACTTGTTAAGTATAATTAACAGCTATAATTATACATGTTATCTTTGCGGATTTGTTGTTTTTTTTTCCATAGAATTATCGCTGCTAGTTATACATAACTAGAAACAAGTGACGAATAAAACGCAGCTATAGTTGCTCGTTATGAAATCTATTTCTATTCTTTTTTCATTTTTCCATCCCCTCTCGATAGCCTTTTTTTTTGGAGTGTTTATTACATATTGTTGTTTGGTAAAATTGTTCGGTTTTAGACTCGAGCAGCCAAAAGATGTTTTTAAGGAATTTTATGCTCTAATTACAAGCCCACAGTTGGTTTTTTGCTATCAATTCTCTTTAATATAAGAATCGTCCAACGACCATTTGTAAAACTTGATTCCCGTCGAACAATTTCGGTACTCTTTCAGTGTGTTTTCTATCACATACACTGAATCCAAAGTAGTAGTGGTTCTTTCCTTTTTTGAAACGATGTACCCGCCACAAACATAACAAAAATCCTCGCATTGACTTTGTACGACGTTCTTGGCATTTTCATTCAATACCTTTCGATTTGAAGCCACAAAAATTTATTTTTTTATAACTGAAATGAACATGATATGGACGAAACGATCAGCTGGGACGACATAATACTACTAACATACGAAATTTCAGTAATATGACCTGATGGTGGGGAAAAAGCGTGGGAAAATAGCTGAAAAAAAACTCTTTTGTTTGCTCGGGTTAAAAAAATTAGTGAAATTTTTAAACTTGTGTAATGAAACTTGTCAAAGTTTGAGGACTTGAAATTTCCCGATTGCCATCAGCATATACCCGTGACATTTAATTTGCCGGTAAAAAATATTTAAGAGATAGTAGTATCTATATGCCTTTGAAGCAATTGATCAGGACAGTGTCCTCTTTAAAAAAAATGTGAGTTCATTGTCGGAAAAATAGTGATGTTGCACTGTGTAAAATTATTACTTAAAGTCTCTATATAAACTCATTAGCGAATTTAATGTGTATTTATGGTATAAAAATCTTACCGTAAAAACCTGCTTAATAAACACTATGCTACAAAAAAAAAAAAACAAATTTCTCGGACATGTAGCGGTTCTAGGATTAAGGTTAATTTTTTATCGCAGATCACAAATCTTAATTTTCTTTCGAATCTCTCGATTTTTAAACCTTAAGTTCTACTTAACCCCTTAATGCCTAATTACCTATATGTACCTAATCTAATTTAGAAAGTTTTCATTTTGATTGAACATTTCTTCATTTAATCAAAATTAAACGTTTCTGAAGCTTAGGTTAGGTTGGAGTGGCTGTCGAGAGACACGCTTAGGCCTGAACGGCCCATTGTGATATCACAAAGTTGGACCTACAGTTTAACGCCGATTCCTAACGACGGTGTAATTTTTATAGTTTTCATATACTTAATATTGATAGTGAACATAAGAAAGTTATGAAAATTAACCACCAGGCGAAGACGGGAATCGAACCCGAACCTCCCGGATGAAAGTCTAGTGCACTACCCACTAAATGGAGGTCGTCTAAAGCTTACTGCCTATAGAATATTGGGCATATCTGGTTAAAAAAATCAGTTAAAATTTTGGTATTTACGGTGCTTTCATTCCAAGCTCCTAAACCAAAGGATATTTGTCAAAAGTGCAAAGCAAAAAAAAAGCAGACTTCACCGGTTGCAGCAATTATAGGGGCATTACACTAGCGTTGATCCCTAGCAAAATTCCATAAATATTGTTCAAAGGCACATATCCGAAGCTAAAGAGTCGGTCGTCGATATTGGGATATTAACGAAGCCTTTCCAATTTAGAAAAATGTAAGCCAAAGTTGCAACTAACAGATATACAATCGAACTTAGACTAGCTAGCGCTAGAAGAGCAGAGGTAAGGAAAATAGCCATCAGCGCGTGCCAGAACCAAAAATAGGCAATTTATGATGCCATGTGAAAAAAGCTAAGTTCTTTTACTTTCACCGCATGCCAATTGAACCATTGAGTGATTTTTAGGATGTTAAGTAAATGTCTAATCTGAATATCAGCCTGGTCTTTTCTGTCATCGAGTTCCCCGCAAAACTATAAACAGGACTGCAGCGTTAAAAATGTATTTATGCGGCATAAAAAAGCGGTCACATTTAAAACGCTCATAACGCTATGAGATGAAACACAATTGCAGTTGTCGACGATTTTACGCCGACAATTTTACGTCGAGTTAGCGTTTTGATGGTAGGGTAAGAATAAGAAATGTTTTGGGTTTCAGACAGATTTCAAACAAATAAATTTAAAAGCAATATTATTTTAGGATGATTTAGTTTCCCGATATTTGGGACCATTGTAGAAAAGTGGTTTGCCTCTCCCATGATCGATGCTTTATTAAGATACAAGTTTTGATGCCACTAGTTCATTTGTACTTCAGAACTACACGAACCGCAAGTGCAAATAGAACATACCCATGCACCATATATTACATTTTGGAAGACCTCGATAGTCCGTGAGGTTTGTGTTCGATTTCCGTCTTCGCCACATGGTTAATTCTCATAACCTTCTTATATTCACTATCAATATGAAGTGCATGTACATTCAGGCCTAAGGGTGTCTCTCGACAGCTACTATAATCAAACCTAACCATACATTACAAGGATAGTTCTTTCCTATGTTGTATTGCGAGTATATGAAATAGACTCTTTGAATACATTTTTCCTCTCAATTATGACCTTATGCAATTCGAAGTATTCGCTCTTTCTTCTCTCTTCCCACCATGCTATTATCTCCTCACTTTGTAAATTAATACAATATTCTTCACAGACATACACTTCCTGAATCTTCATATGCGTTTTGCATGTTGCACAGTGTAATTAGTAACTCCTGTAGTACAAAATTTTAACCTTTGAAAAGTCATAAGTATAAATTATAAATATGTATAAATTTATTCGCATTCAAAAACTAGAAACTTTTGACAATTAACATTATCAAAGTCAAATCAAAAATAAAAATTTTGCAAGTTCCAACAATCAACGCAAGTCATAAAAAAACAACAACAACAACCAATGACAAACTGTTGTGTAATGCATTCCCAAGCCAGAGTTTTTCGGTGAGACTAAATAAAATTATTATTATAATTATTACGAATTTCTGTTCTTATATACAATTAAAGGAAACGAGTTTTGAAACTAGTTTAGTGCAAGAATTCTAAGCAAAACACACACAACACAAAAACCAAGTAAAACCCATAAATTCGCAAGAGCAGAAACTTGCATGCAAATTTTTTGCACGGGTTTCTTTTTGAAAACACATTTTTGAATATTGCCAAAAAAAAAAAAGAAAAAAGAAAAGATTTTTAAGTTATTTGCCAAAAATAACCAATTTAAAATATTTCATTTTAATAACAGTTATAGGTTATGTATGTATTTTCTTTTTTGCGACAAGCTAAACAAGTTTTTTTTTTTTGTCGACGAATGGCTTGAATTTCATAATCTTTTTTTTTTATTTATATACTTATATATTGTCTGATGTTTTATGATCTCATTAGACTATTGCAAAACTTGATATTTCCATCAAATCAATGAATTTTGTTGCATTATGCTTTTTGTGTGCTTTGCTTTTTAATAATTGGCATATTTGTATTTTAATGAGCTACTTCGAATGTTTTTTATTTTAATAAATGACGGAAGTTTTGTTAAATCAAAATATAAGGTGCATAATTTTTGAGTAAAATACTTGCGGTTTTTAGACATTTGTTTTTATAGCATATTTTATTTTTAATAAATAAACAAATTTTAACAATGTTTTTTTTTTTTTTTTTTTTTTTGTATTCCGAAAAACGACATTAGCATGCCATTATTGGGGTTAATTTAGAGAATATCAAATATTTATAAAATGAGACAAAAGAATATTTAATTTATTTCATTTCCAAATTGCAAATATTCTCACAAGTAGTGGAAATGTTTCATTGTTCTCAATGACGGATTATCTAAGATGATTTTCGTTTATTGTTTCATTGACTATTTGCAGGTCAAGTTAAAATTTTTTTTTTTTTGTTTTGGCAGACTTAAAGTTTAAAAAATTAAGCTAAGGAGCATGTGTGCTAGAAAAAGTTCCACTGTGTTTACTGTGGATAACAATAAATTACCAACAAAAAAAAAAAAGAAATTTTCTTGTAATTCTCATTTACTTTAAAATATTTTCATTTATGTAGATTGTAGAAATAAAGGTCAATACAAAGATCACTGATGAGGAACCGTAATTGAATACACTTTCCATCGATATGGTGTTGATCGAATAACAAATGGCTAAGTTATGATTCCTCAAAGTTCAAAAATTGCCATTTTTCAAAATTTGTGCATAGTGTATTTAATTATAAACATTTTAAGTCTAAGTTGATCAAGATTGGATGAAAAATAAATTTTTTATGAATTTTTTTGTGAAACAACTAAATTTTAAATTTCACTGCTTCCAAGGAGTGAGATCGAAAAAATCTTAACCCTTAAACGCCCAATACGTCCGATTTCAATTAAAAAACATACCCAGAGGTAGTATTTGTGATTCCGAACAACGTTTGTTCTATGTGTTTTCAAATAAATTAGTTTAAGGTGCAGTTATTTTAATTTACATGGTTGACCTCTGTAGTAACCTTTGGCGATTATCTGGATAATAAATTAAAATACATTTGCAATAATTTTTAAAAACAGTTATTTGGTGTTATCCCATACCGTCTGACACAAATTTGTCCACACGGCAATATATTTATTACGCAAAATTCAAAAATAAAAACACATTTTTTTCAGTTAGTTGTTTAAAATTTTTGCAAAATATGCTTTTCGAGCTAAAAATAACTGTTGTCATTTTCCCATTCTAATTTATACGTATCGTGAAGAAAACTTTAGACAGTAAGATCAGATGTTTATTTTAAATGGCGAACGTAAAATGGCTGCACAGGCAGCCGCGGAAATGGTTGGTCACTGCAGTGACCAGTGCGTGTTTAAGGGTTAACATATATAAAATTCAATAATTTTTAAACGGTTAATCTTAGAGTTTTGATTTTTTTTATTTAATAGATAATATTTTGCAAATTACAGAAAAATAAAACTTTTATAGTTCTAACCACTATTTATGAACTCGTGGACCTTTTTTGGTGAGCCTTCCATTAGAGATTCGTTAGTTGTTTCAGACACCTTTTTGGAACAGTTTGCCCATCTCCTTTTAAAATCTTCGATAATTTGGGGCATTTTTTTTGTGCTCTTTAAGCTTCTTTTCACAAGAGCCCAATATCTTTCCACTGGTCGTAGCTCCGGACAATTTGGAGAATTGACCTCTCTTGGTACAAAAACTATGTTATTACTTTGGTGCCACTTCAGAGCTTTCTTGTCATAGTGATATGATGCCAAATCGGGCCAAAAATATGTGGATACATTGTGCTCTCTTATGACAGGAAGAAGTCTTTTTTTCAAACATTCTTTGATATATATTTCGGTATTTATAGAGCCCACTGTAACAAATGACTTGCTTCTTTTGCCGCAACTGCATATAGCTTGCCATACCAGGAATTTTTTAGGAAATTTTGTCTGTTATTGGATTCTAAATTGTTCTTCGACATTTCCTCGAGCATCAGCAACATGAAAATTTTGGACGCGGAAGCTGCGTAAAATCTGCCAGTACACAAGTTTCGTCGTCCATTATACAACATGAATATTTTTGTATGAAATTCGATTTTAATTTCCGAGCCGTACTTTTGGCGTCTAAATTTTTTGCAGCATTGCTGTCTGGAACTTTTTGGACTTTGTATGTTTTCAAACCTGCATTGGCTTTAACTTTTTGCACCAAATAGTCAGAGCACTGGGCTAACCGGGCAGCTTTTCTACCAGATGTGTTTGGAGATCTTTTCAATATGCTTTCTATTTTCTTGGCTTTCCCAATATCATGTGGTCCTTGATTTCTTCCCGAACCAGGTTTCCTATTGATGGTCAAATTCTCCTGAATCTGTTTAATAACATTGGAAACAGTTTGACGGCATACCTTCAATTCTTTGGCTAATTTTTTGTAGGACCAATTTCGATTTTTTTGAAAATTTTTAATAATTTGAAGACGTACTTCTTTTTCTTCACTCCTTTTGATCAAACTCATAATAAATCAAGATGTTTGTCATTTAAAATAACAACTGACATATTTTTCACAGATAACTAGATCAAAGAAATTTTTAAATTTTACACACAAAAACATTATTAGGTAAAAAGTGTGTTAAGATTTTTTCAATCTCACTCCTTAAATTTGCTGTTTATCAGTTTTGACGAGTTTTTAAATTTAAATTTGAATCTGCACATTTGTATGGACACGTTGTCTGCCCTGCTTCACAAAAAAATTCACAAATTCATCCAATCTTGGTCAACTTGGGCTTAAAATGTTTGTAATTGTATAGATTATGCATTAAAAAAGAGAAATGTCCCTGATTTTGACATTTAATTAAAAGTAAATTGAATAGAATTTGAAAAAAATCTTGAAAAATGGCAATTTTTGAGCTTTGAGGAACCATAACTCAGCCATTTGTTATTCGATCAAAACGGGAAAGGGTATTCAATTACTTTTTTAACAATTAGCAGTTCATTTCGATCGAGCTCTTTGTTTGGACTCCACAAGGATTTGAGTGAAACCAAACCCCGAAAAGCACAAAATTATTGCTCGACAAAAATTCTTAGCAAAAAAATTTTGTTTGTATTCAGGAGGTCTCAATTTATCCACCCAAACATGTTTTCTTCTTGGTACTTTTCGGCTATAAACTAGTGTTATTCATTTGAAGCCTATTTATTTCAATAATTAGTTCAAAATATGAACTGCTAAATTTGAAAAGAATTTTTTCCAAATTAATATGTAAATTAATTCTGTTAATTTGGAATTTTTATACAACTTCAAATATTTTTTTTATTATATATAAAGAAAATATTAATTTCATTGGCTTAGAGTGAAAAGCCACTAAGTCACTTTTTATGAAAAATTAGATTTTGCTGCAGTAAGTAAGAGAAATTTAAACAACATCGTTTCCAAAAAGAATTATGCTCTTTTATTTCGTTTTCACTTGTTGTTAGATATTAATATGCAAAAGTGCTAAATCCGCAGTTCTCAAAAAGCACACACTAAGTCGCATAAAAAATAACAAATTGTTTATTTTCATCAAATATCGCAATTGTATTAAATGCAATCTGGCTGCTTAATTTTTTTGTAGAAGTTTTATATATTTAAAATATTTACAGTAATAAATATTCAAACGTTTTTTGTCTCTCCTGTTAAATTAAAAAAAAAAATTGGATCTTTGCACTCTAAGTTAACGATATCTTTGGGGCGGGAGGGGGGTACAGCCTCCCCAGCCGCTTCCACATTGTATCTGCTCTTAAGTACTACATTCGTTCCAAAGCCAGCACGTTCCATCTATGGTTATAGGGACTTTCAACTTTCATTCAAAACACACACAAACTTTGGTAGTATTTATTTCAATGATATTACAATAAATTTCTGAAATTTTTTTTCCAGATATATACGTGTGATATAATTCAGATATAACTGCTATTGTGTATGTATGTTTGAAAAATTTGTTTTCAACAAAAATAAAAATTACACGTTGCTATCGTTTTTCTTCACAGATTTTATCACACAATTCTATTCACAATAAATAAAATTGCTCATTTTAAAATTCACACGTAATTTGACGTCAATTGTGGATGTTGTTGTTGTTGTTGCTCCTGCTCTATTTTGCTTATGCATTTTTTTTTTTTACTTAGTGTGTTATACTTCCTACTTTGCTTTGTATATAGGAAATTTATAAAGTTTTTCTTTATTTATTTATTTATTTTTTTTTTAATATTAATTACGAAATTTGTACTGCTGCTGTAACTTTAACTACTACCGTTGATCTCTCGCCAAATAAGTTACCGTTACAGTGGCAGTAGTTGCAATTCAATTTTTTGCATTTATTTATTTATTTTTTTTTGGGGTGTGTTCACTAGGTGTTGGTATTATTGCTGTAATTGTTATAAGTAGGAGCGGATTCAAGGAGGGGTCGGTGAGGGTTGATCTATTTTTACCCCTTTTGGATCTATGAAGCCATTTTGAACAGGTGATCCAATTGTGAAGATTTGTGAAACGTAGTTTCAATAAGTCTCCAATAGAACATTGCCTATTTACCTAACCCTTTTAGCCAGGTAAAGCCTAATTATTTTAAATTATGAAATGCAGTTTTAAGGCGAGCATGTGTGGTAATATTAAATAGTAATTATTTTTGGAATAAGTTTTTAAATGAGTTTTTGAGGAATTTTCAAAGTTACTGGAAATCGAAATTCATGTGTCGAAAACCCTGGTTTTTAAGTTAAAATCCCCCACCCTGAATTCGCCAGTGCATATACACAAGCATATGGCATTATTTGTTTCATGCTCATTTCTCAGTTGAGAAAATTAGTTTTGCAGGCATTTTCGTTTTGCTATTACAAAAAAAAAAAAATTAATAAAAAAAAACTTTACACTAATAACTACAAAAAATTATTTTGCTTACGTTATAAATCAAAATATCATAAAATTTATACAACTGTTATAAGTATAGTATGTTACATATATATATACTTTTACGAGTTCACACGCTCACCTATGAGTAATGGTGTTAGCTGTTGAAGTTGACGTTTTGTGGGAGCAATGAATCACATGTTCATGAAAGTGTTTTTTTTTTAGCAAGCAACACAAATGAAGTTGCTGATAAACTAACAAATAAAAGAGCATAAATTCCTTTCGTGGGACCAGCACTATTATATAGGATGGGTAAATTAACATTCTCACTAGTCATTAGGGAAAAGGAAGAACTGGAAAGGAAGTTATACTGAAACACTCATACGACCTGAAACACTTTAAGGAACGTTTCGGAATGACAAAGAATAATCTAAGAACACCTTAGGTGGAACAAAACAGAGGATTCTTTCTATTGACTCACGAAGATTTTTGCATTGCCGATAAGGAATCTGCGAATCGTATCTTAGGACAGTGTTCTTGACTTATGCATACTCGAAGAAGGCATCCGAATACCAGGTACCAATCTCTAATCCATAGAAGTAAGACCAATATTAAAATTTCAAGGAAGGTTCGACTTATGGAAGTCTTGTAAATCTATAAAGGGGCACAATAGGTCTTCAGTTTTTATTTTTTATAGAAATGTTTAGGAGAACAGAATGCAAAAACATAAAATTTTTATTAATAAATAAAAATAAAATAAAAAATACAATAAACCGACACAATTAATGAATGAATTAAGAGAAAGGAAGAGGATAAAGAGGAACAATTAATTTGTAACCTTTTTTTGATTGAAGAAAATCATAGCATCATAGAAAAATATACGCAGAGACCCTTTGCCACAGAACTGCCGACCGACGAAAGAACTATTCCTGGAATGACAGCATTTTATTCGTGAACCGTAGGTCACGTGGAATGCATGAGTTCCGCTTTCAGTTTGTATCACTCTGGAGAACACTCAAACATAGAACATCTATAATGAAAAAGGGCAATAGAATACACAAGAAAATAATATACAACCTTCAAGATTCGAAGTCATAAGAGCAGAAACCCCTACTGTCCCCTATTAGCTTCGTCGCCCGATATTGAATACGCTGCAGAAACTTCTGTTAAGTTCGTGAGGCTACGAATAGAACTCTATTTAAGGCGGCTATCTACTACCTTTGTGATGTAGTTTAGTATGAAGATCAATAGAAGTGAAGAATATTTTAAACAGCTTCAGAATGCTGAAGCATTTGGGTGCCGCTTTCGATACGATTATTCCAGAAGAAGAAGATTCGCTGCCTCTCCAATATCCAACCCAACAATGATACTGACAAAGATTTTTTCAGGCAACCAAGTTATTCTTCCTACATATACACACACTCACACACACTCACACACACACACATGTCGTATGAGCAACCTTTAATATTATGGCAAATTAGAAACCTGAAATGAAATCGATTTTAACGTTTTCAATCAATTCAACTTTGCCAATTTGGATATATAAATCAACTGCTACTTGCATATACAAATAGGCACACGTATTCCATCTAAATATAAATATCAATATATCTATTAAATGTATTTATTTTTTATTATATTAATTTGTTTGGTATTTCATATCAACATTTTTTGTCATTGCTTACTAAATATTGGACATTGCCACTAAATGCAAGACAGTATTAGAATTGTAGTATAGCAATTAACCGAATTCAGTTAAAATTTTATATAATGTTTATGCCTCTTAATTTATATCAGCGGTGGTAGTTGATAGTAGCAGTAGCGGCGATGGTGATGGTGAGGTAAATTGAATTGTGTATTTTGTGTGTGTTGCAATATTAACACTTTACTAAAATGCTGAAAAATGTGGAAATGGATAATTATATGTTTGCTGGAATGTATGTATAATAGTTTGAATAGGGTGCCGATATAGACGAAAATTTGTGTGGCAAACTTCTCATTGAAAAATATATTAACTAAAATTATCTGCTTTGAATTTTAAATGGCAGGAAATTCATACAAATCCCCACTAATCTTTCAATATATGCCAAAACATGATTACAGCTTTTATTTTTATTTATTATAACATGAAATATTAAGCATCATTAAATTTCATGTACAATTGTTAGTTGCAATTTTTTTTTGTTTTTTTATTAAAATAGAAAATTATTCATTTGTTTAATGCAATTTCCTTTATATCTTACAGATGCTTAATGCATCTACAATCAAAATTGACATAATCTTTTACTGGTTGTCATCTTTAATGTTTGTTGTTGCTGTTGTTATTTTTGTAATTTGTTTTTATGTCGCGCATGATTTTTATTTGCGATTTAAAGCATTTTTCTTTCTTTCTGGCTTGCTGCAAAAATGAAAATAAGCAACTTTGTTGTTGTAAAAAGTCAATGCAACTTGTTGAATTCATTTGGGATTTGGTATATACAGGAAAAGAAATTGACAAAATATTTTTGAATTTTTAATTAATTTTTATAAAATCCAGGATTGTATATAATTTGATTATAAATATTTGAACAGATTTTGCAAATTTTTGTATTCGATGAATTTAGCTTCTTCAGTACAATTTGGTCTGTGAGTTATATAACAATGTTTTTATGAGCTTTTCAAAAAGAAGGAATTTGTTTCATTAATTCAAAAGAGCAATTTTCGGTTTCAAATGGAAAATACCACACAAAGTGGGTTTAGTTAGTTTTATTTGTTAAAAAATACTTCAAAGAACCTTGCGGTTAATTGATCCGCTGATAATAAACAAGTAAGGGAACAATCGAAACAAAGTTTTTTATTTATTTATTTATTTTTTTTTTTGAGTTAATGAATCTATTTTGTAGCTCAATACCAAGAGCATAGAAGGTAAACCGGGAAAACGGGTGGAACCATTGATTCCTTAATTCATTCAAGTGAACATTCTTTAACCCTTTCTTCTCAACTTTTTTATTGGGGGGTAAAAAAATTTTTTGTTCCTGTTTTATATTCGTAGATTCGGACTTTGTTAAGAATAAAAACCAAAAAAATTATGAAAGAAGTTTTTAGGAAAGGCTGTAGAGCTTTTGGAATTTTGTATTATAATGACCAAAATCTATGAAAGGAGTAAAAATTCGAGAAAAAAATTTTAATTTTTTTTATTTATTTTTTTTTTTTTGTGGAAAAAACAATGGAATGCAAAATAAACTTTTAGTTTAGAAAATACTTTTAAAAACACACTTTTTCACTGAGTATAAACGGTGAAAATTTTAAACATTTTTGGAATTTGGGTTTATTTTTACTAAAGTCCAGCATACAGAATTTTGTTGTTCAGTGACCTATGGTAAAATTTCATGATCAACATATTTCTTCAATATATTAACCCTCTATCAACCGTCGTAATGGGTCAAAAACGGAACTTTTTCGAAAAAGGCAAAAAAGACCCATAATGGTGGGTGCCAAAGGGTTAATATGTAGGAAGAAAATATTCTACGGAAAATTCTACATTGAATTGCTGAAAATACAAACAAGCTTTGATGCAAAACTAACAAGTTATATTAATGTTTATTATACTTAATCTGTTAGAAATGGGTAAATTTGGGCCCACGTAAAAAAAAAAAATTGACGTATACTTTTAAAACGTCTAGACCCGTATAATTTTTTTTCTCGAATTCTATCAGCATCCCCTTGCAGAACCTTGTTATTTTTTCGTTTGTTGAACAAAAAACAAATCAACACTATCACAATTTTTTTAGCACCCGCAAAAAATAATTCAAAAATCGTCAACCTTTCATGTCTTTTGTATACAATAGTAACCAAATTATTTATTGTACATTAGAGTTGCATGAATTTGAACACTATAATAGCTGCGTTTTATCCGCCACTTGCTTCTTGTTATGTGTAACTAGCAGCGATAATTGTATGGGAAAACAACATCAAAGCGGTAGAGATAACACGTATAATTATAGCTGTTATGTATACTTAACAAGTTGTTTAACTACATCAAATTCTATTGTGAACTGCTAATAGCAAAACAAGAAGCATGACAGTTTGGCAGAAAACAGAAAAGGAAAATATATGAAATATTTGTCTGGCGGTGAAAATAAGTTAAAATCATCGTTAAATATTCTTATAAAGAGTAAAAACTAAAAACAATGCCTGCAATTGACCGCAATGATTGAGATCCATTAAAATGTTTCAGCTCTAGTACCTCCTCTCCACCCCGTCATCAAAAAATCAAAAATGGTTCGTGAATCCACCACTGAGAAAACACTTGCGATATTTCCCTGTTTTACTCACAAAAATTGCATTCATTTGATAAAAACTGACAAAAAATACGAAGTTGAATGAAAAATAATAATCAAAGTCCAAAAAAGTATTTTTCTTTTAATCAATACTTGCATAAATAGCCTTTTTCCATATTCAGTTCAAATAATGATTGATTCGTCTAACTGCATAATAAAAAGTTCTCTTCCATTTTTGTAAGCTTCGTGATTCGAATTTAAGCTTTAAAACCGTTAAACTAACTAAAAGTAAAATTTGCTCCTAAATAATGTATGGAAGGAAATGAATCTAAGCAGTGAGCTTGAACTACGAAACGTCTATTATTCAAACAAAAATATTTGCTAGCAATCTCTGCGAGGTTAAATCAGTCTCTTGCACTGCGTCTTCACCTGCCAGTGCTGGCATGGCAATTCAGAATATGTATTATCTGTCAAAAAACGGAAAATTTGTCTTTGTGACATAGGCGCTCTGCCAATTATCATGCCAATTCATTTCTAACAAAATGTCAGACACTCAAGTTCTAATAATTTGCTCACTCCGCTCTACTTTGTTTTTGTTTTCTCTCACAAATGGGAGAAACGTCAAATATTGTCGGCTTACGTCAAATCATTGGCAGAATACATTGGCATCGAAATTTGCTTGCCAATGACTCTGCCAATGAGAAAAGTGTGAGTGTATTAGTAAAAAAATGTGCCAGAATGGGTTCATGAGACCCGTTTCATCTTACTTTAGTTTAAATGACTATTTCCATTTTTTGACGAAGATATTGAAAATCGAACAAAGCAAGGAAAGTCAGACGCTTTTTTTAAGTGTTTTGTACCATTGTTTTCGATAAAACTAGGCCTACTTCAACACAAACCTTTTAAAAATCGCAAAGGGCACTTGAGGAACATTTGTATATAAACTGCTCAACAAATCACTCCAAAATTTTGTGTGACAGTTAGGTTTATTAGTAGCGATTAATTTATGTTAAATAAAGTTTTGCATTTTTAAAAAGTAATGTTACTTCAGTTCAAATTTCATTCAATCAATTAAATGAATAAAATTTCTTAGCAATTTTCTTCCAAGAGTCTGTTTACATTTCATAGTAAAATCAATTTTTCCAATTTTACAAACTGGAAATATCATCAACTCAACGCTATAGTAATAGCTGAGGTTGTAATTCCTATTGTTGTAATTGTTGATGTTTATTATTGACGTTATTATTAACAAAATAAAATATTTTCAAGATCAACAATACATATACACACTAGCGTATCTAGACATTTCCGAAGGGGGGGCTTTAATTTATTTTCCTTTTCTTTTTTCCCGACTAACGATTTATGTTATTAAGGCATTATGGGGAGTCCAAAGTAGCAGGTACTGAGACCAAAATGATTTTTTGTGCCAGTCCCTAGTTTAGGACAAAAAAAAATGAACATGAATGCAATCATGTCTTTTGTTGAAGAAAATTTTATAGGGAGGGGGAATCTTTTTTCCAAAACCTCCCCCTTCTCACCTCTTAGAACCCGCTAGTGTATCTACTTACCAACATATACACGGAGAGTGATAGTAACAACAATTTCAACCAAACGAGATAAATATGTCGGCTATTCGCACATATATGCACATACGCATGTATGTATTTGTGTAACAGCAATTTTTAATGATAAAATTTTGTGCATGTGAATTTCTTTTTGACGATGCCACTGTGGTGGTGGCGTGGCATTGTACAGCATATCAATGGCAAAACTAACCAGTACGGCAAGTGAAATATTTTTAATAGTTTATTAAATTTGTATTTTTCATTTTATTGTTGGAAATTTAATTTGGTTTTCTAGTTTTGTTATTGCTGCTGCAGCATATTTTTATGTATTTCAAGTATCATGTGTAAATTGCATATCAACAGGAAAGTTGAACCCCCCGAATCTCTCAGCTTCACTTGCTGGTGGCACAAATGAAGGCAGTGGTTAATTTTGCCGCACGAACGAATGTTGTTAAATAGTTGAAATTAGTTTTATTTTTTGTGCAATGTGCAGAGGAAAAAGTTGTAGATTCACTTCTTCTTCATCTTTCTTTTTCTTCATATTTCTCTTTGTCCATCAGCTTCAAGTTTTGGTCATTATGGATTTGAAGTTTATTATACACGCGTCAAACATATGCAGCAGCAACATGCGTATTTCAATAAATGCACAGTGAATTTTTCCAAGATTTAATTTTGTGTTTTTCTATTTTTCTCCCAAATTACAGTGTGCAGTGTGTTAATTTAATTGATTGTTTCTCTTCAGGTGATTTTTGCTGATGTCATTTGAAAATCTGGCTTTCGCGCAGCGATAACGAATATTAACTTCAATGTTATATACATATGCTTATTTATTGACAAGCACCACCATCGAAAGCAATGTCGTGGCAGAATTAATGTATTATAAATTTGGTGCTTTGTGAAAAACTACTTAATCAAACTACTTCCTTTCTCTGCTTAACGCAGTGGCTTTTTATATACGCTAAATTATAAAAATAGGAAATGAAATGCTCACAATCGCTCTATGTACATATTAGTGGCTTACATCAATTTATATAACAATTTACACCAATACCATTTAAGCGAAAATTTCCATATTTAAATGCATGCAACTAATACCAAATCTATTTTAATTATCATCATCATCATTAGCGCAGTAATAGCAGCGAGCACACTTTAAAACATAGCATTTAATTCGCCGAGACCAGCCAAAGATGGTTTCGGAAATTGTAATTGCAATCAGGTAAATGTGTAACAAATGAAAAATACTGAAAAGAAAAATATGTTGTTATTGCAATATTGCAACATAATCAACACATGTTGGTTTATACTGCGCATGCGCACATCGTACATACTATTTAGGTTTTTAATTAAGACATGTGAGACTTTGTTGGTGCTGCTGCTGTTGCTGCTGCTGTGATGGTGACAAGTTTTTAATTTTATGTACACAAATGTAAAAAAAAAAAAACAGAAAAAGAAGAAAAATACAACAATATTCAGTACACACGCAGTGGCAGTAACTGCCTGCAACGGTGGCACCATTAAATAAATTCAACAATCAAGTATTTTTGCTGCTTGCTGCATATTTTTATTTATTTTTTTTTTTTACACACACCATTTACGTCGTTGCACCAATTTCTTTTGCTTTTCTATATGAACATACATATATAAATATGCATTATTATTGTTGCTGTTGTTGCTGTTGTTGTTGTTGCACATCACCCAACATTGCATTGATGTCAACATTTTATTTATATTGTTGCATTTAACTTAAGATTTCTTAATTCTAGTATTGCGTTCGTTTTACCTGGCGTATGAGTAATACGCATTTTTCTTTTTGTAATAAAAAAAAATCGATTTCGATTTGTTTTAGTGAAGTAAGAATGTGCAGTAATTCAAGTTGAAATTAATATTTGAAATTTTACATAACTTTTAGACTGGCCTTTTTTACTAAAGAAAAATTATCTACACTTTAAGTACTTCAACTCATAATGGAGTCAATCTAAGGTTAGGGGAAAAGGCGAAAAGCCTCGAATTTAATTTAAACGAACCACGAAAGCTAACATTCTAGCTTTTGGAAAACAAATCTACAAACAGTGGGTGTTGACAGTCTACTACTATAGATGGATGAAGGGTAAACATTTATCTGTGATTGCATTTGGAAGCAATTCTGGCAAAGTTAATAATAGGTGTCTTATAAACTACCTCTAACCCAGTCATAGACCTCTGTGGAAACCAATTTGGACCCTCAACTTAATTCAATTATACCTTGACCTGAACAAAATTATCTTGGAATTTACCTTTTTATTCGCAAATATTAGTGGGGCGAGCGGGGGAGATGGGAGGGCCTAATTTTTTCATCCTTTCAAAATAATTTTTTTATATTTGACCAACGATCGAAATATGTGAGTCTTTCGTAGGCAAGAGAATAGTATTGGATCCGCTAGTTCAAATTCTTTTTCAGGTATCATTTTATCACTTCCATTTATAGAACAAGAAGGAAATAGTTAAGAGTCGATGGCAGCAGAAGGTGAGTTGCATTTCTAAATCGAGCAGAAAGATATGTTGAGGTGTGTTCTCTGAGCAATTAGGATCAAACTTATCATATAAACCCATCACCTTGATTTAGTTTCTTTCAGGAAGTAGTAGCCAAATGGCTTAAATAGTAGAATAAAGTATCAGTTGATGGTGTATACATTTTCAATGACCATCAACCTATAATCGAAACGCTAAACCTCACCTGACCTTGGAGATGACTTTCAATAGTAGGCATTCATTGGCATACCGATATACAGGGAAATAAAAAAGTCAATAAATTTGCTACTAAAGACTACTTGATATTTCCATGGGAGTCTGCAAGTGTTAAGTTGAAAAAATTAACTGGAAACAGATTATGGTGAGATGAATGAATAAATCCATAATTATTCAGCAATCCTAAAGTATAACTCGAAATCATTAGGAAGAAGACTGTGAATAAAAGTTGGTCACTGCCCTACAAGATTACATGCCACACTAGACTGTGAGCCTCTCAAATGACTTTTATAGAAGCTATTAAGAAGAAGACGGGAAAAAGCAGACTATCTCATACTACCTTTGCTCCTGTCTGGGCTTGGCTAACTGTAGCAAAAATTCTCTAAGACGATACTACTACAACGACCTGCCTGACTTGATGCAGAGGACCTGCTAAAATGCATGACAAAATGTTCTGAATATTTTAAAATACCTAAATAGTTTATTAAAAGGGAGAGTGTGATGTCGCAGCGACTCTTCTCTGGGCTTAAGCGTGTTCTGATGGACAATCACCTGATCTAACCAGCATACATAAATTGTTATCATGAGGACTAATGACTAAGACTCAGTTTTGTGTTCATTCAGATTTTGAGATCAATGTAGAAATAAGTTTTTTAGATTTCAAGTTTTTTTTTTTTTGTAGAGAATTAACTTCTCTTCATATTTAATTCTTCTTCCTCTAAGTCTAATGGATCGCTTCACCAACGATACAATACTGGTTGGTTTTATTCAAATAAATCCAAATCATAAAAGCGCGCAGCAATAAAACACATCTGCTTCATAACTTATTGTTTGTAGATGCAATAAAGTTCATTATTGCAATATTTTTACTTTTATTTTTATTAAAAACTAACTCCATATACGTTACTAACCCACTTGTTGTACTTGTACATAAATTCACTTTCATTCAATTATCATTAGGTGCAAAAAAAAAAAAACTTGAAATATAAATTATTAATCATACTAAATAAAAGATAATCATAAAATCAACAAGTTGTAGGTGGTCGAGTGGCAAAAGCGTGTGAAGAAAGCTTTCAAAAATAAAAAATAAATAAAAAAATGCACTTATACAATTTAATTAAATCAACTCAATCAATAATAAAAATAAATAAATATATACTATAGGTACTAATTTGAAAAACTCTTTTACATACTCGTTTTAATATTAGATGAATTGGAACTTATACATACATAAGCAAAAATAAAGTTTTGAAACTTTCTCACCCACGGCAAATCTTGCAAAATTTTCGTATCATCAACGAATTAAAATCAAAACCAAAATATTTTGGTAACAACATATACAAAAAAAAAAAAAAAAACAAATAGTTTTGGACAAAAACTCTTAAGTGGTTGATTAATTTGTTGTAAGATGTTGGCGCTTGTGCTTGGCGCAGTTTGTTTATTGCTTTTGCAGTGATTGTTGTTGTTAGCATTTTGACGCATCTAGCTGTCTATCCATTAATCACTTAAAACTTAATCATGGCTTTCTGAAGATGTTCAGCACCATCAACTTTGATGTCTAGCGTTGATTTAAAATCAATCTTCACTAATCGCCTCACATTTTGACATGATGCGACATGACCATCTATTTGTATTTGTAGCTTGAGGGGTTTTTTTTTTTTTATTTTAATAATCGATATGCACATATGTGTGTATGTGTGTTGATATGAGAACAATAGCATTTAAATGAATGTTAAATACTGTTATTAACTAAATACAAAATTATTTACCTGCCACTTTTGACAGGTGTGATATCTTTGTCGGGTTTAGCTTCGGTGTGTGTGTGTTTTTGAATGCGTTCGATTTGTGATGTACTCACGATAAAAAAAAATTAAATATTCCTTTGTTGTTTGCATAATTTATTTATTTATTTTTAATGAGATGTCGCGCTACACAGCTACTGCTGAATGATTTATTATTATGAAAATAAATGTCATTTTTTTTTTTTTTTAATTAACAAAAAGTATCAATGCTATGAAAGTTTGTTTCTTAAGTCTTTCGTTTCCTAAGTAATTTTAATTAGCTCCATTAAAAAGTTCTGATTTATAACGCACAAGTGTGCGCTGTTTTCGCTGCACAAGCATAATTATTGCAATTATATGTTACCTACCATATATGTCTATGCTATGTAGCAACAGCAATAAGAACAACTCAAACAACGACAGCAACAACAACGGCAACAATAACAGCAATTGTTGTTAACCTGATTGCTGAGTGTGTGCTGAGTGTTTGAACTTTATAATATTGTATCATTTGAAGTGGCGCAGCGGCGTTGATTTGCGTTCAAAAGTATTTCAGCTTTTCTGAAGTATTTTTTCCTTTTGTAATTATGTGCAATTTCCTCTTAATTTAATTCTGTCTATTTTTACTCTGTGTTATTGTTGTTGTTGTTGTTATCATTAAATGTGTTGGCAATAATTATAGCATTTATGTTGCAGGAAATTATAATACGTGTCAAATATGTATGCATGTATTTTTTTCTTTTGCTTTATTTAATTCAATGGTAGAATAATGACTTATTTTGAAGTTATATGATGAAATACTTAAAATTAAGTACATTTTAAATGAATTGAATTTTGGTAGAGTTAGACTGAAGAAAAGGAAAGTTTTCCGTTTTCACTCGACGCTTACAGATTTCATTGTTCATATATTTTTTGAAGAGAATATTTTTACTCTAATCTTTTGCTCTATTTTAAGAAAACTATTCAGTCGTTTTTAGTTTTTTATATATTCTAGAGCTCAGGTATGTGGTTTCCATAGAAATTACACCAACACACCAGTGTAGAAAGGATACCTTTGCTATACCTTCCAAAAAATTATATAGGCACTTTTTTCAAACTTATTTCGATCGAAAGCTACAATATATTTTCCTATTTTCCACAGAATTTCATATATTTTGGATAATTTTGGTTTTCAACATTTAAAAAACAAATGTAAATTAAAGTCGATAGTTTCTAAATAGTGCCCTGTTAGTTCTTGATGATACCTTCACAAAATCCATGAATAATTAGCAGTCATAGTGACTTTTATACTTAAACAGCTTTTTAGGAGATCTGTACTATGCTAATCTACAGTCAACTGAGCTATAGGATTTATAAAATAAAATCTGCCATTTCGTTGCTTTGTCAAGCAAACTATGTCTTAGAATCAACAGCGCGAAAACTAAAAACCTTCTCAAAATAAACAACCAAAGCGTATATAACAAAGGAGACATGATTATAGGAAACGTCGACAATTTTACACACATTTCTCGGAAGTACATATTATCTTCTTTAACGGTTGCATTAAGCAAGATGTAATGGGAAGAAAAGCTTAAGTCAGGAGGCTCATTTGCGCAACCAGACATAGTATGGAGGTCATCTAAAATTTCTCTCTATACAAACAAAATTGTTCATCTTCAACTCCATCATAAAATACACAACTGATGACCACATGCATACTAAATCTATTCAAAAATAGTCATTCATAAATCCTGAAGTGGGCTGTAATAGTTTCAGAACCTTCACAAATCTTCGAAGTCTGCCACAAGGTACTTAAATGAAATCATAGGAGACCTCACTGCAGGTGGAAAGGAATATTTGAAAAAGGCATATAAGAATCAGGCAAATCATTCAGTGGATTGAAAGCAAAAAACTGTAAAGAAAACGTTATGTTTTACAAAAGATTTTTTTTCCATTAAAAAAGTAATGTTTTTATTGAATTTTTCATTACAACAAATATAAATGTAGTCTTCATTCATTCATGTTTTTGAAAAACAAAATCTATCTTGATATCAATAATACTTGAGAGCACGTTTTGGGGACTGTGTATATATTATAAATTAGTGTTAACTATTGTTTATTATAGTTTAAGAATTAATATTATGAATAATAAACTAATAAACATTAATAAAAAAAAAGAAAATAAAAATAAAATGAAAAAGCATAAGAAGAAAATGAATTTGTAAAAAAACTAACATTTTTTTTGTCGATTTTGAAATTTAGAAAGGTAAATTTTTTCCATATCGTTATTATAAAAAAGGGCCTAAACAGTTGAAAATTCGATTAAATATATTGTTCTCGTTTATTATAAATATAAGTTGCATGCAAAAAATATTGAAAACCGAGCTCAAGAAGTTACCCTGGAGTGGTAGGGTTTCATATATATATAAGAATATATGAAAATACATATATTCAACGTTGAAGAAGTTTCCTTAATTTTTCAAGTTTAATTTCTTTTAGGTACTCCCAGCTTTGAGTTTTCGTACACATTTCAATATTTCAATTATAATTTATAAGGACATAATATCCTTGAACAGACACGCGCATTTAAGCTTATGTTTTCTTGAAAAAAAGACTCACCTTTTCCACGTTGTTGTTGTTGTTGTCCAGAAACGCGCACTCCTTGCGTCACTGGTAAATCCAATAAAATTGTTAAAATACCCAAGAATGTTAATGATATTTTAAGTGATGAGCTCAGCTTCCACTTGACAGACATTTTGTGCTTGTATTTTGTTTTTACTTTAGCTAATGAATTTTTATATAGTTTTCTTTTGATAATGTTGCTGTTGTAATCCTTAAATTTCGTTTGAATTTCTTTTATTTATTTATTCTAAGAATTTCTTTTCCAATTTAAGCAAAATTTTTAAAAACGTCGCAACATCTCTAAAGGAAAACAAAAAGGATTTGGTTGCGTTATTTTGCGTTCACTGCAAAGTCACAGAACAAAAAAAAAATATAAAATTTTTTGTTGAAAATTCTGAAATTTTGTACTTTTTTTTACAAAAGCTCAAAAATTTCACGAAATAAGCTTTATTCTTTATTTCTATAATCAGTTCAGGATATGTGCGAAATTTCAACATCCGCTTTCAAGTTGCTGTATATGATTTTTTTTTTATTTTTTTTTTGTAAACTATAAACGTTCAATACACTTAACAACTCAATAGCACACTCTACTCAAATTACAGTTAATCCACAAACGAAACACACAAACAGCAGCTTATCCAGAGTACGAAATTCGCGCCCCGCGTTAAAGCACCAAACTGAGCTCCATCCGCCAACCGGACGAATATATAAAACCTTCTGAATGAACCAAACAGCAGCAGCCAGCTGCTTCAAACGAAAAACACATTCGCTTACGCTTGCGCGAGAGGTAAGGTAAATGAATCACAACAACAGCAATAACTGAGAGGATTGTCTGCGCACACTCTACTTACTACCACTACCACTACAAGCATCGGGCACTGGTATCGTTGTTGTATTGCCGCCGTCGTCATTGACGCCAGCAGTGCTGTTGACGTCGGCGTAGCTGCAATTGTAGTTGCCTTAGAAAAACGGGCGCGTAGTAAAAGCTCTTGCGTGCTGCAGCTGCTGTTGCTGCTCTACTGCTCAACATGAAACGAAGGTAAAATGTAAAATGTGAATGAATGAATGTCGTACAAGACGTAAGCGTAACTTGTTGTTGTTGTGAGAGAAAGAGGTAAAGAGTAAGTAATGAGAATAGTTGAGTGTAGAGAGAGTATAATATACTGCGATTTTTGGATTACTATTGAAAATTGTTCAGAAAAGAAATTCTCAGGAATAGACGAATAATAAACTCTCAGATAGCTTCAAACTAGTTGAATGTAACTTTGTAATTAGAAAGATAGACTTATGAATTATCATTAAGAAAAATAATTTTTCATTTCAATTGCTAACCGGCTATTCTATCAAATTTTGTTGCTAAAAAGAGTGCAGTTTATGAGATATAAAAAAATTATCAGTAATAATTTATATTTACGAATATAAAGTTTCCAAAAAAAGCAATAAAATTGACAATTGCAGTCATGCAATTACTTAATGAATACTAAAGGTTTCGAAAAAAAAATATTAGCATTAATCCTAATGAATCTAAGCAACAAAGAGTAAAGATAACAACAACAGCTACGCTCCATAGAATTATTACTCTTAAAGAAAATTCATTTAATTTGGAAATGAATTTTTTTACAGGTCGAAGACGTTTTCAATACAAACTACCGTTGCTACACCAACACTGCAACAGCCAAAAAGCTTTGATC